>JAYESA010000002.1:118041289-118788789 GCA_036927795.1 Iris macrosiphon
TGTGTGTGTGTGTGTGTAGAGTGTTATTCATAGAGGGATAGATGTCTAGTATTTGTGTTTGTGTGTGTGTGTGTGTGTGAGAGAGAGTGTGAACAGCTTGTGCAGTCCTCAACTGAGCATACAGCAGTGTGCGTGGCATCAACTGAGCCAGTGCACTTCAAAAGGGAGAGCAGTCAGGAACAATGTGCAGTGCCTAGCAGTAGCAGCTAGACAGCAAGAGAAAGGTGCAGCAGTGTGCACAAGGCAGTGCAGCACATCACTGTAGTATCAACTGAATCATTACATAGCAGAGCCTTCTCCAACAGCAGGGAAGATCAGCATCTAGGGAGTGTGAAGCCAACTGCTCGAGCTAGAGCAGTGCAGTAGATCGACGGAGGTTCAGCAGCAATACCTCGAGTCAATGCCTCAGCAGCATCCTTCATCTGCAAACAGCCCAAAGAGCACTATGTAGCATAACAGAGGGGATCGGGTATGCACAACAGGGAGCATAGCATGTGTAGCCTTCAGCTTAAACCACTAGCATTGCATTCAGTCAATTGCAGTAAGCATCCAGTGCAGTACAGCAGCTGCATAGCGAGCCAATGAGCATATGCACAACAAGGGGAGCCAAAGCTGTGCATCAATGCACTGAGATGCGAGCAGTGCACAACATCCACACTGCAATATCAGCAAAGAGAGGGTGCAGTCAGCAAGGTATCAGCAAGTTGTTTCGGTTCATTGTGCAGTTCGAGCAACTCTATATAGTGCAACCACCCCAGTCCAGTAGCATTAGCAGTATACCAACTGAGGAGCAGTATCAATAGCAGCAATCAGTGGTATGCAGGTAGCCAATAATAAGTGCAAGCAGGAAGGAAGCTAGAGTAGCAGCAGCAGCTCGAGGGAGCAACCTCGCTGCAGCCAAGATAAATGCTCATGCACAGCATTATGCACAACAACCCTCATAGCATGCTACAACAGCTGCAGCAGAGGCTGCAAGGGGAACTCATTGAAGAGAGTGTAGTAGCCTTCAGTAGAGGCATTTACAGTGCACTGCAGCAAGCTGTACAAGAGGGAAGGTTTTCAGTATCAGTCTCGGGCCAAGGTATTAGTATCAATCCAGTTTTAGTATCACAGTGGTATCAGTTCACTGTGCATTGAGTATAGTTTCAGTATAAGTACTTCAGTATCTTTTAGTAGCTGTGTCAGCTAGGTATCAGTGGCTTTGGGGATAGCTAGATGGTTTAGTGAATATGAGGTTTAGTTTCAGTTTTAGTTAGTTTAGTGAGGTATTTGATTTATGAGTAGTTAGCTTAAATTGGTTAGTTGTCTAGGTGTGTTGGTAGTTGATTAGTTATATTGTTAGTATAGGAGTAAATAAGTTAGCTATATATATATATATATATATATATATATATATATATATATATATATATATATATATATATATATATGACTTCTAGTCTATTTACTTGTGGTATTTTATGCTAGTAAGTATACATGTTACTAGTGAGTAAGTATATTAGTTTAGGTGTATGTTAGTAGATAAATTGGTTATAGTAGTATATTGTTGAGGTTTTTATATATATGTAGTATGGTTTATATGGTTATAATTAGCATATAATAGTCAAGTAGTTAGTTGTGTATACTATTGGTACTATATGTGATGACTTGTAAATATATATAAACTACTATTTTCATAATTAAAACTTGTGTATCCTGAGATACGGCATTTTGTGTGTATCCTGGTAGCTTAGCGTAGCTGATGTGGCTTAGTTTCATTGTGTATTGACTTAGTATCCTAGTGTTAGATACTAGCAACCTAGAAATAGACGGTTTGACTTAGAAATGGCTTTGTGACCTAGATATTGACTAGTTTAACTTAATTTCATTCCAACACCTTGTATTAATGCAATATTCCATATATAGGTTTGTATGACACCAGTTGGGACATAGTTTGACATTCATTGCTTGGACAACATGCGAGTACATTCTCTGATAGTTTTCGTTATTTGATAATTACTATAATACAAGTATTTAGAAATGTTTTACATCACTCTTGACACATTGGTACACGGACTAGTATACACATGGATTAGTCATGGGATGTTATATATATTATTCATTGTTCCTCGTGTTCTCAATATTTAACTTAGGTAATTTTTCGTGTTCAATGTTAAATGTTCAATGTTTAACTTAGACAATATTTCGTGTTTAATGTTCAATGTTTAACTTAGACAATGTTTAGTATTCAATGTTTCAATGTTCAATGTTTAATGTTCAAGGTTTATTATTTACATGGTCTTGAGTATCTTGTATCATAACGTGTCATGGTTGGATCTATTGTACTAGTTGGGAGAAATAGGAAGTGTTAGCTAGATATGTGATCAAATCCTAGACAATATTCAATGTTTAACTTAGACAATGTTTATCCAATGTTAAAGTAGATAATGTTTACCCAAGCCGATCACATATCTAACTAGTATTTCAATTACTTATCATAGTTATAGTTCTTCATCATATTCTAGTTCATGGTATCACTCTATTTTATTGTCATGTTCTAGTTCATCACGATCAGTGAATACTATATTATTCTTATTTACCTGTTCTTCTACCATAGTTGATATTGTTTATTGTTTTTTGTCTTGTATTATATTCTCTATTTATGTTTATAGTCATTATTAATTAATTAGAATTGCTATTAGGTTGTACTTCGCTCCATTCTTGACTGGAAAACATTTTTAGAAGAATGGTTAGAGAGAATGTGTTTCACTCACTACGGACCAACAAATGGGGTGTCACCCGAGGATAGTACCAGAGACTGAGGCCTTTTAGATTTACCTACCTTGTAGTAATTATTTCTATTTATATTATGGTTTGTATTATTATTATTTTGATATCTTTTATGTTTAGATTTGAGTTGGACCTGTGATGTATTGAGATTTGTATTTCTATTCTTTCTATTCCATATCGTGCTTAAAATTCTCCTTTATTTTTATATGTGATTGAGTATCATTTGGAATAGAGATGGCATGATAGTATTTTATATACATTGTGTGAGATATTAGATAGTATAGTTGACCAAGACAATATTCTACCATTGATGCTGCATAGTAGGCTGTACGTACCCACATACTCGTGCCCCTATACCGGGTGCGGGTCGTGACATATTTTTAGTGGTGGCCCATGAAGGTCAGGCTTCGCAAGTTGTGTGATATCGTGGTAGTACGATGAATTAGTTGTACTACTGCGAGCCTGCAATATGATATATGACATATGACTCTAGGATGAGAGAGGATACTCGATCACAAATTTCTTGAGAGATTTCTGGGACGACCCTTGTGAATCTTATTATAATTTCCAATTCAAATCTTTTTCCTTATTTTCGTCCGTTCTCACTTGTTGTTATTGAATTTAATTCTTGTTGATCGGTTGTTGAATTTAATTCTTGGTGTCTTTGTTGAGTTTAATTTCATATCAAGATGAATTTTTACGGACTAAAATTTACGGTATCATTTGATGACATATGTTGATGAGGACAGTGAGAAAGATGAAACGTCTGCTTTGGTTATGGAGCATAGAGTTCATCGCAGCCATATTAGCTAGCATGGCAGAAATATAGGAACCTGACTCCAGATGTACATATCTTAGTTATAAAATTTAGAGTTTTTTGCAGCCATACCGGTTGGCATGGTGAGGATTCTAGATGACATGATTATAGAATTGCATACCCTAGTTATAGAATCTATCATTTATCACAGCTATGTGTAGAAGCATAAAAAATACGCTAGGGAATTATACGCGTAAAAAACCCTAACATGCATGAAGCCCGCGTAAAACAGAGCTCCAACACTGTGTGGCGTAAAAGATGACTTCAGAGCCATTGGCGTACAGCAGAGCTCCAACGTTATTCAGCGTAAAATAGAGCTCCAAAACAACCTGCGTAAGATAGTACTTCCAGACTGCCTTGGCGTAAAAAGGTTACTACATCGCCACTTCGGCGTAAAATATATCTGCTTTTAATGCAGCGTGAAGTTGTACGAGGAACTCTTCGTATTCCTCGAATAAACCTGTCAGACAGAACAGTGAACCTGACTCCTGACAAAGAGTACTACATGACGATCGAGAGGACGACTGTAATGATGATTCTGCACAGAGACCCAGACTATCGTTTAGTGACATAATCCTTGATATAAGATATTGTTTATGCATTCAAGGAATACACTGCCTATTCTACACAGGCAGAGATGAGTTTTACGCTCAAGATGAGACAAAATCAGATGCCACGTCAAAAGTTGTTCTTCGTACAGAACTCGAGGCACGTCTCTGTAGTTAATGCGCAAGATGGAGGCAGATCTCTGCATTTAAGGCACGAGATTTGGTTCTATTTTTATTGACCGAGAGAGCTAAAACTAGGACTAATACGCCCACGTCACCATCCTGGCATTTTACGCCAACCAGGCTATTTTCAACTATAGGAGCACGCCGTATGCTATCTCCTCGAAATACGCTAATCAGGCTATTTTTAACTATAGGAGCACGCCGTATGCTATCTCCTCGAAATACGCCAACTCAGGCTATATTTGCAAAGGTACGTGATAAGGCTATTTGGCCCAGAATACGCTCAAGACCTCAGCCAAGAAGAATAATTGGCTATTTCTATGCTGGTTATCTATTATATAGCTATTTGGCTTTTACGCCAACAAGACAGCTATTTAGCTTTTACGCCAACAAGACAGCTATTTGGCTTTTATGCCAATAAGACAGCTATTTAGCTTTTACACCAACAAGACAGCTATTTGGCTTTTACACCAACAAGACAGCTACTTGGCTTTTACGCCAACAAGACAGCTACTTAGATTTTATGCCAACAAGACAGCTATTTGGCTTTTATGCCAACAAGACAGCTACTTGGCTTTTACGCCAACAAGGCAGCTATTTGGCTTTTACGCCAACGAGACAGTTATTTGGCTTTTATGCCAACCATCTCTACGCGAGGGGCAGTTACCTATGTAGCTTGCATGCCGTGATATTCGATGAGCGATTATACGCGTTACCTCATAATGGGACACACGTCACATACGGATTTAGGAGATCATTCAGACGTGGGTAACAGTTATCATAACCGCCGAGTAAAAGGTGCAACTCTCTCCGCTGTTTGGCTTCTACGCCAACTGGACAGTTACTGTGTCCGGGCTCTATAAATAGAGACTTTTGGTCACAGAAGAAAGGGATGGAGAAAAGAGAGGTCAGAATCGGTGGAGAAAAACAGAGAGGAGATCAGAGAGAGGGCACATACAGAGAGTGTTGGCAACGAGAGTTCAATCCCTTCTGCAATCTTTGAAGCTTCTCCTTTTTGTACAGCACTTCTTCGTCATCGTGTGGTCCAAGGGACAAAGTGATTGGCCGGAAATCAGACTCCTGTAGCAATTTTTCCCCAGAATCATTTTTTGTACTTAACATCCTCGTATAGGATTAATTGTACTTTTTTTCTTTTTGTAAACAAATAAAGGATTTCGTATAAATCTAGTTTTAATTTCTTTTGTTTATCATCAAACACAAGATGGCGACTCTGCTGGGGACTACTTTCTCATCTGACGAGAAAGCCATTGCTCAACACGATGCTGTATCCGTCGGATCAACGAAGAAGACTTTGGTCGTCCAATTCGACCAATCTGCTTATGAAGATATGCTTCGCGCAGGGGGTAGCTCTCATTCCCTCTCTGTCCAGGACAACAGGAAGCTGCGTAAAGTATGGATGCCCCGGACATCCTCTACCCTTCCTACTGGCTCTCCTCCTCCGATCAACCAGGTTGTGATAACACAGCCTACGCGCTCTGCACGTAAAATCTTGTCTCCCGTCCGTGACGTGGCAGACAAAGCTTCTGGCAATGCCTCAGTGCCAATCCAGAAGTCTAGAACGTGCCCTGCGCGTAAAATCTCATCTTCCATCTGTGACATGGCAGACATAATTTCTGACAAGGCCTCAGCGCCAATTCAAAAATTTCAAACGCTCCCTGTGCGTAAAAATGCATCTCCCATCTATAAGGAGGCAGATGGACCCTTAGATCGCATCAAAGGAAAAAGAGTGGCAAATCTCCCGATCTCTAGGCTTGTACGCCACAAAGAGAAGAAGTTTCTCGCTCTTCAGATTACTCGTAACGCTGGAGGCCATTTGAGGACTTCCCCTGTTTTGTGCGAATCTGTGCAAGGCTCCAGATTACGCCAGAATAAGCCCGTCCGCGTAAACAAGACCCGGTTCACTGGAACATACGCTCCTCAGACGGATGATGGATCGTATGCTACTCACATGGATAAACTGTTGTATTCTTATGGCAGAGAGAGAATTATGGTTCCCAATCTCCATACCCCAACTGATGTAAAAAGGCAGAATAAGCCTTCTCCTTCTTCTTCTGTCAATCCCCCTGATTTGCGTGATTTCTTGATCCAGAAGCGCAAAGAGAGGGGATCTTCTAATATATCTATTACACCCACTAGGGAGCATTATTGTAATAGTCATAAAGTTGTAGTTAACTACTGCTGTTCTAAGGCAAAACGGTCAATTTTTGATCGGTAGAACTACTCTTTGCCTTTACAGGAAGAAGAGCCAAAATATTCATCAGTAAACATGGCTTCATACATTCCTAGAGGAAGGTCAAGTTCAAGATGTCATCCCTCTAGCACTCCAAGCCAAAGGAGATTTGACAGACTCCTTGAGAATATTGAAGCAGGTGTCTTTCAAAACACTCGCTCGAGGTCGCGACAATCGGCTTCATATTCTTCCGATTCCGACACTGGGGGTCACCAGTTTCCTGAATATGATACTGACAGTATAGACTTAATCTCTACAGAGATCTATACGAATCCCTCAGTGGCATCCCGAGAAGTGGGAGTTTATGCCATTGGAGATGAACATAAAGAAGCTTTCCCGTCAGGAAGTACGGAATAACGCGTCCCTGTATTGGAAGCATCACTCAAAGAGATGCAGACCATGATGAAGAGTATGCACCAAATGTTGGTGACTCAACACACAGCTGCACCTGTTTCTCCGACTCAACTACGGGTGGGGGTAGATATACCATCAAGTCAGGAGCCTGTTCAAAATCAAGAATCAACTGCTCCTCAATCTCTCAACCCGGAGAACGTATTACCTCCTATTGGAGTCACAATACAACCGATCTCTCACCTCTCTATGGTCCCCTTCCTAACTGAAGATCCTATGTAAGCAGTTCAGGAATTAAAAGTCTAATTTGATGTCTTGAAGCATAAGGATCAGCTCAAGAAGTTGGGGATCAACTAGCCATACCCAGCTATCTGGGACGAGATCCCTTTCCCACCAAAATACAAACCACATGCTATGGTTTTGTTTGAGGGAAAGATGTCACCAAGCCAGTATATGAACTACTTTAGCATGATGACGGTATTGTTGCAAGGGAATGACGCCCTTCTCACTCGAGTGTTTAAGGGCTGTCTGTCTGGCGTAGCCTATCAATGGTACCGTAGTCTTACAGACAACTGCATTACCTCTTTTGAAGATTTCAAGACTCTGTTCTTCACTCGATTCTACGAGGGAGGAATGAACATGTCTATGTCATCGCTTATCAAGGTGAAGCAGAAAGAAAAAGAAAATGTTCGTACGTTTATTTAACGTTTTCGGCAGGCTACTTTGCAGATGCCTCCCGGAGTTCCAGATTCCGCCTTGGTGGACATTTGCAAGAAGAACCTTCTCCCATTGATCTCAGTGTTCACGGGACCATATCAGTTCCATGATTGGCCCTCGTTTATCATCTCAGCAGTAGCCGCTGAAGATAACAGTCGGAAGGCATGTGACAATGGAATTATGATCTCTACCTCTGATAGAGGAAAGCGGTCATCCTCCAATAGCGACCATACTCGTGGTTCCAAAGGGAAGGAAGCTCTGGCGATCAATACGTCCAGGCAAAATACTCCGGCAACTACGCAGACGAAACCTGGGACTTCCAGGCCCATTGAAGAATATTCTTTTGACGATGACGACATCCCGAGCATATTCGATTGTCTAGTCAAAAGTGGCAAGCTTACTCTCCCCAAAGTAAAGCAGCCTAATAAAGTCGACAGTACCAATAACCCTAAGTACTGCATTTTCTACAGATACGTACATCACCCCACAAAGGCGTGTTACGTACTAAAAAGGAAAATCCAGGAGTTGATCGACGCCAAGGCCATCACTCTGCGTAATAGCGAGAAAACGGTCACTGCCAACATGATCTCTCTCCAATTTGGCAATCTGTCCACTCAGGAAGTCCCGGATGGTGTAGTACCTATTCCACGGGCGATGATGAACATTGTTAATCTTCCTCCGACCAGGGGTCAAAATTATGATCTGGTACCCCTAACTACCAAGCGTGGGGAGATCATATGGGTTCATCCTGATCTGGTATCAGAGATTGAGGAAGAGACTCAAGCTGCTAAAGCTAAGTCTAAAAAGAACTCAAGATGCAAACCATACCATATGGTTGCAATATCCCCGATATCAGAAGAAGAGGCTTTGGCTACCGAAACCCGGTCAGGGAAAGCCTACCTCAAGAACTATGGAGGAAATCAGGAAGAAGCAATGACAGATACTTCGGCTGCCAAACTTCCAGAGCTTGAACCTGTTATACTAGAGGCAGGTCCTTCTAGACCAACTTCTACGGACAAAGGCAAGCAAAAAGAATTTCGTTTCGATAAAACTTTAAAGAATATTCAAAACAAAGGTTTAGATAAACCTTATAACTTCGACATCTTGGCTCAGTTGGCTAATACCCCCGCCAGATTGTCCATTTTTGAGCTACTTAGGCTATCCAAAGACACTCGTCAAGCATTGAGTGAAGCTTTAATGCAGGCGGATGTATGCTTGACTCAGCTCAAATCCTCGAATAAAGAGCCCGTGGCATGTCCTCAATGCCATAGTGTGATGGAAGTGGTCCCTAACATCACTTTCACTCAAGAGGATATGTTGTTGAAACATAACAAGCATGACATGCCTCTTTATTATACTGGATACGTCGGCTCCATGGAGGTAGACCGGATTCACATAGATCCGGGATCGTCGATCAGCATTATCTCTCATAGTCTGCTAAGACTGTTGAGGATTCCTACAAGCGAACTGGCTTACACTACCACTACAATCGTGGGCTTCAATGCCAGAAAAAGTAAGCCGTTGGGGAAGATCCGTCTGAGGATCCAGATTGGTGACCTTAGATCAGTGGATACATGCTACGTCATTGATTCAGAGGTATCTTACAATATTCTGTTGGGCAGACCATAGATCCACGATCACAATATTGTTCCTTCCACTCTACATCAATGCTTCAAATATATAGACGCCCAAGGGACAGTGAAGACGGAGTTTGCTGATCTCAATCCTTTCAAAGGAGTTGAGTCCTACTATTCCGATGCCATGTTGTACACCCAAGACTACATGAAGGAGGTTTCAGGCAAGACGAAGGAGGAATCCCACCGGGAGCCAAGAGAACCATCTGCTGAGCAACCTCTGTTAATCCAGGTGAAGGGGCGGACTACCCGTCCGAAAGTCATAGGACCTATGACTATCCACTTGGACAAAACCAAATCAGGAGGAGGAAGTGATCCCCTAGTGATCACTCTGAACCAGAAGCCTCCACCTTTGGTCATCAACCTTAGGCGCAACAAGCAGCCGACTGATGTAAATACAATCAGGAACGTGGTTTTTGACGATAATAAAGATTCCCTTTTCCAGTATACTGACGCTCAATTTCTAAATCAGGAATCCTCCCCTCATAACGATATAGAGCCTATAGCACAAAAATTTGTGGAAGCTATAGACTCCTATCATCCATATGTGTGGGAAGTAGCGTCAACATCTAATGTCATCACGACATATGGACCACATGAAGATTCTATCTTTGTTGTTCCACCTACTCGCAAAGATCAACATCCAATAGTCTTCGGTCGTATGCGAAACAAACCGATTGTGCAAGAAGATTCTCACAAGTCTGATGCTGGGAAAATGCAGGTTCACAGATAAAGCCCACAGGCTTTGAAGATTATGTAAAGCATGGATTATGACTTGAAGTCGGAGCCAGGCCTAAACTATGGAAAAGGCAGGCGAATGCCGTTACATGGTGATCCCTACTGTCAACGAACTCATTTTGGGTTAGGGTGTACCATATCTTTTGCCACTTCGAACGACTCTGAGTCAAGTGGGGAGACCATTTCCTCTTCTCAGGATGGTTTGTTGTCCTCCGATTCAGATGATGAACTCCAACGGGTATTGTCAGTAAACACGGTATTGACAGATTCTCTCGAAGCAGAGGAACAAGAATCTGAACCATTTAAAAATAAATCCTGGGCACAGCAAATGGATACACAATGGGAACTTCAGTTTGAGCAAAGAGAACCGCCCACTGAAGATAAAGTTATCCAAGTCAATGTTGGGGATGAATTTTCGCCAAAGCCGATATTTATCAGTGACAATCTTTCCGAAGAAGAAAGAGAAGAAATGATCCAGCTAATAAAAGAATATATCGATGTCTTTGCATGGAATTATGAGGATATGCCAGGTCTTGATCCAAAAGTGGCTACCCATAAACTCAACATACTGCCCAATTCAAAGCCTGTAAAGCAACAGTAACGCCGGTTCCACCCGGATATGATGGATGCCATTGAAGATGAAATCAAGAAATTGGTAGCCTGCGGGTTCATCCAGGAAGAACAACATCCTGATTGGGTCGCCAATGTTGTCCCGGTCATGAAAAAAAGTGGAAAAGTTCGCATTTGTATCGACTTTCAAGATCTAAATGCGGCCTGCCCCAAGGATGAGTTTCCTCTTCCCATCACAGACGTCATGATCGATAATACGTGCGGTTTCGAGCGTATGTCTTTCATGGACGAATTTTTAAGATACAATCAGATTAAGATAAATCCTGAAGATGAGAAGCATACTGCCTTCCGTACACCACTAGGGGTATATTGCTATACAGTCATGCCTTTTGGATTAAAGAATGTCGGGGCTATATATCAGCGAGCTATGAGTAACATATTCCATGAGCATCTACGCAAAAAGGTGGAATGTTATGTAGACGATATCGCTGCCAAAAGCTATCTCAAGGATTATCACATCCAAGACTTGAAGACAGTGTTCGAGTTGATGCGCCAACATCAACTCAAAATAAACCCTACAAAGTCCTTTCTCGGTGTATCCAGTGGCAAATTCCTGGGGTTTGTCATTATCGCCAAAGGCATTCAAGTTGACCCTGATAAAGTAAAGGCCATCTTGGAAATGCGACCGCCCCGTAATCTGAGAGAACTAAGGGGATTTCAAGGTCATCTAGCTTATATCAGGAGATTCATATCCAACCTCTTCGGAAGATGTCAACCTTTTTCTCGCCTGATGAAGAAAGATATGTCATTCGTATGGGACGAAGCCTGTCAGCAAGCGTTTAATGATATCAAACGCTATCTTACTAATCCTCTAGTTCTGGTGCCCCCCGTCATAGGAAGACCATTTTTGCTGTATGTTCGAGCAATGGATCATTCTTTAGGGGCTCACCTCGCACAGAAGAATAATGAGGGTCATGAACAGGCTATCTACTATTTAAGCATGATGATGGTCGGAGCTGAACACCGGTACAACCCAGTGGAAAAAGAATGCTTGGCCCTAATATTTGCCATTCAGAAGATGCGACATTATGTGATGGGCCAAACTATTTATACCATCTCCAGAATTAATCCTCTTCGGGTATTGATGAACAAGCCGAGCGCTCTTAATTCCTGACTCGCGACTTGGGCAATGTTATTAACACCATATGATATGGTATACATCCCTCAGAAGTCCATAAAAGGTCAAGCCTTGGATGACTTCTTAGCCGCTCATCCAATTCCAGAAACCTCCAAACTATACGAGGACATTCCCGACGAAGTTGCAGAATGTAATTCTGCAATGGAAGGTGATACATGGCAGCTATTCTTTGATGGTGCCTCCCGGACTGGTCCTAAGGGAAATGTGGTTTCAGGAGTAGGAATTGTTCTGGTGACTCCTATTAAACTCGTCATCTATCGAGCATATTCTCTTAGCGAACCCTGCTCTAATAATGTGGCAGAGTATAATGCCCTGCTAATCAGGCTTCAAGTTGCTAAAGAATTGGATGTGGAATACCTGAAAGCTTTTAGAGATTCTTAGCTGATCGTCAATCAGGTCAGAGGAATACATGAAGTCCGCAATCCATACCTCATTTCTTATCATCAAGCAACGATCGAGATAGCCATATCTTTTAAAGGACTCTTCCTAGAGCACGTGCCCCGATCTCAAAATTTGGAAGCTGATGCTCTGGCCAGTCTAGCTGCAGATCTGGCTATTCCTATAAGAAGGCAGAATTCGGTGATCCTTCTCAACAGAGATCTATTCTGTGTGAAAAATAATTTTCACATAGAACGCAGCTATGCTGTAAACACGGTTCCTCCTAAGAGAGATTGGAGAAGTCCCTTTATAGACTTCGTGTCATACGGTATCTTACCAGAGGATCCTAAAGAAGCAGTATCTATCAAAAGACGATCATTACGCTTCTATTTTGATATTTTTTTACGAAGTCTATATCGCCGAACTTACGATGGACTACTGTTACGGTGTCTCTCTGATGATGATGCAACGTGGGTTATCCGAGAAGCTCATGATGGTGTATGTGGAGCATATCAACCTGGTCCTAAATTACAGGATCGTATCAGGAGGATGGGCTATTACTGGCCTACTATGATTGCAGATGACGTGAAGTATGCAAGACAATGCAAAGCCTGCCAGGTTCATGCGGAATTTATACATCAGCCTTCTGAGTATTTACATCCTACTATTGCATCATGGCCCTTTGAAGCATGGGGTATGGATATCATTGGTCCTATCTACCCTTCGTCTTATAGAGGACATCGGTTCATATTAGCTATCACCGATTATTTCTCCAAATGGGCGGAGGCGATCCCTCTTGCCGAGGTAAAGACATCCAACGTGGTCAGCTTTATCAAGCACCATGTAATTTATCGCTTTGGGATACCCCGAAAGATAATTCATGACAATAGGCCCTAATTCATCAGTCAAGCGTTTCACCGATTTTGTGATAAGAATCAGATACAAAATATGGCCTCAACGGCATATAATCCTGCTGCTAATGGTTTGGCGGAAGCCTTCAACAAAACCATCATCAAACTCTTGAAGAAGTTTGTCTCTTCGAACAAAAGAGATTGGAATAAGAAGCTGGGAGAATGCCTCTGGGCATACCGCACAACAGTACAAACACCAACGGGTTATACCCCATTTTTATTAGTTTACGGGTGTGAAGCAGTTCTCCCTATTGAAGTCTAAATTCTATCACTCAGAATAGCAGTGGCTAATGAGTTGACTCAGGAAAAGAATGATCAATTAAGGCTTCAAGAGATAGAAGATTAGATGAGAAATGCCTTCAAGCTCAATAGCGCATTGCGTTCTACCAGGCATGCATTTCCAGGGCTTTTAATCAAAAAGTAAAGGATATTCAAAGTTGGTGAGCTAGTTTTAGCTGTGAAGAGGCCAATGATCATTATGCATAAAAGTAAGGGCAAATTTTAGCCCAAATGGGAGGTCCCTTATGTGATTGAAACAACGTATTCAAATGGCGCTTACAGATTAGCCAAGCCTAATAAAGATCTGATAATGGCTCCTATCAACAGCAAATTCCTGAAAAAGTACTATGCTTAATCTCCCTTGCTTAAACGGAGTATGATGAAGATCTCATTCTGACGATACTACGTACAAAGGCTGGTTGGATCATATTCTATCATATTCTTATGACCTCTGAATAGATATGTTTAACTAATTTGGAACTTCAAAACCTATCACGTCTATATTACCTCTGATAGTATTTTGTATACAAATTTAGTTGGATCATATTCTATCATGTCCATATAACCTCTGAATAGATATATCTAGCTGAAACTTACCGAAAGTATATCACGTCCATATTACCTCTGATATCACTTTTATCCTAGCCTATCATTTATATTCTAAAAATGATGGGTCCACAAAATTAGAAGAAATATCTTTATTATCTCCGGGAATAGCAGATTACAAAAGAAGCAAAAAGTACATCATTGGGGAGGAGCAGTTAAATCACGAATCTGTTGCATCAAAGCAGCCATCCTCTCATTCCTGGAGTTCAAGATGTTAGCGCGATCCCGTTCCAGCCGTGCCTCGTCATCGCTCAAGCGAGATAATTCGAACCGAGCATCAACAAAATCGGCGCGGATGACACCCGCATGTGCCAAGTTCTGCTGAGACTGTAGCCACTTGGCCCTTCAGCACATCTCGAACTGCCGACATCTTGAGAAGCCTCTCCCTTGCCTGAGCGAGTTCAACTTCCAATTTTCGAACACTCGCTTCATTTCCCTCACATTCGGTCTGGCACTTAGCTAGCTGAGGAATGACCTCCACCAAGATAGCTTGCTCGTTATCCATCTCTTGCTGCTGTTACTAGATGGATTTGTTTATTAATTCCATCTGATCAGCAAGTTTTGCAGTTAAGGAGTCATATTCTGCCTGAACCAGATCATCGATGCTGCCTCAGGATAGTTGCAAATATTCGTTGATGGGTTGTTCCAAACCATTAACTATTTGCTCTAGCGCATCATTAAAATTTCTAATCGGCGCTATCGTAAGCTGAGAGGACGTCCGCAGAGCATCTAAGCCTATATTCTTCTCCAGCACCATGGATATCAACTCCCTCAAAGTGCGGTAGAATATGCTAGTGTATTGTTCAACTAGCATAGCAAAGATCGGATGCACGCTGGGAGTGGCTGCAATACCGGTAAATCTCCTTTCTGGAATAACCGCAGAGGATGTTGCCACAGTCGTTGCTTCAACGGAGGGCACAACAAAAGAAGGGACACCAACAACGGTTGAAGTTGGTGGCATACTCAACGGAGGAGGCATAATCGAGATGGTGGGTTCATCCTCCTCTGATGTTATTTGGACTGCTATTGGTGGGATGACATCCGAGAATATTGTAGATGAAAGATCGGCAGCTTCAAAACATGCTTCTTTGATGTCGAACACCCGTTTCATCAGCCGAATCCGTAACAAAGTTAGAAGTTGCGTCAACTCCGCCCTCCCCAAAGATGCACTCGCCTGAAAAGAAGACAAGAGAAAGTTAATATCAATTTGATGTTAATTTTCCTGAAAGAAGCGTAAAGACAACATTTACCCATGGACGATGGTATGTATGTTGCGTCTGCAGACTGTACAGCTAAATCATTTCTTAATGATGCTAAACAAGCTGTCATACCTAGAGAAGGGTAGTCATCCCAGTCGTCACCCAGATCCACTCGAGGTTCATCAGGTGGAATCTCGCTGGAAATACTTACAGACGAAGGAGGGGTTACTCCCATTATTTGTCTGGATAAAGGTATATTGATTCTTAATATGCTCGGTCTCGAAGGCGACCTCGAAGCACTACCAGTAGTGGTAGTAGCGGCTGCAACCACGAGCAAAGAATCTCCAGCACTGTCAGCTGGAACTGTGGAGGTTCCCTCTCTAAAAGGCGAAGAACCTCTGATCAAAGAATCATCCCCAACAGGGGAAGCAACAGGCTCACTCCTAGAAGCCCCATTGGTGGAAACCCTTTTCGGACCCCTGACTGTCTTCTTCTTGCAGGGGGAAGGCTCTTTCAGAGTGGAAGCCTTTCGCTTATTGGAGATAACGAGAGGCTCTGCGGGCGGAGCTATTACGCCTCTCGGTATTATTAACAAGTACTCATCTGCCTCGGTAGTAACTTCACCTTCATCCGAGGAAACAGACGGTATCTCCTCCCTTCCAGTGGACTTCTGGGAGGTTATCCTGAAACTTCCATACACATCAAAATTACGATGGAAGGTATTGATGGACGCATAAAACTGCGTGTACGAGTGAAGAATGCGCAACTCCGTAGAGAGAGAAGTCATGGGCACAGTAAAGAATGCTCCGGTACAACCCGTGATGAAATACCGCCATCCTCTGGCTCCATCAATAAGTCCACCTTTGGACTTGAAGCTGGTGAAGGGATTCCCCATATGCAACTGGTCGTACCCAAATTGCCTGGCGAACCGACTAGGCAGATAAGGCTCCAAGTAGCAGTGGTCCTCACTTCTGTATAACAAGTGGGAAGGTCTAATACAGACCAACCAGTAAAAGGCTTCAGGAGAAATAATAGTCCTCCCTTGGCCTATATCCCAAAGTTTTGTCCCCTGTTGATTGATATGTACGAAAGGAATGGTACAGAAGAGCTTCCAGCCATGGGCAAAATTTAATGCTCGCCGGCACTATGACGCTCGCTACATTCCAAAGGGAATTCTTGTAATTCAACAAGAAGTTATTTCCCGAACTGCTGGCAGAGCCGGGAGACATCACTCTAGTGTTGTGAAGGATTAACCATCCCATCAGATATAGGAATGGTAATTCCACTCTGGGATATCCTTCACGCTGCGTATCATCTGCAAGCAGCCCATCAGTAAGGGCCCTCAGGCCAGCTTGTATTCTATATACCATGGCGGGAAGCAGGCCCAATCTTTCTCCAAACACCAAACGTACTGCGGGCCATATGGTGTTGCGATGGATGCGATCCGCAGACGCGATGCCAGGCACTACCTATCGGTGTAGCCAGACAGAGAGGAAGCCAGCCAGTTGAGCTTTCCTTGACAGAGGCTTGCGACAATGCCTCATATAACTAAAGGCTTTAGTGCCTGCAGGATAACCCCCTATCTCCTCATCGAGAATATAATCTGAAGCCCCTGCGTCTTCAATGAGGTCATCGACCGTGTTGGCACTAAGCATGCTCAGGAGGTTCAAGGGCTTATCTCTACTATCTACAACCTTGTCTGGCTTATCATTTCTGGCCTGATGGAAGAAGAGGTAGGATGCCCACTTGTTGATATGAGCCAAATCAGAGGGCTCTTTGTAGAAAGTGGTGCAGGCAAGATAGTGGCACATCAACTCCTGGTACACCGCTACTGCCCGAGGGTTTGTATTCCTCAGCTCCCTATTTGTGGGAACGTACTCTTCATAAGGAGTGTCCCCCATTGGAAGCCTTGAAATCTCTGCCATCTCATGAAGGGCTAGGCCCAACTCCCCTAACGGAGTGGCGAATGTCCCAGTAAGCGAGTTGTATCGCTCCATCAAGGCTAAAAAAAGTTGGGATTGACAGGCAGCCCAACACTAGTGGCACTCACAGCCGCAAACAAACCAATATTTTCCAGCTCCGCCTGGAAGTGCTTCACGGCCCAGGCAGTTAAACTGGCCCATCGAAGACTCCCGGGGCTAAGCCATCCACTGGTCCGAGGGTTAACCTTAGGGTACACTCCTCCCTGCCCCATGAAGTCATTACAGAAAGTCGATATTTGAATCGGCTGGATCAGTGAAGTGTCTTCACTCGAGACACTGCCCGACAGTAATCCTCTGAAAGGCATAACAGGGCCTGAAGGACTGCTCACAAAGACTCCTCGGTTCAATACTTTCTTGTATGAGATCTTCCCTGGCCGCCCATGAAGATCTGGAGTCAGAGTCCACATCATCTTCCTAGGATGTGTGGCATAGAAGAATGTCGAGATAGGGTAATCTCTGGGCATCCTGGGCAGATACATGACCATGTTCTCAGCAGTAAACACCCAATTCTCCTTCTTGGGCTTAGTCTGGGATTATTTATCGATAATATCCTCAAATAAGAAATCTGGTTTCTTATATTCAGTCCCATCTATGTATGTCAGGGGCTCCCCACTGATCATACTCAGCAGCATTCGTTCTTCTTGGAACGAGATCATAGTTCTCCTTTCTTGAAGATACTCGATTCCAGAGATGGAGAATGTCACATGGGATAAGTCCTCTAGATAATTGGAATTCAACATCCCAGCAGCAGAGCCCATCACTTCAGCCAAAGGAGGGATCTGCAAGTCCACTACAAAATATAAAAAAACAAGTCAGTTTTTACGCTAGACGCTACACTCTTGCAGTATACACCAAAGACTAACAGTCTGAGCTTTTACGTCAGACTGCAAAAACTTGAGTTTTACGCTGGAATCTATTTTCAGTGCGTAAAACTCAAGGTTGGCAGAATACGCCAAAATCTAACAGTCTGAGCTTTTTACGCCAGACTGCCAAAATTTAAGTTTTTATGCCAAAATTTATATCCAACGCGTAAAACTCAAAGTTTGTAGTATACGCCAAATTTTGACAGTCTGAATTTTTACGCCAGACTGTGAAAAGATAGAGTTTTTACGCTGACACATTAGAAATATGGGCGTATTAGTTCGCATACACGTACAACATGTGTGGAAGGTCCTCTATTCCTCTCGAAGTGGTTTACCTATGATGCCCGAAGCGCAGATCGTCGGAGGAGCACTTTGTTCAGATCGGGGCTCGCTCAGCCTAATGGGAGTTGCTCGTGCTTGAGCAGAGGAGCGAGATGAGGAAGCAGTTTTCTTTTCTTTAGCAGTGGAAGCCTGTTTCGGTGCCATGGCGAAGCTCAAAGTTCTCAGAAAAGAGACAAAGACGAAGAGTTCTCAAAGAGACGAAGGGTTTTGCAAAGACAGATGAAGGATTTCTCTCTCAAGACCTTTGGCTATTTATAGAGTTCTGATAACTCTTCGAATCCCTAACCAAATCTAATATTTAATAGTCAGTTATGATTTGGGACTACGTAAGCCTATCATTTAGAAGACGGACAATCATGCTGCGTAAATGGATCCAGATTTTACACTCAGAAGCTATAAATCTACGATTTTACGCTCAGAAGCTACAAATCTACGGTTTTACGCTCAGAAGCTACATAAGGCCAATTATAAGGGTTTACACAGAAAATGCTCCTTTTTGGCTACAAAATATTCCAAGTGCCTAAAACACACAGAGGTCAGCATTGAAGATGACTCTTCTTCTTGAGCCATTGGGAGTTCATTCAAAGTCTAGCCAGAATCCTTTTTCTAAAGTTCAAGTATGGCCTGTTCGGCGGACATTTCTCGCCCTATTTCGAGGGATTTTTGGGGAAACCATTCTTGAAGATGATGGTCTGAACAGAAATTCTTCGTATCAGAGAAGTGACAGTTCATAATTCTATGTGACACTACATCCAAAAATAGCATGATAGTTGTCTCTTCAAGACAACTTAATGCTAAAGAGCTTTTTACGCATCTTCCGTTACGCGTAAAAGTCGGGACGTGGCCGGATAAGCGTTTATCAGAGTCAGTGTAAAATTTCTCAAACGAGTCGAAGCTGCATATTATCAGACTTCCTCACAGCAAATATGGCAAAACAGCAATGCGTAAAAGAAGACAAGTCTATTAATCATGATTACATATGATGGAAATCCATTTCTGTAAAGGATTTTTCATTTTTTATGATTACATATGATGGAGATCCCTTTTTTTACAAAAGATTTCTCATTCAAGATCTCGATGGGAATCTATTGTGCTGGGTTCTCATATTGTTGGAGATCTTTTTCTTCTTCTACGGTACTTCATTGGCTTCTGCAGCCGATGAACAAGAAAATGATCAATGGCGGAAGGATACAAAACTGGGCCTGTATTATTCAAGCCACCCTCCATATGCCATGGCAGCCATGACCTAGAATTGTGTTAGGGATTCAGACCCAACACAATACTGGAAGGCAGGGCCAAGTTGCCCACCTACGCCCAGCTTCATGATAGGGGAAAATACAGCTTGCAAGCTGTATGGTCGAATGAGACCCTTCCTCTCTCCTGGACGAATCGCCATATGAAATTGTTGATTATCCTGAGCAAAGGAAGCTATGATATCCTTCCATGATCCATCATTGCAGAGGACATTTGCTCGAAGATGCCTCTTTTTATGGCTCCTTACATGCTGGAAGAACATAATCTTCTTCTTCCTCAGGTCAGCCCAATGGATCTCGACAACCATCTCTTTTGGTGAAGGAAGTATGGAAAAAAACAAGTTCACTCGCTTGCCTTTATATAGGCAGAAGAGAACATACCAAATCCCAACAAATTCCTAAAATTTGTCGAGAAATCAGCCTGGCGGAATGAGTCAAATTTGACCGTTTCATGCTTCATTCAAAGTATTTCAAATTACAAGAAATTTTAAAACTTTGAAGGGGGTCTTGTAGAAGCATAAAAAATATGCTGGGGAATTATACGCGTAAAAAATCCCAACATGCATGAAGCCCGCGTAAAATAGAGCTCCAGCACTGTGTGGCGTAAAAGATGACTTCAGAGCCATTGGCGTACATCAGAGCTCCAACGTTATTCAGCGTAAAATAGAGCTCCAAAATAACCCGCGTAAGGCAGTACTTCCAGACTGCTTTGGCATAAAAAGGTTACTACATCGCCACTTCGGCGTAGAATATGTCTGCTTTTAATGCAGCGTGAAGTTGTTTGAGGAACTCTTCGTATTCCTCGAATGAACCTGTCAGACAAAATAGTGAACCTGACTCCTGACAAAGAGTACTGCACGACAATCGAGAGGACGGTTGTAATGTTAATTCTGTACAGAGACCCAGACTGTCATTTAGTGACATAATCCTTGATATAAGACGTTGTTTACGCATTCAAGGTGCCTATTCTACACAGGCAGAGATGAATTTTTACGCTCAAGATGAGATAAAATCAGACGTCACGTCAAAAGCTTTTCTTCGTACAGAACTCGAGGCACGTCTCTGTAGTTAATGCGCGAGATGGGGGCAGATCTCTGCATTTAATGTACGAGATTTGGTTATATTTTTATTGACCGAGAGAGCTAAAACTAGGACTAATATGCCCACATCACCATCCTGGCATTTTACGCCAACCAGGCTATTTTTAACTATAGGAGCACGTCGTATGCTATCTCCTCGAAATACGCCAACCAGGCTATTTTCAACTATAGGAGCACGCCGTATGCTATCTCCTCGAAATACGCCAACTCAGGATATATTTGCAAAGGTACGTGATAAGGCTATTTGGCCCAGAATACGCTCAAGACCTCAGTCAAGAAGGATAATTGGCTATTTCTGTGTTGGTTATCTATTATGTAGCTATTTGGCTTTTACTCCAACAAGACAGCTATTTGGCTTTTACGCCAACAAGACAACTATTTGGCTTTTACGCCAACAAGACAGCTATTTGGCTTTTACGCCAACAAGACAGCTACTTGTCTTTTACGCCAACATGACAGCTACTTGGCTTTTATGCCAACAAGACAGCTATTTGGCTTTTACGCCAACAAGATAGATACTTGGCTTTTATGCCAACAGGACAGCTATTTGGCTTTTACGCCAACGAGATAGTTATTTGGCTTTTATGCCAACCATCTCTACACGAGGGGCAGTTACCTATGTGGCTTGCATGCCGTGATCTTCGATGAGTGATTATACGCGTTACCTCATAATGGGATACGCGTCACACGCGGATTCAGGAGATCATTCAGACGTGGGTAGCAGTTATCATAACCGCCGCGTAAAAGGTGTAACTCTCTCTGCTGTTTGGCTTCTATGTCGACTGGACAATTACTGTGTCCAGGCTCTATAAATAGAGACTTTCGGTCACAGAAGAAATGGGTAGAGCGAAGAGATGTCGGAATCGGTGGAGAAAAATAGAGAGGAGATCAGAAAGAGGGCACATATAGAGAGTGTTGGCAACGAGAGTTCAATTCCTCCTGCAATCTTTAAAGCTTCTCCTTCTTCTACAACACTTCTTCGTCATCGTATGGTCCAAGGGACAAAGTGATCGACCGCAGATCAGACTCTTATAGTAATTTTTCCCCAGAATCATTTTTTGTACTTAACATCCTCGTATAGGATTAATTGTACTTCTTTTTTTCTTGTTTGTAAACAAAGAAAGAGTTTTGTATAAACCTAGTTTTAATTTCTTTTGTTTATCATCAAACACACTATGCTTACTGGTGTGGCGAGGATTCTGAGTGTCATAATTTCGACAGACGTGTATGATTATCAGGTTGTACCTTAAATTGGTTCTTAAGGTATCATCTCAATACTTATCCACTCCTGTTATTGTAGGATTTTGTCCTATCATTCTTTAGCTTAGAAGTAGAGCATTGATATGAGTAGATAGGAGTGTACCAGTATATGACTAGTGATAGGTATATCACCTAATATTGAGGCCAGTGATGTGTTGGAAGCAATAGGTAAAAAAAGTGTCTAGAAATTGTATACAGAATACACAGTAGGTGATGAGTGTCAGTGTGGAAGTTCATGAGTATCAGAAAGTGGAAGCCTGAGTATTAGAAAATTTTAACAGTATGTCATGGGTTAAGAAATATCATGATTGGTCATGAAAGATATATAGTGTATCACTGATTAGCGTATCAGTCTATAAAAGATTAAAGGGGAGATACATATACATCAATAGAGATATGGAACCATATGCCTGCCTTTGAGAGTGAAGTAAAATATGTGTATTATAGAAGTTAATAACTAGTGCATTGGATGCAAGTGATCATGAGTTCTAGTGAGTGTGATGAGGTAATCCAATGATGAAGCTAGTGTTACTATACGAAGAGTGCTAGTATTTCTATATCAAGAATTAGTTGAGCAATGTGCTAGTAACAGTAAGTACCTTGTGTGATAATAGTAGATTGGTGTATCAGTTAATATGGATAGAAAATTATTGGAAAGTAATAGTGCAAGTAATCCAGGCAGTAGAGGAGAGACATGAGTAACTTGGTATGAGGATGTCATCTAAAATGCATATGAGAGCTGATACCTTGTGTAGACAGTAACAAAACTTGAGTAGGCATCCTATTGGGGGTATTCAAGTTGGACAAGGATGTGCTAATAAAATACATGATGAAAAAGTATACAAGTGTTCCTTGCAAGAGAATTGTTGAGAAATTTTGGTGATTACAAGAACTGAAGCAGAACAAGGAGGTAAAATTTTAGTGATGTTTTATGTCATGACCCGCACCCGGTGTAAGGGTACAAGTCGAGAACAACGCCCAGCCTACGCCACAGAATCGGCGGTAGAACGTTATCTGGGTAATATATCAACCATTTCCTTATTTTTCGATCGCCTGGAAGGGACAAAAGAAACATCTTATTTTTTTTCAAAAATTTCTGATCTCTTCTATCTAGCAATATAATAAACCACTAACAATAACAATATACTCAATCATAGATCTAAGATGGAACGAGCACGAATATGATAAAGAATAGAAATAGTCACATACAACTCATGAGTCTAAAATAATACATCAATGAGTCTGAAAGAATACTAACAAATAAGCTGGAGACAAATCCAGTACAATAAATACTAAGAAGGTACTAATCTTGGGTCATCTGTCTCAGTCGGAATAAGTCCCTCCTGAGCTAGGGTCTCTGACTCTAAGCCCACAACATCCTGAGGTCCATAATGTGTAGGGTACCAGTCCTCAGCGTCATTTGGAAAAAATATATCCAGTCAGGAAAGGAACATAGTACATCTCTAACAGCAATTTTAATCAATGATAAAACTATGTAACAATAAATAGATTTGAATATACAAGATGCACAATAGATACAACAAGATATATATAATAAGAAATACTGGAATAAATACAATAATGAGCAATATATCAATGAACAAGAATACTAATGACTAAGTGTGTGAGTACTAGCTTTAATATTTGATCGGCTTGGGAACATGATACAAGATTTATGGCCTGGCTAATCATACGTGCGGTGTATGATTAACACTGTTCAATGCAAGACTTGATATAAGGAGGGTATGATCACATATCTACACCAAAATACTTCCCACCCTCGACTGGTATAATAAATCCAACCATGGTACGCTATGGCACGAGATTTTCCAAGAAGATAGCTAGTCTTCCCGAGTATCAGTGTCTGTACATGTACAAGATAATCAATGAACAAGGCTTGCACAAGATACACCATATACCAAGGAATAACATCTCATGACGAGATCCGAATATGTCAATCCGTGTAACCATAGTGTCAAGAGAACATGGATATCTACACTAGATACAATAAACATAGAGGATATCATAAATGAGAAACTATCAGAGAATGTACTCGCCTGAAGTCCAATGAACAGTCTCACATATGTCTGATAAGGTGCCTCGAAGACCTAGATATGGAATATAACATCAATACAAGATTCCAGAAAGAAAATAAGTTAAACTAGTCAACTTCTAGGTCAATAAGTCAATTCTAAGTCAAAAGTCAAACTAAGTAACTCTAAGGTCAACTATGGTCAACTATGGTCAAACTATGGTCAACTACATATTTCTAGGTTGTACAAGTCTAACACAAAGATATTTGATTCAAATACTAAAGTCTAGGGCACAAAACCCATATCTTAAATACTAGGATACTGTATCTCCGGATACGTAAACAAGGGATAAACATCACATATACAAGTCAAACAATTATTAATAATATAAAATCCTAATTACAACATTAAATAGATACTTTGTTTTTGAACCATCTAGGTATCACAATATTAACTCATAATCTTGATACCAAAACCCAATACCTTGGGTATCCCCAATTACCTTGGTATCACAAGATAATATCCTAAAACTTGTGTATACTAACTACCCGTAATTATATACATGCTATACTAATTATTATACATATAGTATACTATAAATACTATTAGAAAATTAGGAATATATTTACATATATATTAAATACCATATATATATATATATATATATATATATATATATATATAGTAATAGGAAATCTGCCAAACTGTCACTAATGACCGCTATTGACTGTCGTTGAAGCCACTGATACTCTGATACTCTGTTGTTTTAGCGACGGTTCTGCTGCCGTCGCTAAACTGCTGTCGCTGTTGTATGCTATTGCTGTTGCTGCTGCTTTGTAGCTACGCTGCTGTCGTCACCTTTGCTGTTGTCGCTGCTGCTGCTGTATGCTTTTGTTACTGCTGCTTTGTAGCTACGCTGCTGTCGTCGCCTTTGCTGCTGTCGCTACTGCTGCTGTATGCTATATAAAAAAAATATATACCTATATATATATATATATATATATATATATAGCACTATATAATTTATACTTACATCCTATAATTACCAATAAATGAAATTACTACATATGAATATACATACACCCGTACATATGTACTAATATATATATATATATATATATATATATATATATATATATATATATATATATATATATATAACTACACATACATGCATATGTATATATAACTATAGAATAATATGTATACATGTATTATATAAGTATATGCATATAATATAACAACTTATATATATAAATACATAATACATAACCACAACATATATACACTATAATATATATATACATACACTACACTATTAAATAGTTCATACATATGTAGAATAATAGCTACATACAATATACATAAATATTTACTTAGATCTATAAATCTATGATATTTAATACATCCATATATGTAACAACAATATATATATATATATATATATATATATATATATATATATATATATATATATATATATATACAATTACATAATACCAAGAACACAAGAAAATAGATCTACATATAATTTGCTCATCTCATGGAACGTATCACTCCGTATCCCACTAGATCTAGGATACGCATGCGACACAAGTCCACCATACATCCAAACGTACCCCGAAGGACACGAATAAGTCATATATATTATTATGAATAATACGAAGAGTCAAATATAAATCTACGTGTCTGTGTCAAAATGTAACATGTACAAAGTCCCGTGTCAGAGAAAAATCCCCCAAATCAACACGTATCACCAAATCGATGGGATACGACCTACATGTACCCAATTATGGATATGACACTAGCCCCAAACACACAAGCATATGCCAAATTAATCTATAGGACAATTGACACACACAACAAATGTCAATCTCAGAATTTCCCCAAAATTGACACAAAAAGTACCATAACTTTCTCAATAGGCCTCCTATGAACACAAAACCAAATCCTATGGGTAGCCTATTCATATGGGTTAATTTTTCATAGTTAAAACTCAAATTTAGAACCTAAATTAATGAAAAAAAATCTAAATTGTACCTATTGGGAGATGGATTTCCAATGCAACATCCAAATATGATAAAATTGGCCTCCAACTTGTAGATCCTTGCTCCTCTTTGTAGATCCTTGCTTCCTCCTTTTAGATCCTTGCTCCACTAGCCTTCAATGGTAATTTGGGAAGGAATTGGAATGAATTTTGGTAGAAAAATGAAGTAGAAATGAAGGAATTTGGTTGAGAGAATTTTATGATCTAGTTTCCAAATGAAAAGAGGAGAGAGAATAATTTCCCCCCTCTCTATATAGGCCGGCCCCTCTTTCCCCTTTCTTAAGCTACTATAAATTATCCAATATACCCCTTATGGCCTTTCATGAAGAAATAATTATGGAGGAAAGCTTCTAGTGTAATGGTTTAATTAATTTAATCCATCTCCTAATCAATGGGCTTTCTAAATAGGCTAAATTCTATCAATTAATTCATGTTGGTCCATGAGTCTAAATTAAACTAGTTAGGTCCATTAACACAAGTCCAAAATAAATAACTAACATCTAACAATAATTAAATAATATAACAAATAATTATTTATCATGCACAATATTTAATTAAATATAAAATTACTAAAATATCCTTTTCTAGAAAATATGGTAGTGACATTTTGTATAGTATCCTAGATAGCAAGTACCAGTGAGTTAAGCATGTCTATGACCTAGAACTATAGTATATCACTAGTATTTGGTAACCCTCAGTATTAAGAATATCTTGACTAGGTTGATGATTAGTGAATGCTTAGTGTGTGATGGAATAGGCCACATATGGCATAGCAGATATGGCAGCCATTAGACTAGAACATTTCCCCAAAATTAGACTAGAATATTTCCTCCTTAATTAATTCCTTCATGAGAGGCTCCAAGGGGTGTTTTGGATATTCTACATTGCTTGAAGAGGGGTATATGGCAGCCATAATTAGGAGGGGGGAGAGAGAGTGTCTCTCTCATTTTATTTCATATTCCAAATAGACCTAGACTTTTTCCCCTTTATAATTTCTTCATTCCCTCACCATTCCTTCATAAATTTTCACCCAAATTCCTTTCCTATTCCTCATTTGAGGCTACTACAATAAGGATTTAAAAGAAGGAAGCAAGGATCTAGAAAGAGGAGGCCAAGATATAGAAGTAGGAGCTATTTTTAATTTGAGGATATTTTCATTGGGAATCCATCTCCCAATAGGTACATTTTAGTTTTTCCCCTTTTATTAGGTTATAAATGTGATATTTAACCATGAGAAACAAACCCACATGCATAGGCTACCCATAGGAATTGGTTTTAGGTTCATAGGAGACCTATGGTGGAAGTTATATGCATTTTAGTGTCAATTTTGGGGGAATTCCGAGATTGGCACTGTGGTGTTCGTCATTTGGTCTAATAGATCAATATGACCTATAATTATTTGTTTGTGACTAGTGTCGTATCCACAATTGGGTACGTGTAGGCCGTATCTCGTCAATTTGATGAAACAGGTTAATTTTAGGGGTTTTTCTCCGACATGGGAACTTTTGCATATTATATTATGACACGGACATGTAGTTAATCTAATTATTATATGTATTATTCATAATTAGTATTTTAGGCTTGCTTGTGTCCTCCGGGATGTGTTTGGTTGTGTGTTGTAGCCGTATCGCAAGCGTATCATAGAGTTAGTGTGATACGTGTGCGGTGCACTCCACGTGTTTGGTATTTTCTCCTTATTTCTATATATACATGTGTGTATATATATATATATATATATATATATATATATATATCCACTTATGTATATATGTATATATGATTAAGTGTATATATATGTAAGTGGATATATATATATATATATATATATATATATATATATATATATATATATATATATATATGTGTGTGTGTGTGTGTGTTTGTGTGTGTGTGTGTGTGTGTGTGTATGTGTGTGTATATATATTAGTGGTTATAGGTATATATTCATGTGTGTGTTTGAATATATGTGTGTGAGTATATAGATATCTATACATATATAGAGTGAGGGACCTTGATATATATATCTATATGTGTGTTGATATATATATAGAGATTGATATAGAGTAGTGTATATCTATAAGTATGTATATATATGTATCTATATACATTAGTAGTTTGTGATACCTTGATATATATATATATATATATATATATATATATATATATATATATATATATATATATATATATATAAACCCCCAAAAATTTTCAGAATTTAAAAATGAATTTTTGGGATTTTTCTAAGAATTTTAACTAATTAAAATCAATATTTTCAGGTATTAAATTAATTTTGTGATTTTATTAAATATTAAAATATTATGAAAATAATATTTTGGGTGCAAAATAAAAAATTAGACATAGGGTAATTTTTTGGAATTTATTGGACCCCAGAACTAATTTTTAATGACCTTAAAACTAAGTTTTTAATTAAACCCAAAATAAACCGGTTTAATCCTGAATCGAACCCATAGTAAACCAAACCGAAACCATTATTTAAACCCAACCCAAATCCTATTGGATCGGGTTGGATCTGAACCTCACCCGACCCACTACCCGAACCCGGCCCGTTAGGTCAGCTACAATAACCTCATTTCTTCCCCGGCCGCCGCTTCGGTTCCCCGACTCTTCATCTCCCCTCCGCCGGCAGTTATGCCTCCCCCGCTTCCCGTGCCGCTCCACCTCCCTGCAACCGCCACCGTCTCCTCCTATATAAACCCCCGACTCCGGCACCCTCCCATATACCGCCATCACCGACCATCCTCTATCGCAAGCTCCCCTCCGCCACCTTCTCCCTCCGGCGACGACCCTCCGTTGCGAACCCGGCCTCTCCAGCCTCGACAAACCCCCGCTGTCACTGCCTCCACCACCACTCTCCTCGGCCACCCCGCTGTCCCCAACCCACTTCACCACCGCCTCCACTTCCCCGAGCTTCCCAGGCGCCTCCGTCACACCTCTCCAGCCGACTCCGGCTACCGCCTCTCCGGCCACCCCGACCCAGCACGACCCTGACCTCACCGGCAATACCGACGACCCGACGGCCAAAACAGTGACCCGCAGCAGCACAGTGCCGTCGCCCGTTCATGCCGCGCCGCCTCGCGTACGCCAAATACATTCGATACCTACCCATATTCAGGTAAGGGTTTCTCTTCCTCGCTGCCTCGTTTTTTGTTCTGTCATATCCTACGCGTAGACCGCATGAACCTCTCAAACCCTGTGTAATTCGTTCGGGGTATCGCATCCTGTGTTAGTCGCAAACTACGACGCAAAATAAGGAAAATAAACCCCCCAATTTCTGAAAATCAGAAATTATCCCAAACTCCCCAGTTCACGACCGTTTTGCGACCAACCTGATAAATATTTTCAAAATTGGCTTGAACAATAATTTAGAACGTATAACCAAGTTTTAAAACCCTATTTTAGTTCAATTTATTAAGCTTTAATTTGCAAGTTATTCGAGGGTAAAAATAACCAAAATATTGGTTATTTAAAAACCCTGATTTTCCCGGAACTGGATGAACCCCGCTAAATGAGGGGACTTAGTTGTGTGCGATCTTCACCGAAAGGTGTGCACCATTAATACGGACATGTTGGATTTTTTGGAAGTTGATTTGGATGTTCGTGCACACCGGAATCAACTCGTATCCGTCGACAACGCCCCGTATCGGCCCTGTTCTAAAACTTATTGTATCTTCGTGTACGCTCATCGTATCGAAACAAAATTTGCACCATCGGACTCGTAGAAATACGCTGGTCCTGTGACCCAAGTTTGGTTCGATTCTGAGAACATTGACAAAATCCCGTATCGTGGGCCCCACGGCTCCACTTGACGGGCGATTTTATGATCGGCTCATCGGAATCCAGTTTTGAACATTCTATTGGGTTCGTATTATCGTTCTGGACTTGTAGACACTAAGTTTGACGAATTTGGAGAACTTTGTCTCTGGCACATTTTTTGGTACGAAGTGGGCCACATGTGGATCCCGCTTTGACCAGAAACTGTCATTTTTGTCTCTGTGTTCAAATTGGACTTATGGACAGACAATTCTAGCTATTTGATGTCTTCTGAGCATGATGGCAATATTTATTTCAGCAACTGGAGGAGTACTTGAAGATCCCGCTGATACCGGAGCGACTATTGGTATTTAAATCCCAGGCAAGTGTACCTTGCCAATCTTACAGTACTTGCTATATTATATTCTATTGATTTATTTATATGATGTATCTGTTCAACCTAGGACCGTGTGACATTACTTAATGTCCGAATAATATTCGGGTGTCAACATTGTAAGCGGAGTTGTGTAACATCACTAGAGATTGATATCGTGACTCTATATATCTTCGTGCTTGTATTATCAAGTACGTCATACCATAGGACACTTGACACTGTTCATGAGACAAAATCTTTCTAAGATATTCATGGTGATTCTGTATAGGTTACAGAATTTGTGACATAGACTTTATTTATATGCTTAGCTATCATTATGACTCACTACATCAGTTAAAGGTCATGATCTTGCGTGTCATGGACATGAAACATGTGATTACATTGGGTGGGGAGAGATACACATGCTACAGGCTGATTTTATATATATTTATTATTGTGAGGCTCTAGACTCTACACCAGAGCTAGGCACATTACGTGATATTACTGCTATCGTCTCTCCGACACCGAGCTTGTAGCGGTCTCAGCCTGAGTCTAGTGATGCTATTATTTGCATATCACTTATCTGGTTGCATAGTTTACCCTATTGATTCATTTATTATTGCACTACATTTATTTTGGCTTGAGTTATTCTTGTACCTTGCTATGTCCCCTAAGGACCTGGATCCGGATTATGTCCCCAGGTTTAGCAGAGCAGATCTACCCCGAGGTGTACGGAACATGAGCAGACATTGGAGCAGTACCAGTACCAGAGGACGAGATGATCGCCGAGGATTTCTCCTGAGTATCTGCTTATCTATACTCAGTTATTTTTGTTATTTCCTTATTATTGAACTGATGTATCAAACTTAGTATCGGGTTGTTCCCCGAGATATGTTTTATTGAGAATTAATGTTGCTTTATATTCCATATTGATCGTATTTATTTTTGTGGATGAGATTAGTACCTTAGACCCTTATTATTGTTTACAACTTAAGTACACCCTGATGGGTCCATTAAATTGGGTTTACCCATCGGTGTGTGCTGCTGGCTATTACCACGTGTCTAGTCCCACGGTATTTTAGGACTGGGACATGACAATATATATATATATGTGTGTGTGTGTGTGTGTGTGTGTGTGTGTAGAGTGTTATTCATAGAGCGATAGATATATAGTGTTTGTGTGTGTGTATGTGTGAACAGCTTGTGCAATCCTCAACTGAGCATACAACAGTGTGCGTGGCATCAACTGAGCCAGTCCAGTTCAAGAGGGAGAGCAGTCAGGAACAATGTACAGTGCCTAGCAGTGGCAGCTAGACAGCAAGATGGAGGTGTGCACAAGGCAGTGTAGCACATCACTGCAGTGTCAACTAAAATACTGCACAACAATGCCTTCTCCAACAACAGGGAAGATCAGCAACTAGGGTGTGTGAAGCCAACTGCTCGAGCTAGAGCAGTATAGTAGATCGACTGAGGTTCAGCAGCAATACCTCGAGTCAATGCCTCATCAGCATCCTTTATCTGCAAACAGTCCAGAGAGTACTGTGTAGCAAAATAGAGGGGCTCGGGTATGCACAGCAGGGAGCATAACATGTGTAGTCTTCAGCTCAAGCTACTAGCATTGCATTCAGTCAAATGCAGTAAGCATCCAGTGTAGTACAGCAGCGGCACAGTGAGCCACTGAGCATATGCACAACAAGGGAAGCCAGAGCTGTGCATCAATGCACTGAGATACGAGCAGTGCACAGCATCCACACTGCAGTATTAGCAAAAGGGGGTGCAGTTAGCAAGGTATGAGCAAGGTGTTTCAGTTTAGTGTGCAGTTCGAGCAACTCTATGCAGTGCAACCACCCCAGTGTAGTAGCATTAGCAGTATACCAACTGAGGAGCAGTATCAATAGCAGCAATCAGTGGTATGCAGGTAGCCAATAACAAGTGCAAGCAGGCAGGAAGCTAGAGCAGCAGCAACAGCTCGAGGTAGCAACCTCCGTGCAGCCAAGATAAATGCTCATGCACAGCAATGTGCACAGCAACCCTCATAGCATGCTGCAACAGCTGCAGCAGAGGCAGCAAGGGGAACTCATTGAAGAGAGTGTAGTAGCCTTCAGTAGAGGCAGCTGCAGTGAACTGGAGGTGTGTAGCAAGCTGTACAAGAGGGAAGGTTTTCAGTATTAGTCTCGGGCCAAGGTATCAGTGTCAGTCCAATTTCAGTATCACAGTGGAATCAGTTCACTGTGCATTGAGCACAGTTTCAGTATTAGTACTTAAGTATCTTTTAGTAGCAGTGTCAGCTAGGTATCAGTGGCTTTAGGGATAGCTATATGGTTTAGTGAATAGGAGGTTTAGTTTCAGTTTTAGTTAGTTTAGTGAGGCATTTGATTTATGAGTAGTTAGCTTAAATTAGTTAGTTAGAGGGTTAGTACATTGGTTAGTTGTCTAGGTGTGTTGGTAGTTGATTAGTTATATTGTTAGTATGGGAGTAAATAAGTTAGCTATATATATATATATATATATATATATATATATATATATATATATATATATATATGACTAATAGTCTAGTTAGTTGTGGCATTGTATGCTAGTAAGTATACATGTTACTAGTGAGTAAAAATATTAGTATAGGTGTATGTTAGTAGATAAATTGGTTATAGTAGTATATTGTTGAGGTTTTATATATATGTAGTATGGTTTATATGGTTATAATTAGCATATAATAGTCAAGTAGTTAGTTGTGTATACTATTGGTACTATATGTGATAACTTGTAAATATATATAAACTACTATTTTCATAATTAAAACTTGCGTATCCTGAGATAGGACATTTTGTGTGTATCCTGGTAGCTTAGCGTAGCTAGTGTGGCTTAGTTTCATAGTGTATTGACTTTGTATCCTAGTGTTAGACACTAGCAACCTAGAAATAGACGGTTTGACTTAGAAATGGCTTTGTGACCTAGATGTTGACTAGTTTAACTTAATTTTATTCCAACACCTTGTATTAATGCAATATTCTATATATAGGTTTGTGTGACACCAGTTGGGACACAGTTTGACATTCATTACTTGGACGATAGGCGAGTACATTCTCTGGTAGTTTTCATTATTTGATAATTACTATAATGCAAGTATTTAGAAATATTTTACAAGACTCTTGACACATTGGTACACGGACTAGTATACACATGGATCAGTCATGGGATGTTATATATATTGTTCATTGTTCCTCGTATTCTCAATGTTTAACTTAGACAATGTTTCGTGTTCAATGTTCAATGTTCAATGTTTAACTTAGACAATGTTTCGTATTCAATATTCAATGTTTAACTTAGACAATGTTCATTATTCAATGTTCTAATATTTCATGTTTAATATTCAAGGTTTATTATTTACATGGTCTTGAGTATCTTGTATCACAACGTGTCATGGTTGGATCCATTGTACTAGTTGGGGAAAAGGGGAAGTTTTAGCTAGATATGTGATCAAATTCTAGACAATGTTCAATGTTTAACTTAGACAATGTTTATCCAACTTTAAAGTAGACAATGTTCACCCAAGCCGATCACATATCTAACTAGTATTTCAATCACTTAGCATAGTTACAGTTTTTTACCATATTTTAGTTTATGGTATCACTCTATTTTATTATCATGTTCTAGTTCATCATGATCAGTGAATACCATATTGTTCTTGTTTACCTGTTCTTCTACCATAGTTGATATTGTTCATTGTTTCTCGTCTTGTATTATATTCTCTATTTCTGTTTATAGTAATTATCAATTAATTGGAATTGCTATTGGGTTGTACTTAGCTCTATTCCTGACTGGAAAATATTTTTCAGATGAATGGTTAGAGAGGATGTGTCCCACTCACTACGGACCAACAGATGGGGTGTCACCCGAGGATAGTGCCAGAGACTGAGGCATTTTAGATTTACCTAACTTGTAGTAATTGTTTCTATTTAGATTGTAGTTTGTATTATTATTATTTTGATATCTTTTATGTTTAGATTTGAGTTGGACTTGTTATGTATTGAGATTTGTATTTCTATTCTTTCTATTCCATATCGTGCTTAAAATCCTCCTTTAGTTTTATATGTGATTGAGTATCATTTGGAATAGAGATGGCATGACATTATTTTATATACATTGTGTGAGATATTATATAGTATAGTAGACCAAGACAGCGTTCTACCTCTGATGCTGCAGCGTAGGCTGGTCGTAACCATGTACTCGTGTCCCTATACCGGATACGGGTCGTGACAAATACAGATCCCTGTCTTAGATGATAGGGGGAAACATCCTAACAATAACAACATCAGACAAATCCTTTTACTACTACTATAAGACCAAGCATGGCATAGGATACGTAACGCCTCCCATAACTCCCAAGGGTTTAGAATATAGAGATGAGGTGCACTCTCACTCTTCGTAATCTTTCGCTTGGGACTCCTATATCGGTATCGGGAAGATGCTTAAGCAAAGATTATCTGCCAACATGGACGATAAGAATCTACCAAAACTCTTTGAAGTAGAACCGTGGGCCTAACGCCTAAATGCATAAAGGGATATGCCGCTCGAACAACGAGAACCTCCTACCGAGAATGAAGTCATACAAGTCAATCTGGACGACAAATCCTCCCCTAAATCGATCTTCATCAGCAAGAGTCGGTCCAGTGAAGATCAGGAATCCTTACTACAGCTCGTTAGGAAATACATTGATGTCTTTTCCTAGAGTTACGAAGACATGCCTGGACTGGACCCCCAAATCGCGGTCTATAAGCTCAACATCTCCCGAATGCTAAGCCTGTCAAGCAGAAGCAACGACAGTTTCAGATAGACATAATGCCATCGAAGCCAAAGTCAACAAACTAATAGCTAGTGGCTTCTTCGGTAAAGAATAACATCCAGACTGAGTAGCCAACATCGTACCCATCGTCAAAAAGAACGGAAAGATCCGGATCTGCATTAACTTTCATGATCTAAATGTGGCCTACCCCAAAGATGAATCTCTCTTCCAATCATAGACATAATGATCGACAACACTTGTGACTTTGAGCGCATGTCCTTCATGGACGGATTATCAGGCTACAATAAGATTAAGATGTACCCTGAATATCAGAAGCATACATCATTCTGAACACTGATAGGAGTGTACTACTACACAGTCATGTCCTTCAGTCTGAAGAATGCAGGTGTTACATACCAGCGAGCTATGAGCACCATTTTCTGTGAGCATCTATGCAAGACAGTCGAGTGTTACGTCGCTGACATCACCGTCAAAAGTCACTCCAAAGGTGATCACCTTAAGGACTTACAGACTATGTTCGACCTCTTACGTACGCACTAGCTCAAAATAAACCCTACCAAATCCTTCCTGGGAGTCTCCAGCGGCTAATTCCTGGGCTTTATCATCACTTCTCAGGGTATTCACATAGACTCCGACAAAACTAAAGCTATCCTTGAGATGCACCTGCCAAGGAACCTCCGGGAGCTCTGCGGCCTTAAAGGGAGTCTGGAATACATCATGAGGTTCATATCAGACCTCTCTGGGAATTGTCGGCCATTCACCCAGCTCATGAAGAAATGTGTCTCCTTTGTTTGGAATGAAAAATGCCAATGCGCGTTCGACGATGTCAAGAGATACCTATCAAACGCTCCAGTACTGGAGACTCGATCTTGGGGAAGCCTTTTCTGCTTTATGTACGCTCGATGGATCACTTCCTTGGTGCTCTATTAGCCCAGAATAGTAAGGAAGGCCACGGGCATGTCATTTATTATCTCAGCCAGATGATGGTTGGCACAAAGCATAGGTACACCCCCGTCGAGAAGGAATATCTTGCTTTAGTATTTGTTGTCCAGAAGACTCGGCATTACGTGACAGGACTGACCATCCATGTGATATCGGGAGTCAATCCTCTCAGATTTCTCATGACCAAACCAAGGGCACTCAGTTCCCACCTAGCTACTTGGGCGATACTAATGTCTCCATAAATTATGGTGTTTGTCCTACAGAAAGCTATCAAGGGTCAAGCACTGGACGACTTCTTGGTAGCACATCCGATGCCAAAAACCTCAAAACTCTACGACGAGATTCCAAACAACGTGACAGACTCAAATATAACTTCATGTGAGGCTGTTTGGCGAATGTTCTTCGACCGTGCTTCAAGAACAAGGCCCAAGGGTGATAAAATTACGGGGGTCAGGATAGTACTAATCTCGCCATACGGTCTGGTCATCAAATTTGACTACTCTTTTACAGACCCGTGCTCCAACAATGTGGCAGAGTACAATGCTTTGGGCATTGGGCTCAAACTCTCTAAACAAGTAGGAGTGGAGTATTTGGAGGCCTACGACGACTCCAAATTAATAGTCAATCAGGTCCGGGGTGAGTACGAAGTTCGGCACAAAGACCTGATTCCTTACCACCAAGCTGCGCTTGGCATCATTTCAACCTTCGAGGGATTCTTCATTGAGCATGTCCCTCGGCTGCAGAACATCGAGGCTGACGCCCTGGCTGGCCTTACTGCCTTCTTAACAGTTCCAGACAACACCCATCAGTTAATCATAGTGATCGGACGAGAGCTGGTCTGCCCAAAGAATAATTTCTATATGTGTCTGAGCTGCACGGTAGAAGTACACACTGATGTCCAAGACTAGATGCTTCTATTCATTAACTACTCGGTCTACAGAATACTCCCAGAGAACCCAAAGGAAGCCACATCAATTAGAAGACTTTTCCTCCGCTTCTATTACGATACAGCTACCAAAATATTATATTGTCGGTCCTATGATGGCCTTCTATTACAATGCCTATAGAATACAGAAGCTAAGCAGTCCCTCCGCGAAGCTCACGATGACGTTTGTGTCACACACCAACCTGGCGTAAAGCTATAGGACCATCTTTGGAGAATGGGGTATTACTGGCCAATGATGGTAGCAGAGGCGATTGAGTATGCGAGAAAATACCAGATGTGCCAAATCTACGCAGACTTTATCTACTAGCCCTCAGAGTTCCTGCACCCAATGGTCATATATTGGCCGTTTGGAGCATGGGGGATGGACATTATTGGACCGATCAGTCTACCTTCTTCTAAAGGGCATCACTTCATCCTGGCTATAACCGATTACTTCTCCAAATGGACAGAAGTTGTTCTATTCATTGAAGTAAAAACATCGAACGTGATTAGCTTCGTCTAGCATCATATCTTATACTGCTTCGAATTTCCACGAAGGATCGTCCACTATAATGGTCCACAGTTTGCAAGTCATGCATTCTACCGATTTTGCGACAAAAATTAGATTCAGAATGTAGTGTTAACCGCCTATAACCCTGCAGTAAATGGTCTGGCAGAAGCCTTTAACACGACCATCATAAAGCTACTCAAAAGGTTGTGTTTTCCAATAAGCGCGACTAGAACGAGAAGCTGGGTGAATATCTCTAGGCTTACCGCACAACAGTCCAGATAGCTACTGGCAATACGCTTTTCTCTCTGGTATACTAAAGCAAAGCGGTCCACTCGCTCGAGATCCAAATTCCTTCACTCCGAGTAGCCCTCTCAAACCAATTAACCGTCGATGAGAATCATCGTCGACGGTTATAAGAGTTAGAAGCACTCGACGAGAAACGTCTCTTAGCTCAGCAGTGCATTGAGCTTACCAAGCGTCTCTCAGGAGCTTTCAACAGACGGATCAAGGAGAGAATTTTCCAAGTGGAAGACCTCATATTGACCGTAATAAGACTGATGGTCATGACCCACGAGACGGCCGGCAAATTCCAGCCTAAATGGGAGGGCCCATTCATCGTGTAATCTGTATTCTCCAACGGTTCCTACCAGCTAGTGAAACCCAATGGCAACTTGCTTATGATGCCTATCAATGGCAAGTTCCTAAAAAAGTACTTTGTCTGAGCTAGACTTGTACTTCTCTTATCCCCAGCGGGACAACCCAAATGTACATCTCTACACTCTTGGTTCTTCATCCCCTAACAAGTGCCTATGTGCAATATTTTCCCCTTTTTTTCAAATTCCTGTAAAATCTATCACCTGTATCCAGGAGTCCTGGATATGCAACGGATGATGGATCCTTAAAGTCTCTCCAGCGGAGCAATCCTCAAGTCTATTTGCACACTCCCGCAGTGACCACTCAAAAACCAATCTCGTTGGACGCTAGCCATATTCATATTACCTCTGAGCTATCGTCCCACCAATCTCCCCAGCGGAGCAATCCTCAGGTCTATTTTCATTTTTGGATAGATCACACTCAGCAAACCACTCCTCTGTGAGTATCTCGGACATTGGTTCATGTCCATATTATCTCTGAACTACTGTCCTAATATTTCTCCCCGGCTGAGTTTGCTATGTCTATATTACCTCTGAGCAAATCTCCCGGGTCTTGACTATCGATCATCATGTCCATATTACCTTTATATCGGTTGTCATCCCCACTTATCACCCGTACTCACCAAGGTACACCAGTGGTGTTAAGTCCACAAAAACTACCACATCCATATTACCTATGGTGGGACTGGTCTCAAACCTATTACTTGCACTAACAATGCGTAAAAAGTAATGGGTCCACAAAAACTTCCACGTCCATATTACCTCTGGCAGGGATTGTCTCAAATATATTACTTGCACTAATATGCACAAAAAGTAATGGGTCCAAAAAACCTATTACGTCCATATTACCTCTGATAATAATTATTTTTAAACTTATTACTTGTGCCCTAGTGCGCAAAAAGTAATAAGTTCACCAAAGGTCCCCCAGTAAGATTTCCTCAATGGAAGCAAACAGTTCACGTCCATATCACCTTTGAACTATGAGCTGCCCCTATTCTCCATCCAAAGAAAACAACCACATCCATATTACCTCTGACCCGTTTCTTTTTTCCTTCCGTAAAAAATACCCGGATCATGCCTAACCTCTTGGTAAGACTATCGATCGGCTCACATCAACGTCACCTCTGAGCTATCGTTCTCACCTCTTCCCAGTAGGGTTTGCTATGTCCTTCGCACCTTTGAGCAAACCTTTCAGGTTTGGCTATCGATCATCACATCCACAATACCTCTGATATTGATCACCGTCTAAACTTATCACCTGTACTTAAATTTAAGTGCGCCAATGGTGTTAAGTCTACCAAACTTGCCACGTCCATATTACCTCTAGCAATGCCTGTTTCAAACTTATTAGTTGCACTCTCATGCGCAATAAGTAATAGATCCACCAAAAGACCCCCCAACGGAATATCCTTAAAAGCATACGGTATTGTACTTCGTCCATATCACCTCTATTACAATACCCAAAATTTCACAACATACAAAATTCTAAAAAAGAAGAGACTTTATTGAATAATATTCAAGATCATGAGTACATATGATAGAAATCCATTAAATTCAAGGGTTTTTCATTAGTATTCATGATCATGAGTACATACAATGAAAACCTATTTTAAAGGATTTCCATGAAGTCTCACTGATATGAATCTTTTTTATTAGAAGCGTCCCTCGGTGATATCGTTACTACTGACACAAGTCGAGCCCGTAGCATAACTCAATGCTTTCTGGATCATCCGTCCATAGTGCAAACCTAAGTATAAGGAAAAGAGTCCATACCGACAGATAGCAAGGGAGGAGTAGGAGCATGCGCTCTATCATTATGCGGGAAGACCGAAGACAGGAATAAAAATTAATCCAAAACTTGTCATAGACCCCGCAGTCTTCCGACAAATAGCAAAACCCCATCAAAGGGAGAAACGCAGCTGGCACGCTGCATGAACAAGGATAGCTCAACGCACGACACGAGATGTTCATCCTCGTCTCCTGAATTAGTTCTTGCCAAACTATCCTCGTCTCTTGGATCAGTTCTTGGTGAGCCGCTACATAAAGTTGGTCTTTACCCCGAACAATGGGTGTTATGATATCCTTCCATGCCCCATTATGAGCCACATGAGGGGGAACAAAGCCTGTACAAGGAAAATATATGACATCAGCACACAAAGACAAAGTTGACGTCTAGTCGGCGCATGAGGTATCTTCCATGGGACAGAGCTATGGTGGTCGCATGTCCAGATTGAACCTTTATCTATGTGACAGAGTCATGGTTATCGTATGTCCAGGTCGAGCTGTTATCCATGCGGCAGGATCTTAGTTGTCATACGATGGTTGCCCATCCATGCGATAGACTAATTAAGAAAGTATGCACATGTTTGTGATGATCTGTCATCCATGCGGCAAGGCTGTGTAAAAAGCCTGCGGGTGTTCTAAATAATTTCTCGTCCACGCAGCAAGACTGTGCATGGGTATTTCTGTGTCCATAGAAACCTGACACGAAGAACGCGGTGCTCCCATACCTCCGAGTAAAGCACCGAAATTAGGGGGCCAAGGATTAAGGTCGCACTTGACAAGTTCCTCAGCAAGAAGATCCGCAGTCGTCATCATCCTTCACAAAGAAGAGAAAACGAAGCAGAGAGAATAAAGCTCTCTTTCTCCCCCTAGCCGCCTATTTATAGGCTTCAAAAGTCGCGGGAAGAGATCAAGGCAGTGAACCAAAGCAGTTGTGAGAAGGGACCTAACGCCTCGATCCGTATAAGCTTCTCAAAAACTGATTCCTCGAGTCTCGTATCAACAGATAGACCCTGAATCCCAAGGAAATTCGGTCAAGTAGCCTCATTAAATGATCGAACAGCCTGTCTGAGACAACTATGTGCCAATGAGACTATACGGCATGCCCTTCATATGCGGCCAATAGCGCTCGGCCATGCTTCTTTTCAAAGTGTTCCAAACTTGTCATTTTGGAAACTTTGAAGGGGTTCTTGTAGAAGCATAAAAAAATTATGCAGGACGTATAAATGTTATGCCCCCTCAATAAGTCGCAGAGAAGTAACATGCAGCCTGAACAATCAAGCCACAGAGAAGCCACATGCGGCCTGAACAGTCAAGCCGTAGAAGAGCCACATACGGCCCGATCAACCAAATCGCAGAAGAGTCTTGTAGTATACTATATGCGGTCTGAACGACCACAGATCTGGGAGGCCGCATAAGGACCCCCTAACACAGATTCTAATATTTGTCAGAAGCTCTGATACACCACTTATCACTCTGAGATACTTTGAGACTCGTAAGGACGATGACTCAAAAAAAGACAACAAGTCACTTCAGTGCATTAATTGCTTCGACAAACATGCCATGCCACGTGTTCCCTCATATGCGGCTATGTCCTATGCAGCCTCGCCAACATGCAGCCAAAGTGTCCATCCGACAAAGGCCAAACGAGAGCACTTATGCGGCTATAAGACCCATGCGGCCTCGCCACCATGCGGCCAGAGTGTCCATTTGACCAAGGCCCAAATGAGAGCACGTATGCGGCTACAAGACCCGTACAACCTCGCCAACATGTGGCCAAAGCATTTTGGTTAACCAAGGCAAAATGAGAGATCATATGCGATCGCGACAATATGCGACTAAGTTGCTATACAGCCTCTAGCTTACAAGATCTTCCCGTTATAACTACAAGAGATCTTCGCACAGTTGGGGCTGACTACATGTCCAACTGACCAAGTCATGCCCACAATGGGTTGATAACAACCCCGAGATCTCTTTAACAACATATTCCAACCAAGACTACGTGGCAATCGACCAATGGCATGCGGTGACAGTTGCAACCGTATTTTGTTGAAGGAGCCTTATGCGGCCACCAAACAGAGGCATATACGACACCCATAGCCCATCAGCACGATGGATATAAATAGGAGCAACTTGAACGTTCTAAGGGATGGCTTTTTTCTTCTGCTTCAGAGAGAAAGCATAACACCCCCGAACAATAAAAGAGATAGCATACCAAGACGAGCGAAGAGAGAACATAAGATTCCTCATCCTGCATCGGATCGTCCACGGAGTAAAGGAGATGCCATAACACTCCTTGTCCATCATCACACCATAGATCAAAAAAATATTGTACTTAGATTGTCCGTCTAGGACCTCTTTCTACTTTCTTTCATTTGTTAATTAAATCAAGCTCTTTTAGAACCTTCAAATTTAATGGCGAATAATATATACATATTAAATACATACATACATATAAATACATATACTATAACTAGTTAAACAAGAGTAATAATACCAATTAGGATATCAATATACTCAAGGAGTGCACTTCCCCCACATCTAACTAGATCTATGATACACTTGTGATACACCCTTGATACACTATCCAAACTCCACCCAACTCTCCACAAATGATATAAACAAGTCTAAAATCGTAACTAAAGGCAATATAAAATTCTAGCTACCCATTCTAGTGCTCATGGAAAAATATGACATGTGTAGCCCCCTGCATTAAAGAAACCCCCCAAATCAACCTGTGTCACAAAATATCATGACACGACCTACTCGTATCCAATTGTGGATACGGCACTAGTCTCACACAACCAATTTTTTTTAATTTAGTTCAATTGACCTATTAATAAATACATGGTGCACCAATCTTGAATTTCCCCCAAATTGGACATAAAATACACTAAAACATTCATAATATGGGTCCCTAGAGGTCAATTCTTCTTTCTATAGGTAGCCCTAGTCTATAGGTAGGTTTCTAATGGTGTAACTACATAATTATAGTCTAATTAGAAGGGAAAAATTAAATTATATCTATTGGAAGATGGATTCCCAATATAAGTCTCCAATTGGACTCAAAGATGCCTCAACTTGTGCAGTCTCTTACTCTTTGTAGATCCTTGCCTCCTCCTTGATTCTAGAGCTTATATTAAAGAATTTAGGGAGTAATTGGAAGAATTTTGGAAGAAATTTGGTGGAGGAATAAAGAAAATTAGGGAAGAACACAATTGGGGATCTAAATTAGAATAAAATGAGAGGGAGAAGAGAGAAATTCCCTCCCTATAAGGGGTCGACCACTAACCCCCTCCCAAAGCAATATACAATGACACAATTGCCCCTATTGAGTTGTTATAAAGGAAATTAGTCAGGAGGAAAGCTTCTACTCCTAATGAATGTTTAATTAAAGCACTAACTAATCCAATGGGTGACTAATTATTGGGCCTAAATGGATCTAACTTAATTGTTGGTCCATGGTTCATGACAAGTCTAATTGGGTCCACTAACACACGTCCAATAAATAATGTAGCCTACTAGCAATAATTAAATAATATAATAATTAAATATAAAATATACACATTAATAAATAATTATAAAAAGACCAAAATATCACTAGTCTAAAAATATGGTAATGACAAGTCTACCCTCCTTAAAATAATTTTGTCCTCAAAATTAAAAGATGAAACTATCCCTAAAATTGCACAATAGAGAAGAAAGAACAATACCTTAGGGCTCAAACAAATAAGGATACCACTCTCATATTTCATCCTCCCTCTTCCAGGTAGACTCACCCGGAGAGTGATACCTCCATGCGATGCACACCAAAGGAATGGTCTGGTTCCTCAGCACCTTCTCTCTCCGATCCAGAATCTCAACTGGTTTCTTTGGATAGTTAAGAGTTGGGCCCACCTCGATCACTGAGTGATCTAATACATGACTAGGATCCGTCACGTACCATCTTAGCTATAACACATGAAACACGTTATAAACTTCCTCCAATGCAGGCAGAAAGTCTAGCCGGTAGTCCACTACACCGACCCTCTCAAGAATACCGAAATGTCCGATATACCGCGGACTAAGCTTCCTGCCTCCACCGAAATGAATCATGCCTCGTGTCAAAGAAATCCTCAGAAACACCATATCTCCAACCTAGGACAAAATAAGCCTTAAAACTTACTCTAAAACAAATAACCATAATCAAGCACAACACAAAATCTAAAACTATACCTCAAATTCCAAAGGTCTCCGGTAGCTATCGGCCCAATGCTGCTGTCTATCTTGCACCACCCGAAGTCTATCCCTAATCAACTTGACCTTCTTCGCTGCGTCTGTAAATCCCCTCACCCAAAATTAGGTCTACTTGGCTTAGATAGAGAAATTAAGGCTAATTAGAATCCAATTGGAAATAGTATACGACATTTTTATTACACAATATTTATATCACCGAGTGCACCTTACCGTTGTTTCGATAATTGGAGCACTACACTAGCCATTACCTTCTACAAATTTTATAACCTTGTCCTAGACGTGATCGCATACCATTCTGACCTTGATGTAACTTATAATTATGCTCTCTTGTGCGTGCAACTGGTCATACCCAAACTGCCTGGCGAACCGACTAGGCAGATAGGGCTCCAAAAAGTAATAGTCTTCTCTTCTGTACAATAAATGGGAAGGTCTAATGCTGACAAATCAATAAAAAGCTTCAGGAGAAAGAACGGTCTTCCCTTCACCTAAATTCTGAAGTTGCATCCCCTGTTGATTGAGATGTACAGTGGGGATGGTACAGAAGAGCTTCCAATTATGAGCAAAATTTAACGCTCGTCGACTGTCTAAAACTGTGGTCACGTTCCAAGTGGATTTCTTGTAATTCAACAAGAAATTACTCCCCGAACTACTGCCAGAGCCAGGAGACATCATCCTGGGGTTGTGGAGAATTAACCATCCCATCAAATACAGGAACGGTAATTCTACCCTGGGAAAGCTGTCACGCCGTATTTTATCGGCGAGCAGTCCATCGGTAATGGCCCCCAGGCCAGCTTGTATGCGGCATACCATGGCAGGGAGCAAGCCCAGTCTTGCCCCGAACACCAGACGCACTACAGGATATAAGGTGTTACGGTGAATGCGATCCGAAGATGCAATGCCGGGCACTACCAGTCGGTGCAACCATATGGAGAGGAAGCCAGCCAGTTGAGCTTCCTTGGACAGAGGCTTGCGACAATGCCTCAAATAACTGTAGGCTTTAGTGCCTGTAGGATATTTCCCTATCCCTTCGTCGATAATTTGATCTGAAGCCCCAGCGTCTTCAATAAGGTCATCGACTACTTGAGCACTAAGCACGCTCAGAAAGCTCAGAGGCTGATCCCTGCTATCCACGACTTTGTCTGGCTTAGTAGCCCTGGCCTGGTAAAAGAAGAGATAGGACGCCCACTTGTTGGTATGAGCCAAATCAGAGGGCTCATTATAAAAGGCGGTGCAAGCAAGGTAGTGGCACATCAGCTCCTGGTACACTGCCACCATCCGAGGGTCTGTATCCCCTAGCTCCCTATTTATGGGAACATACTCTTCATAAGGAGTATCCCCCATCGACAGTCTCGAAATCTCTGCCATCTCGTGGAGGGCCAATCCCAACTCCCCTAGCGGAGTGGCAAAAGTCCCGGTGAGCGAGATATATCGCTCCATCAGAGCCAGAAATAGGTTGGGGTTGAGAGGTAACCCAACACTGGTAGCGCTCACAGCCACGAACAGACCAATGCTCTCCAGCTTAGTCTGAAAATGCTTCAGGGCCCAGGCAGCTAAACGAGCCCATCGAAGATTTGTAGGGGTAACCCACCCATTGGTCTGAGGATTAACCTTTGGGTATACAACTCCTTGTCCCATGAAGTCATTGCAGAAAGTCGGTAATTGGACTGGTTGGAGCAGTGCAGTATCCTCACTCGGGACACTACCCGAAAATAGTCCCCTAAAAGGGATGACTGGACCGGAAGGGCGGCTCACAAATAACCCTTGGTCTGATCCCTTCTGGTAAAATATCTTCCTCGACTGGCCGTGAAGATTGGGAGTCAGAGTCCACAACATCCTCCTCGGATGTGTGGCATAGAAGAATGCCGAGATGGGATAATCTCTCAGCATCCTGGGAAGATACAGGACCAGGCCCCCGGCAGGAAAAACCCAGTTTTCTTTCTTGGGCTTCGTCTGGGATTGTTCGTCAATCATGTCCCCGAAGAGGAAAGCCAGTTTTATGTATTTGGCCCCGTCTATGTACGTCAGGGGCTCTCCGTTGATCATGCTCAACAGCATTCGCTCGCCTTGAGACGATATCAAGATTCCCCTTCCTTCAGGATATTGGGGTCCGGAGATAGAAAATGTCACATGGGACAAGTCCTCCAGGTAATTGGAGTTCAGCATCCCAATAGCAGAACCCATCACCTCAGCTAACGGAGGTATCTCCAAGTTAACTACAAAGTGCAAGGAAAACAAGTCAGTTTCTATACTAGACGTTACATCTTGCAGCTTATGCCGAAGATCAAACTGTCTGTGCTTTTACACCAAGACTGTGAAAACTTGAATTTTTACACTGGAATCCCATTCCCAGGCGTAAAATCCAAGATTGGCGGTATACACAAAAATGACAGTCTATGTTTTTATGCCAGACTGCCAAAGTTTGAGTTATTACGCCGGAGTTTTCATCCAGAGCGTAACACCCAAAATTTGTAGTACACGCCAAATTTCGACAACCAACGGTTTTACGCCAGACTGCGAAAATATAGAGTTTTTACGCTGACACATTAGAAATGTGGGCGTAAAAGATGAAACATCTCTGTGCATCATCTTCCTCGAAGAGGCGTTCAGCACAGAAGATGACCTAGCGCATCCACGTACAACGTGTGCGAAGGGTTTTCGTCATTTTTCTCATCCCAAAAAGCTTTACCTATAACGCCCGGTGCACAGCTCGTCGGTGGAACGCTTCGTTCAGAGCGAGGTTCGCCCTGTCCGATGGGAGTCGCTCTTGCTTGGGCAGAGGAGCAAGAAGTAGAGGCAGCCTTCTTTCCCTTAGAGGAAGAGATTGATTTTGGTGCCATTACTAAAAACTCAGAATGCTCAGAGAAGAAACGAAGAAGAGTTCTCAAAGAGACGAAGGGTTTTCTTTTGCAAAAGACAGATGAAAAGTTTTTCTCTGAAGGCCTTGGAGTATATATAGAGTTCTGATAGACTCCTCGAATCCCTAACCAAATCCGATATTTAATACTTGGTTATGATTCGGGACCATGTCAGCCTATCGTTTAGGGAAGGCGGACAGTCAGCGAATTTAAAAAGTTTTTTTTGCGCAAAGCAGATTCATGGTTTTATGCCAAGGAGCTTTTTACGCTCGGCAGCTACAAATCTACGGTTTTACGCTCAGAGGCTATAAATCTACGGTTTTATGCCCGGATGCTTTTATGCTTGGTAGCTTTTACGCTCGAGAGGCTACAAACCTACGACTTCACGCTCAGAGGCTACAAATCTATGATTTCACGCTCGGTAGCTCTTACGCTCAGAGGCGATAAATCTACGACTTCACGCTCGGAAGATTTTCTTTACGGAGGCTACAGATCTACAGTTTTATGCCCGGATGCTCTTACGCTCAGTAGCTGTTACGCTCGAGAGGCTACAAACTTATGATTTTATGCTCATCTACATTACAGATCTATGACTCTCCGCATATCTGAAAATACGTAGGCCAGAGTATGCGTATATCTGAACAAATCTTTTGGCGGTCAATTGTAAGGGTTCACACAGAAGATACTCCTTCTTGGTCTCAAAATATCCCAAGTACCCAAAGCATACAGAGTTCAGCATTGAAAATGACTCTTCTTCTTGGGTCGATTGGAAGTTCATCCAGAATCCAGTCTGAATATTTTCTCTATAGTCCAAAATGGCGACTCATTTTTGACAGCCGTTTCTCGCCCTATTTCAAGGGATTTTCGAGAAATCATTCTTGAAGACAATGGTCGGAACAAAAATTCTCCTTATCAGAAGTAATAGTTCAGAATTCTACGCAGTTCCCCATTCCAAACAGCAAGACAGTTTGAATATTCGACTTAAAATGCTAAACGGCTTTCTGCTCATCTTCAGTTATGCGTAAAAGACAGGACGGGACCAAATATTCTTTCTATCAGAGTCGGTGTAAAGTTATCCAGATGTGTCGAAGGTACACATATTCAGACTTCATCACAGTAAAAAAAATATGCCAAATCATCAGATACGCAAAAAAAGACAATTTTATTAAATCATGATTACATATGAGGGAAATCCAGTCTACAAAGGGTTTTTTTCATCTTCATGATTACATATGAGGGAAATCCCATCTACAAAGGATTTCTTATCTTCATTAAAAGATCACCCCCTGAATCTGTTCTGCCAGGTTCTCGTATTGGTGGAGATCTTCTTCCATCTTCTTCAGCAGTTAGTCGGTTTCCGCGGCCGATTAACAAGAAAATGATTAATGGCGGGAGGATACACAACTGGGCTTGTGAAATTTTTTTTAGAGCCCATCCTCCATACGCCATGACAGATTGAGTTAAGGTTTTAGACCCAACTCAATACTAAAAGACAAGGCTAGTTTGTCCGCCCTCGTCCACGAACGACGGGAGAAAATACAGCTTGCAAGCTGTATGGTCAAATGTGACCCTTCCTCTCTCCTGGACGAATCGCCATATGAAGTTGCTGATTATCCTGAGCAAAGGAAGCTATGATATCCTTCCATGATCCATCGTTGCAGAGAATATTTGCTCGAAGACGCCTTTTTTTTGGCTCCTTACATGCTGGAAGAACATGGTCTTCTTCTTTCTCAAGTCGACCTGACGAACAGGTTAAACTCCTCAGCCTTTATATAGGCAAAAGAGAACACATCAAATTCTAACAAATCTCCAAAAATCCGCCCAAGAAATCAGCCTCGAGGAACGAGTCAGGCTTGACCGTTTCATGCTTCATTCAAAGTGTTTCAAATTACGAGGAATTTGAAAACTTTGAAGGGGGTCATATAGAAGCATGAAAAATACACTGCGGAGTTATACACAGTATTTCAGTGCTGTGTGGCATAAGACGTGACCTCAGAGCCAACGGCGTACAAACAGAGCTTTATCGCTATTACAGCGTAAAACATAGCTCCAAAATAACCCGCGTAGTACAGTGTGTTCAGACTGCTTCAGCGTAAAAAGGTTGTTACATCGCCTTTATGGCATAAAACTCATCCACTTTTAATGCACATGGAAGTATACGAGAAATGCTTCTTATTCCTCGAATGAACCTGTCAGATCATGCAGTGAACCTGACTCCTAACAAAGAGTACTGCACGACTATCCAGACGACGGCTGTAATGATGGTACGGCACAGAGACCCAAACCATTGTTTAGTGACATTTCTTTGGTATAAACTACTTTTACGCATACAAGGGAATACGCTGCCAAGTTTTACACAGACAGATGTGAGCTTTTACGCTCCGCAGAAGACAAACGGACTGTCACGTCAAAAGCTGCTCTTCGTACAGAGCTTGAGGCACGTCTCTGCAGTTAATGCGCAGGATGGGGGTAGATCTTTGCATTTAATGCACGAGATTTGGTTATATTTTTAAAGACTGGGCGAGCCATGATTACGGCTAATACGTCCACATCATCACCTTTGCACATTACGCCATCAGGCTATTTTTAGCTATGGAAGCATGCTGTACGCTATCTTCTTGAAATATGTCGACCTGGCTATTTTTAGTTATAAGGAGTACGCCGTATGCTATCTCCTCGGAATACGCCAACTCAGGCTATATTTGTGTTGGTACGTAATAAGGCTATTTGGTTCAGAATTAGCTCAATATCTCAGTCAAGAAAGGAGGATCGGCTATCTTCTACGCTAGCTACCTATCCATGTAGCATCAGGCTTCTACGCCTACTGGGCTTCTACGCCTACCTGGCCTCTACGCCAGTTTGACAACTATTTGGCTTCTACGCCATGGTGACAGTTATTGGCTTCTACGCCAACCTTTTCTACGCGAGGGACAACTACCTACGTAGCTTGCATGCCGTGATCTTCGCTGCAGTTATACGCATCAACTCTTAATGGGATATGCATCACATACAGATTTAGAAGATCATTTATACGTAGGTAGCATTTATTATAACCGCCGCGTAAAAAGTGCCATACTCTCCACTGTCCGGCTTCTACGTCGACTGGATGGTTACTATCACTAAAACCCTATAAATAGAAACCTCTATTGACAGAGGTCTAGGGTCGAAAAGTCGAAAACTTGGAGAATAGAAGTCAAAAAAAATCAAAGAACAGAGAGAGAAGAGCTCAGACAGGGAGAAGTGATCGACAATTTTGGAATCGAGCATTCACTCCCCTTTGCAATCTTTGAAGCTTCTGCGTCTTCTACAGCACTTCTTCATCATCGTGTGGTCCAAGAGACAAAGTGATCGACCACAGATCAGACTCCTATAGCAATATTTTACCCAGATTAAAAAATTGTACTTGATATCCTCGTATAGGATTAATTGTACTTCTTGTTTGTAAACCAAAGAGCAGGTTTCGTATAAACCTTGTTTTATTTCTTTCGTTTATTATCAAACATGCACCTTTGTACTATGCATGCACAGTGCACTGAACTGTTGAATGTTGAGCCTCCCTAAACTTGTTGACTGAACTGAGCCTTGTTGTGCTCGAGGAAAATCTGCACATATGGAAGCCCGATACTTTAAGTTGACTGAACTACTTGTTGTGGCCTCATCAAGCTGCACGAGCACTATGTATTTCCTGATACACTGTACAGTAGGATACGGCACAGTCTCCCCCCCTTCTTGCTGCCACAATGCTCACTCATACACACACAACAACATATACACTACACTCAAACCTCTATGTTAATATACAGTAGCTATCTATCTATATATATATACACACTATTATACATAATCATACATACATATATACAAGTAAACACTAATACACACATAATATATACAAGCACACACACACACAAACACACACACACACACACACACACACACACACACACACACACACACACACACACACACACACACACACACACACATATATATATATATATATAACTATATACTCTATTATATACATACATATAGACACACACATATACACTTAATGATATACACTGTTATATACATATATATATATATATATATATATATATATATATATATATATATATATATATATATATATATATATATATATATATATATATATCACATAAATATCATATAGATATATAAATACACATATACATATAAAAATGAGAGCAAAATACCAAACAAGTGGAGTGCACCACACTCGTATCACACTTCTTCTATGATACACTTATGATACGGCTCCAACACACAACCAAACGTATCCTGGAGGACACGAACAAGTCTAATACACTAAATATGAGCAATACATATAGTAATTAGAGCATCTATGTGTCATGTCACCATGTGATATGCACAAGTCCCCGTGTCAGAGGAAAACCCCCAAAATTAACCTGTTTTGTCAAATTGACGAGATACAGCCTACACGTATCCAATTATGGATATGACACTAGTCACAAACAAACAATCATAGGTCATATTGATCTATTAGACCAAATGACAAATACCACATGTGCCAATCTCAGAATTCTCCCAAAATTGATACCAAATTGCACATAACTTCTACCGTAGGTCTCCGATAAACCTAAAACAAATTTCTATGGGTAGCCTATGCATGTGGATTGGTTTCTCATGGTTAAATCTCAGATTTAGAGTCTATTAGAAGGGGAAAACTAAAATATACTTATTGGGAGATGTATTTCCAATAAAAAGTTCCTAAATATAAAGTAGCTCCCTCTTTGTAGATCTTGGCCTCCTCCTTCTTGCTCCTTACTTCCTTCTAGTAGATCCTTGATGTATAAGCCTCCAATGAAGAATAAGAAAGGAATTTGTGAAGAAATTGGTGAAGAATTGATGAGGAAATAAAAAAAATTGGAAGTGGGAAAATGTAGATCTAAAAGAATTGAGAATTATGAAGTGAAATAATTTCTCTCTCCTCCTAGCATGTAGCCGGCCATATACCCTCTCCCAAGCAATATGAAATGTCTCATTTATCCCTTAGGGCCTCTCATGAAGAAATTAATTAGAGAGAAAAGGTTCTAGTCTAATGGTTTCACTAATTAATACAACCTCCTAATCCATGGGCCAAATTCATGGGCTCAATCTAAACTCATCTAAAATGTTGGTTCATGCATCTAATTAAATAGGTTAGGTCTACTATACAAGTCTAAAATAAATCTACAACTAGCAATCAATAAATAATACAATAATTAATTAATTATGCATGCACAATATTTAAATAAAATTAATCCTAAAATAAAATATCCATGTCAATTACCAAATTATCCTTTAATAAAAATATGAGGGTGACAGAGAGACTCTCTCTCTTCATCCATTCATCTCATTTCTAGATCTAGAATTTCCCTCTTCCAAATTCCTTTATCCCTACACCAGTCCCTACACAAATTATCTTCCAATTTTTTCTCTACTCACCATTGGAGGCTATTGGAATAAGGAGGAGGTAAGAATCTACAAGGAGGAGGAAGGAGCACAAGTTGAAGGCTCTTGACACTCATTTGGAGACTTGCATTGAGAATCTATCTCCCAATAGGTATAATTCAATTTTTGCTTTCTAATTAGACTCTAAATCTGTAGTTTAATTATTAGGAACCCTCCCATGTACTAAGGTTACCTATAGGAAGTGGAATTAGGTTCATAGGAGGCATATGGAGAAAGTTATGGTGTATTTTGTGCCTATTTTGGGGAATTTTGAGATTGACACACCTTGTGTTTGTCAATAGGTCAATTAGACAAAATTGACATGTGTTTGGTTGTGTGAGACTAGAGTCGTGTCCATAATTGACATAAGTAGACCGTATCACGATACGGTATGATACCGTATAACACGGAGCTCATTTCGTGTGATTGTGTGCGATTCTCTTTAATTCTTAGTGTAATTGGTTCTAATAACTATTATTATGTGTATTGACATGTGGGAATGGTTATTGGTGGAATAATGGGGAATTTAGCACTTCCATTTAATAGTATCATAAGCATTTCTTAATGTGTACTCTATGTATTTGTTTATATGCCTATATATGGAGTTGTATGTATTATCTTGATTGGTATACCATTAGTTTAAGTTGTGGTTATACACTAAATGACTTGTGTTAGTGTGCATTATATGTCAGTTGGTTTTTATATCTATGTATGTTGGAGACTGATAAAAGAAGGGGTGGTTAATTGATGTGGAGTGGGGTGTTGCAGTCCTGGTACTACTATATAGTTGGGATTAGAGGGAGAGCACTACAAGTTGATGTATCAGTAGGTAGGTGAGTCGACACATAGGTAGTTATTGATGCATATAGTATCAATCATTAAAAATATTGGGGAGCAGCTGTTGTGTTATCGCACAGTTGTGGTTGCCATGGGTGGTCTTCCCAGTTAGGGACAGTCGGGTTAGGAATTAAGGATAGGGTGTGCTATGTGCAACTGAATATTTTGAAGGGGGCATAAGTTAAGTCATGTTCCGCAGTTACAGCAACATGAGATTAGAACAGCAGGCTTTAGCAACCAAGTGAAGGCAGGTACAGTGTTGTATTGTGCAACCCTTCAGTAGCAGTACATTACTGGGCAAATGAGTGGGAGCAGCAATAGGCAGTATACAAGTGGCAGAGGCCAGAGTTGTGGTGCAGGTATACAAATACATGAAGGGGGCTCGAGTATGGGTGTATACAGTGAGGAGGGTATAGGTACCAGTTGATAGGAGAGTGTATTAGAATTTGGGACTAATATTAGTAGTGTGTGGTATTACTAAATTGGGAATGTTGAGTGAGGATGTGGTACAGTCAGTGGACTATAGAAGAGTTTGAATATATTCAGTTGGTAAGCTTTGGGGATACCTAATGTGTAATGCAAGTGTAAGCTAATATCAGGAGTATAATTGTGTGGTTATATATATGAATATCTAGTGTGTATTTTAGAGTAGGTTGATGTAAAAGGAAAAAAAATAATGTTACAGATCTATAGGCAGTGAGTGATTTCAGGAATTGGATTAGAGTATTCAGTAAACTGAAGGGGAGTTCTCAGGTAAGGTACCAGACCCGAGAGGGTGAGGAGTTAGGGTAAGTGGTAGTGAGTAAGTTGATTTCGTAGTATGGAGTGTAGGTAACTGATACCTCACAGTATCAGTAGGTAATAGACCTTGGTGTTAGTGCACTATCTAGGGGATAGTATAGTGTCAAGTTATAGTTGAGTTATAGATATCTAAGGTAATGTAGTATAAGAGATGTACATGTTAGTTAGTTAGTTATGAGAGGAGTTAGTATATATATTAGTATATACGCTAGTTAGTATATGATAATATGAGTTATAGGTGATATTATACTATTTAGTATAGGATATTAGTTATAGATATTGCCATTAATATTATAGAGTATCTTAACACCTAGTTTAGCTAGTACTATTAATATTAGCTAGTAATTAACCAAGAAACTTAGATATAGGCTAGTTCAACCTAGAAATAACTTTCAGACCTAGAATTTGACTAGTTTAACTTGTTTATCATTCCAAAACACTGTATTGATATAATATTCCATATTTAGGTCTCTGAGGCACCGTTCTGGACATCTTTGATACTGTTCACCGGATTCCCGGCAAGTACTTCTCTGATAGTTTCTCATTTATGATATCCTCTATGTTCTTGTATTTAGTGTAGATATCCTTAATTTCTTGACATAATGGTTACACAGATTAGTATATCCGGATCTCGTCATGAGATATTATTCCTTGGTATTTATGGTGTATCTTGTGCAAGCATTGTTTCTCGTTCTTCTTGTATATGTACAGACATTGATTCTTGGGGAGACTAGCTACCTATCCAGTGAATCCTGTGTCATAACATACTATGGTTGGATCCACTATACTAGTCGGGGTAGAGAATGTTAGTGTAGATATGTGATCATACCTCTCCTTGTGTATGTCCTTGTGAGTGTTGATCATATACCACACGTATGATTAACCAGGCCCTAATCCTTGTGCAAGTTCCCAAGTCGATAACATATTGAAGCTGGTACTCACTCACATAGTAGTAGTATTTCTTGCTCATTTTTATGATGCTCATTTCTTGCATTTAATTCCAGTATTCCTATTTTGTATATCTCTTATACTTGCATATTGCATCTTGTATATTCACTTTATTTATTGTTACATAATTTTTATCATTTATTGGAACTGCTATTAGAGGTATACTTTGCTCATTTCCTGACTGGATATATTTTTTCAGATGACACTGAGGAGTTGTATTCCACTCACTACGGGCCTCAGGACGTAGTTGGCTTAGAGCCAGAGACTTTGGCTCAGGAGGGTCTCATCCTGGTTGAGACAGACGACCCAGTACATGTAGCTCAGTAGATAGGTTTATTGTACTGGATTTGTCTCTAGCATTTGACATTAGTACTTCTTATTATATTTTGATGACTCATTGGATATTATTTTGTCTTGTGAGTTCTATTTGACTCTTCAGTTCTTCATATCATATTCGTGCGATTGTTCCATCTTATATATCTGCGATTTGAGTATTTATACTTCATTGGTGGCATTATATATTTTGATGATCATTATTGCTAGATAGATAGTTTACCAAAATAGCGTTCTATCATCGATGCTGTGGCGTAGGCTGGATATTATTTACTACTCGTATCCCTACACCGGGTGTGGGTCATGACATCAGGCTACTAATAGGTGAAAGTGAAGAAGGAGGACATTCCAAAGACTGCTTTTCGGACTCGGTATGGCCAGTACGAGTTCCTTGTGATGTCGTTTGGGTTGACTAATGCCCCAGTAGTATTTATGAATTTGATAAAAAAAGTGTTCCACCAGTACCTTGACAAGTTCGTTGTGGTATTTATCGATGACATTCAGATCTACCTGAAGACGCCAGAGGAGCATGAGTAGCATCTGCAGATTATATTGGAGACTCTCAAGAAAGAGAGGCTCTATGAGAAGCTGTCGAAGTATGAATTCTTCCTGGACAAGGTAGAGTTCTTGGGGCATGTTGTGATCGGTAATTGGATTTTAGTTAATCTAAAGAAGATCACAGCAGTTGAGTTTTGGACTTCTCCAAGCTCAGTGGCGGAGATTAGGAGTTTCTTGGGTCTGGTAGGCTACTACAGGAAGTTTGTGCAAAACATTTCTGGGATTGCTGAGCCAATGACCAGACTTACTAGGAAGGATATAGAGTTTGTGTGGACTGAGGAGTGCCAGGTAGCCTTTGATGAGCTAAAGAAGAGGTTGACATCGGCTCCTATTTTGACGTTGTTATCCGGATCTGGAGGATTCACCATTTATAGTGATGCTTCGAGAAAAGGTCTTGGTTGTGTTCTTCAGCATAATGGGAAGGTGATTTTCTATGCATCCAGAAAATTATGTCCGCATGAGATGAACTACCCTACCCATGATTTGGAGTTGGCTGCGATCATTTTTTCTCTGATGTTGTGAAAACAATATCTGTACGGACAATGTGTGGAGATCTTTACGGACCACAAGAGCTTGAAGTATGTGTTTACGTAGAAAGTGCTGAACATAAGATAGAGACGGTAGTTGGAGCTGATGAAGAACTTTGATATCTTATTACAGTATCATCCAGGGAAGGCCAACGTAGTTGTCGATGCCTTGAGCAGGTATCCAGTAGCTGTGTTGTAAAACCACCAATTTTTAAATATTATATTTATTTAATTAATCAGTTAATTTATTTATATTAATTCTTAGTTAATTAAAAAATAAAATTTATTGATATAGGTACCTAGATAACTACTCATTTAAGATTATTGCACAAAAACTATTATTTTATTTTATTTTATTTTTGGGATCCTTGTGGAAGAGTGATAGTTTTTTAGAATTTATTTTCTGGGTACAAATATTATTTTTCTGGATTTCATACCTCATATATGTATGTAAATAATATATAGTTATTAAATGTAATAATAATAATAATAGTAATAATAATAATAATAATAATAATAATAATAATAATAATAATAGTAATAATAATAATAATAATGATAATAAAAATAAGTAAAGAAAACAAAAGAAAAAAAAATATAAACTAAACCAAAAACTAATACAAAACCTAACAAAACTAAACTAAAATCCCAACCCACAGCAGACTCACCCAGACCCCTCCCCGCGACTTTTTCCTCCCTCTCCCTTATATATATATATATATATATATATATATATATATATATATATATATATATATATATATATATATATAATACACAAACACTAAACCAAACCCTAATCCTAACCCCTACCCAGCCCGTCCGTCCCCGCGCGCGCCACGCGCGTGCAAGAGCATCACTCTGACCCCATCTTCAGGGTAACATATCTCCCTCATCTCTCGTCCTTTTCTCGAGCGGTTTATCCATGTGCGTTCACAACCTAACCCTCTACGAATTTTATTCAAGCGGGACGAGTTTTCGTGTCCCGGATTGGTAAAAAAATCGACCAAAAAATGACTCAAAAACTGACAAAAAAAGTTCAGAAATTCGACCCCAAACCCCAATGTTCACACCCAATTTGCCACCAACCTGTTTTATATTTTCATAAACTAATTAAAGGAGTTCTCTTCTCAATATAACCAAGAATTTTTTGTTCGTTTGGTTTTTATTAAATTGTTATATGTGTAAAATTATTCAACCTCCAAATCGACCAAAAACTTGTTATTTTAAAATTAAAATTTTATGACACGGAGTGCGCCCCACCAAACGAGACTGCCTCATCGTGTACCAATTGTACCAAAAGGCGCGTATGGTATATCCTGACATGTGGGCTTTCGTGAAAGTGGATTCGGACATGTGTGTGCGTCAAAATCAACCCGTATCCGTAAAAAGTTCCTATATCGTAACTTTTACAAAATATCACCCCATTTTGTGTACGCTCGTCAGAATGCAACAAAACTTATGCCATTGGATTTGTGACATCCCGCTAGTCCTGTGATCCAAGTTTTATGTAATTCTGAGATAGTTGACCAAGCCGTCTATTTGCGGGCCCTACGGTTGACTTTTAGGGTGAATTTATGATCGGCTCATCGGAATCCAAAATTGCACATACCATTGAGTTTGTATCAACGTTTAAAATTTTTTGACCTATAATTTGTCCCATTTAGAAACTTTTACCTCTGACACATATTTCGGTGCAAAGTGGACCATAGGTGGACCCCACTTTGACCCAAAATTACCGTTTTGCTCCTGTGTCCAAATTGGACGAAAGGGTAGTATTTTTTAGCTATCTCTCTTATTTTGGGAATGTTGGTGGTATTTATTTCAGCATCCGAAGACGTTCATTTCGATACCATAATTCTGATCCCTTGTGCTTGATGTCTGGACACTTACACTTTGTAGCTTTATTGCCAGGCAAGATACCTTGCCAAATTACTTATAGTACTTTTGCATGCTTATCATATTTTTGTATATTCATTATATATGTATTTTCTTTCAGTCATAATTATATATTATATATATATTGACACACACTTGACACATAGTATCATGGAAGGGGAGGACAATCAGTAGGCGTATGGGCTATATCCACTGTGGTAACCCGTAGTAACTAGCACACACTACGGTAGTTGTGTCGCACTGGTCGCTACCCTCGCGTTATGTCAATTTCTGTACCCTCGCGGTATGACGGCTTCTAATGTTCATGGACGTGTGTGTGAGTTATGAGATTAGATAGAGTAGATTAGATAGAGTAGCCTACCCATGACCATATGTCGAAAAGTTGTCCTCATTATGCATACTCATATAGATTGTCTAGTACAACGTACTTATATTTTTTCTATCTATTATTCATTTTTACTGTATTCAATTGGCATGATTCTATGTATCTTATTACGTCCCTCTGAGGACCTGGTCCCTTTCCAAGTTTAGACGATCATGACTATTCGTAGGAGCACGGATCAGGACTTGCTATTTCTTTCTCTTTCGAAGAGGTAATCTCTTCGAGTCTTATTGTTCATTAGATGTAAATTATGTGGTTTCTCTTATATTCTAGTTGGTAGTGAATTTGTCTCCACCTAACTACTTGTTCTTATCATGCATTTTATACTTGATTCAGTTATATAGTTGATTGGTTATTTGATTCTGTGGATGAGATCTAGTTATGCCTTGTGACTTATGACATAAATATATACCACATGTGAGTTAATATTCATATTACAGCATACGTGTGTATTATGGTATCCATATATTGGAGTTGCCATATACATACGACTGACATACTTACGTATTCCTAGTCCTACGTATTTTGGGACTGGGACATGACATATTTTTGTGATAGCCCATACAGGTCGAGAGCATATTATCTCGGTTGGTTACTGTACCGAGCAAAACTGCGCATAGGATTAGAATATAGGATGTCATCCACTTATTTAATCACCTCCTTTAATTTTATTTCGCACTCTTATTTGATTGCTTGTATTGCATCTTGCTTGATCCTTTCTCAACGTTAATCTTCTCTTTTCTCTCGTGCTGATAGGGGTTAGGAAGGTGACTTGTACTAGGTATACATACTCTATTGTTCAATAACACTATTAGTTAAATTATTGTAAGTTTGGTAGTGTGCCTCATAACCTAGTATCATATAGTCCCTTTTGACCCATTAATGAAGTATAATTGAATGACACCAACTATAGGCTTCCATAAGAAGATAGTGTTTATCCAGACTGTAGAACTTAGAGGCCCATACCCCTATTTGGTCGACTAGAGACTTAGATAAGTAGTTAGTATGGCAACTGTAGAGGCACAACACCGATCTTCTTGGTAAACTTAAATTATTCTGTACCTTCCTCCATCATAATCCAGCATACTTATATTTTCTGGAATACCTCCACTTAAGATGCTATTTTATAGCCTAGTTTTTCAAGCTTTCTTTCATCGAGCTTGTTCATGACATATGTGTTATTGGGGACGCCTACTAATACATTGTCTAAATTAGAATCAATATATTATGGTTTGATCAACCTTAATGCACTTGGTTTGCCCTTCGCATAACTACTTTACGTGGATTGAGATATAGTTGACTCAGCTTGTTAGACGAAAATACTTGCCCTCAAGACATATTCAAGCATATCGTATCGGTTATATAACTGTACTGATATGAGTATACAAATAAAAATTTACCAAAATAAGGTTTCAATCCACAACTGCCCTTACAACTCTCTTTTGAATTCTTTAATCGCCTTGAACCCCGTACTTGCATTCTATCACCACCTCCTTGAATTCTTTATTATTATTTTCCGTCTTCCCCTATTTCGGAAAGACGAATATTCGTGCTTGGTATAAGTTTGATACACGGAGAATACTAGATATACCCCATAGGCCAATCACATTACCTTGTGACTATTTTTTGTAATTAAGGGCATATCACACGTGATATATTTGGTGTTAAATTTTGAGGATATGTTGATATTTTAACTAGATGGCATACCCATGATGCTAATAGATGACACGAGTAGCAGTAGTAGTATTCTCTTTCCTATCACCATCTCGTCCCCTTGGGTTGCTCATCTTCTCTTCCGTATCCATTCCTTGTCCCATGCTTAGTTCTTTCTATCGTAGTTGCATCTTTTTATGCCATCATTTATTGTTGATTTACTTCAACCTCACCCTTATTTTGTTAGTTAAAACATAACCAGGTTAGTAATAATTTGAGTTCATAATGATAACCCTTATGTATATGCACTATAACAATATCTGTATTCTCTTATTATTTTTAGACCATGAGTAGCATCCTTTAGTCTAATAGGAATTAGTGGGAATGTTGAAATAATTCATACTTCTAATAGTTTTATAAAGTTAGTCAAGACCTTAATTATTGTCCTAAAACTTAGACTAAGCTTAGGAAAGAGTTAAAGGCACTTGTTATGAACTGATGACTATGACAAATCATTGGCGAGGTAGCGACAGCTACAGCTAGACCATTATAGTAGAGTAGTCAAAATATTTGCAGACATACTGGCCATATGGCGTGGCAGTATTAGACTACGATACTTGACGGTTACAGAAAAAAATTATGGTTATGAGATTCTAGACAAGTATCCCAAAATTTTCAATCCAATGAATAAATTCATCTTACAACCTAGACAATAGCCTCAAAAGATTTTGACTACTAGCAGAATTCTTGTAAGTTGGATAGTGTAGACGAGTTAGAGGATAAAAGAATAGTGTATAGACAATAAGGGAGAAAAGTGTTAGGGTGGCTGACCATAACCTTTTAGGAAGCGTTGCTAGCTAGCAACGAAGTGTTAATAGCTATAGTAATTTATTACGAATATGGGTTAGTGTTAATTTCGAGGACAAATTTTTTGTAAGTTGGATAGAATATAAAACCCCCAAATTTTTAAATATTATATTTATTTAATTAATCAGTTAATTTATTTATATTAATTATTAGTTAATTAGAAAATAAAATTTACTAATATAAGTACCTAGATAACTACTCATTTAGGATTATTGCACAAAAACTATTATTTTATTTTATTTTATTTTTGGGATCCTTGTGGAAGAGTGATAGATTTTTAGAATTTATTTTCTGGGTACAAATGTTATTTTTTTGGATTTTATAGCTCATATATGTATGTAAATAATATAAAGTTATTAAATGTAATAATAATAATAATAATAATAATAATAATAATAATAATATTAATATTAATATTAATATTAATATTAATATTAATATTAATATTAATAATAATAATAATAATAATAATAATAATAATAATATAGATAATATAAACAAGTAAAGAAAAACAAAATAAAATAAAACAAAACAAAATAAAATAAAATAAAATAAAATATAACTAAACCAAAAACTAATACAAAACCTAACAAAACTAAACTACCCCACGTGAACCCAAAATCCCATCCCATAACAGACTCACCCAGACCCCTCCCCGCGGCTTTCTTCCCCCCCTCTCCCTTATATATATATATATATAATAGATAGACCCTAAACTAAACCCTGAACCTAAACCCTAACCCAGCCCAGCGGTGCTGCCCCCGTGCCGACCGCCGCCATAGCCGGGCGCCGCCGCAGCCCGGTCGACCCCGCCGTCCATCCCCGTGCGCGTGCAGCAGTATCACTCCGACCCCATCTTCAGGATAACTTATCTCCCTCATCTCTCATCCTTTTCTCGAGCGGTTTATCCGTGTGCGTTCACAACCTAACCCTCTAGGATTTTTATTCAAGCGGGACGAGTTTTCGTGTCCCAGATTGGTCAAAAAATTGACCGAAAAATGACTGGAAAACTGACCAAAATAGTCCAAAAATTTAACCCCAAACCCCCATGTTCACACCCAATTTGCCACCAACCTGTTTTATATTTTCATAAATTAATTGAAGGAGTTCTCTTCTCAATATAACCAAGAATTTTTATGTTCTTTTAGTTTTTATTAAATTGTTATATTCGTAAAATTATTCGACCTCCAAAACGACCAAAAATTTGTTATTTTAAAATTAAAATTTTATGATACAGAGTGCTTCCCACCAAATGGGATTGCTTTGTCATGTACCAATTATACCAAAAGGCACGTATGGTATATCCTGACGTATGGGCTTTCGCGGAAGTGGATTCGGACGTGTGTGCACGTCGAAATCAACCCGTATCGATAAAAAGTTCCCATATCGTGACTTTTACAAAATATCACTCCATTTTGTGTACGCTCGTCAGAATATGACAAAACTTACGCCATTGGATTTGTGATATCCCGTTGGTCCTGTGACCCAAGTTTCACATAATTCTGAGATAGTTGACCAAGTCGCCTATTTGTGGGCCTCACGGTTGACTTTTACGGCGAATTTGTGATCGGCTCACCAAAATTCAAAATTGGATATATAGTTGAGTTCATATCGACGTTTAGAATTTGTTTGACCTATAATTTGTCCCATTTAGAGACCTTTATCTCTGACACGCGTTTCGGTGTAAAATGGGCCACATGTGGACCCTACTTTGACCCGAAATTACCGTTTTGCCTCTGTGTCTAAATTGGACGAAAGGGTAGTATTTTCTAGTTATCTCGCTTATTCTGGGAACGTTGGTGATATTTATTTTAGCATCCGGAGACGTTCATTCTGATGCCATAGTTCTGATCCCTTGTGCTTGATGTCTGAACACTTACACTTTGCAGCTTTATTGCCAGGCAAGATACCTTGCCAAATTGCTTATAGTACTTTTTCATTCTTATCATATTTTTGTATATTCATTATATATGTATTTTCTTTCAGTCATAATTATATACTATATATATGTTGACACACACTTGACACATAGTATCATGGGAGGGGAGGACAATCAGTAGGCGTATGGGCTATATCCACTGTGATAACCCGTAGTAACTAGCACGCACTACGGTAGTTGTGTCGCGTTGGTCGCTACCCTCGTGGTATATAGATATCTGGTGTCACGATAGTCGCTACCCTCGCGGTATGACGGCTTCTAATATTCATGGACGTGTGTGTGAGTTATGAGATTAGATAGAGTAGCCTACCCATGCCCATACGTCGAAAAGTTGTCCTCATTATGCATATTCATATATATTGTCTAGTACAGCATACTTATATATTTTCTGTCTATTATGCATGTTTTACTGTATTCAATTGGAATGCATCTATGTATCTTGTTACGTCCCTCTGAGGACCTGGTCCCTTTCCAGGTGTAGACGATCATGACTATTCGCAGGAGCATGGATCAGGACTTGCTATTTCTCTCTCTTTCGAGGATGTCTTCTCTTCGAGTCTCATTGTTCATTAGATGTACATTATGTGGTTTCTCTTATATTGTAGTTGGTAGTGGATTTGTCTCCACCCAACTACTTGTTCTTATCAAGCATTTTATACTTGATTTGGTTATATAGTTGATTGGTTATTTGATTTTGTGGATGAGATATAGTTATGTCCTGTGACTTAATATTCATATTACAGTGTATGTGTGTATTATGGTATCCATATATTGGAGTTGCCATATACATACGGCTGGCATGCTTACGTATTCTTAGTCCTCCGTATTTTGGGACTGGGGCATGACATGTGTGCTTGACGACGGACAGACACTTGTTGGCATATTTGGAGATCTTGGGTATTGAAATAGTGATTCCTCATATTGAGGTACAGATATGGGATTTGTAGATACATTTTGAGTTGATGGACAGGATCAATTCTACACAGTATGAGGACATATCTCTAAGGAGCATCAGAGCACAGGTTTGAGCTGGATTGGAGGATGATTTTACCATTGCTGATGATGGTTCCTTGTGGTATAGTACTAGATTGTGTGTGCCTAGTGGGGCATTATGAGAGGAGGTATTGCAGAAAGCACATCGCTCTGAATATTTTATGCATCCAGGTGCCAATAAGATGTATCGAGATATGAGAAAAAGTGTGTGGTGGTATGGCATGAAGCAGGATGTGGCACAGTTTGTATCCAGATGCTTAGTATGCCAGCAAGTGAAAGCAGAGAGACAAAAGTCTGATGGTTTGCTTCAGCCATTATCCATTCCAGAGTAGAAGTGGGAGCATATTACTATAGATTTTGTGTCCGGACTTCCACGATCTCTAGTAGGAAAAGACGTAATTTGGGTCATCGTTGACAGGTTGACCAAATCGGCCCATTTTTTACCTTTCATGATGGGTTTGTCTACGGAGAAGCTGGCAGAGATGTATGTGAGATAGATCGTCAGGATATATGGATTTTTCGTTAGCATAGTCTCAGATCCAGATAGTCGTTTCACTTCGTACTTCGGGAGGAGTCTGCAGGCTAGCTTGGGCACCTAGCTCAAGTTTAGTATCACATATCACCCTCAGACGAATGGACAGTCAAAAAGGACTATTCAGACTCTCGAGGATATGATACGCACATGTGTTCTAGATTTTGGGGGATCTTGGGAGGACCATATCCGTTTGGTAGAGTTTGCTAACAACAACAGCTACCAGGCCAGTATAAAGATGTCACCATTTGAGGCTCTGTATGGTCGGAGGTGTCGTACTCCCTTGTCTTGGGACAATATTAGAGAGAATTTTTTTAGGGACAGAAATGGTTATGGACGCTGTCATGCCCCAGTCCCAAAATACATAGGACTAGGACACGTAAGCATGCCAGCCGCATGTATATGGCAATTCCAATATATGGAAACCATAACACATGCGTATGCTGTATCATGAACAATAATTCATAAGTGTTATATATTTATCACAAGTTACAGGGTATAATCTAATCTCATCCACAACAATCAATGAATAAATGAATAACCAATAACTATGAAACTAGATCTCAAATAAAGTATCTAAAGATGACAGTCGGATGGAAACAAATCCACTGCCGAATTAGAATATAAAATAACAAGATAATACAATATAAGTATAACAACTATCAACCACTGAGACTCGAAGAGAAGACCTCCTCGGAATGTAAGTAACCAGTCTGGATCTGCGCTCCTTCGAATACTCATGAACATCTACACCTGGAAAGGGACCAGGTCTTCAGAGGGACATAATAAGATACCTAAAAGCATGCCATAAAGTAAATACTAAATAAATAAAAGGGTGTGCTAACCATATAAATGAATGCAATATGAGAACAACTTTGGTACGTATGGGTAGGCGTAGGCATAACGTCCAACATCCTCTAGAGTATGGTATCTGTAACGTGCATTATTCCGAAGAATAAGGTATCTGTATATATATAATGTCCAACACTCTAAGGAACATGGTATTAGCAAAAATATATACGTCCGTATCGCTCCGAAGAACGCGGTGTCTGCAATAAAGGAGGTGGGTGTCCCATACACCTACTAGTCGTCCTCCCCACCCAATGCAAATGTAGAAGTCGCGAACTCGACGTGGACATCTCGTACTATAATGCAAGTCTTTATAAAACTAAACACTAAGCTAAATACCGTCACACGTGTTGCTCACACCGATGGCCAGTCGAGTATGAGGCACGCGTCCCTACATGAACTCACTCTGTGACGTGTAATGATACGTGTCAAGGCCTGGAGAGTCATACCAATAACTCCACAACTTTAGGTGGGTCCACTAGACTCTAGGTCAGACACAATCCTAACGTCAACGCATTCGTTGACTGCACCCGAGTCTCTCTCGGACGCGCACAGTTATATAATCTAAAATGATAAACATGCAACTAAATATATAACTGAATTTAAACAGTACAACAAGGCAAGGTATACTTGCCTGGCAAGAAAGCTGCGAAGTACCAATAAACTGCTTCTGAAGTCGTGCAGAACAATCTGATATGTCCTATATACCTATAATATAATACAACACAATATCAGTCATTACACTAGCACATACACAACCATAATACACTGGACGCAGAAGGTACGCTAGGGGTGATACTGGTCAACTAACAGGGTCACATGTGCGTCTGATTACGCGGGTGTCACGTCTTCAAGTTTTGTACACAATCAGACAGTCATCTAAGCAGGTGTCTGTGCCAGTACGTTTAATGTACAACAGGCAGTCAACTAACAAGTCTTTAGGGTCACTTGGTCAAATGGACTATGGAATATCCATAATTACTTAGGGCCATACAGAATAAATACATAATCATAATTAGCATAATTATTTAAATAATTATACAATATATATATAAACCTAATCTGAACATATATACATGTACGTACACGTATACAAGTAGGGTTCTCTGACACGGTCTGGTGTCAACTAACTAAACCAATATGCTAAAACCCTACATACAAGCACATATACGAAATAAAAAAGAAGGGGGCAGGTTCGAACCTCGAGGTACGCGCATAGGTACGACGATGACGACAATGACGATGGTAACGTTGATAACGACAATGTCAATAATGACGTTGAGGGTTACGATGAGATGATATCTACGATGATGGCGATGATCATGATGGTGATTTTAGGTTGATGATAATGATAATGACGATGATGAGACGATGATGATATCGATGAGAAGATGATGATGATATCGATAAGGAGATGATGATAATGTCGATGAGGAGATTGAACGGTGGTGATGGAGCTCCGGCCAGGGGGGCTGTCTGGCCGGGTGGTGGTCATGGCAGTAGGTGGCAGCGGTTCTGGTGGTAAGGATGATGATGGAGAGGATGCTGGTGGCGATGGTGATGGGCTAAGGGAGGTCCGGCAAGATGGGGAGGTCAGGCCGGAGAAGAGGAGTAGAGAGGGAGGAGGAGGTGACAACGGGGATAAGGAAGTCAGTATTTAGGCAAGAAGGTTCAGCGATGGGGGCTCGGCTCAGTCGAGAGCAGCGGGGCTGCTCGGTCGAGTCAGGTGGAGGGGGTTGTTCGGCGTGGGTAGATAACGTCGGGATGGAGGAATTGTCTACTGGTGGAGGCTCGGGAAGACGTTTATGGGTGATGGGGACGAAGGTGGTGGTGTAGTCGGCCGGAGGAGGGGTCGACTGTGCTTCAGGTGAGCGTGCTCAGTTCCGGCGGTGAAGGAGAGGCGAGGCGGCTGTTGCAGCGTCGTGTGGAGGAAAACGGCGGACGGGATCTCCGGCCAGGGATGCTGGCTCGCGGTGGTGAACAGGAAGGAACTGGGGGAGTCGGCTGCCTTTAGGTTTAGGGATGTGTTTGGTGTTTAGGTTTTGTGAGGATGAATAAAATAGGGAGGTGATTATTTATACATGTGAAGGGGGTTGAGGGTTGACCTAAAGGGATTGGGCCTAGTCAACACCTCTTTGGACTTGGGCCTTGGGCTCACATGGGGATGTTTGGAGGCTATAGTTTGTCTTATTTAAATGCAAGTACTAGGTTTAAAATAAGGGGGCGATGTGCACGTTGCACATTCCAAAAATTATAGGAAAATTCCTATGAAGAAAAAATAGGTTTTTGCGTGTATTGTATCTAATGGTGTGGACACCTCAATGCACTTTTGCATAAAAGTGCCCCACAATCGGAAAATTGCACAAAGATAAAAATTAGATTTTAATTAATTAAATTATCGTGTACGGTATTCTGGAATTAATTAGGAGTACATGGGGATAAAATTAGATGGGACACAGGTGTCATGGACGTAGAGGATTCAGTGTAGAATTTTATCATAAATTAGGTTGTACGAAACGGGTCAAGTTTGTGTCTCTAGTTTCGATTGGAACGTACAAGGATACAAAGTCGTATTTATTTAGAATTTAATATAAACGTCTGCGACGAATATTGTGACTATAATATAGCACAAGAGAGCATAATTATAAGTTACACCAAGGTCAGAATGATAGGCGATCACGTCTAGGACAAGGTTGTAAAATTTGTAGGAAGGCAATGGCTAGTGTAGTGCTCCAATTATCGAAGCAATGGTAAGGTGCACTCGGTGATATAAATATTGTGTAATAAAAATGTCGTGTCCTATTTCCAATTGGATTCTAATTAGCCCTAATTTCTCTATCTAAGCCAAGTAGACCTAATTTTTGGTGAGGGGGTTCACAATCTACTCAACTTAAAATAATTTTGTCCTCGAAATTAAAATAAGGCATGGTTTGTTAATCCTTCACGTACATAAGGCAAGTCAATCGCAATCTCTTTGCGATGATTAACATTCTAATAAATCCTTCGTAATCACTTCAAAATTAAGATAGTCACTGCTCTATTCAAAATTCAACCTATCGTAATATCTTCTCACTTTTTTAAATCATCAATATCCAATTTTAAATTAAATCCATATAACATCTTCAAGCATTAAATAACGCGTATAAATTTTACACCACTATTTCCAACTATCATAATCTCCTTTAGAAATAATTATTAATCAAATATTATTCCTATCTTCCACTTATGAATTTCGTACTCTTCAAATTTTAAATTTGCTTTACATCCTCAATATTTCGAATAGGTGATCCAACAATCAAATTTTTTTTAATTCAAATCATCAAATTTGGAATTCAATCCGTCGACGTTCATTTGTAGAGTTCTATTTATTTTCCTCAATATTTAAATCGGTGATTAAACCTCTAATTCTCAAAATTTAAATCATGTGCTCAAAGTATAAATATTTGGTTCGCCATATCACAATTTTTAATATTCGTTAATCCTCATCATCTTAATCATTCTTCTAAAATTAAAATAACTTGAACCTACCAATCTAGTTTTTACTCGATCATAATCTAAAAAAAATTTCTCTCAAGTTGACAATGCAACTTCTACCCAACTTAGAATTTTACCTATCTATCACAAAAGGCTCTTACATTTAGGAAAACTTATTCCTCAAATTTACTTAATCATGTTACTCAATCCTCAAAAATTTTAACACCAAATCTATCACATATGATATGCCCTTAATCAGTTATAAAAGATAGTCATCTAGTAATGTGATTGGCATATGGGGTATATCTAGTACTCTCTGTATAACAAACTTATACTAAGCACGAGGTTTCGTCTTTCCGAAATAAGAGAAGACGAAAAACAATAATAAAGAGCTCAAGGGGAGGTAATAGAATAGAAGTGTGGGAATCAAGGCATTTAAAGAATTCAAATGGGAATTGTCAAGGTAGCTGTAGATTGAAATCCTATTTGGTAGATTCCTATTCGCATGTTCATATTGGAACAGTTATGTAACCGATGCAATATACTCAGACATGTCTAGAGGCAAGTATATTCGTCTACTACTATATATCTTAACCCACGTAAAGTAGTCATGCGAAGGGCAAACCAAGCGCACTAAGGTTAGCTAGACCTTAATACACTGATTCTGAAATGTATTAGTGTAGTACTCCAATAATACATATGTCATGAACAAGCCCGATAAAGAATAAGCTTGCAAAAGTAGGCTATAATAGCAGCATAAGTCAAGGTAGTACAAAAAATATAAATATGCTGGATTATGATGAGAGAAGGTACAAAAAAAAATTCAAGTTCACAAAAATAAAAATAAGACTCTACAGTCTCTACAGTTGTCATACTAACTTCTTGTCTAAGTTGCTAGTCGACAAAATAGGGGTATGGGCCTCTAAGTTCTACAGTCTGAATAAACACTATCGTCTTATGCTAGTATACAGTTAATGTCATTCATTTACACTTTAATAAAAGGTCAAAACTATGTGATACTAGGTTGTGAGGCATACTACCCAATCTTAAAATAATAAACTAATATTGTAACTGCCTTAAAGGAGATTCTACCAAATAACTTGATCCTTGTAATTGGAGTAGAAACTATTGTTAGGGTATACGAGAAAAAGATCTTGGCATTTATTAGGGTCTCCTATTGCATTATCTAGGGGATGGTCATCTTAAGTCTTAGTCATAGTGTTCATAGAATACAAGTGTCAATAGTAGGTATGGAAAGTTACTGGCCTTCAAGGGAAAAGGGGATATAACTTGTATCAAGGTGGGGGTACAATCACGTGATTTAAAACTAAGGTATAACCATGAAATTGTAATCTAAAAGAATACTCAACTATCAAGTTCTAACTACCAAGCACATAAAAATTCAAGATTACAACTTTAACCCTAACACGCGGTATATCCCAACATAGAATAAAATCACTTGACCTACAATCATAAGAGTTATGCGACACGAGTTGAAAGATGAAGAAGGAAGAACACAATTTAAATCGTCGCACAATTGGCGAATATTAAGGTTGCAGTGGAACAAGATATGAAATTACCATAGAGGGACTTTAGATAATATCATGGTTTTCTAAGGGGAAGGTGGTATGCTAATCTCTGTGTTCGAGGAATGATCGAGGAAATATTATATTCATTCCTCTTGACCTCCTAGGGTACTGTCTGCTAATATCAAGACAAGAATCTAAATATATAGTTCTATAATACTATCTCACTATAAAAGTTAAGTTTGGTCCTATTATTCAACCTTGGATTCCTATTGGTTCCTCAATATTAGGGTCAAACAATATGGTCAGATTTATAGCTAGCCCTAGTATTGCCTAGACTACTCTTAAGTCATCCCCAATAATCAAGGGATAATGGTCAATCATTCAATAGGCAAGGGATGCTAGGGTTCAATAGGTATTCTGAACTTAATGATGTGTCAATGCCATAGTTGTGTTCTTAATAGGAATGTTACCCTAATTATCATCCTAACAACAGGGATTCCTATATTCTAGAAAAGGCTATACTCAAGGAACTATTAGGGAAGGACATGAATCAAGTAAGATGCAATTATTCAAATAGAATAGATTAGAAGAAATATGAGTCATGGTCAAATATGGATGAGATCCTATACTTTGATCCTATTTGCAGGCTTGCTCGGTACAGTAACGTAACCGAGACAATATGCTCAGATTTAGATGGGCCACCACTAAAAACATGTCACGCCCCAGTCCCAAAATACATAGGACTAGGACACATAAGCATGCCAGCCGCATGTATATAGAAACTCTAATATATGGAAACCATAACACATGCGTACGCTGTATCATGAACAATAATTCATAAGTGGTATATATTTATCACAAGTCACAGGATATAATCTAATCTCATCCATAGCAATCAATGAATAAATGAATAACCAATAACTATGAAACTAGATCTCAAAATAAAGTATCTAAGGATGACAACCGGATGGAAACAAATCCACTACCGAACTAAAATATAAAATAACAAGATAATACAATATAAGTACAACAACTATCAACCACTGAGACTCGAAGAGAAGACCTCTTCGGAATGTAAGTAACCAGTCTGGATCTGTGCTCCTGCGAATACTCATGAACATCTACACCTGAAAAGGGACCAGGTCCTCAGAGGGACATAACAAGATACGTAGAAGCATGCCATAAAGTAAATACTGAATAAATAAAAGGGTGTACTAACCATCTAAGTGAATGCAATGTGAGGACAACTTTGGTACGTATGGGTAGGCGTAGGCATAACGTCCAACGTCCTCTAGAGTGTGGTATCTGTAACATCCATCATTCTAAAGAATGAGGTATCTGTATATATATAATGTACAATACTCTAAGGAACGTGGTATCTACAAAAATATATACGTCTGTATCGCTCCGAAGAACGCGATGTCTACAATAAAGGAGGTGGGTGTCCCATATGCCTACTAGTCATCCTTCCCGCCCAATACAAATGTACAAGTCACGAACTCGACGTAGATATCTCGTACTATAATGCAAGTCTTTATAGAACTAAACACTAAGTTAAATACCGTCACCCGTATTGCTCACACCGATGGCAAGTCGAGTATGAGGCACGTGTCCCTACATAAACTCACTCTGTGACGTGTAATGATACGTGTCAAGGCCTGGGGAGTCATACCAATAACTCTACAACTTTAGGTGGGTCCACTAGACTCTAGGTCAAACATAATCCTAACGTCAACGCATTCGTTGACTGCACCCGAGTCTCTCTCGGACACGCACAGTTATATAATCTAAAATGATAAACATGCAACTAAATATATGACTGAATTTAAATAGTACAACAAGACAAGGTATACTTGCCTGGCAAGAAAGCTGTGAAGTACCAATAACCTGCTCTTGAAGTCACGCAGAATAATCTGATATGTCTTATATACTTATAATATAATACAACACAACATTAGTCATTACACTAGCACATACACAACCATAATACACTGGACGCAGAGGGTACGCTAGGGGTGATACTGGTCAACTAACAGGGTTACATGCGCGTCTGATTACGCGGGTGTCACGTCTTCAAGTGTTGTACACAATCAGACAGTCATCTAAGCAGGTGTCTGCTCCAGTACGTTTAATGTACAACAGGCAGTCAACTAACAGGTCTTTAGGGTCACTTGGTCAAATGGACTATGGAATATCCATAATTACTTTGGGCCATACAGAATAAATACATAATCATAATTAGCATAATCATTTAAATAATTATATAATATATATATAAACCTAATCTGAACATATATACGTGTACATACACATATACAAGTAGGGTTCTCCGATACGGTCTGGTGTCAACTAACTAAACCAATATGCTAAAACCCTATATACAAGCACATATACGAAATAAGGAGGAAGGGGGCAGGTTCGAACCTCGGGGTGCACGCACAGGTATGACGATGACAACGATGAAGATGGTAACGATGATGACGACAATGTCAATAATGACGTTGAAGGTTACGATGAGATAATATCTACAATGATGGCGATAATCATGATGGTGATTTTAGGTTGATGATGATGATGATGATAATGACGATGATGAGACGGTGATGGTGTCGATGAGGAGATAATGATATTGTCGATGAGGAGATGATGATGATGTCGTTGAGGAGATGATGATGATGACGATGAGGAGATGATGATGATGTCGATAAGGAGATGATTATGATATCGATGAAGAGAGTGAATGGTGGTGATATAGCTCCAGTCAGAGGGGGTGTCTGGCCGAGTGGTGGTCGTGGTAGTAGGTGACATCGGTTCTGGTGGTAGGGATGATGATAGAGAGGATGCTGGTGGCGGTGGTGACGGGCTGAGGGAGGTCCGGCGAGATGTGGAGGTCAGGCCGGAGAAGAGGGGAAGAGAGGGAGGAGGAGGTGACAGTGGGGATGAGGCAGTTAGCGTTCAGGCGAGGAGGTTCAGCGATGGGGGCTTGGCTCAGTCGAGAGCAGCGGGACTGCTCGGTCGAGTCAGGCGGAGGGGGTTGCTCGACGTGGGTGGCTGACATCGGGATAGAGGAGATGTCGACTGGTGGAGGCTTGGGAAGACGTTTATGGGTGATGGGGACGAAGGTGGTGGTGCAGTCGGCCGGAGGAGGGGTCGGCTGTGCTTCAGGCGAGCGTGCTCAGTTCCGGCGGTGAGGGAGAGGCGAGGCGGCGGTTGCAGCGTCGTATGGAGGAGAACGGAGGACGCGATCTCCGGCCAGGGACGACGGCTCACAGTGGTGAACAGGAAGGGGTTGGGGGAGTCGGCTGTCTTTAGGTTTAGGGATAGGTATGGTGTTTAGGTTTTGTGAGGATGAATAAAATAGGGAGGTGATTATTTATACATGTGAAGGGGGTTGAGGGTTTACCTAAAGGGATTGGGCCTAGTCAACACCTCTTTGGACTTGGGCCTTGGGCTCACATGGGGATGCTTGGGGGCTATAGTTTGCCTTGTTTAAATGCAAGGACTAGGTTTAAAATAAGGGGGCCATGTGCGCGTTGCACATTCCAAAAATTATGGGAAAATTCCTATGAAGTAAAAATAGGTTTCTGCGTGTATTGTGTCCAATGGTGTGGACACCTCAACGCACTTTTACATAAAAGTGCCCCATAATCGAAAAATTGCACAAAGATGAAAATTAGGTTTTATTTAATTAAATTACCGCATACGGTGTTCTGGAATTAATTCGGAGTACATGGGGATAAAATTAAGTGGGACACAAGTGTCATGGACGTAGATGATTCAGTGTAGAATTTTATCATAAATTAGGTTGTACGAAATGGGTCAAGTTTGTGTCTCCAGTTTCGATTGGAACGCACAAGGATACAAAGTTGTATTTATTTAGAATTTAATATAAACGTCCGCGACGAATATTGTGTGACTAAAATGTTCCCCTTGCAAGAAGAAGAAGACTGTTGGTGGTCCGTCAGGGCTTTCGGTCATGAGGCTCCTAGGAATGAGCCTGCTGTTTCCCTTGTTGGGGATAAATTTTTGACTAGAGGTCCTTCATCTATTAGAGAGGGAACCTCCACAGTTTCGGCTGTCATTGCCGGATATTCTTTGCTCGAAGCTGCTGTCGCTGCTACCGCTTCAGGCAGTGGTACGAGATCGCCTTCGAGGCCAAGAAAAATAAGGATACCTTTATCCAGACCAGCAACGGGAGAAACCCCTGCTGTGTCTGTAAGCACATCCAGCGAGATTCCACCCGATGAGCCTCGAGTGGATTTTGGTAAAAACTTGGAGGAGTACCTGCCAGTGTCAGTTGGCACACCCCCTTTCCAGGTATGACAGCTCGCTTAGCAACATTAAGAAATGATTTAGCTGTACTGGCTGCAGACGCGACATATATACCATCGGCTATGGGTAAATGTCGTCTTTATGCCTCTTTTAAAAAAATTAACATCATGTTGATATTAACTTTCTCTTGTCTTCTTTTCAGGGGAAGACATCTACGGGGAGGGCAGTGTTGACGTGCCTTTTGGCTCTGTTTCAGCTCCTGCCGATGACATGGAGGTGCCCGACTTCAAAGAGGAAACTTTTTCGGATGCCGGCTCGCCCGAAACAGTTCCAATATCTCAAGAGGAGGATGAGCCTGTTATTATGACTATGCCTCCTTTGAGTACGCTAGCCACTTCAGCCATTGTCGGGGCCTCTACCTTTGTCGCATCCTCTACTGAAGCGACGACTGTGATGACACCTTCTGCATTCGTTCCAGGAAGGGGATTCTCTGATATTGCATCCACTCCCAGCACCCATTCGAATCTCGCCATGTTAGTTGAGCAGTTCTCAAGCGTTTTCTACGCCAGTGCTGGAGAAGAATCTAAGCTTCGAGGTTCTGAAGACGTCCTCCAACTTCAGTATAGCGCAGATTAGATACTTCAACGATAATGACAGAGCTGATGCACTAGAGCAAATAGTAATGGTTTAGAAAAACCTATTAACGATTATTTGTACTATCTCGAGGCAGCATCGACGGTCTCGTTCAAGCTAGATATGACTCCTTAACTGCAGAGCTTACTGGGCAAATAAAATCTCTGAACAAATCCGTCCCGGAGCAGCAGCAGGAGATGGATCAAGAGCGTGCCGTATTGGGGTATGTCATTCCCCAGCTGGCTCAGTACGAGGCCGAATATGAGGAAGAGGCAGCGAGGGTCCGCAGACTGAAAGATGAACTCGCTCAGGCAGAGGAGAAGGCTCTCTCTTTATCGGCATCTCGAGATGTGCTGAAGATCCGAAGGGAAATATCTCAGCAGAACCTGACACGTACGGGTGTCATCCACGCAGGTTTTGTACATGCCCGATCCGAGCTGTCTGCTTTGAACAACGATGCGGCAAGGTTGGAACGGGCTTACGCCGACGTCTTGAACACCAGAGATGAGAGAATGGTTACTCTGGCGTGACAGATTCGTGACTTAACTGCTCCTCCCAAATGATGTACCTTTTGCTTTTTTATGTAATTCCTTTTGCTTTTTCATGTAATTTTGCTCTTTCTGGGGATAATAAAGAGGCTTTATCTGACTTTGTGGACCCATCATTTTAGAATATAAATGATAGGATAGAGTGAAAGTGATATCAGAGGTAATATGGACGTGATATGCTTCGACAAGCTTCAGCTGGACATATCTTTTCAGAGGTTATATGGACATGATAGAATATAATCAATTAAATTTGTGTACAAAATACTATCAGAGGTAATATGGACGTGATAGGTCTTGAAGTTCCAAATTTGTTAGACATATCTATTCAGAGGTTATATGGACATGATAGAATATGATCCAACTAGTTTTATTTTGGAAGTAGTATTGTCAGAATGAGATCTTGACCATACTCCACTTGAGCAAAGGAGGTTAAGCATAGTACCTTTTAAGGAATTTGCCGTTGATAGGAGCCATTAACAAGTCTCCATTAGGCTTGGCTAATCTGTAAGCGCCGTTTGAGAATGTCGTCTCGATCACATAAGGGCCTTCCCATTTGGGCTAGAATTTACCCTTACTCTTGTGAGTAATAATCATTGGCCTTCTCACAGCTAAAACTATCTCGCCAACTTTGAATACTCTTTCTTTCACTTTTTGATTAAAAGTTTTGGAAATGCGTGCCTGGTAGAACGTAATGCGCTGTTGAGCCTGAAGGCGTTTCTCATCTAATCCTTCTAGCTCTTAAAGCCTTAATAAGTTATTCTTTTCCTGTGTCAACTCATTAGCCACTGCTATTCTGAGTGACAAAATTTGGATTTCGATGGGGGGAACTACTTCGCTTCCATAAACCAATGAGAATGGGGTACAACCCGTCGGTGCTCGTACCGTTGTGCGGTATGCCCAGAGACATTCTCCTAGCTTCTCGTTCCAATCTCTTTTGTTCGAAGAGACAAACTTTTTCAAGAGTTTGATAATGGTTTTGTTGAACGCTTCTGCCAAAACAATTAGCAGCAGGATTGTATACCATAGAGGCCACATTTTATATTCAATTTTTATCGCAAAATCGATAAAACGCTTGGCTGATAAATTGAGGCCCATTGTCATAAATTATCCTTCGGGGTATCCCAAAGCGATAAATGACATGATGCTTGATGAAGCTGATCACATTAGATATCTTTACCTCAGCAAGAGGGATCACCTCCGCCCATTTGGAGAAATAATCCGTGATAGCTAATATGAACCGGTGACCTCTAGAAGAAGACGGGTGAATAGGACCAATGATATCCATACCCCATGCTTCGAAAGGCCAGGATGCAACCGTAGGATATAAATGTTCAGAAGGTTGATGTATAAAATCTGCATGAGCCTGACAGGCTTTGCATTGTCTTACATATTTTATTGCATCTGTGATCATGGTAGGCCAGTAATAGCCCATCCTCCTGATACGATCCTGTAGCTTAGGACCGGGTTGATGCGCTCCACATACGCCGTTGTGAGCTTCACGGATAATTCGCTGTTCCTCGTCATCGGAGAGACATCTTAATAGCAATCCGTCATAAGTCCGGCGATATAGACATTGTGAATAAGCATCAAAATAGAAGCGTAATGATCATCTTTCGACAGATACTGCTTCTTTAGGGTCCTCTGATAAGATTTCGTATGCCACAAAATCTATAAAAGGACTTTTCCAGTCTCTCTTAAGAGGATCGGTGTTCACAGCTGTCACGACCCGCACCCGGTGTAGGGATGCAAGTCGGGAACAACGCCCAGCCTACGCCGCAGCATCGGCGGTAGAACGCTGTCTTGGTCAACTATACTATCTAATTATCTCACTATAAAGCATAAACCTCCAATAATATCTCAACTCCAAGAAGAGAGTAATCAACTTAATTCAACACAATACTCAATCACATTTCTATGGCACGAGAAGATATCACAGAAGTCTAACATAACTAAGCAGTTAAAAATATAACAACAATAAATAGAAATAATATCCAAACACAAATATATGCCAGAAACAAATTCGGTACCAAAATGCTAAAGAGAACTTACTATGCTAACTAGTGAATCCGGCTAAATCTCTCAACAGTCACTCCAGAACTAGTGGGTCCAAGTCTGCACCATCAATAGGCTGAGGTCCGTAGTATGTCGGACACCAATCTTCCAGATCCTCTGAAAAATATTTTCCAGTCAGGAATGGAGCAAAGTACAACCCAATAGCAGTTCCAATTAATTAACAAAAACTATAAAGCAGTAGAATAGAAGATGCTATCTATGATGAGGATATAACTGATAATCAAGAGTAATGAAAGAATAGGCAATACTAACAACAGAATATAATCAATGCGTACAAGAATAAAGGAATGAACTATAATGTCAGAATAGAATAAGGTAATCAATGAACTGAATATAGAATCTACAATAACTATGTGATTTGAGATACTAACTAAATATGTGATCGGCTTGGGAGATTCAATGATTACACTAAGGAGCTAACTCAACCATACGTGAATTGTATGGTTAGTTAATAGCCAATGATTACACTACTAGCCGATAGTTTCTTGATCATATATTTAATTGGTATTTCCCCCGCCCCAACTGATATGATGGATAGAATCATGACACGTCACTAGCCAATGTATCCAATGTTTAATCTACAATATTTAATGTTATCCAATACCAACAAGGACAGTATCCGATACCATCTCCATAATCAAGGTAACATCCCATGACTAACGATCCAATAACAATACCAATCCGTGTACCATCGTGTCAAGAATAATAAGTAACATTTCTAAATACTTGAATTATAGTGGTAATCAAATAATAAAAACTATCAGAGAATGTACTCGCCTGTGGTCCAAAGCAAATAATAAAAATTGATGTCCGAACTGGTGTCACAGACCTATATATGAAATATTGCATTAATACAAGTTTTTGGAAGAGAAATAAATTAAACTAGTCAACTTTCTAGGTCATAAAGTCATTTCTAAGTCAAAAGTCAAACTAGGTCAACTCTAAGTCAACTATGGTCAACTATAGTCAAATTATGGTCAACTACCTATTTCTATGTTGCATGAGTCTAACTCAAAGATATTGGGCTCACACACTATGAATCTAGGCCATACAAACTAAATCTTAGGATACTAAGATACCGTATCTCAGGATACACAAACAAGGGATAAATATAACACATATGTACATATCAAACAATATTATATATATAAAATCCTAATTACAAATGCTAAATGGATACCTTGGTTTCGAACCAACTTGGTATCGCAATACTAAATCTCTATCTTGATATCCAAACCCAATACCTTGATTATCCTCCAATACCTTGATACTTACCTTGGCATCTCAAGGTAAATTCAAAACCTTATTTATACTAACTACCCAACAATAATTATAAACTACTATGCATTTAATATTTATATAATTCTATATACCTTATTTTAGTTACCTTAATACCAACCCATAATTAGTATACTTTAGTTATCAATTGTTATGAGTATTTTTTATATATTATATATTTGTAGGTATGTATGTACGTATATATGTATTAATAGTTAGTGTGTAGTTGGTAGTTAGTATTATTCTATTAGTACATACTAGAGTTATATTGGATTGATATATGTACAGTCCGTCATAAGTCCGGCGATATAGACATTGTGAAGAAGCATCAAAATAGAAGCGTAATGATCGTCTTTCGACAGATACTGCTTCTTTAGGGTCCTCTGGTAAGATTCCATATGCCAAAAAATCTATAAAAGGACTTCTCCAGTCTCTCTTGAGAGGATCGGTGTTCACAGCGTAGCTGCGTTCTATGTGAAAGTTATTTTTCACACAGAATAAATCTCTGTTAAGAAGGATCACCGAATTCTGTCTTCTTATAGGAATAGCTAAATCTGCAGCTAGACTGGCTAGGGCATCAGCTTTCAGATTCTGAGATCGAGGCACATGTTCTAGGAAGAACCCTTTAAAAGACATAGCTATTTCGATCGTTGCTTGGTGATAAGGAATGAGGTCTGGATTACGGACTTCATATATTCCTCTGACTTGATTGACGATCAGCAGAGAATCACCGAAAGCTTCCAGAGATTCGACGTCCAATTCTTTAGCGACTTGGAGCCCGATTAGTAGAGCGTTATACTCCGCCACATTATTAGAACAGGGTCGCTAAGAGAATATGCTCGATAGATGACGAGTTTATCGGGAGTGACCAGGACAATTCCTACTCCTGAAACCACGTTTCCCCTAAGACCAGTCCTGGAGGCACCATCGAAGAATAGTTGCCATGTATCACTTTCCATTGCGGAATTATATTCTGCAACTTCGTCGGGGATGTCCTCGTATAGTTTGGAGGTCTCCAGAATCGGATGAGAAGCTAAGAAATCAGCCAACGCTTGGCCTTTAATGGACTTTTGAGGGACGTACACCATGTCATACGGTGTTAATAACATCACCCAAGTCACGAGTCAGAAATTAAGAACACTTGGCTTGTTCATCAATACCCGAAGAGGATTGATCCTGGAGATGATATGAATAGTCTAGCCTGCGACATAGTGTCGTATTTTCTGAATGGCGAACATCAGAGCCAAGCATTCTTTTTCCACTGGACTGTACCGATGTTCAGCTTTGACCATCATCCTGCTTAGGTAGTAGATAGCCTGTTCATGACCCACATCGTTCTTCTGTACGAGAAGAGTTCCCAGAGAATGATCCATCGCTCGAACATATAGCAAGAATGGTCTTCCTATGATGGGAGGCACCAGAACTGGAGGATTAGTGAGGTAGCGTTTGATATCATTAAATGCTTGCTGACAGGCTTCGTCCCATATGAAGGATATACCTTTCTTTATGAGACAAGAAAAAGGTTAACATCTCCCAGAGAGGTTGGATATGAATCTCCGAATATAAGCCAGACGACCTTGAAATCCCCTGAGTTCCCTCAGATTACGGGGTGGTCGCATTTCTAAGATGGCCTTGAGTTTATCAGGGTCCACTTGAATGCCTTTAGCGATAATGACAAATCCCCAGAATTTGCCACTAGATACACCCAGAAAGGACTTTGTAGGATTCATTTTGAGTTGATATTGGCGCATCAACTCAAACACTGTCTTCAAGTCTTAGATGTGATTATCCTTAAGGCGGCTTTTGACAGCTATATCATCTACGTAATATTCTACTGTCTTGCATAAATGCTCATGGAATATATTACTCATAGCCCGTTGGTACGTAGCCCCAGCATTCTTCAATCCGAAGGGCATGACCGTATAGCAATATACCCCCAATGGTGTCCGGAAGGCAGTATGCTTCTCATCTTCAGGATACATCTTAATTTGGTTGTATCATGAAAATCCATCCATGAAAGATATGCGTTCAAATCCATAAGTATTATCGATCATAACGTCTGTAATGGAAAGAAAAAACTCATCCTTGGGGCAAGCCGCATTCAGATCTCGGTAATCAATGCAGACATGTACTTTCCTACTTTTCTTTATGACTGGGAGAACATTGGCGACCCAGTCAGGATGTTGTTCTTCCCGGATGAAGCCGCAGGCTATCAACTTCTTGATTTCAGCTTCGATGGCGTCCATCATATCCGGACGAAACCGGCATTGATGTTGCTTCACAAGCTTCGAATTGGGTAATATATTGAGCTTATGAGTAGCCACCTTTGGATCAAGACCTGGCATATCCTCAAAATTCCACGCAAAGACGTCGATATATTCTTTTATCAGTTGGATTATTTCTTCTCTTTCTTCTTCGGAAAGATTGTTACTGATAAATATCAGCTTTGGCGAAAGTTCATCCCCAACATCAATTTGGATAACTTTATCTTCAGTGGGAGGTTCTCTCTGCTTGAATCGGAGTTCCCACTGTGTATCCATCTGCTGAGCCCAAGAGTCATTCTCAAACGGTTCAGATTCTTGTTCGTCTGCTTTGAAGGAATCCGTCAATACCGTATTTACTGATAATGCTCGTTCGAGAGCATCATATGAGCCGGAGGGCGACGAGCCATCTTGAGAAGAGGAAAAGATATCCTTATTTGACTCAGAAGTTGCAAGGGAGGTGGTATACCCTAATCTAAAATGAGTTTGTTGACAGTAGGGATCACCATGCAACGGCATTCGTCTGCCTTTCCCGTAGTTGAGGCATGGTTCCAGCTTCAAATCATAACCCATACTTTGCATAATCTTCAAAGCTTGCGGGCTGTATCTGTGAACCTGCATTTTACCAGCATCGTCATCGGGAGAATCTTCTTGTACAGTCGGTTCATTATGCATGCGACCGAAGACTATTGAACGCTGACTGTTGCGAGTAGGCGGGACAATGAAGATAGAATCCTCATGTGACCCATATGTCGTGATAACATTAGATGATGACGCTACTTCCCACACATACGGATGATAGGAATCTATAGCTTTCAAGAATTTTTGTGCTATAGGTTCTATATCGTCATGGGGAGAGGATTCCTGATTTGGAATTTGAGCGTCAATATATTGGAAAATAGGATCTTTATTATCATCAGAAACCGCGTTCCTGGTTATATTTATATCAGTCGGTTGCTTGCTGCGCCGAAGGTTGATGACCAAGGGTGGAGGCTTTTGGTTCAAAGTGATCACTAGAGGATCACCTCCTTTTTCTGACCTGGTTTTGTTCAGGTGGATAGCCATAGGCTTCATGGCTTTCGGGCGAGTAGTTTGCCCTTTCACCTTGATTGACAGAGGTTGCTTGGCAGAGGGTTCTTCTGGCTCCCGGTGGGATTCCTTTTCTGCCTTGCCTGATACCTCCTCCATGTAGTCTTAAGTGTACAACATGGCATCAGAGTAGTAGGATTCTACTCCTTTAAATGGATTTAGGTCAGCAAACTTCGTTTGTACTGTTCATTGGGCATCTACATATTTAAAGCATTGATGTAGAGTCGAAGGAATGATGTTGTAGTCGTGGATCCAAGGCCTGCCGAGCAAAATATTGTAGGACACCTCTGAATCAATGACATAGCATGTAGCCACTGATCTGAGGTCGCCAATCTGGATCCTCAGGCGAATTTTCTCCAACAGCTTACACTTCCTGGCGTTGAAGCCTATGATTATAGTGGTGGTGTAAGCCAATTCACTGGTAGGAATCCTCAGCGGTCTGAGTAGACTATGAGGAATGATGTTGATCGATGATCCCGGATCTATGTGAATCCGGTCAACCTCCATGGAACCAACGTATCCGGTGTAATAGAGGGGTCTGTCATGCCTGTTATGTTTTAACAGCATGTCATCTTGAGTGAAAGTGATATTCGGGACCACCTACATCACACTATGGCATTGAGGACATGCCACAGGTTCTTTGTCAGGGGACTTAAGCTGGGTCAAGTATGCATCCGCCTGTATTAATGCTTCACTCAAGGCTTGACGAGTATCTTTGGAGAGCCTGAGTAGTTCAAAAATGGACAACCTGGCTGGTGTATTAGCCAATTGGGCCAGGATGTCAAAGTTATATGGCTTCTCTAAACCTTTGTTTTGAATTTTCTTCAAAGGTTTATCAAAGCGCACTTCTTTTTGCTTTCCCTTGTCCGCCAAAGTTGGTCTCGAAGGACCAGCCTCTGGTATGGCGGGTTCCGGTTCTGAAGGCTTAGCAGCTGAAGCGTCTGCCGATGCATCTTCCTGACTTGCTCCGTAGTCCTTGAGGTAAGCTTTCCCTGACCGGGTTCCAGTAGCCAAAACCTCATCTTCTGATGCCGAGGATACCGTAACCATGTGACATGGTTTACGCTTTGAGTTCTTCTTAGACTTAGCCTTAGTAGCTTGAGTCTCTTCCTCGATCTCTGACACCAGATTTGGATGAACCCACATAATCTCTCCCCGCTGGGTAGTTAGGGGTACCAGGTCATGATCTTGACCCCTAGCTGGACGGAGATTAACGATGTTCATCGTTGTCCGAGAAATAGGTATAACACCATCTGGGACTTCTTGGGGAGGCAGATTGCCAAATTGCAGAGAGATCATGTTGGCTGTGACCGTCTTCTCGCTGTTGAGCAGAGTGATGGCCTTAGCATCGATCAGCTCCTGGATCTTCCTTTTCAGTACATAACACGCCTTTGTAGGGTGGTGTATGTATCTATGGAAGATGCAGTACTTGGGATTATTGGTACTGCCGACTTCATTAGGCCGCTTTACCTCTGGGAGGGTAATCTTGCCGCTTTTGACAAGACACTCGAATATGCTCAGAAAATCGTCGTCGTAAAAAGAGTACACTTCAATGGGCCTGGAAGTCCCAGGTTTCGTCTGTGTGGTTGCCGCCGTCTTTTGCCTGGACGTATTGATAGCCAGAGCTTCTTTTTCTTTGGAACCACGGGGATGGTCGCTGTTGGAGGATGACCTCTTGCCTCTATCGGAGGCAGAGATCATGATGTCATTATCACGTGCCTTCCGACTGTTGTCCTCAGCGGCCACCACTGAGATGATGAACGAGGTCCAATCATGGAACTGATATGGTACTGTGAATACTGAGATCACCGGAAGAAGGTTCTTCCTGCAAATATCCACCAATGTCGAGTCTGGAACTCCGGAAGGCATTTGCAAAGTGGCTTGACGAAAACGTTCGATGAAAGTGCGAACGTTCTCTTTTTCCTTCTGCTTCACTTCGATAAGAGAGGACATAGACATGTCCATCCCTCCTTCGTAGAATCATGCGAAGAATAAAGTCTTGAAATCTTCAAAGGAAGTAATGCAGTTGTCCGCAAGACTACGGTACCACTGATAAGCCACTCCCGAGAGACATCCCTTGAACACCCGAGTGAAGAGGGCATTATTCCCTTGCAATAACACCGTCATCATACTGAAGTAGTTCATGTACTGGCTCGGTGATGTTTTTCCCTCAAACAAAGCCATAGTATGTGGTTTGTATTTAGGAGGGAAAGGGACCTCATCCCAAATAGCGGAGTAAGGCTGGTTGATTCCCAATTTCTTGAGCTGATCTTTGTGCTTTAAGGCATCAAATTAGGCTTTCAACTCCCGCACTGCCTGCATTGGATCTTCAGCCGGTAGCGGGACCGCGAAGTGATAAGAGATCGGTTGTACTACAACTCCAACAGGAGGCAATACATTCTCTGAGTTAGGAAGTAGGGGAGCTACTGACTCTTGATCTAGAGCAGGCTCCTGATTCGCGTTGGATGGTGGTAAGTCCACCCCCACACGTATCTGAGTTGGAGGGACCGATGCTTGAGCCATAGCAACTGTGTGTTGAGTCAATATCATTTGGTACATATTCTCCATCATGGACTGTATCTCTTTCAGAGATGTCTCCAACACAGCGATGCGTTGCTCAGTGCTTCCTGATGGGGAAGCTTTTTTGCGTTCATCTCCAATGGCATAGACTCCCATCTCCCTGGGTGTCATTGAAGGGTTAATATAGGTCTCTATTGAAGTTGACTCTATACTTTCAGCATCTGATTCGGGAAACTGGCGACCCCCAATATCAGAATCAGAAGAGTACGAAGCTGGTTGTCGCGACCTCGAACGGGTGTTTCGGAATACCCCAGCTTCAGTGTTCTTAAGGAGCTTGTCGAATCTCCTTTGGCCTGGAGTTCTAGAGGGATGACGTCTTGAGTTCGACCTTCCTCTAGGTACGTGTGAAGCCATGTTCACTGATGTATATGTAGGCTCTTCTTCCTGGAGAGACAGAGAGTAGTTCAACCGGTCGAAAACCGACCGTTATGCTTCAGAACAGCAATAATTAACTATAATCCTATGACTATTACAATAGTGCTCTCTAGGAGACGTAATAGACATGTTGGAAGATCCCTTATCCTTGCCTTTCTGGATCAGATATTTACGCAAGTCAGGAGTTTTAACAGAAGAAGAAGAAGAAGGCTTGTTCCTCTTGTTCACATCAGTTGTCATGCGGATGTTGAGAACCATAACTTTTCTTCTGCCACCCGTATACAGCAGGTTAGCCATATGAGTAGAAGAAGATCCTCGAAGAGTGTGCCTTTCTGTAAACTGAGCCTTCTTTACGCTGAGTGGCTTCACCTGGCGTATTTTGGAGTTTTGCTCAGGCTGGCATAAAACTGAGGAGGTCCTCAATCGGCCATCAGCTTCTCGCGTAATCCGGAGGACGGGCAGATTCTTCTCTTGCTGGCGTAAAGGCCGACAAGTTAAGAATTCTGCCACTTGTTTTCCCTTGCGTAGATTGCAGGGACCATCTGCTTTTCCAAGGAGGGCAGATGCATTTTTACATACGGAGCGCGTATGGAATTTCTGATTTGGCGCTGAGGCATTGTCAAAAATTTTATTTGCCATGTCACAGACGGGAGACAGAATTTTACGCACAGAGCACGGAGCAGACTTCTGGACTAGCACTGAGGCATTGTCAGAAGTTTTGTCTACCATGTCACGGACGGGAGACAGAGTTATACGCGCGGAGCGCGGAGGTTCCGCAGCTACAACCTGGTTGGTTGGAGAAACCGGGGAGTCAGCAGGAATGGTAGGGGATGTCCTGGGCATCCAGACCTTACGCAGTTTCTTGTTGTCTTGGACAGAGAGAGAGAGTGAGAGCTACCCCCTGCTCGAAGCATATCTTCGTAGGCGGACTGGTCGAACTGGACGACCAAGGTCTTCTTTATGGATCCTACTGATACTGCATCGTATTGAGCCATCGTCAGATGAGAAAGACATCCCCAGCAGAGTCGCCATCTTGTGTTTGATAATAAATGAAAGAAATAAAACAAGGTTTATACGAAACCCGCTCTTTGGTTTACAAACAAGAAGTATAATTAATCCTATACGAGGATATCAAGTATAATTTTTTAATCTGGGTAAAATATTGCTATAGGAGTCTAATCTGCGGTCGATCACTTTGTCCTTTAGACCATATGATGATGAAGAAGTGCTATAGAAGATGCAGAAGCTTCAAAGATTGCAAAGGAGAGTGAATGATCGATTCCAAAATCGTCGATCACTACTCACTGTCTGAGCTCTTCTCTCTCTGTTCTTTGATTTTTCGACTTCTATTCTCCAAGTTTTCGACTTTTCGACCCTGGACCTCTGTCAATAGAGGTTTCTATTTATAGGGTTTTAGTGACAGTAACCATCCAGTCGGTATAGAAGCCAGACAATGGAGAGTATGACACTTTTTACGCGGCAGTTACAATAATCGCTACCCACGTATAAATGATCTTCTGAATCTGCGTGTGACGCGTGTCCCATTAAAATTTAATGCGTATAACTGCTGCGAAGATCACGACATGCAAGCCACGTAGGTAGCTGTCCCTCGCATAAAAAAGGTTGGCGTAAAAGCCAATAACTGTCACCATGGCGTAGAAGCCAAATAGTTGTCAAACTGGCGTAGAGGCCAGGTAGGCGTAGAAGCCCAGTAGGCGTAGAAGCCTGATGCTGCATGGATAGGTAGCTAGCGTAGAAGATAGTCGATCCTCCTTTCTTGACTGAGATATTGAGCTAATTCTGAACCAAATAGCCTTATTACGCACCAATGCAAATATAGCCTGAGTTGGCGTATTACGAGGAGATAGCATACGGCGTACTCCTTATAACTGAAAATAGCCAGGTCGACGTATTTTAAGGAGATAGCATACAACATGCTCCCATAGCTAAAAATAGCATGATGGCATAATGTGCAAAGGTGATGATGTGGACGTATTAGCCGAAATTATGGCTCGCCCAGTCTTTGAAAATATAACCAAATCTCGTGCATTAAATGCAGAGATCTGCCCCCATCCTACGCATTAACTGTAGAGACGTGCCTTGAGCTCTGTACGAAGAGCAGCTTTTGACATGGCAGTCCGTTTGTCTTCTGCGGAGCGTAAAATCTCACATCTACCTGTGTAAAACTCGGCAGCATATTCCCTTGTATGCGTAAAAGCAGTTTATACCAAAGAAATGTCACTAAACGACGGTTTGGGTCTCTGTGCCGCACCATTATTATAGCCGTTGTCTGGATAGTTGTGCAGTACTCTTTGTTAGGAGTCAGGTTCACTGCATGATCTGACAGGTTCATTCGAGGAATACGAAGCGTTCGTCGTACACTTCCATGCTGCATTAAAAGCGGATGAGTTTTACGCCATAAAGGCGATGTAACAACCTTTTTACGCTGAAGTAGTCTGAACACACTGCACTACGCGGGTTATTTTGGAGCTATGTTTTATGCTGTAATAGCGATAAAGCTCTGTTTGTACGCCGATGGCTCTGAGGTCACGTCTTACGCCACACAGCACTGAAATACTGCGTATAACTCCGCAGCATATTTTTTATGCTTCTATAGTACAATCCCTGAGGTTCAGTATCAACAAAGGGGGTAATTGAGCAATTGCATTGATAGACAGCGAGAAGGGGGAAGTCAACTGCTCGGGTGAGATCATGCACAGCAAGCAACAGCCTCGAGCAACCCTGCAGTATATTACCATCATCAAACCTGCGTCATAGCCACTAGTGTGAAACTAACTGCAGTGTGCATCAAGGTGTCAAATTCAGCAGCAAGGTAAGCATGGGTATATGCATAGTATCTGTAGCAGTTTGTAGCCAGGTATCTGCAGTATCAGTAGGTTAGAGTTACAGTTTCAAGGATTAGTTTCAGATTTAGTTTGAGTTTGCAAGGTATTGGTCTATGGATAGTTAGTTAGTATCTATAAATAGTTAGTAGTTGTTTACCTTGTTAAATAGTTATGTATATAGATACTTTGTTAGCTAATAAATTAGATACATATATACCTACTTGATTAGATTAGTGAGCTATATGTATATTGTATATATGTATTGATATGCATTGTATGATAAGTAGTTAGTTAAGTATACTATTGGTATTATATGTTAGTAGTTGAGATACATTATATAGTTAATACTTAAGGTATTGATATATTATGGTATTAGTATATTACATATGTTATAGTTAGTGTATGTTTATAATTATGTTTTAGCTATTTGATAAGAGTTTTAGATTACCTCGGGATACCAAGGTAATACCAAGGTATTGGGTCGATACCTAAGGTATTGAGTTTGTGTATCGAGATAGGTGTGATACGCATTGGTGCAAGACCAAGGTATCCTAAATACCTTGTTTGATATTAGATACTATATGTTTGACTTATATATATCTAAAATACTATTTTTATATAATTAAACTTGCGTATCTTAGGATACAACTTTTTGAGTGTCTTTTAGTATCTTAGATTAGCTTGTATAGTTTAGTATCATAGTATATTAATTTAGTGACCTAGTGTTAGACTCTTGCAACCTAGATTTAATCGGTTTGACCTAAAAATAGCTTTTTAACCTAGAATTGCATTAACTTAATTGATTTTTATTCTTAAACCTTGTATTGATTCAACATACCATATATAGGTCTGTGTGACACCAGCTTGGGCATCGATAGACACACCTTGCTCAGGACTTCAGGCGAGTATATTTCTCTCATAGTTTTTAATTCATAATATTGTATATATTCATGTTCTAGAATTGTATACTTGATCCCGATACAGCAATTTCACAGACTAGTACTACATGGATCCTGTCAGGAGATGTTATCCCCTATCGTGTTTAGTGGGTACTCGTATACATATATCTCATCGTGTATATTGGGTATTGATTATATTTCGTGTTCACACACTGCTCGTGTTCAGTGTGCTTATTCGTGCACGTACACCTACCGCTCGTATTCGGTAGTTATGCTCGTGTTCGGTGGTTATGATATTCGTGTACACCTACTGCTCGTGTTCAGTGGTTATATTTCGTGTTCATAGCGTATCGTGATTGGATCCATCGGTATTAGTTGGGGGTGGGAGAGTAGGAGTTGATTATGTAATCAAAGCCCCATTGTTACATCGTGTACATTCTGGTTATATACCTCACTTGTAATCATCTTACCTGATCATGTTCACCCAACCCGATCACATAATGAACTTGTATTCTAAGGCACATTAGTTTAGATTGCAGTTATTTTATCATATTACAGATATTCATATTGTTGATCTATATTCTCGTATATTACCTGTATATCTATTATTCATCATTCATATATTTAGTGATCATGTATTTTATTTTTATTATCTATTTTATATGCTCGATTATGTTATTGAAACTGCTTTCAGAGGTATGTACTTCGCTACAATCCTGACGGGATATATTTTTCCAGATGACTGGCTTATAGGGCAGTGTCCCATATTCTACAGACCGCAGGACGACGTACCTTTAGAGGATACTCCTATAGACAGGAGGACTTAGTTTTAGAGCCTGATGAGGTCTAGTTTAATTGTGCTGGCTTGTATTAGACGATTATTTGTGGAGATTCACAGTTGTATATTATTTCAGATTGTGGATTGTATCTTATTGTTTCTTCGCTATTCCATTCATGCATTATCTTTCTTAGTTTATTTGGTGATTGAGATTAGTTATACTTATGAGATACCATATTGTTCCTCCGTTTGGCGTTGAGATGATTGACATGTACCATATTATATTATTGAGATGTTAGATAGTTAGAAATAACCCAGACAATGTTCTACCGCCGATTCTGCAGCGTAGACTAGGCGTAACCACGTACTCAAGCCCGAATATTCGGGTGTGGGCCGTGACACATTTTTAGTGGTGGCCCATGCAGGTCTAGATTCGTTATTAGTGTGAATTCATAGTGGTGCTCGTCCATAGTACTGCTATGAGCCTACTTTAGGAAATAAGATTTAGACTGAGAGTTTACTCAATCACAACTAGGAAAAATTCCAAAATCTGTTTTTCAAATCCTTACCTATTGAATATTTGCTTTACTTTGAATATAATTCTGTCCTTCTTTGATGATATCGTATCATATTCAAGATTGATTCCTTATTTCAATCTATCATCAGGATGGCACCGAAGACGCGTTTCCAGCGATCAGGTGCCGTGACAGCACGATCAGTTACTTCATCACCCTTGAGGGCATCACCCTCAGACGATGGTCCAGCACCTACTTTCAGGAGGTCAGCTTCACCGGTCCAGGTGGGCGTATCAGCAACAGCTTTAAAAGGTGCTCCACCTCCGGTACCAAGGATAGTGCAGACAGTTTTTAAGGATCTTCCACCTCCACTACCAGTAGTTGATCAGACACAGATGTTCGCACTCTTTCAGCAGATGATGGAGGCACAACAACGATATTCAGAGGTCCTGTGATAGAGCGTGGAGAATGCTCACCAGATCGCACTTGTAGCAGTTGAGAGAGCTACTACAGTCCAGCTACAGACGGCACCGTCTCAGTTTATTCCTCAACAGCTGAGGCCGAGTACCATCATAGACTTAAAGAGGATGGGACCGAAGGAATTCAGAGGCATAGAAGGGATTATCTATGCATATGATTGGATTGAGGACATCGAGCGGAACTTGCGGCTGGCACAGATTCCAGAGATGCTACAGGTAGAGGCAGCGGGGTGTATGATGTTCAATATTGCATTGACATGGTTTCAGAAAGACCCCAGGATTGCAGTACCAGGGCTCACTTGGGAAGCTTTCAAAGAGCTTTTCAAGGAGAAGTTATTCCCAGACGTGGCTCTTACATCCTTGGAGAGCCAATTCCAATACCTCCTCCAGGGAGCTATGTCAGTGGACGAGTATGCGACGGAGTATTGCCGACTAGGTCGCTTCGTGAAAGGGCAGAATGCTAGAGGCAGAACCAGGAAGTTCAGGAAGGGCCTGAACCGGAAGGTCAAATTCTACACCAACGGAGATCCTACCGCCACCTTCGAGGATATTCTCAGGCCGACACAGAGAGCGGAGGATGACTTAGAGCTTGGCTCTAAGAGGCCGAGGGATACAGGAGGATCCAGCACCAACACAGGTTTAGCGAAGAGGCCTCATTTTCAACAGCAGCACTAAAGGCATTATCAGCATCAGAGGCAGCAGTATCACGGCCCAGCTAGAGCGACGGCTCAGCAGATGCATCAGATCCAGAGAGTAGCAGTTCCTTGCACTTTCTATAAGAAGCAAGGATACGGATGAGAAGCATGCAGACTGAGGCTAGGCCAATGCTTATTCTGCGGTTCGGAAGATCATCAGTTGAGGGCTTGTCCTAATGTTCCAACTCATCCAGTTCAGAGTGGAGGATATGCACAGAGGGCACTCGCTAGACTACTAGCGGAACAGCTGTAGAGAGGACCTCTACCACCACAGCATTAGCAGTTTGCCCAGCATCAGCAATATAGAGGAGCGCAGCGACAGGGGTGAGCTTTTGCCTTGACTGTCGAGGAGGAGGAGCTGGTAGGCGATGTCATCTCAGGTTCATTTTATCTTGATTCCTTTCCAGCTCATGTTTTGTTCGATTCTGGTGCTTCTCATAGATTTGTATCTGTATCTTTTGCTTTGACGCATCATCTTGAGTCTGAACCGTTGGCGAGGACTTGCAAGATCACGATCGGGGGTGGCATTATCCTGGTTAGTGATGTTTGTAAGAACCAAAGAGTTTATTTGTAAGGCCATGAGTTGAGCGTATGTTTACTTGTAATGCCACTTCCGAGTTACGATATAGTTCTCGGGATGGATTGTTGAGTAGACATCATGCTAGTATCAATTTTCGTGGAGACAGAGTTTTATTTTAGATGCCAGAAGAGCCGAAGTTCGAATTCGTTCGAGGAGTAGAGTAGAGCGAGGGCGATTTCTGTGGAGCTTTGGTTGAAGAGAAGGAGCCGCCATATCCATTGATTGTAGAGTTCTTGGATGTCTTTCTAGAGGAGCTATTAGGGTTGCCGCCAGATAGAGATAAGGAGTTCTCTATAGATTTAGTGCCAGGTGTAGAGCCGATATCTCAGCACGTCTATAGAGTCAACAACAGCGAACTGGTGGAGTTGAAGAAGCAGGTAGATGAGTTACAAGATAAGGACTTTATCCGTTCCAGTTCATCACCATTGGGTACTCTAGTACTTTTTGTACCAAAGAAGGATGGTTCGGTACGTATGTGTATCGACTACAGGACACTTAACCACCTCACTATCAAGAACAAATACCCGTTACCGCGGATTGATAAATTATTTGACCAGTTGAGCGGAGCGAAGGTATTCTCAAAAGTAGACTTGAGGTCAGGGTACCACCAGGTGAAAGTGAAGAGGGAAGACATCCCGAAGACAGTTTTCAGGACTCATTATGGGCAGTTTGAGTTCTTGGTGATGCCGTTTTGGTTGACCAATGCCCCAGCAGTATTCATGAACCTAATGAACAAGGTATTTTATCAATACTTGGATCAGTTTGTTGTAGTCTTCATTGATGATATTATGATATATTCGAAGACCCCAAAGGAGCATGAGCAGCACTTGAGGATAGTTCTGGAGACCCTCAGGAATGAGAAGCTGTATGGCAAGCTATTAAAGTGTGAGTTCTTCCTTGATAATATTGAATTCCTCGGGCATGTTATTATAGGAGATAGAATCTCAGTAGACACAAAAAAGATTTCAACAGTTGAGTCATGGTCTACCCCGAGTTTAGTAGCAGAGATCAGGTATTTTCTTGGATTAGCAGGCTACTACCGGAGGTTTGTTCAGGACTTTTCCAGACTTGCAGAGCCGTTGACAAGACTAACCAGGAAGAACGTAGAGTTCGTCTAGACCGAGGATTGTCAGTCAGCAGTTGAGGAGATGAAGAGGAGGTTAACTACAGCTCCAATCTTGACATTGCCATTGGGAGAAGGAGGATTTTCCATTTACAGTGATACATCAGGAAATGATTTGGGTTGTGTGTTACAGCAGCAAGGGAAGATGATTGCCTATGCTTCCAGGCAATTACGCCATCATGAGAAGAACTACCCTACCCATGACTTGGAGTTGGCAGCAGTTATGCTCTCAAATTATGAAAACACTACTTGTATGGAGAGACAGTGGAGATCTTCACATACCAAAAGAGCTTGAAGTATGTGTTTACACAAAAAGAGCTCAACATGAGGCATTGGCGATGGTTGGAGATGATGAAGACTTCAACATTTTCTTATAGTACCATCCAAGGAAGGCCAACATAGTCACGGATGTCTTGAGCATGTATCCCATGGCTATGTACTTGACTAGAGACAGATATTTATTGGCAGATCTTGACAGTTTGGGCATTGAGGTACTAGTTCCTGGAGTCGCAACACAGATGTGGTGACTTCAGGTAAAGTAAGAGCTGATGGACTGGGTCAGAGATGGAAAGTATGAGGATGAGTCTCTGAGGAGCATCAGAGCACAGGTTCAGATGGGTTTGGCAGAGGACTTCATCGTCGCAGATGATGGATCATTGCGACACGGTACCAGATTGTGTGTAACAAGAGGAGCATTGCACGAGGACATTATGCAGGAGGTACATCATTCTCAGTACTCTATGCATCCAGGTGCCAACAAGATGTATAAAGACATGAGGGAGCATGTATGGTGGTATGGCATGAAGCGGGAGCTAGCTAGCTTCGTGTCTAGATGCTTAGTTTGCCAGCAGGTAAAGGCGGAGAGACAGAGTCCAGGTAGATTGCTTCAGCCTTTATCCATTCCGGAGTGGTAATAGAAATATGTGACCATAGATTTTGTTTCAAGACTTTTGCGTTCTCAAGGAGGCAAAGATGCAATTTGGGTCTTCGTGGACAGGTTGACCAAATCAGCCCACTTTTTGCCATTTAAAGTGGGTACATCTACGGAGAAGCTAGCAGAGATGTATGTGCACCATATTATCAGATTGTACGGTATTCCAGTAAGCATAGTCTCGGATCGGGATAGTCGCTTCATGTCCTACTTCTGGAGGAGTTTGCAGGCTAGCTTGGGCACCCAGCTCAAGTTCAGTACCGCTTATCACCCTCAGACTGACGGATAGTCGAAGAGGACTATTCAGACTCTCGAGGATACGCTACGCACCTGTGTTTTAGATCTTGGAGGTTCTTGGGAGGATCACCTTCACTTGGTAGAGTTTTCATACAATAACATCTACCAAGCCAGCATTGAGATGTCACCATTTGAGGCGTTGTATGGACGAAGATGCCGTACTCCATTATCTTGGGATGATGTTGGTGACAAAGCTTTATTGGGGCCAGAGATAGTAGTTGATATAGACGAGAAGGTGAAGCTTACCAGGGATAGACTTCGAGTGGCGCAGGACAGTCAACGGCATTGGACCGATAGCCATCGGAGACCTTTGGAGTTTGAGGTATAGCTTTAGTTTTGTTTTGCTTGTGTTTGATTGTTGTTTGTTAGAGTGCTAAGGTTGTATTTTGTGCTAGGTTGGCGGTCTAGTTTTTTTGAGGATTTCTCCGACATGTGGCACGATTCATTTCGGTGGAGGCGAGAAGCTTAGTCCGCGATTTATCGGACCTTTCAATATTCTTGAGAGGGTCGGTACAGTTGCATACAGACTAGACTTACCACCTACATTGGAGGGAGTACAAACTGTGTTTCACGTATCGTAACTGAGACAGCACGTGGCAGATCCCAGTCATGTATTGGATCACTCGAAGATAGAGGTAAGCCCTACTCTTAGCTATCTAGAGCAGCCAGTGGAGATTCTGGATCGAAGAGAGAAGGTACTGAGGAACCAAACGATTCCTTTGGTGTATGTCGTGTGGAGGCATCACTTGCCAGGAGAGAGTACTTGGGAGCGATAAGCCGAGATGCGTGAGCGATATCCATATCTGTTCGAGCCGTGAGGTATAATTATTTCTTGTATTGTATTATTTGCTTTTGGTAGTTAGTTTTTTCCTTAATTTTGAGGACAAATTTTTTCTAAGATGGGTAGGATTGTCACCCTCACAATTTTATTTAAGGGTAGTTTGGTAATTGACACGGGTATTTTATTTTAGGATTGATTTTATTTAAATATTGTACATGCATGATTAATTAATTATTGTATTATTTATTGATTGCTAGTTGTAGATTTATTTTAGACTTGTGTAGTAGACTTAACCTATTTAATTAGATGCATGAACCAATATTTTAGATGAGTTTAGATTGAGCCCATGAATGAGGCCCATGGATTAGGAGGTTGTATTAATTAGTGAAACTATTAGACTAGAACCTTTCCTCCCTAATTAATTTCTTCATGAGAGTCCCCAAGGGGTAAATGAAATATTTCATATTTATTAGGATATGGTATATGGCCGGCCACATGCCAGAAGGGGAGAGAAATTATTTTACTTTATAATTCCTAATTATTTTAGATCTATATTTTCCCTCTTCCAATTTCCTTTATTCCCTCATCAATTCTCCACTAATTTCTTCACAAATTTCTTCCTTATTCTTCATTGGAGGCTTCTACACCAAGGATCTACAAAAAAGAAGCAAGGAGCAAGAAGGAGGAGGCCAAGATCTACAAAAGAGGAGCTACTTTGCATTTGGGAACTTTTTATTGGGAATCCATCTCCCAATAGGTCAATTTCAGTTTTTTCCCTTCTAGTAGACTCTAAAACTGAGATTTAACCATGAGAAGCCAACCCACATGTATAGACTACCTATATGAATTGATTTTAGGTTCATCGGAGACCTACGGTGGAATTTATGTGCAATTTGGTATCAATTTTGGGAGAATTCTGAGATTGGCATATGTGGTATTTGTTATTTGGTCTAATAGATCAATATGACCTATGATTGTTAGTTTGTGACTAGTGTTGTGTCCATAATTGGATACGTGCAGGCCGTATCTCGTCAATTTAATAAAACGGGTTGATTTTTAGGATTTTCCTCCGACACGGGGACTTGTACATATCATATTGTGACACAGACACGTAGATGCTCTAATTACTATACGTATTGCTCATATTTAGTTTATTAGACTTGCACTTGTCCTCCGGGATACGTTTGGTTGTGTGTTGGAGCTTGTCACGACCCGCACCCGGTTTAGGGGCACGAGTGCGTGGGTACGTCCGGCCTACGCCGCAGCATCGGCGGTAGAACGCTGTCTAGGTCATGTACTATCTAACAATCTCACGCTAGTATCCAACTCCATAAGAAGATTCGGATAATACTATAAAAATATTCACAACATACTCAATCACAACTATAGCACGATAGGAATTTGAAGAAATAAAAGAATACAACACTAGTCTAAAGACAACATAATCATACCTGCAATCATTAACTTCCAATCCCCAAGTGTGTCGGAACCAGCCTACTAAGGTCACAGTCTGAAAAAATATTTTCCAGTCAGGAAGGAGCAAAGTACATCTCTAAATAGCAGTTCTATATAAATGACATAAACTATGTAGCAATTCTAGGTGGAAACATACCAGATGCATGTATAAGTACGAGAAATGTACAATGAGAGAAGTACTGGAAATACTGTAAGTAATGCAGGAAAAGAAACAATATGTCCATGAGCAAGAATTCTATGACTAAGTGTGTGAGTACTAGCTTTAACATGTGATCGGCTTGGGACTAGTAAACTCATTACATGGGTTAGTAGGGCTAACCGATGTAACAGTGAGGAGGCATGTAAACTCATTACATGGGTTAGTAGGGCTAACCGATGTAACAGTGAGGAGACATGTAAATGGTCAGGCCGCACCCGACGTGAGATGTGGGGTGAGCTATGGTGCATATAAAGTTGGGTATGATCACATATCTACACTAAAGTACTCCCCAAACCCCCGACTGGTATAGTAGATCCAATCATGGTACGCTATGACACGGGATTCCCTAGGAAGGTAGCAAATCTCCCCGGGAATCAGTGTCTGTACATGCACAAGATATCAAGGAAACAAGTCTTGTACAAGTTACACCATGAATAAGGAATAACATCTCATGACGAGATCCGTGTATACCAATCCGTGTAACCAACGTGTCGGGAACATGGATATTTATACTAGATACAGTAAACATAGGAGATATCATAAATTAGAAACTAATCAGAGAATGTACTCGTCTTGGGTCCTTAGCTGGTAATTATTGATGTCCTGTTCCAGAGTATCGTCTGGAGGAACCAACAGTCCTAAAATATATCAAATACAACATTTGCATCAGGTGCTACACTAACACATCACAAATACATGAACTCAGGGCTCTGCCAGGTATGGCACTAGTCAACTAGGGTCATCTAGTAGGGATACGTAGATAATACACATTACACTTATTAATACTTACAATATTTATACATGCACCAGTTTAAATGTATTTGCAATATATATTTGATTTATACTAGTTGAACATTATATATGTATACTCATACATATGCTAAAATACATTTTAAAATATATATATATATGTGTATTGTCAATGTTATTATTATTATTAAAATATATACTAATACTAGTACATCACATTAAATACATATACAATACATTAATTGTATGTACAAGATATATATATATATATATATACATTTATACCAATATACATTTATTTATATTTAAATACTGAAACATACATTAATACTTAGTATACCAATAAAACGTATATAATATATATATAAGTGTCTATTAGTAATTTACAAAAATACGTATTTGTGTATATACACTAATAGATGTATATACATATATACTTTTTATACCAAAATACATATTTGTATATTTATCAAAAATAATACATAACTAATTTACACATAATAAATAACTAATTTCATACAATAAAACAATAAAACTAATTATGTTGTATTTACCAAACTAGTTACATGAATTTACTAAGCTAATTATATGAACTTACTAAACTAATACATATTAATATAACCAAATTATATAAAATAACCAAATTACATATTAATATAAACTAATTATATTAGTTAAACTAATTATATAAAATAACTAATTATATATACTTAACTGATTTTATAATTTAATTAAACTAATTGATTACTAATTAACCACTGATTAATAATTAACTAAACTAATTTAATTAATTAATTAACTAACTAATCATATTTAACTAAACTAATTAAAAGTATAACTAATTAACTAATACAAATTAACTATTATAATTAAACTAATTAACTAATCTCATTTAATTAATTAATACACTATACCTACTCTTTATTACAGAACAGAAGAAAGGGGGAGAAGAGAACTCACATTCGTCGACGGAGGGGCAAATCCGTCGGGGTCGGCGCGGGTCAGGCGTCGGCGAGGTCGACGTTCGACTCGGGGCGGCGGATCTGTTCGGCGGCGGTGTTCGAGGAACCGGCAGTCAGCGGTGGCTGCTCGACTCGGCGGCGGCCTGCTGGACTCGGCGGCTAGATCTAGGGTTAGGGTTTAGGGTTCTGTGTGTCTGGGTCGATCGTGTCCGAGGCTGGACACGATGGGGTGCACTGAAGACGTGTCCGGTGTTGGACACGGGTTGAATGTACTGTGGTGTGGGGGTTGTGTCCGGGTGGTGTCGGACACAAAATCGGTTGTAATGTTGTAACTGGACACAGAAAATGAATGGATACGGTGGGACACCCGGGGTCGGACCCGAGGCCATCACGGCTGACACGGTGATGCTGGACACACGGACACGAGCACACAAAATGGTGGTGGCTTTGGCTTGTGGGAATTTGTGAAGGCTAGCTAGGGTTTCTAGGGAGTTGTGATGAGGTACTTAAATAGGGAGAAAGGGTGTGGGATAAAGGGTTGCGGGTTGGCCCAATAATGAATGGCCCAGAATTAATTATAAAAAGGGGCTTCTCATGTGGGAAAAATGAGGGTGTGCTGGCTAGTTAATAGGAACGGCAACTTGAAAAAAATAAAAATAAAAATAAAGATTATAATTTCAGAAAATGTTTTTAGGAAAGCTAGCTAATTTCCAATTAGCTACTAATTAATACATTTTGCAAAGTCCTAGAAAGCATGACATTTATTTATTTACTATCCCAATAAATAAAAATTTATTTTATTTTATGAACTAGTCTTCAAATAAATATTTAGTTAAAACAATAATTTTTTTTTTTTTGATTCAAGCCAATAAATATTTGAAACTAGAAATATATATATATATATTACTATTTATGTACTTATTTTATAAGAAAGCGACACTTATGAAAAATGATTTTTATACAAGATTATAAATTACCTTCTACAATCAAACATCGTTCAAAACCAAATTAAAATTTCAAGGAGAAATATATTATAAACTTGATATTTTAAAATAAATTAAAATCTAATTATTTTGGAAATTGAAAATCGGAGATTACAAGTCTATCCACCTTAGAAAAATTTCGTCCTCGAAATTTTAGGGATGACTAGGATAGAATTTTTTTTTTTTTTTTTTTGTCCATAATGATGAATATATCATTGAAGAAATATTTCTATAAGGAGAATATTTACCAAACAGAAGAAAACATGAAGAAAAGAAAATATGGTTTAAGACAGGAATAACTTGAAGGAATCATGGCTCGGCCTTGAATCCTCTAGAAAGTTTAGGTTTTGGGAAGTAGACACGATCACTGAAAAAAAGGATAATTGGAATAATGCACGTTACCTTTTCAAAGTAACTAAACCAAGGAAGACCCAGTATAATGAATGATATAGACATGAAAGTTATAGCTAATTCGAAGGATACGGTCGACAATTTGATTTAAGAAACTTAAATACATCCTTCAGAATGTATTCAAGAGACATCTAATCGCCTTTCTTGATTTCTAGGAAAAAGAGTAGTCTTTACTACCATCTGAAAATAATCCTTCCTTTTTATCCTCGTTCATTTTACTTTTCTCAATCTTGTGATTCATCATTAACTAATACTTATAAAAATTTCAAATTCCACAAACTTATTAGATTAGATCTTAGAATTTCTGAATCAAAAGCCTTATCATCAAATTCGAGTTTGTTTATCTTAACATCAACTATACCTCGATTATTTTCTTCAATTTCAAATGTTACTGTCATGGTCAAGATTTAATTTAAATCACAACCTCAATATACCATGATCTTCATTTCATTCCATATTTCTTTATCCGTATGTATAATGTTTCCGAATTTTGAACTAATATATTTTTTTATCCTCTGAATTTATTATCCCAATGTAAAATTTTTACTACTCAAATCCTCAATATTTTTAATTGAATTCCAGTCGTATCATAATCTCCTCAAATTTGAGTAAATAACTAAATACAAAATTTACTATCCAATCCTTTTAATTGAAATCCAATCAATGCATATTTATAAAACTTAAAAATCTGCATCCCAAAATTTAACTTTAAACACTCATCAATCATCTAACTCAAATTCAATTGACGCTTATTCCAATCTAACTCCTCATCCCAAGAATTTAATTTGACACTATTCCATTTACGATTTTATTTCCTGCTTTTTTTTTTTCCTCAAATACTCAACGATGCGATGCTTCCAGTATCTTCAAGGCAACATTCATACTATATAAAAATTTTATCTTGCAATCAAATAGATAAAATGATAATCTCTCAAATTCTCAATTTTTTTTTTTATTTTTATTTTTTATAATCAATTCAATCATATCAAGACCTCCTTAAAATTAATAAATCCTCAAATTTTTGGCTCTGTGAATTTCTTAATTCTCCCTTTAAGTAAATGTTTGTCCTCGTATTTCAATCAACCTCGATTTTCGCAAAAACAATGATTCCATCAACTCTGTTATAACAATCCCCTAAATTCTTTATTTAAATTTTTGCTCATCCTTAATTTAATCATCTTGTCCCTTTTTGTCGGTCATACCCTTGTCATAGATCCTTGCTATGGTCAAACCCAAATGATCATGGTTTAAGAAAATTCTACTTACATCCATGCAATTTAGAAAATATATAGGTCATGTGTCTTGTCACGGTATTTCAGTCTCTGTTAAGGTGTATTACTAGCTAAGTTCTAACAAGAAAATCACGAATATAAACCACGTTACTAGGGAATCAATCAATCAAAAGACGAAAAAGAATATTAGGAAAGAAAAGAAAGAACCTGCTAACATATTACTTGCGGTATCTGCTATCAACCACTTAACTCTAGCACATTCACTAACAAATTTCTATTCATGTACACTGGTACCCATATCAACTAATTATATATTAATATTCATATCTCTTATCTACCAAAAATTAATTCTCAAAATAATCGTCAAGGTTTAACTTCCCGATCAACTTAAAATAAAATGCATATACCTCCTCAAAATCAGATACTTCACATCGAAATAAAATTTAATCACTTCTAAAATCTCTGTAGCCTTAACTATGTTTATTGAATCAAATTTAAATCCTCAATATTTTAACAACATAGAATCTCAACTCCTTAAAAATTCTGAAAATTTAAAATTCATTTCCACCTTTTAATTTATAACTCCTCAATGTACATATCAGTGCTCACGGTCTCTGATACTCAAGGTGCACTCAATACCTCTATTGTCTAGAACTGTGTACTAAATTTGTACTGCCCGAATCACTTGCACTATTACTTCCAATGATCAAAGTTATCATCATCTGTATTTTCCTTCATAATTTCAGTTTATGTCAATTGGTACATCATCTAATTATCAACACACAGAGTGCTTACTGTTATTAACGTCATCCTTGACTAATCCTCGATATAGAATCATTAGCACTCTTGGTATTATATCACTAGCTTCATTAATGGATCATTCATCAAGCTCATTATATCTCATGATTACATGTATCTACTATAACACTCATGTTTCTTTACTCTCATGGGCACGTATATGGTTCCTCATCTCGATGGTTGTATATGTATTTCCTTTAATCCTTTAAAGCCTATTGAACTAATCCGTGATACACTTCACAACTTCCATTACTAATCCTGATATTTCTCTACTTATGACATCTCATTAAACCCTTTATACATATATATTTCTTTACCTTTAACATTTCCGATATCAATCATCAAATCATGCCCCATAAATCCTTAACACAATTCCCGGATACTTAATCGTTTACATAGATCACTCAATTACATAATCATGATTGTCCAGGACGGGTAATTGGCTCTGATACTAACTCTGAGAACTATCACTGATACCCTATACTCTCCTTGACTCTCAGTCTCTAATGACACTACTCCTATAATCATTGGTACAAGGTACTATGCTAAGGGCTAACTCTAGATTAAAGCCTACTGCTCACATGTCCAACTAAGAAACACTTACAACTCACTAGCAACACAGTCAATACTAATACAAGACACAAACAAAATTACAAGCCACTAATTATCATACTTAACAAGAAATTCTCAAAGAATAGGAGCTCAAAGACTGAATTGAGGACAGAAGGTATCTTTACTGCTAGTAAAGAAAGAAGTGGTGGAACAAAGTCCTGGAATAACAGAAATAGATAAGTCTTGAGATGATATTTTAAGAACCAATTTAAGATACAACCTGATAATCATACACGTCTATCCGAAATCATGACACTCAGAATCCTCGCCACGCCAGTAAGCATAGATGCGATAAACGACAGGTTCCGTAACTAAGGTATACAACCCTATAATCATGTCATCTAGAATCCTCGCCACGCCAACCGGTATGGCTGCGAGAGACCCTAAGTTTCATAACTATAGTATGTACATCCAAGTCAGGTTCCTACGTTCTCGTCACCACAGCCAATATGGCTGCGATAAACTCTAGGGTCCATAACCAAAGTAGACGTTTTACCTTTCTCACTGTCCTCATCAACATATGTCATCAGATGATACCGTAAATTTTAGTCCGTAAAATTTATCTCGAAAAAAAAATTCAAAACTCAACAACGACACCAAGAGTTTAAATTCAACAACTGGTCAACAAGAATCAAACTCATCAATGACACCAAGAATTAATTTAATAACTGCTCAACAAGAATCAAGTTCAGTGACAACAAGCTAGAGCGGACGAAAACAAGGAAAAAGATTTAAATTGAAAATAAGATTCTCATGGGGTCATCCCAGGAAATCTTTCAAGAATTTGTGATTGAGTATCCTCTCTCATCCTAGCATCCTATGTCCTATATTCAATAGCAGGTATGCAGTAGTACGACTATGACGTCGCACTACCACGACATCGCACAACTTGCGAAGTCTGACCTGCATGGGCCACCACTAAAAACGTGTCACAACCCGCACCCGGTTTAGGGGCACGAGTGCGTGGGTACGTCCAGCCTACGCCGCAGCATCGGCGGTAGAACGCTGTCTAGGTCATGTACTATCTAACAATCTCACGCTAGTATCCAACTCCATAAGGAGATTCGGATAATACTATAAAAATATTCACAACATACTCAATCACAACTACAGCACGATAGGAATTTGAAGAAATAAAAGAATACAACACTAGTCTAAAGACAACATAATCATACCTGCAATCATTAACTTCTAATCCCCAAGTGTGTCGGAACCAGCCTACTAAGGTCACAGTCTGGAAAAATATTTTCCAGTCAGGAAGGAGCAAAGTACATCTCTAAATAGCAGTTCTATATAAATGACATAAACTATGTAGCAGTTCTAGGTGGAAACATACCAGATGCATGTATAAGTACGAGAAATGTACAATGAGAGAAGTAATGGAAATACTGTAAGTAATGCAGGAAAAGAAACAATATGTCCATGAGCAAGAATTCTATGACTAAGTGTGTGAGTACTAGCTTTAACATGTGATCGGCTTGGGACTAGTAAACTCATTACATGGGTTAGTAGGGCTAACCGATGTAACAGTGAGGAGGTATGTAAACTCATTACATGGGTTAGTAGGGCTAACCGATGTAACAGTGAGGAGACATGTAAATGGTCAGGCCGCACCCGACGTGAGATGTGGGGTGAGCTATGGTGCATATAAAGTTGGGTATGATCACATATCTACACTAAAGTACTCCCCAAACCCCCGACTGGTATAGTAGATTCAATCATGGTACGCTATGACACGGGATTCCCTAGGAAGGTAGCAAATCTCCCCGGGAATCAGTGTCTGTACATGCACAAGATATCAAGGAAACAAGTCTTGTACAAGTTACACCATGAATAAGGAATAACATCTCATAACGAGATCCGTGTATACCAATCCGTGTAACCAACGTGTCGGGAACATGGATATTTATACTAGATACAGTGAACATAGGAGATATCATAAATTAGAAACTAATCAGAGAATGTACTCGCCTTGGGTCCTTAGCTGGTAATTATTGATGTCCTGTTCCAGAGTATCGTCTGGAGGAACCAACAGTCCTAAAATATATCAAATACAACATTTGCATCAGGTGCTACACTAACACATCACAAATACATGAACTCAGGGCTCTGCCAGGTATGGCACTAGTCAACTAGGGTCATCTAGTAGGGATACGTAGATAATACACATTACACTTATTAATACTTACAATATTTATACATGCACCAGTTTAAATGTATTTACAATATATATTTGATTTATACTAGTTGAACATTATATATGTATACTCATACATATGCTAAAATATATTTTAAAAAATATATATATATGTGTATTGTCAATGTTATTATTATTATTAAAATATATACTAATACTAGTACATCACATTAAATACATATACAATACATTAATTGTATGTACAAGATATATATATATATATACACATTTATACCAATATACATTTATTTATATTTAAATACTGAAACATACATTAATACTTAGTATACCAATAAAACGTATATAATATATATATAAGTGTCTATTAGTAATTTACAAAAATACGTATTTCTGTATATACACTAATAGATGTATATACATATATACTTTTTATACCAAAATACATATTTGTATATTTATCAAAAATAATACATAACTAATTTACACATAATAAATAACTAATTTCATACAATAAAACAATAAAACTAATTATGTTGTATTTACCAAACTAGTTACATGAATTTACTAAGCTAATTATATGAATTTACTAAACTAATACATATTAATATAACCAAATTATATAAAATAACCAAATTACATATTAATATAAACTAATTATATTAGTTAAACTAATTATATAAAATAACTAATTATATATACTTAACTGATTTTATAATTTAATTAAACTAATTGATTACTAATTAACCACTGATTAATAATTAACTAAACTAATTTAATTAATTAATTAACTAACTAATCATATTTAACTAAACTAATTAAATGTATAACTAATTAACTAATACAAATTAACTATTATAATTAAACTAATTAACTAATCTCATTTAATTAATTAATACACTATACCTACTCTTTATTACAGAACAGAAGAAAGGGGGAGAAGAGAACTCACATTCGTCGACGGAGGGGCAAATCCGCCGGGGTCGGCGCGGGTCAGGCGTCGGCGAGGTCGACGTTCGACTCGGGGCGGCGGATCTGTTCGGCGACGGTGTTCGAGGAACCGGCAGTCAGCGGTGGCTGCTCGACTCGGCGGCGGCCTGCTGGACTCGGCGGCTAGATCTAGGGTTAGGGTTTAGGGTTCTGTGTGTCTGGGTCGATCGTGTCCGAGGCTGGACACGATGGGGTGCACTGAAGACGTGTCCGGTGTTGGACACGGGTTGAATGTACTGTGGTGTGGGGGTTGTGTCCGGGTGGTGTCGGACACAAAATCGGTTGTAATGTTGTAACTGGACACAGAAAATGAATGGATACGGTGGGACACCCGGGGTCGGACCCGAGGCCATCACGGCTGACACGGTGATGCTGGACACACGGACACGAGCACACAAAATGGTGGTGGCTTTGGCTTGTGGGAATTTGTGAAGGCTAGCTAGGGTTTCTAGGGAGTTGTGATGAGGTACTTAAATAGGGAGAAAGGGTGTGGGATAAAGGGTTGCGGGTTGGCCCAATAATGAATGGCCCAGAATTAATTATAAAAAGGGGCTTCTCATGTGGGAAAAATGAGGGTGTGCTGGCTAGTTAATAGGAACGGCAACTTGAAAAAAATAAAAATAAAAATAAAGATTATAATTTCAGAAAATGTTTTTAGGAAAGCTAGCTAATTTCCAATTAGCTACTAATTAATACATTTTGCAAAGTCCTAGAAAGCATGACATTTATTTATTTACTATCCCAATAAATAAAAATTTATTTTATTTTATGAACTAGTCTTCAAATAAATATTTAGTTAAAACAATAATATTTTTTTTTTTGATTCAAGCCAATAAATATTTGAAACTAGAAATATATATATATTACTATTTATGTACTTATTTTATAAGAAAGCGACACTTGTGAAAAATGATTTTTATACAAGATTATAAATTACCTTCTACAATCAAACATCGTTCAAAACCAAATTAAAATTTCAAGGAGAAATATTTTATAAACTTGATATTTTAAAATAAATTAAAATCTAATTATTTTGGAAATTGGAAATCGGAGGTTACAGAGCTGTATCACACGTGTATCATAGAAGGAGTGTGATACGGGTGCGGTTCACTCCACGTGTTTGGTGATTTGCTCTTATTTCTATATGTACATGTGTATTTGTATATCTATACGATATTTATGTGATTGTGATTATGTATAATAGTGTGTATATATATATATATATATATATATATATATATATATATATATATATATATATATATAGCTATATATATATATAGCTATATATATATAGCTACTGTATATTAACATAGAGGTTTGAGTGTGGTGTATATGTTGTTGTGTGTGTGTGTGAGTGAGCATTATGGCAGCAAGAAGGGGGGAGCATGTGCAGAGTATCCTACTGCACACTGTATCAGGAAACACACAGTGCTCGTGCAGCTTGATGAGGACACAACAAGTAGTTCAGTCAACTGAAGATATCGGGCTTCCACATGTGCAAATTTTCCTCGAGCACGACAAGGCTCAGTTCAGTCAACAAGTTCAGGGAGGCTCAGCATTCAACAGTTCAGTGCACTGTGCGTGCACAGTACAGTGGTACAGTCCCTGAGGTTCAGTATCATCACAGGGGGTAATCGAGCAGTTGTATTGCTTGACAGCAAGAAGGGGGCAGTCAACTGCTCGGGTGAGCTTGTGCATAGCAAGCAACAGCCTCGAGCAACCCTGCAGTTCATTACCAGCATCAAACCTGCAGCATAGCCACTAGTATAAATCCAACTACAGTGTGCATCAAGGTATCAGATTCAGCAGCAAGGTAAGCATGGGTATATGCACAGTATCAGTAGGTTTCAGTTTCAGTTTCAAGGATTATTTTCAGATTTAGTTTGAGTTAGCAAGGTATTGGTTTATGGATAGTTAGCTAGTATCTATAAATAGTTAGTAGTTGTTTACCTTGTTAAATAGTTATGTATATAGATACGTTATTAGTTAATAGATTACATACATATATACCTACTTGATTAGATTAGTGAGCTATATGTATATTGTATATATGTATTGATATGTATTGTATGATAAGTAGTTAGTTATGTATACTATTGGTATTATATGTTAGTAGTTGAGATAGATTATATAGTTAGCACTTGAGGTATTGATATATTATGGTATTAGTATATTACATATGTTATAGTTAGTTTATGGTTTATATTTTTGTATTAGCTATTTGATAAGAGTTTTTGATTACCTAGGGATACCAAGGTAATACCAAGGTATTGGGTCGATACCCAAGGTATTGAGTTTGGGTATTGAGAAAGGTGTGATACGCATTGGTGCAAGACCAAGGTATCATAAATTCCTTGTTTGATATTAGATACTATATATTTGACTTATATATATTTAAAAAACTATTTTCATATAATTAAACTTTTGTATCTTAGGATACGGCTTTTTGAGTGTCTTTTAGTATCTTAGATTAGCTTGTATAGTTTAGTTTCATAGTGTATTGATTTAGTGACCTAGTGTTAGACTCTTGCAACCTAGATTTAATCGGTTTAACCTAGAAATGGCTTTTTGACCTAGAATTGTATCAACTTAATTGATTTTCATTCTTGAACCTTGTATTGATGCAACATATCATATATAGGTCTGTGTGACACCAACTTGGGCATCGAGAGACACACATTGCTCAAGACTTCAGGCGAGTACATTTCTCTGATAGTTTTTAATTCATAATATTGTATTTATGCATGTTCTAGAATTGTATACTTGATCCTGACACAGTGATTTCACTGACTAGTACTACATGGATCCCGTAAGGAGATATTATCCCCTACCCTGTTCAGCGGATACTCGTGTAAATGTATCTCATTATGTATATTGGGTATTGATTATATTTCATGTTCACACACTGCTCGTGTTCAGTATGCTTATTCGTGTACACCCACCACTCGTATTCGGTGGTTATGATATTCGTGTACACCTACTGCTCGTGTTCAGTGGTAATATTTTGTGTTCGTAGTGCGTCGTGATTTGATCCATCGATATTAGTTGCGGGTGGGAGAGTAGGAGTTGATTATGTGATCAAAGCCCCATTATTACATTGTGTACATTCTGGTTGCATACCTCACTTGTAATCGTCTTACCTGATCATGTTCATCCAATTCGATCACAAAATGAACTTGTATTCTGACACACATTAGTTTAGATTGCAGCTATTTCATCATATTACAGATATTCATATTGTTGATCTATATTCTCGTACATTACCTGCATATCTATTGTTCATCATTCATAAGTTTAGTGATCTTGTATTTCATTTCTATTATCTGTTTTATATGCTCGATTATGTTTTGAAACTGCTTTCAGAGATATGTACTTCGCTCCAATCCTGACTGGATATATTTTTTAGATGAACGGCTTATAGAGCAGTGTCCCATATTCTATGGGCCGCAGGATGATGAACCTTTAGAGGATACTCCTATAGACTAGGAGGACTTAGTTGCAGAGCCCGAAGCGGTCTAGTTTAATTATGTTGGCTTGTATTAGACTATTATTTGTGGAGATTCACAGTTGTATATTATTTTAGATTATTGATTGTATCTTATTCTTTCCTTCGCTATTCCATTCGTGCATTATCTTTTTTAGTTTGTTTTGTGATTGAGATTAGTTATACCTGTGAGATACCAAATTGTTTCTCCGTTTGGAGTTGAGATGATTGACAGGTACCATATTATATTATTGAGATGTTAGATAGTTAGAAATGACCCAGACAATGTTCTACCGCCAATTCTGTGGCGTAGGCTGGGCGTAACCACGTACTCGTGCCCGAATATCCGGGTGCGGGTCGTGACACTCTCTCCTCTCCCACCTAGGCCGGCCTTGCCCCATTCTCCAAGTTATTATGAAAAGTCTACAATACCCCTTGGGGCTTATCATGAAGGAATTAATTAAGGAGGGAAGGTTCTAATCCAAATGGTTTAACTAATTAGGTCATCCTCCTAATGAATGAGCTTGTTTATTGGGTTCAAATCTAACTAGAATTAATGTTGGTCCATGCGACCAATCTAAACTAGTTAGGTCCACTAACACAAGTCCAAAATCAATTATAACATCTAACAATAAATAAATAATGCGACAAATAAATTTACAATATGCACAATATTTAATTAATTATGAAATAACCAAAATACCCTTTCCTAAAAAATGTGATAGTAACACCTGACCTCAGATCTATCTTGGAAAATACCTTTGCACTGCTCGACTGATCGAAGAGATCATCAATCCTCGACAGCGGTATTTATTCTTGATAGTGAGGTTGTTCAGAGCCTTGTAATCAATGCACATATGTATCGATCCATCCTTCTTCGGTACAAACAATACCGGGGCTCCCCACGGTGAAGAACTGGATTCGATAAACCCTTTATCTTGTAGCTCCTCCACTTGCTTCTTTAACTCGGCCATCTCACTTTTGTTGATTCTATAGACATGCTGTGAAATTGGCTCTGCGCCTAGTACCAAGTCTATAGAAAACTCAATATCTCGATCTGGCGGCAATCCTGGCAACTCTCCCAAAAACACATCTAAGATTTCTGCTATCAAAGGAGAGGCAACACCTTATCTTCCACCATTGCTCCACAGATAACACCATCACTCTACTTAGCTGCTCCTCTAACAAACTCAAACTCTGGATCTCTTGGCAGACTAAACAAAACTCTACCTCCTCTGCAATCTATACTAGCATGGTGCCTACTCAACTAATCCATTCAGAGTACAATATCGTAGCTCGGATATAGCATTACGAGTAGACACGCAGTCAACTCCCGGCCTCCTAAAGTAACTCTCTGATCCTTGCAAATATTACTGACCAGGATAATGCCTCCCCCTGTTATGATCTTGCAAGTACTACTCAAAGGTTCAGCTACAAGATAATGCTTGAGAGCAAAAAAAAAGATACAAAACTATGAGAAGCACCACTATTAAATAATGCTAAAGCTGAAAAGGAATCAAGAAGAACATAACATGCAATAAAATCTCCTACGGGCTTGGCCTCCTCAACCGTCATGGCAAATGCTCTACCCTGAGGTGCACCCCTCTAATGCTAGTGCTGGGAGAAACGTTATTGTTGATTCGGAAGTAATGGTACCCTCGGCTGTGCGGCAGGTAGCCTCGTCGGTGATCTCTGAGGTGGAACTGCTTCCTGAGCTACACGATGAGGGTTCAAAGAATACTCTCTCAACTGATATCCCTCAGTGCCATAATACAAATAAACTCCCAATCCCTTCCTGTAGACCTTCGAGATATGGTTGGGACTTAAACAAATGACAGGTAGGAGTCTACTGAATCTGTCTCTGCTGCTGCTGTGGTGCCTGATGAACTAACTTCTGATCTGGAGCCTGAAACTATTATGGCGACTGGAATAATCTCTGTTGGAATTGGGGATGCTTGGCTGGTCTCGCACTGCTACTAGCTCCACCAAAGATATCACGATCCCTCTTAGGCCTCAAGCTAAGATCCCTCTCGACCTTGCGTGCCTCCGTAAGAATCGCTGAATAAGTCTTATAACTAGACGAGATGAGGACCTTCACCTCCCAGTTCAGGCCCTCCTAAAAAAGACTCGCCCTCATAACCGGTTCTCGTACCATATGCTCCGCGTACCGGCTCAGCCTGCCGAATTCTATGGTGTACTCCTCTACTGACAAACTCCCCTACTGTAGGTTCTAAAACTGGCGTGCCAAGTCTAACATGTCATTAATGGTGAAGAACTTCTTCTTGAAAAGGTCTTTGAAACCCTCCCAAGTGTGCTAAGGATCAGCGAAAAGTTGTTTATTGCTGAACCAAGTGCGAGCAATGTCTGTCATCTGGAGCCCCACTACCTCGATCTTCAAGTCCTCTACGAGATGAGACAGCCATATAATACGCTCGATGTCCTCTAGCTAATCATCCGCATAGATGATGCCTTTCGTCCCTTTGAAACAATGAGGTCCCAGCTTCTTGAGGTCCTGGATATTACCCGGCTTGGGCTGGATATCTTGTTGCTGGGTTGGAGCACCTCTCTCGACTGCTGCTAAGGCAACCTGGTGAGCCTCTCAATTCCTTCCCACATCATATCCATCTGCCTTTCCTGAAACACAGTCTGGGCTCTCTGAGCCTCCATCGTATCCCTGAACAACACATCTATCCGAGTCACATCAATCGGTACTAGAGGTGGCGGAGGAAGATATTTTGAAATAGTCAGGGCAGCCATCTGGATAGGAGGAGGACCCCCAAAAGCAGCCGACACTCCAATAATTGGGGAAGTGACAGAAGTAGACTCTCTGTCAGGTGGATGGGCAATATCATCAGCTGCCCTCTCAACGGCAGGCCGGGAGGTAGCGAATCTCTCGAAAACTGTAGCTACTCCCGAACGGTAGAATCTGATCTTCGGGGCCATCCTGAAGACATATTGAAATAAGAAAGAAGTCAATATGGCACAAGATTAAATATTATCAAAGAAGGATAGTTATAGTTCAAAGAATCAATATCAAAGAAGAACAATTGCATTGAGACAATAGGTTAGATATTTTTTTTCTAATTGTGATTGAGTATCTCTTAGCCTATAGCCTATCTCCTATATCCTCTAGCAGGATCGTAATAGTACCCTAAGTCTGAGCACCACTACGATATTGCACTACTTGCGACCTCGAGGGCCTGCATGGGTCACCACTAAAAATGTCTCACGGCCCATCCCCGAATAATCAGGCATGGGTCGTGGGTACCTCCAGCCTACGTCACAGCATCGATGATAGAACGCTGTTTAGGTTAATAATTCTATCTATTAATAATAATCCACAATAACATAACACCTTTCAATGTCATCTTAGCCCAATATGAACATGAATATGAATAATCAATCAAAGAATCTATAAGGAAGAATAACGCACTAATATGATATAAGAGAATCAGAATAAGAGTCAAGATACATCTCATAAAAGTCTAAAAACTATCATCATCAATACAAGTCTCAAATGTATCTCATAACTAATCTCCAAACTAGAGATAGACCAGTACAATATGAACTAGATAATTTACTAAGCTACAGCTATTGTGTCATCTCCCTCGACTGGTACTAGCCCCTCCTGAGCCAATGTCTCTAACTCTACTCCTACCACATCCTCGGGTCCATACTGGGTAGGATACCAATCCTCGTCATCATTTAAAAAATATATCCAATCAAGATGGAGCAAAGCACACCTCTAACAACAGTTGCAATTGTCATGCCCTAGTCCCAAAATGCTGAGGGACTAGCAACATGGCAAAAGCTAGCAGCACAACTCTAATGGGCAAAACCAATTTAATGGACCTGTTAGAGTATATTTAAGCTGGAATATTATAAACAAAAGTCTATAATACCAATCACAGCTCATATATCTAATCTCATCCACAAATAAGAATCAAAATCACAAAGGATAGTCCAGTCACAATAATAATAAAATAAATCAACAAGTACAGTAAAGAAATATTGCGGGGAACAACCCATCATCAAAATAATAAAAAGAGAAATAACCAAGTACATCTATCCAGTAGTCACTAAGCCAAGTCCAATTTCCATGAATCACTAAGAATAAATAAATAGAGATAATAACTGCATGTTCAAGAGAAGTCCACCGACACAACCTTGTCCTCTGGTACAAGTACTACTCCAATGTCAGCTCTTGACCCGTAAACCTCGGGGTAACTCTCCTCGTCTATACCTAGGGACATAATCTGGATCTAGGTCCTCAGGGGACATAGCAAGGTAAAATAAACACTCAAGCGGGAAGTAGTATCTCGAAGGGCATACATGTGCCAAAGCTGTCATGCCCCAGTACCGGAATACAGAGACGGACATGGCCAGCTCCCCTATACAAGGTATAGAACGTCATACGACGATCACGGCTGTAACTAGACAAGGGAGTACATACTACAAGCAATTCACTTAGGATTACATAGAACATCTAATGTCGCAATCAGTCAAATAAGAACAGGAAACATATAATGTATATGACAAAGAAGTTAGGTGTCCCAAATGCCTTGCCACAACATTCACGAAACCAGCTATGCAAAAATGAGAAGGCTGGCAGAGTAACAAGAGTACATAACCATTATCAGCTGTAGTCTGATTAATTATAAATATATAGAGAACTTGATATCTAGATTCACGGCTAACAAATACCGATGGATAAACGCCCAAAATGAGTAAAATATAAAATAATGAGAAAAAAAGAAGAAACCCACTCGTCTTCTTCAGTAGCCATCCGTTTGGTGCACCCCATTATTCAGGAGGAGTACGCTTGATCCTCGGGTGCTGGCTCTAAACCTGGACATGCAAAACCAGTAGGGTTAGATCCCAAAAAGCAAGTACCACAAAGGAAGCACGAATGCAGAAATAAAAACAGGCTATGGAATAGATACATATATATACATATAGTCTTGTCTCGTAGTTTTGGTTCATAGCCTATCGTGAGACAACAGTCTAACCCTACAACCAAACAAGGACAATGGTTAAACCATCGCACCATGATAGTCCATGTCCCTAGACTATTTGACAGCAGATATAATACACAAATACGCTCAGTTATATAATCGGCCAATCACTTGTACGACTTACTAGATGGAGTCTGGGTTATTCCAGAGATATTATGCATATAGGAATCCTCATATTGAACCGGGTACTAGCAAGGTTAGCCGAGCCACAAATCATCGTATAACACATAGTAGTATGCATCGGTCCCTCGTAAGGCCATCGTGCTAAGATCGCATAGAACACATAGTATCATATAGGATTCGAATATTACTATCCATTAATGAGGATTTAAATAATATCCATGGGGACTAGCTTGCACACCCCAATTCAGATGACTGGAGGTGGCTAGTTAGGCCTGATCTCGAGATTCCATTCTCTCCCAATGCTCTACAATTTTAGTTGCCTAGTTAACCCTAATGTTAACTGGAATCTTATGGCGTGGTCACATGGTATTCCCCTTATATGATGTACTGTAGTACGACCATGCTAGATATGAATCCACTTTGTCACTTGATAGTTCAATTTGGATTCACCCCAACATGATGCAACAATTAACATATCCTAGGCACGCTTGGTCATTGAGTAACCCTTATGTCTATGCTGAAGATTAAGTCATATCATATGTCACATAACACATAGGTACACCGCAGTGCAAACATGTAATATAATCGCATAGGAACACTTAGCACGTAGAAATACATAGCACATAGTAAGTGTATCGGCACAGATAAAAGTGGTCGGGTCATGACGCATAGATAGGTCTAATACTTTTGTGGTCATTAAAGTCAGACATACCACTCATAAAGTCCAAAGGAACATTCAACCAAAACTAGTCCAATAAAATGTGTACAAGGGGTCGCATGTGCACAGAAGGATCAAGACCACAAGAGAAGTCAGGCCGCATGACAATCCTGGAGGCATGGAGTCATGCCTCATAGAGCCATGCCGCATAGAGCCAAGGATAGGTCTATTCCTCGGGATAAGTGATGAGGCGACAAAAAATAATTAAAGTGTTAGAGATGTGACATAAAATGTGACGTGACATAAAGTTTGCCAGGAAAAAAGACAAAACCATGAAAAGATGTGCCACAATTTCAGAGTCATGCGTCCAAAGTGGCCGTATAATCTGCTTGCCGCATAAGTGTCAGTGTCGCATGGGTTCGATGCTGCATGGAGTATTTTGGATTTAGCGAATTTCTTATTCGTTCAGCGACTAAACACAAGAAGTCCTTTCAGAACACACGTGTATTAGTTAGTCATGTGTCCAAAAGATATGGACGCATGCTGGTATACGACAAGAGTTCATGTCGCATAGCCCTCTCTGTCGCATATGGTGCTAGCCGCATGAGATCTTTATCGTTTCAAACAACAGGTTCAGCCATGGCAAAATCTCCAAATCTGAAAATTTGTTTTCTTTATAAAAACTATATTTTAACTCTGAATTAAGTGAACTAAAATCTAAAACGCTCAAAATAAAGTGCTCCATCCATCCCAAAACTATTTTTTCAAAAATACTATGTTTTAGTAGATAAAAATCACCAAAAACTCAAGGAACCCATGAAACTCTAAGTTATAAAAGTAGATCTACACAAATTCACCCATCAAAACCAAAAAATTAAAGTACTAAAAGTGTTTAGAATCATCATAAGCACATAATAGACTAATAAAATGCAAGAAAAAATAAGAATAAAAAATCAAGAGATTTCTCTATGTGGTGCAAGGTGTGCTTGCCTATAAATGAAAGAAAGAGAGAAAATAAAGAATGAGGGAAGAGAGAGAAACAAGTTAGCTTATATAGCTACCATTTAAGGTTTAGACCATGGATTTAAATTCATGAAAAAGAGAACCCACAATTAAACCATGGACCATGCTAAACCAAAGAATGGGTCTAGTCTCTATGCATGCAACCTAATAATCATGTGAGCATGAATTACTCTAAGCAGAAATAAATACAAGCAATAAATAAATATATCTAAAATACATATTTCGGGATCAGAAAGTAACATCTCTACCCACCTTAGAAAAATTCCATCCTCGGAATTCAAATCCAAAGCTAACTAGAGAAATCAGAACAAGCACTACGCTATCTACAAGATCATGTAATCAAATTCAAGCATATAAAGAAACAGTGTCACATAGCATGGATAAACAAATCACGAGATTTGAGATACAAAGGCATAAGAATGAATATACTTTCCTAGTTGAATAGGTTCGGATACCGAGATCGGATATCATCCTCCCGCTCCCACGTTGACTCTTCCAAAGGGTGATGACCCCAAGCAACTCGGATAAGATGAATAGTCTGATTCTTGAGTACCTTCTCCCTTTGGTCCAAAATGGATACGTGATGCTCCTCATAAGATAAGTTGGTACCAACGACTATCTCAAAATGGTCGTGGATATGACTTGGATCTGGGACATACCTATGCAACTGAGATACATGAAATATATCGTGCACCTCATGTAGCAAAGGCGAAAGGGCAAGATGATAAGCAACATCGCCTACCCACTCGAGAATATCGAACGAACCGACGTATCGCGGACTAAGATTCTCACAAATCCTGAATCTAATGACTCCATGGGTTAGAGAAATTCGCAAGAACACGTGGTCACTGATACAAAACTCTAATGGCATACGATGCTGATCTGCCCAATGTCGATACCTATCTTGCACAACCTAAAGTCTCTCTCTGATTTGCTTGACAACTTCTACTGTCTGTGTGATTATTTCAGGGCCTAACATCTTCTGCTCGCCAATGTCATCCCATGCCAATGGTAACATACACTTTTCCATGCCAATGGTGACCTACACTTTCTCCCATACAACGCTTCGAAGGGTGCCATCTGGATGATGGCCTGATAACTATTTTTGTACGAGAACTCGAAGAGATGTAGGTGATCTTCCTAAGACCCATCAAAGTCCAAATTAAAAGCTCCTAACATATCCTCCAATGTCTGGATGGTCCTCTCTGATTGTCCGTCTGTCTGAGGGTGATAAACGGTACTAAATCTCAACTTAGTGCCCAAACTCTAGAGCAAACTCTTCCAAAAATTTGAAGTGAACTGAGTGTCTCGATCTGATACGATACTCACTTGGATGCCGTGCTGTCTTACTATCTGTCGCATGTACATCTCCGCTAACTGCTCTGTGGATTGCCCTACTCGAAAGGAAAGAAAGTAAGCTAATTTTGTGAGACTATCTACTATTACCCAAACTACCTCAAGACCAGTCGGGAATCTAGGTAAACCAGTCACAAAGTCCACCGTGATATATTTCCATTTCTACTCCAGAATAGAAAGTGGCTGCAATAATCCTGCTGGTCTCTACTGGTCGACCTTCACTTGCTGACATACTAACCACCGAAAAATGAATCATGCAATCTCCCTCTTCATCCTATTCTACCAGAAATATTGTTTGATGTCTTGATACATCTTGGTACATCCTAGATGAATTAAATAATGAGAACTGTTCGCCTCAGTCATTACTTCTTGCCAGATATCTCCACTTGGTACACAAAGATAATTTTTGAACCTAAGAGTTCCATCTTCATGAATAGTCAACTCTTTCCTGAGACCAGATTCACATTTCGTCCGAAGCTTCTGAACTTTCGGATCTTCTGCATGAGCTGCCATAATCCTCCCTATAATGGTAGATTGCACATGTAAACAAGCCAATACTCTGATATCTTGTGGAAGTACTATCTCAATTCCTAATTTTCAAAGATCTTCTAAGATATGCTGCTGCGATGTCAACATAAATATGCTACCTCTCCTGCTAAGAGCATCCATACCATATTTGCCTTGCCTGGATGGTACTGAAGTTTCACATCATAGTCCTTTATCAATTTTAGCCACCTTCTCTGCCTCATGTTCAAGTCCTTCTGGGTGAATACATATTTTAAGCTCTTGTGATCTATAAATATTTTCACCCAATCACCATACAAGTAATGCCTCCATAGCTTAAGTGCAAATACTACCACTGCCAACTCCAAATCGTGAGTCGAATAATTTTTCTCGTGATCTTGAAGCTGCCGTAATGCATAAGCTATCACTCTTCCATATTGCATTAATACACACCCAAGTCCTTTGCCTGACGTATCACAATATATTGTGAACCCTCCAGAACCTACTGGAAGCGTGAGAATTGGATCTGAAATCAATCTCTTCTTCAATTATTTAAATAATGTCTAGCACTCTGCTGACTAGTCAAACTTAGCCTCATTGTGCGTTAATCGAGTCAGCGGTGCTGAAATTCTTGTAAAGTTTGCTATGAACCTTCTGTAATATCCCGCCAATCCCTGAAAACTACGTACTTCATCTACTATCTTAGGAACTAACCAACTCTCTACGGCCTCAACCTTCTTCGGATCTACTGCGACTCCTGCTCCAGAGATGATGTGACCTAAGAATGACACGTGATCCAACCAAAACTCACACTTGTTGAGCTTTGCGTATAACTGGTATTCTCTTAGAATCTGTAAAACCTTCCGAAGATGCCCCTCATGTTCCTCTTCGCTACTGGAATAAACAAGAATGTTGTCTATGAAAACCACCATAAACTGATCTAGGTATGGCATGAAAATGCGGTTCATCAAATCTATAAATATCGCTGGAGTTTTAGTCAGTCCGAATGACATAACTAAGAATTCATAATGCCCATATCATGACCTAAATGCTATCTTGGGTATGTCTTGCTCCCAAACTCTTACTTGATGATACCCTGATCGAAGATCGATCTTAGAGAAAAACTGGGCTTTACTCCGCCGATCAAACAAATTATCGATCCTTGGTAATTGATACTTGTTCTTCACTATTACAGCATTCAACTGTCTGTAGTCGATACATAACCGTGATGATCCATCCTTCTTCTTCGCTAGAACCATTGGCGCTCCCCAAGGTTATTCACTGGCTTGAATAAACTTCTTTTACTTCAGTTCCTCTATATGTTGGTACAATATATCTTGCTCTGATGGTGCCATTTGGTAAACTTTACAATATATTGGCCCTGCCCCAGGGATCAGTTCTATATAAAACTCAACGTCTCTTACTGCGGGTAACCCTGGTGGTTCTTCCTGGAAAATGTCTAAGAACTCCTTAACTATCTCAGGGAGTTGTTCTTCTACTAACGTTGTCGCAACGATCCTCTCTTCATGTTGGTCTTCCATAGATCTGTCGAAAGTGAAACCTTTCATGCCCGGGATACTAAATAATATCTCACACTTATGGCAATCTATCGTAGCATAACTGTCTCTCAGCTAGTCCATGCCTAAGATAACTTAAAAGTTACCCATAGGAAACTAGATTAATTATGCTGGTAGTAAACGCCTGCACACTACGACCGGACATGCTATACATATTCTACTAACACCTACAAGCCTATTACCAGTGAGTATATTCAACCTCTTTGGCAATACCTCGAACTCCAGTCTAATATATATCGCGTATCATGCAGATACAAATGAATGAGATACGCCTGATTCAAATAATGCTACAGCAAAAAAGGATGAGACAGAAATATTACCTGCCACCAAGTCGCCCGATGCTAAAGCCTCATCCAAGGACAAGGTGAATGCCTGTCCTTGGCCCTGCTGCGCTTCTCGCTGTTGTCTCCTTTGGTGACACTGTTGTGGCCTCTGCTGGCCTTGTTGCTGGTTATGATACTGTTGGTATATCTCAGCTTACGTCAGTAATGGATGCTAAGCTAATGGCCTTACTACTATTGCTGGCCCTCTTTGCTGGACTGCCCCTGGTGCTGGCAGTGCTAGTAACTGTTGGACTGGCCCTTCTGGCCTCTGCATCATTGGACAATTGGCAATCTGGTGATCTGGACTGCCACACCTCATAAACAACCCATTCGCTGTCCTAATATATCTCTAGTATGGCCTCCCTTGCCATAATAAGTGCAACCCACCGGTGCTCCCTGACACTATTGTTGTTGATGTCTTGGCTGTTGCCGAGCCAGTACTGTCATCGTCAAAACTGCCACTCTCCTCGGCCCTAAATCATGGATGGGAATGCCAGGTGATGGTGCTGATGTCCGAGTTACTCCTCCAGCCCCTCCTCCACTCTAAGCATGAGACCTCTTTTAGCCTTCTGTCATTGCCGGTAATCTTTGTATGGTAATCTCGTACCTCCGAGCTGCTATCAGTACCTCTTCATAAGTCTGGTAGTCGTACCCTTCTATCGGTTGTAAAATCTCCAGATAAAGTCCTTGCTGGAACCTCATTGCTCTATCCAACTTTGTAGCCACCATAATTGGAGTGAATCTACTAAGTATACAAAACTTGGCTGCATATCTATCCACTATTCTACCGGCCTGCTTGAGATTGATAAATCTCCGTTGGAGCTCATACTGCGCTACGAATCCAAAATATTTAGCCCTGAATCAAACAAGAAAACTATCCCAAGAGATGGGATGCCTCAAGCCAACCTCTACTGACGTCCACCAGTCATGGGCAAGGTCTTGAAGCTGCAATCGAACTTGATCAACCTCTTCATCAACCGAAACCCTTGCTACTACCATAATGACCTCAATATCCTGTAACCAAGCATCTGTTGTGATGGCGTCCTCCGTGCCATCGAAGTATCTTAAATTAAGTCGACAAAATCTAATCAATGCCCCAAATCAGTAATTCCTCCTCTTTCTAGGGTCGTCTGCAAATCCTGACTCAAGAAGATATTTTGTTCTTGCGGTTGAAACTTTTGATGATGTTGCACCGCCATCTGGTGTTGCTGTAAAGCCATCATTCCCCGGAGGATCTCTAGCAATGCTGGGGTATCAAGTACTACTGGTACTGCCGGTACAACTGGGGGTACGGGTATTTCAGGGGCTGGTTGTTCGATATGTCCTATTTCTGGTCCCACAGTGCCAGCTTGTTCAACTTCTGGCTCTATTCAAATTTGACTCTGAACAGGTCCTCCCTCCCGTTATTGCCTAGGGGAACCCTGTCCTGCCATGCCTGCTGCTCCAGCTAGTAAAGAATCCGTAAAGAAAAGAACAAGAACCATCAAGAATAGGACGGGAAGACTCAAGTAGGCAAGAAGTTTAACAGTTCAAGCGGTGGTATCGAGGAAGATGAAGCAAGATATCAAGGGGGACAATTTTGATTGAGACTCCTATGACTATAACACCCTACAAGTCTAAAAACACAGACCTGCATGGGCCACCACTAAAACCTTGTCACGTTCCATTACCGGAATACAAAGACGGACATGGTCAACTCCCCCGTACAAGGTATAGAACATCATACGACGGTCACAACTGTAACTAGACATGGGGGTGCATACTACAAGCAACCCACTTAGGGTCACATAGAATATCTAATGTCTCAATCAGTCAAATAAGAACAGTAAACATATAACGTATATGACAAGGAAGTAAGGCATCCCAAACGCCCAGCCACAACATTCAAGAAACCAGCTGTACAAAAATGAGAAGGTTGACAGAGTAACAAGAGTACATGACCATAATCAGCTATAGTCTAATTTATTATAATCATATAGGGAACTAGATATTTAGATTCACGGCTAACAAGTGGCGATGGCTAAATGCCCAAAATGAGTAAAATATAAAATAATAAGCAGGGAAGAAGAGACCCACTCATTTTCCTTAGTGGCCATCCGTCTGTTGCTCGCCATTGTTCAGGGAGAGTACACTTGATCCTCGGGTGCTGGCTCTAAATCTGGCTATGCAAAACCAGTGGGGTTAGAACCCAAATAGCAAGTACCACAAAGGAAGCATGAATGCAGAAATAAAATCAGGCTATGGAATAGATACATATATATACATATATTCCTGTCTCATAGTTTTGGTTTATAGCCTATCATGACACAACAATCTAACCCTACAACCAAAAAAGGATAAGGGTTAAACTATCGTACCATGATAGTCCATGTTCCTAGACTATTTAACAGCAAATATAATACACAAAAATGCTTAGTTATATAATCGGCCAATCACTTGTATAGCTTACTAGATGGAGTTTGGGTTATCCTAGAGATATTATGCATATAGAAATCCTTAGATCTAATCGGGTACTAGCAAGGTTAGCCGAGCCACAAATTGCCGTATAGCACATAGTAGTATGCACCGGTCCTTCATAAGGCCACCGTGCTAAGATCGCATAGAACATATAGTATCATTTATTATTCAGATATTTCCATCCATTAATGAGGATTTAAACAATATCCATGGGGACTAGCCTGCACATCCCAATTCAGATTACTGGAGGTGGCTTGTTAGGCCCGATCTCGAGATTACCTTCCCTCCCAATGCTCTACAAGTTTAGTTGCCTAATTAACCCTAATGTTAACTAGAATCTCATTGTGCGGTCACATGGTATTCCTCTTATATGACGTACCATAGTACAGACACACTAGATACGAATCTAATCTATATTGTCACTTGATAGTTCAATTTGGATTCTCCCCAGCGTGATACAACAATCAACAGATCCTAGCCACGCTTGGTCATTGACTAACCCTTATGTCCATGTTGGAGTTTAGTCATATCACATGTCACGTAGCGCATAGGAACACTGCAGTGCAAATATATAATATAATTGCGTAGGAACACTTAGCACGTAGGAACACATAACACGTAGTAAGTGTATCGGCATGATACAAGTAGTCGGGTCATGATGCATAGATGGGTCTAATACTTTTGTGGTCATCAAAGTCACACATACCACTCATAAAGTCCAAAGGAACATTCAACCAAAACTAGTCCAATAAAACGTATACAAGGGGTCACATGCGTGTAGAAGAATCAAGGCCGCATGAGAAGTCATGCCGCATGATAATCCTTGCTGTATGGAGTCATGACGCATAGAGCCATGTCGCATAGAGTTATGCCGCATAGAGCCAGGGGTAGGTCTACTCCTCGAAATAAGTGATAAGGCAACGGAGAATAATTTAAGTGTCAGTGATATGACATAAAGTATGTCAGAAAGAAAAGATATGCCACGATTTCAGAGTCATGCGTCCAAGGAAGGTGGCCGCATACTCTACTTGCCGCATAAGTGTCGGTGTCGCGTGGGTTCGATGCCGCATGGAGTATTTTGGACTTAGCAAATTTCTCATTCGTTCAGTGACTAAACACAAGAATCCTTTCAGGACACATGTGTATTAGTCAGTCATGCCTCCAAAAAAGCTGGACGCATGCTGGTATGCGATAAAGAGTTCAGGCCGAATAGCATCTTCATGCCGTATAGCCCTCTTTGCCGCATATGGTGTTGGCCGCATGAGATCTTTATCGTTCCAGATAGCAAGTTCAGCCATGGCAAAATCTTCAAAACTAAAAATTTATTTTCTTCTTAAAAACTATATTTTAACTCGGAGTTGAGTGAACAAAAAGCCAAAACACTCAAAATAAAGTCCTCTATCCATCCAAAAACTATTTTTTTTTTAAAATACTATGTTTTAGTAGATCAAAACCACCAAAAACTCAAGGAACCCATGAAACCCTAAGTTATAAAAGTAGATCTACACAAATCTACCTATCAAAATCGAAAACTCCAAGTACTAAAAGTGTTTAGAATCATCATAAGCACATAATAAACTAATAAAATGCAAGAAAAAGCAAGAATCAAAAATCAAAGGATTTCTCCATGTGGTGCAAGGTGTGCTTGCCTAAAAATGAAATAAATAGGGGAAATAAAGAATAAGGGAAGAGAGAAAAAAAAGTTAGCTTATATAGCTAGGGTTTGAGGTTTCGACCATGGGTTCAAATTCATAAAAAAAATTAACCCACAATTAAACCATGGACCATGCTAAACCAAAGAATGGGTCTAGTCTCCATGCATGCAACATAATGATCATACGAGCTAGAATTACTCTAAGCAGAAATAAATACAAGCAAGAAATAATTATATCCCAAAATATGTATTTCGGGATCGGAGAGTGACAAAAGAGCTGTTACAGAGACTAAGGCATTCTTTAGTAACACACACACACACACACACACACACACACACACATATATATATATATATATATATATATATATATATATATATAACCAAAATCAGCATATAGTATGGTATTGCTCTCCCCTCTCATGTAATCTCACGTATCACATAGTAACACGCAGGGCCAAGACCTCGATCTATCACCACGAGTCATAAGTAAAAGTATATAAGTATATCTGTAAATGTAACGAAGACTATAGTCCTACACATAGTCCTGGTACCAAGAAATACATCAAGATGAATTATTTCTCATGTAATCAATGTCAGGTGTTCTATGGTTTGTCGTGCTGGTGGATTGTGGTATCAACTCTCGAAGTGATGTTGCTCGACTCCGCGTTCGACGTCGACACCCGAATCTTGTTAGGACGCTAAGCAAAGTCTCACGGTCCTAGGGTGAACAATTAAATCATAAGAATGTACATATGGAAGTAAACTCAAGAAAATAATACAACATGATCTACTGTAAGTTTGGCAAGGTCCACTTGTCTGAATCTTTCTGATGAGTGAACAAAGATCCTGCTTCGGCAATCCCAGTTGTATTGTCACATGCTCCTACGATCAATTATCATACTAAGGTATGTTACACACAACTATTTCATAGTCATCTATGGTCAAAACTTGACACATGGCAATTAGTCTTGTTTGAGGTTCAAGTTGGTACTAAGCTACACCATTAATCTACCCTAAATATATACATAAAATATACTCTAATAATTATGGAATAAATATTTAAAATATCTATAATTTATATTTAATCTTTTTTTTTCATCTACTAGGTCTAGTCACTAGGGTCAACTAGTTGCACAACTTGTCCACTAGTAGGTTGATTGGAACAAATCGGTACATACAAAATATAATTTTTATAATCTACATAAATATGAAAAAGATGTAATTCAGAGGTCTATAACATGGGAAACATGATTTTAATCATCAAAAAATAATGTTTCGAGTTGGTGGTCTCACAAGTTAAAGTTATAAGTCGGATTCATGAGTTTTTCGATGTTCAATGAGTTATCCTACTAAAATAGATGCACAAATATGTATAAAAGTCAATGAGATGTATAGAATATTGGAGTTATAGAGGAATGTGTTAGGAACATTACCAAGAATTTATTTGCTATCGTGGAATATCACAAAGCGGAGCAAACATCGGTGCACAAAAACTGGTTCAACCTGGACCAGTCTTCGTAAAACGCTCGTCATTGGCAAACGGTTGCGATCCAGGTACTTTTACAAATATGGAACGTAGATGACATATAGGGGTACACGTTAGAGTCACCTTGGTGGAGGTTTTGAGGCTGTGGAGGTACTGGAGTGGCCTGAGAAGGGAATAGACTTAATTCTGATTCAGCCTAGACACTTCTGGTAGAGGGGCTATTTTGAGAAAGTTAGAGTGAGGTTTGATGAAAAGTTTATGAAAAGAAAATGTTTCGAACAGGGAGAAGAAAAACATACTGAAGTTTATAGAAAGATACTTACTGTGGACGGTTATATGGCCGGATTGGTGGGGTGTTTCTAAATTTGGATTCAGCCTGGGTAGGGGTAGAAAGATGGTAGTGTGGAGGGAAATAGAGAAGGATTTTGGAGATGGTTTATGAAGAAAAATATGAGGAAGAGAGTTAGAAAAAAGTTTTGTTCAGGTGTTATGAGATAATAAGGTGAGGAGAAGTCTATAGGTGGCCAATTATTATGGGGGAGATGAAGGCTTGAGAGGAGAGTAATGGTTGGGGATTTTGTATAAGTTATAGAAAGGGTGTCACTACCCGCATCTAGAATTTGGGCATGAGTCGTGGGTACGTCCAGCTTATGCCACAATATTGGTGGTAGAACGCTGTCTAGGTCTCAATAATATACTAAACATAGCTCACAACCTGTCAATGATATCAACTCCATACGAAAGACAATAAAATAAATATCTCTCAATATCTTATAATGTATACTCAATCACAAAGACTATAGGAAATAAATGTCACGATAAAAGATAAGAAGTAATGACATAGTCAAACACAATGTCTCAAAATAGAGATAAACCACAGTCTAGCTGTCCAACATAGATAGTCTCCACAAGTCTCAAATTAAACTTAACATAAGTCTCAACATAAACTAAAATGCATAAAATAAATGCTATCTAGATAGCTGCAGGTAGTGTCTCCTCTAAGGGAAGGAACTTCTCTAAGATCTCTGATGTGTAGTCTGCATCTATACCTGGTCCATAGTGTGTAGGATAGAAGTCCTCAAGATCCTCTGGAAAAAATATCCAGTCAGGATTGGAGCGAAGTACAAGCACTAATAGCAGTTCCATATATATTGACAAAAACTATAATACAGTATAAAGAAATACAAGATGGATATAAATACTAGCAATAAGAAATACTGGAGATAATAAAATACTGGAAATAAAAATACTGGAGCATATAATTATCATCAATGGTATACTAGCAATGAACAGAAATACAAGTGCATGCTAGATCAATAAACTGGAATATAAGTGAATACTAGAACTATAACTAGAATATAAGGAAATGCTAGATCAACAAACTAGAAATACATGTAGAGACTATCTAGCTAAGTGTATGAAATATCAGCATATCATATGATCGGCTTGGGACTGGTCAGGCTTGCTATGTATGACTAGCTATGATTTATGTAAGGTCGGGATAACTATCTAGATAGCTATGATGCAAGCAATAGTCAGGCTAATTATACATAACAGGCTATGAGGCATGTAATGGTCAGGCTGCATCGACATGAGGTATGGGTGAGCTATGATGCATGTAGAGTTGGATATGATCAAATAAGCTACTAATATCTCCCTGTCCCCAGCTAGCACGATGGATCCCAATCATGACTCCTCGTGACCAGTCTCGATGATGCTAACTCTTGTATACATAGTATCAGAATCATGTATGCTATACAACTAGAATCATAGAGATAATCAATATAATAAAAACTGTCAGAGAATGTACTCGCCTGTGGTCCTCTGCTGGCAATACCAATATCCTGATTTCGAGGTCTTGTCTGAATAATCCAACAGTTCTATAGACATTATTTAATAATAATACAGAATCAGTCGATACACTAACATGCACACAATCATAAGTACACTGAACTCAGAGACTACGCTAGGGGTGTTACTGGTCATCTAACAGGGTCAAGTGTGCGTCTAGCTGCACGTATGTCACGTTCTCAAATGCTGTGCATAATCAGACAGTCAATCACTAACACATGTCTCGCTAGTACGTCAGTGTACATAAGGCAGTCAACTCACAATTCTCCGGGTCATATAGTATATGCAATTATATGGGAAAAATCCACAGTTAACTTAGGGTCATATAGTATATATATATATATAGTCATAACTAGTATTAGCATTTAATTACTTATATATATTTCTCTCTCTCTCTCTCTCTCTCTCTCTCTATATATATATATATATATATATATATATACCAATTTGAATATTATACACATATGCGTACGTATACGCATACGAGTTTGGTTTATTCACATGGTCTCTTGCAATGAACATCTAACGAACTTATTATAAAGCAACACACTAACATCCTAATATCATTCACATGTACATATACACAAACATGAAAGGAACAACCCGAACCTGCATGCACGTGAACGAGGGGGTGTTCAATGTTGAGGTGGCACTCGGTTGCGTCACGGAGAGGCTCGGCTGCTCCTGTTGCTGCTGTTCAGGCGAGGCTCAGTCCGGTCCAGTCATTATCGAGGGAAGTCATTCAGTCATCGAGGCCTAGGCGTCGACGGAAGGTGCCCGATCAGGGAGGGGATCTAGTCCAGTCGCTGTGCTGAAGGAGGAGGGAAGTCGACGAGGGTGGCGTTCAGGCGAGTGGCGGGGCGCTGTGATCGTGGTATCGATGGTGATGGTGACGGGATCTTTGTTCGGCGGTGGATGATGTCGAGGTGAGTGGGGTATTGACACCGGTGATGGCAGTCGTCGGGATGGGAGGAGATGTTTTGGCGGGGTGAAGATGATGGTGACGACAAAGGGAGGTGGTGGTGCTGGTGGTGAGCAGCGGGGTCGGGATGACCGACGGTTGAAGGAGAGGGAGATGAGAGGTCGGCTGGTCGTGAGGGGATGAGACAGGAAGGTCGGGATGGTCGGCTCTGCCGGTCTCCGGTCGGCAGGATGAACAGGGAGAAGATGAACATGAGGGGGTTCGGCTAGGTTAAGCTTTAGGGTAATGATGATGATAAAAATAAGGAAAAGGATAGATATATATATATATATATATAGAAAAGTAGGGTTTTTGAGGTTGACCTAGGGTGGGGACCGGTCAAAACTCCTTGGAATTGGGTTTCATTTATCATGTAGATATTTTAAAAGGCTAGGATTTGCATTGTTTGAAAATAGAGGGCTAAGGTTTGATGAGGGGTTGATGTTGAGTGTCATACACTCCAAAATTATGGAGAAAAATCACATGATCGGTCAATGAAAGAAAATAGGGTTTCTTCAGGTGTTTGATCCAATGGGGTGTGGACACCTCAATGCACTTTTGCATAAAAGTGCCCAACAATTAGAAAATTACACAAAGTGGAGTTTTTGGATTAATTTAATTAAAATTAATATAATTTGCGTTCTAAAATTAATTGGACGTACATAGGATTAAAAATTAGGTGGGACACAAGTATCATGAATGAAGAAGACTCAAAATAGAATATTATCGTAATTTGGGTTGCACAAAATGGGTCAAGATTGTGTCTCCAATTTTGATTGGAACGCACAAAGATATAAAGTTGGATTTATATAGAATAAAATAAAATTGTATACAATGAATGTTGTGCGACTAAAATGAAGCACAAGAAGGCATAGTTATGAGTCACACAAGGATCAAAATAGAAGACTGGCACGTCTAGGACAAGGGTGTAAAATTTATTGGAAGACAAAAGCTAGTATAGTGCTCCAATTATCGAAGCAACTATAAGGTACAACAATCAAATAAAATCACATCAATTAAATATAAATAAATATCATGCAATATTAACACATTATTTTAAATAAATGAAAAGACGAAAATACCCCTATTCTGAAATATGGTAGTGACAAAGGGAATGGTTAAGGGTGCTTGAGAGTTATGTAAGATGAATAAGTGGAGAGGTTTGGCTGCCCATTTAGTGTACATTACCATGCTTGAGTCCAACCTAAAGTGGTTAAGTGGTGAGATGCATAGTTGGGTCAAATCCAAAATATGTATAGCTAAAATTATTTCCTAACGTGTTAAGTGTGAGAATGTGAGTGAAATATCATGATGTTTGGTGTTTTGTTGAGATAAAAATGGTATAAAATATTTGGCATGAACCATACAGGGGTTTAGAAATATTTGGGTTGAGTTATGTTGGTGCCGATGGGTCAAATTGGTCTAGTTTGTCAAGTCAAAGTATTATATATATAAAAGAATTTTATAATTTAATTCTTTAACTATTAATTCAAATAAAATAAATAAAATATATTATAAATTTATTAAATTAATCCTACTAAAAATGAGGGTTTTTACAATCTACCCACCTTAAAAGAATTGCGTCCTCGCAATTAAAATGAATGAACCGTAACAGGTTTGAAAGGGTGTATTTCAAAAGAGATGGCATGGTTGGAGGACATATTTATGGAACTATAAAAATGAAGGATAGTGGACCATGAGCAAGAAAATCAAGAAGAAGGTAGAGGGTTTTGTTCACATACAGGCAGAATGTCTATGGAAGCAATAAAAACTTATTTCCTATTGAATGAGTGATAAGTAACCCACAATTACAAGACTCTGATTAGAATTAAGATAAACTAAAAGTTCTGAAAAATTGGACACTATTGATCCATCTTTCTGAAGGCAAAATCCAATTGATAAGTCCATTTGTAAGTCTTGACCCCAAAAAATCATTGGGTACACCTTACGTATTACCAATCTAGGCTATCAAGCACATACTAGTATAATACTAGGAATTTAGACTAGTGGATGAAATTAACAAGCACCTTCTAAAATAGTACTAGTAATATGCTCCACTATAGCTAACTAAAACTTACTCATATTTTTTTACTCCTCAAGTCCGTGCCTCTTCTACTGTCATTGAAGAAGCCTGATCACGTCCCTGTGCTGGTTCCCTCTGTTACTGCTAGGCCTGCTGGAAGAATGCTTCCCGTGGTACCAAGGGTGGCCTCAGTTGATACCCTCCTGGAGGTGGTGGTCCGACTCCTCCAACCCCCGCCTGTGGTGCTCCCGGTGCTGGATAAGCTGGCCTGGGTGGCTGCTGGGCTGGTCTCGGTACTGGTAAGACTGGTCGATGAATCATCAGTGCTCCTTCCCGATGCTCAGGAAAATCCATGGCTGAATGCTGGCTGGATCCGCAAGATAAACATAATTCCCATTTGCGTCTGTATTCCATCTCAATATGGCCTACCTTGCCACAGTAGTAACAAGTAGGAAGGACTAGTGCTAGTGGCGTAATTGAAAAATCCCTTACCCAAAAATAGATATTTTTTGTGTATTATATATTTATTGTGTTTATTTAGATTATTTTAAAATTAATTTAAATTCAATGGTTGCTTTAAGATACTTTACCGTAGTTTGAACATTAATGACATAGGACGACCCCAAAATCTATATCGTCCTTCGTAGAAAGTAGCCTACACTGAAAACTCTACCCGTAGGAACTTCGCCTGACACTAAATTCTATCATTTAGTATTAGTATGTCACTAGTGTAACAATCGTAGTTTCTTATGTGTAAAATTTAGATATTTTTAAATAAATAATTTATTTGTGATTATTTTTCAATCAAACCTTCTTCAATAAGCAACCCATAATTCTTCCATGCCAATTTAGTCCACTTTTCTCTTTTGTAGAATTTATTTATGTATTTAGTTATTATATTTATTTTATTTCTTTTAGAATCCAATCAAATCTTGGTTATTAATATCTATTAGAATTAGTAATTATCATAGATTGCTACCAACTAAATTAGGAAACAACTTTAACCAATCCTCTTCCTACCCCATGAGCGAACCTACCCATACCCGCGGGTGCGCTCCCCCTCTCCAATCCGCGACCCCTCTTCCTCTCTCTACCCATATATATATATATATATATATATATATATATATATATATATATATATATATATATATATATATATATATACACACACACACACACACACACACACAAACATCATCTTCTTCTTCATAAACCCAAACCCTAATCTAAAATCATCCTCCACCGCTTCAAAGCCGCTGACCTTAGCCCCCCCCCCCCCCCATAGATGCCCCTCACGAAAGCAACTCCCAGGCCCCATCCTCCATCTAAGATCCATAGTCATGTTATTCCTTCTACTTCTAGTAAGTTCTTTCTTTAAACCTTCTCTCCTCCAACATATCTAATGTATATGAATGTATTAATCAATATATATATATATATATATATATATATATATATATATATATATATATATATATATATATATATATATATATATATATATATATAAATGATTTTATACTTGTTTATAATCCATTGCTATTTTTTTATTGTAGCATTTTATTTTAGAGTAGTTCATGTAGAGATTTGAACCCATGAAAGCATGTATGCACCCATAGGTAGAAAACTTGATTTAAACATGTTAATAATAGAGATATATGATGATTAAAATTATTTTAGTCATAGTTTTACTATTTATTTCAGAATATAGTTTGATAAATTTGTGTTAAACAAATTGCATGTACAAAGTGTAGGGTAACATAGTTTAATATTTTATCTAAAATCCCGCATCGAACTCTTCTAAAATTTTATAAATAATCAAAATACGATATTATTAACCTATATTAAATTCATTTTTTAAATTATTTTTTTAGAAATATTACTTTTGATTAAAATCAATTTAATGCATAAAAGACACAAAGTTGACGTAGTTTGCATGTAAACTTATTGTAACTTATTCTTAGGCCATATATGAAGGTTTTTCTTATTATTTTGTGACTAAAACTTATTTTTTAAATTAAATATTATTTTGGATTTTTATGCAAAGCATAATAGTAGGGTTATAAAGGCAAATTTTTGCCAATACTATTGCTAGAAGACTAGTATGTGTCTAAAGGAAAGACCAATAAGTAGAATTGATAATTATGCATGTTGGAACTCATTAAATAATTATTTTGTAGTATTTTAGAATTAGTTTCAGAAATTAACTTTTCTTATGAATTTATCTTTTGAGAACTTGCATGTCGAGAAAACCCTATTTAGCACTTATAATTGCATGACTAGTTACCAACCTTCATAGAAACCCCTTGTGTGTTAAAAACCAATAATTTGCTTATTTTTGTAATTAATTCCAGAATTAATAGTTTAATAAATAATGTTAAAAATTATTTTTGGTAATGTTTGATGGCTAATAATAATTTGGTGTACAGTTACTTGCATGTGCAACCAACGTAGGATTAATAACTAGATAATAATTTAACTTAACTAGATAATAAGAGTCTAATTAGAGTAATAATTAATTAGTAGGTGTTCATGACTTTTCTGTGGAGAGCTCCAGACCAGATTTTTTGTGCGCTCGTAGCTTGGCTTGGAAGGCAAGTACACCTTGCTTGATTTTATTGTTCAGTATACATATGCCTAGTTTTTATTTGCTAGTTGTGTGTATGCGTCTTAGAGTAGCAGACTTACCTGGTATATTGTGAAGGTATGTAGTATCTTATGACCTAACACATGTTCAACTCGATCACTGAGTGAGTGAGTGCATGGACTAGCGCGTCGATTGATCATCGATACGTTAGCTCGCATCTTGTGTTGGTAGTTAGTGTTGGTCTTGTTGTATATATTTATTGACGTTGTTGCATTATGTCTACACCGCGTATACGGTTCGTATACATTGGGAGGGGAGAATCTAATAGTGAGCGTATGAGATTTATATTTCTTACTGTGTATATGGTGTGACTACGTACCTTCGAGTACTTTTGGACGCCTGATGGGATGATTGTTCTTCTATTTCTTCTCCCTCATGCGCCACTAGAGATATCTCGAGTGCATATCACATAGATGGTTAGTTACCCTATTTATTGTTTACTGCTTTACTGTTTTACTTTCATGCATGTCAATTTTTTGTGTACTTGTTACATCCCTCTGCTGACCTGGAACCTTTTCTAGATCCATACGAGCACTTATACCCGACGGACTACGGAGTTGGAGATTTTGCATATGAGGAATTTGAGGTGGAGCCACAGGAGTTTCCTTGAGCATTCATGGAATATAGATGCTTTGTGTCTTGGGTGTGTTTATCTAGTTAGCTGACGCTCAGACTATTTCTTTATTGCTTAGTTGTATTCTTTCAGTATTCTTTTGTACTCAAATTTTTTATGGATTGTTCTCCACTAGATTCTATTTTGTATTTGATTCTGAGACTTATCTATTCATTCAGTTCTTAATCTATGATATTTATGGATAAGACTAGATTTTACCTTTCTGTGATACTGTGACTTAGATATATTTTACAATGTACTATGACTGGTTAGATCCATTAAATTAGGTTCCTATACTTGTTCGTATAGCTGACATGTGTACGTATACCTAGTTCTATGTATTTTGGGACTGGACGTGACATATTTTTAGTAGTGGCCCATGCATGTCGAGTTAGCTATTTCGGTTATGTAACTGTACCTATCGGGCCTGCACTTAGGATTAGAGTTTTAGGTTATATCCATATTTGACTATAACTCACCTTCCTCCCAATCCATTCTATTTAAATGCTTGCATCATGCTTGATTCATGTACTCTTCCTAATCCTTCTTCCATCTCTTGTAGAGAGATAAATTTGCATAACAGATGTACCGCTACTAGGGAAAACACGTCTCCACGGGTTAATGGCCAATCACCATGAGAGGCCTTGACGACTCCTCGACTTCTTCGACCGGATAGACAGACTGGCACTCCAGTTCTACCAGCTCCTCCCGTAATGCCTAATGGAGCTCCCATAGCTCCAGTAGTACCACAGGACGGCCAGACACAGATGTTCCAATTCTTCTAGATAATGATGCAGGAACAGAGACAGCATGCTGTCGAGCAAAGGCAGAAAGTGGCAGAACAGAGACAGGAAGCCGCCGAGATGAGGTAGGGATTCCTGGTAGCACTTGGGAGGATAGCTGCACCAGTATCCACACCAGCCCAGGCACTAGCTCCAGTGCCACAAGCCCTTGTTGGTTCAGTAAAAGATTTTATGCAAATAAACCCTAAGCCATTTAAAGGCAATGAGAGTCCAGAGGAGACCACAACTTGGATAACCAGTACCAAGAGGCTTTTGGAGGTGTCACAGCTGGCTACGAATTTATGGATGATAGGCGTGAGGACTCAGTTAGAAGGGAACGCTCATCACTGGTGGGAATCGATGGAGCGCTAATAGGGTATACACCAGACTTGGGAGAAATTCTTGGAGTACTTTGAGAAGAAATACTTTTCGGCCATTATGAATGATGCATTATACAACCAGTTCCTCTATTTAGAGCAGGAGAACAAGACGGTCGATGAGTATGACTCGGAGTTTAGCCACCTGAGAAGATATGGCCCTATTTTGATACCCGATAACTTGGAGAAAGCTAAAAGATTTTATCACGGCTGACTCAGGAGCTTCAACACTATACCAGCTCGCAGTCCCGGATCTCTTATGCTGAATTATCGATGAAGGTCAGGATTCATGTGGCCATAAAAAAAGGAAAAGAAAGTCAACAGAGAATTCAGCAAGGACCTGTAAAGATGCAACAAGGAGGGCCTATCAGACGACCAATATGACAACAGTAGCAATAGAGGACCGGGCCTATCATCCGACTTACAATTTCTGTAGCAAGAAGGGGCACATGCAAAAGGAGTACAGGAAGAAACTGGGAACTTGCTTGATCTTCAGATAAGGACAACAACAGGCTCGGGATTGTTTGCAGTGTAGAGCTATTGTTCAATTTGGAGGGTAGAATCCAGCAGTACCAACACCGGGAGCAACCAACCAAGGAAGAGAGTATTACTTCATCAACCAGCACCAGGAGGCCAGCAGAGAGGACCACCCTTGGCACCATAGACGGTGTAGTTAGAGAGAGCCAGACAGCAGGCAGGAGGTCAGAGGCAAGGACAGTGTTTTCACTGACTCAGGGAGGAAAAGAGACAGAAGGAGAGGCTATTACAAGTATTATTCTAGTTGGATCAGTACCTGCCACTATTTTATTTTATTCTAGGCCACTCTTTTATTCATATCATCTAGATTTATATAAATGCATAGAATAGCTACTGCACCCTTGCCTAAGAGTTGGAGGACTCTTATCGGCGGAGGAATAATGCCTGTAATTAGTACCTACATGACTTGTTAGGTTATTATTTGTGGCCGAGAGATGTGGGCTTGACTTTTGGTATTTCCAATGCCAAATTTTGACGTAGTATTGGGAATGGATTGGCTTAGTCAATACCATGCAGTATTAGATTGCCATAAAGGTTGTGCTATCTTTAAGCCGCCAGGCCAGCCAAAGTTTGAGTTCATGAGAGAAACTTTGAAGAAGGGAGTAGGCCAGTACGATGGAGCTTGCATGACAATGGAAGAAGCGGTGCAACCGATTATTGAGGAGTTTGTAGATGACTTCCCAAATGAGTTGCCAGGTCTTCCACAGGACATAGAAGTTAATTTCACTATTGAGTTAGTGATAGGAGTAGCGCCAATATCTTTTAATGTGTATCGGCTAGAAATGAAGGAGCTAGATGAGCTGAAGGTGCAGTTGCAAGAGTTGCAGGACAAGGGATTTATTTGGGCAAGTGCATCACCTTGGGGAGCCCTAATTTTGTTCGTGCCAAAGAAAGATGGAACAGTCCGCATGTGCATCGACAATGGATCCCTTATTGCAGTGACAATCAAGAATAAGTATCCTCTACCACGGATTGATGACTTGTTCGACCAACTAAAAAGAGCACGGGTATTTTCTAAGGTTGAGTTAAGATTGGGATACCATCAAGTGAAGGTAAGTGTAAACCCCCTCACCCAAAATTAGGCCTACTTGGCTTAGATAGTGAAATTAGGGCCAGTTGAACCCAATTAGAAATAGAACACGACATTTGATTTAACTATACAATATTTATATCGCTTAGCATACCTTACCATTGCTTCGATAATTGGAGCACTACACTAGCCATTGCCTATCTACAAATTTCACACTCTTACCCTAGACATGACCGCCTTCTATTCTGACCTCGGTGTAACTTATAATTATGCTCTCTGGTGCTACATTTTAGTCGCATAATAAACGTCGCGGACGTTATTTCTTAATTCTAAATAAAATATGACTTTGTACCATTGTGCTTTCCAATCAAAATTGGAGACACAACCTTGGCCGTTTTGTGCAACCCAAAATTATGATAATATTCTACACTGAATCCTCTACGTCTATGATACTTGTGTCCCATCTAATTTTATTCCCATGTACTTCAAATTAATTCAAGAATACCTTGCTCATTCAATTTAATTAATTAAAACCCAATTTCTATCTTTGTGCAATTTTCCTAATTGTTGGGCACTTTTATGCAAAATTGTATTGAGGTGTCCACCCATTGCACAATACAAGAAGAAATCCAACTTTCGCCTTCGTAGGAAATTTTCTATAATTTTCGGAATGTGCAACGTGCAACATCGCCCCCTTTATTTTAAACCAATCCTTGCATTTAAACAATGCAATCATGGCCCTCCAAATATCCTCATGTGAATCCAAGGCCCAATCCAAGAGGATGTTGACCAAAGTCATACTTGTCTAGGTCAAATCCCACATGTATATAAACATCTCTTCTTTCTTTTTTCTTTATTTTCTTATTTTCCTAATACCTAACCCAACTTCTAGCCGACCTCCACCATCCCCTTCCTGTGCACCCCCTTCCCCGGCCAACTCGTCGGCTCTCTCACCGGAGTCCGCCTGAGCTCAGACTCCCCCTATCCCTCGTTGTCTTCTTCATCTCCTTCCCTCGCCTGCACCGTCCTCGTTCATCCCATCGTCTCTGCGAGCCAACCGGTCGGGAATACCGAGCTCCTCCTCCTCCACTGCCCCTCTCCAACCTCGTCGGAGGACCTCGGCTGAACCACCATTGCCATTGCCCTCATCTTCTTCCTCCTTTTCTTCCTGTCCTCTCGTCGGCCGGAGTCGACGACCCCGACTGCACAGCACCGAGCAGTCCCCGCCACCATTGCCATCTCCGTCAACCTACCACCGTCGACTATCCTTCTCCGCCATCTAAAATAGCCAGACTCCGCCTCTCCTTCAACCACCATTATCATCTCGACTACCACCTCTTCCAGTCTGACCTCCCTGAGCTCTCCTTCACCGATTGGACAGTCGGCCAACCCACTGAACCACTCGCATTGAACCACCCTGAGCCTCCTCTCCCTTCCTCCCTGAATCGCTGGAGCAGCCACGACCTCCCTGCTCCTCCTCCTTCTGGCCGGATCTTTCCTCCTGGCCTTAGCACCTCCAGCCAAGCTTCCACATCCCTAACCTCTTCTCAACCTCCATGGCCGGACCTCCCCTCCCACTGGCCGGAGTACAGTCAGCAGCCCCTCACCATCATCATCATATTATCACCACCATTACCATCACCTTCACCATCACCATCGCCATCGTCGTCGTAGTTATCACCTTCACCATCACCATCGCCATCGTCATCGTAGTCATCACCTTCACCATCACCATCGCCATTGTCGTCATCGTCATCGCCTTAACTATCATCGTCATCATCGTCATTATCATTGTCGTTATCATCATCATTGTCCTCGTCGTTATCATCATCATCAACCTATCCTCATCATCATCATCAACCTAACATCGTTATCACCTATCATCATTATCATCGTCCTCATCATCACCATCATCTACGTCGTCATCCCCGTCATCACCATCATCCACATCGTCGTCCTCGTCATCACTATCACCCACATCATCATCCCCATCATCATGATCATCAACATCACCACTATACATTATTATCACCACCACCATTTCTATTAACACCATCATCCCCGTTATCATGATCATCACCATCATCCCTATCATCATCTACATCACCACCCTTATCATAATTTCCATCATCATCACCATGGTAATCATCATCAACCCCATTACAATCATCATCTTTGACCTAATCACCCTCGTCCTCGTGTTCATCATGGACCCGTCACCCTTGCCAGACGACCTATAACAGTCACCTCCGATTCTTGTGCCTGTGCACACTGACCCCGAGGACATTGGATTTTTCTATGCGACTTTCGGAGCCGGATATTTGGACTATACAGCTTTCTTGCCAGGCAAGTATACCTTGCCTTGTTGTACTGTTTAAATTTTGTATTATTAGTTGCATGTTTATATTATATAACTGTGCACGTCCGAGAGAGACTCGAGTGTAGTAAACGAAGGCGTTGACGTTAGGACTTGTGTCTGACCTAGTGTCTAGTAGACCCACATAAAGTTGTGGAGTTATTGGTATAACTTCCCAGGCCTTGACACGTATCATTACACATCACAGAGTGAGTTTATGTAGGGACGCGTGCCTCATACTCGACTGGCCATCGGTGTGAGCAACACGTGTAACGGTATTTAGCTTAGTTGTTTATTTCTACAGAGACTTGCATCATAGTACGAGATATCTACGTTGTGTTTACGACTGGTATATCTACATTAGGCGGGAAGGACGACTTGTAGGCGTATGGGACACCCACTTTCTTTACACTGCTGCCACACTCGACGGAGTGATATGGACGATATATACTCTACTGCAGCCACGTTCTTCAGAGTGATATGGACGATATACTATACTACTGCCATGCTCTTCGGAGATGGACGTTATTATACAGTGCCCTTGTATGGGAGCATATGTGGCATATACTATCCAGTCATGTCAATTGGTGAATTACGTCAGCATATGTCTAGCCTACACTTTGCCATACACTCAAAGTTGTCCTCAAATTTGCATTTACTTAGATGGTTAGCGCACCCCTTTTTATTTATTCAGTATTTACTTTATGGAATGCTTCTATGTATCTTGTTATGTCACTCTGAGGACCTGGTCCCTTTCAAGGTGTAAATATTTATGAGTATTCGCAGGAGAGCAGATCCGGACTGGTTACTTATATTCTGTGCAGGTCTTCTCTTCGAGTCTCAATGGTTGATAGTTGTGGTACTTACATTGTATTTGTCTTATTTATTCTTTATTCTAGTTCGACAGTGGATTTATTTCCATCCGACTGTCATCTTTAGATACTTCATTTTGGGATCTAGTTATAGATATTGGTTATTCATTATATTTGATTTTATGTGGATGGGATTAGATTATACACAGTGACTTCTGATAGTTTATGCCACTGATGAATTGTTATTCATATTACAGCGTACGCATGGGTCTTGGTTTCCATATATTGGAATTGCCATATCCATGCGTCTGGCATGCTTACGTGTCCTAGTCCTACATATTTTTGGGATTGGGGCATGACAGTAAGGTGTGAGGATATTCAGAAGACAGCTTTCAGGACTTGCTATGGTCACTACAAGTTCTTGGTAGTAACCTTTGGATTAAAAAATGTGCCAGTTATTTTTATGAACTTAATAAACCGAGTATTTTATCAGTACTTGGACAGTTTGTGGTCGTATTCATTGACGGTATTTTGGTGTACCCAAAGAGCCATGAGGAATACGAGGAACATTTGAGGAAGGTGCTAGAAACAATGAGGAAGGAGGAGTTATATGCTAAGTTGAGCAAGTTCAAGTTTCTCCATGATCATGTCTCTTTTCTTGGGCATGTTATCTTAGGAGAAGGTATATCATTAGACCCAGCTAAGATATCAGCAGTAGAGACATGGCCAACCCCAACCGACATATCAGAGGTACGGAGTTTTCTAGGACTTATCGGATATTACCGTAGGTTCATAGAGAATTTTGCGAGGATTACAGAGCCAATGACAAGGTTGACCTGCAAGGACCAAGAGTTTTTTTTGACAGAGGAGTATCAGATGGTATTTGATGAGTTGAAGAAGTGCCTGATTGTAGCACCGATCTTGACCATACCTACTGGACTGGAAGGATTTATTATTTATAGTGATGCTTCCGGAAAGGAATTAGGTTGTGTCTTGATGCAGCACGGTAATGTGGTAGTATATGGTTCTCGGCATTTGAGGATCCATGAGAAGAATTACCTCACTCAGGATTTGGATCTTGCATCAGTGTTAAGCTACTTTGAAGCTTTGGAGGCACTATCTATACAGAGAGAATGTAGAGATTTTTACAGATCATAAGAGCCTAAATTATGTCTACTCAGAAAGATCGGAACCATAAACAGAGATGATAGCTCGAGTTGATGGCAGATTTTGATATTGAGCTGCAGTACCATTCGGGCAAGGCTAATACATTAGTGGATGCGTTGAGTAGGAAACCAATGGCATACTTATTGACGATACAGAAGGAATTGTTATATGATTTGGAGCAGCTGGGCATAGAGGTGGTTATTCCAGGAGAAGTCACAAATTTGATGAACCTTCAAGTGCAATCATTATTGGTAGAGCATATCAAGGCAGTTTTGTCGACCAATGCGAGATTTCAGTGACTTCGACAGAGGACTGAGGCTGGACTACAGACTAGACTGAGGATACATGAAGATGGGACTTTGAGGTATAGGGATCGCCTCTATGTTCCTAATGGAGAGCTTAGGCTGGAACTAATGATGGAGGCTTATAGTTCAGCATACTCTATTCATCCGGGAGGTACAAAGATGTACCATGACTTGAGGCAGCATTACTGGTGGCACGGAATGAAGTAAGAGATAGCACAGTTTATGACGAAGTGCTTAGTGTGTCATCAAGTTAAGGCTGAACATCAGAGATCAACATGACTACTCCAACCGCTTCCAATCTCGGAGTAAAAATGGGAGCACATCACCATGGACTTTATTACGGATTTCTTGAGAAGTCCAGCTGACCGAGATGCAGTTTGGGTGATTATGGACAGAATGACTAAGGAGGCACACTTTTTACCCTTTATAGTTGGGCAATCTACATAAGTTCTGGCAGAGATGTACATGAAGGAGATCGTACGCCTATATGGAGTACCAATCAGCATAGTTTCTAACAGAGATTCAATGTTGGAGAACATGTTGAGAGCATGCATGCTTGACTTTGGAGGATCTTTGGAGGATCTTGGGAGGATCACTTGCACTTTGTGGAGTTCTCTTAAAATAATAGCTATCAAGCAAGCATTCAGATGGCTCCTTTTAAAGCATTACACAAAAGGAAGTATCGATCGCCAGTATGTTGGAGTGATATGGGTGGAGAAGGTCAAACAGATTCAAGGTCGTCTTCAGACAGCGCATGATAGACAGAAGTAATGGGCAGATACTCACCGTTGACCCCTACAGTTCAAGTCAGGAGATCATGCATTTTTAAGGATCTCCCCTACTAGAGGAACCATCAGATTTGGAGGTAGAGGAAAGCTTAGTCCGAGGTACATTGGGTCGTTCGACGTATTGGAGCTTGTTGGCGAGTTTGCTTACAGACTAGCATTACCACAGACCTTGGAGAGTGTCCACGATATATTCTATATCTCACAATTAAGAAGGTATGTGACGGATCCTAGCCATATATTGGATCATTCAGAGATCACCGTGGGACTAAGTTTGTCTTATGAGGAGCAGCCGGTTGAAATTCTTGACTGTAGGGAGAAGGTGCTAAAGGGGAAGACTATTCGACTAGTCTGTGTTGCTTGGAAGCATCATTCACTGGGAGAATCAACTTGGGAGTGGAAGAATTTGATCTTAGAGCATTTTCCTTATTTACGCGAGTCTTCAAGTATAGATTTACATATCGCATTCTTATTTTTTTAGATTGTGTCATGTTCTTAATTTCGAGGACAAAATTTTCTAAGGTGAGTAGGTTGTAAAACCCCTCACCAAGAAATAGGTATTTTGTGTGTATTCTATATTTATTATGTTTATTTAGATTATTTTAAAATCAATTTAAATCCAATGGTTGCTTTAAGACACTTTATCCTAGTTTGAACATTAATAACATAGGACGACCCCAAAATCTATATCGTCATTCGTAGGAAGTAGTCTACACTGGAGTCTCTATCCGTTGGATCTTTGCGTGACACAAAATTTGATCATTTAGTATTAGTACGGCACTAGTGTAACAACAGTAGTTTCTTGTGTGTAATATTTAGATATTTTTATATAAATAGTTCATTTATAATTATTTTCCAATCCAACCTTCTTCAATAAGCAACCCATAATTCCTCCATGCCAATTTAGGCCACTTCCCTCTTTTTGTAGGATTTATTTATATATTTAGTTATTACCTTTATCTTATTTCTTTTAGAATCCAATAAAATCTTGGTTATTAATATCAATTAGAATAAATAATTATCATAGAATTCTGTCAACTAAATTTGGAAATAACATATTCCTACCCCATGATCGAACCCCCCATACCAGCAAGTGCGCTCCCCCTCTCCAATCCGTGACCCCTCTCCCTCTTTCTACCCACACACACATATATATATATATATATATATATATATATATATATATATATATATATATATATATACGTCATATTCTTCTTAAACCCTAACCCTAATCTAAAATCATCCTCCACCTCCTCAAAGCCGCCGATTTCTCCTCCCATAATAGGCCCCTCACGATAGCAACTCCAAGGCCCCCTCCTCCATCCAAGATCCATAATCATCTTCTTCCTTCTACTTCTAGTAAGTTCTTTCTTTAAACCTTCTCTCCTCCAACCTCTCTAATATATATATATATATATATATATATATATATATATATATATATATATAATTTTATATTTGTTTACAATCTTTTATCATATTCTTCATTGTAGAATTTTATTTTAGAGTTTTTCATGTAGAGCTTTGAACCCATGAATACATGTATGCACCCATAGGTAGAAAACTTGATTTAACCATTTTAATAATAGAGATATATGATGATTAAAATTATTTTAGCCATATTTTTACTATTTATTTTTGAATATAAGTTTGATAAATTTCTGTTAAATAAATTGCATGTACAATGTGTATGGTGGCCTAGTTTAATGTTTTGTCCAAAACTCGGCATCGAACCCTTCTAAAACTTTATAAATAATTAAAATATGAGATTATTAACCTATATTAAATTCAGTTTTTAAATTATTTTACCAGAAATATTACTTTTGATTTAAATAAATTTTATGCATAAAAAGACACATAGTTGACCTAGTTTGCATGTAAACTTATTGTAACTTATTTTTTGGCCATATATGAATGTTCACCCTATTATTTTGTCATTAAAACTTAATTTTCCAGAATTAAATATGATTTAGAATTTTCAAGCAAAACATAATAGTAGGATTATAATGGCAAATTTTACTAATACTATTGTGTCACGCTCCGGTTCCATGGATAAGGAACCGAGACACGTGACAATGGCCAGCAGTGTACTTCGGCGGGCATTTCAATCTAATGGGCCCGTCGGAGTACACTTAAGCTGTAAAGTACAATGAAAAACCCATGAAAAATATACTCAACCTAAATCTCATCCACGTGCATCAATATAAGAGCACAATAGAAGTAAATACAACAACTAATGTGCAGGAAGGAAATATCCAAATAAGTATCAAATACAAATACTAGAGTAGTCACACGGGAACAAACTCGCTAGTACAAATATACTGGAATGGAAGTAAGAAATAAGATAACTTGGGACGGCAGCAGGTAACTAGGTAATGATACCGTCCAAAGGAAAGAGTCACTACCAGCGATCAGGCGAAGTCCTCAGGAATGACCTCATCCTCGGCAGTGAGTACAGCTGCTGAATAGATGCCCGGTCCGTACTCCTCCGGGTAATCCTCGTAGCCTACACTGGAAGGGAACCAGGTCCTCAAAGGGACATAACAAGGTACAGAAATACAACAAGCCAGGTAAACAGATAGTACAAGTACAACAACAGGGTAATCTAACATAACCAAATAAGTGAGACACAATTTAAAGACAATGTTCGACGCGTGGGCTTTCTAAAATAAAATCGTAGCTCCGGACATGGAATCACACGGCACGTACCGCAGCTCTTGGAAAAGAGTCATACGGGTGATACCACTACATTAGATACATAAATCACTCCAAAATACTATATAAATATAAGCACGTGCAGAGTAGCCCAAACGTCTAGTAACTGTCTTCCCCTTCCCAAGCGGTCAACGATTGTGCGCTGAACCTGAACCTCTAACTACAGTCTTGACACACAGAAATAACTCAACAGACGTGACCCAAAGGCCGTCCCAGTCTCTGGTCATGATGTCAGTATTAGGATACAGGAATCTGGCACGATCACAGTGTGTATGTGTATCCTGGGGTGTGGATGTACTCAGGTGCGTGCATCGAGGTGCTATAAAGCATTTAACAATTATTCTAAGACGTTACGTCGAATGTCAACACCCGGTTGTGATCCGGACGTTTAGTATCGAACGTCAACAAAGTTATGCACACAAAGTACATAAAGAACAACAACTATCTGTAAACTGAAATACAGGGTGGCAAGGTACACTTGCCTGCGTGCGGCTGCTGATGACGGGGATCTGGTACCGCGTCCAAGTCCTCAGGTCCCTCAGTACCTAGAGATAGGATACAAACCAGAATCAATAGTCTATTCTACGTCAAGCAGGGATGCGACACACAACTATACTCAAACTCAGTCTCTGCTACGACTCACAGGGATAAGACACTTGGGGGTTGACCACAGTTGACTATCGGTATGATAGTCAAATCATCTAATCATCAGTATCACATCATCAAACCATCCCCAAAACATAGTTATTAATTTTTAATTTCTTCGTTCAATATCGCTGTTACTAATCACCAAGTACCTCCCTAAATTAATCACTTCAAGTTCCCAGTTTCTAAATTATCGATCACACTAGTCCTTAATCAGTCATTCACTTACTATCCTTACTAATACATTTAAAGTGGGCATTTTACACTACATTCTTCGAAGACAAGTTTCCTCGACCTAACATCTACTGCCCATTGGATCACCAAATCATACCATTTCTTAATGCGAATTCAACCACGACCATACTAACTATTCCATGTAGGCTGTATAAGCAATGCTCCTCTTCCAACTTAAACATGAAAGTATAAATCATCAATCCATGCTCCTCAGCCCTAGCTAATGCACACAACCATAAGTATTCACAATCCTCATTCTTACTAATATAATGTGTTGAAAAGAATTCTAACTAACCACATGTAATAACCCTAATCTTATAATTATAACAACACTAATAAGAGACAAGACGAGAGGAGAGCTGTACCTCGACTGTGAGGTATCGATGGTGGTGGTGATGGTATAACCGGATAGGGAGGAGGCCGGAGTGGCACTGTCGAAGGAAGTCAGACAGTCGACGTCGGTCACCGTACTGTCGGTCGGGGGTGAGAGTCAGGCCGGAGCGGGGGGAAGAAATGTACTGTGGGTCGAACGGTCACAGGGGAGGAACTGCTGCACCGCAGGGCTGTGCTGGGTCGGGCTGGACAGCGGCCGGAGTGCGCTGTGTTACAGCAGGCGGGGGAAGGAGTCAGTGACGGGCCGGGCGGTTCAGTCCGACGGAGACGGTCGAAGGAGCACAGGTCGCGGGGGTCGACTCAGTTTTTGCACAGCAGCGGTCGGCCAGAGCTGCACAGTGGCGGCGGGGACAGCTGCTCCGCGGGCGGTGGGGACAGCTGCTCAGCGGCTGGTCGGCGCTGAAGTTTTTACCGATCGGGGACACAGTCGGTCGGGGGGTCGGGAAACACAGCCGACGGAGCGTGCTGCAATGGTCGGCGGAGGTGGACTGCACAGGTCGACGGAGGTGGACTGCACAGGTCGGCGGAGGTGGACTGGCCGGAGCCGAGTTGGTCGGCCGGCCGGTCTTCAGGAGGAGGGAGTGTTAAAGGAAGAAGAAGAATGGAGAGAGAAGAAGCTTTTGTATGGAGAATTTATGGAGGAGTGAGGAGAGAGAGAGAGAGAGGGGGGGTTTCCACTCCTAGGGATTAGGGCCGGCCTTGGGGTTTGTGAGGGTGATGGTGATAGTTTTATAGGGAGTGGTGAATGGATGGAGGGTGTAGATTAGCCCATTCAAAATGGAGGGCTAAGATTTCTCATGAGAGAAATCATTTCTTCATGAGAAGTGGAGTAGGGGAGTGTGTAATCCGGTCCAACATAATTAACCTCTCCATTTGGTCTTGGCCAATGGGATGAGGGCACCTATAATTAATAAATTGCAACTTAGCCCCTTAAATTTGGAAAATTATACGAACACATAAAATGATGCCAAAATTTTGGAGAAAATTGCGGGTGATAATTTGCATGGCGAGGGGGTGTTGGGGGTTTGGCACGGGTTTAATTTAATGGCCATCGAAATTAATTTCGGATTAAAATAGGATTAGGCCAAATTGGTATCTCCGATTTAAATAGAATTAAAGTGTCCCGCGCTTTTAAATTAAATGGGGGCACTTGGGGTCAAAATTCGAAAATGACGCAAAGGTCAAAAATGGTGGAGGCTTGGAGTCAGTCTTGGACCCTTTAGTTGGTCCGGCTCAACGGGTTAAGTTGGTATCTCAAAATTTAGGGTAACGACACAGGTGTCCGACACGAAATTAAATATGGATTACGGTTTCGAAAAATTGTGCAATTAATTTAGTGCACAACAAAATCTGATTTTAAGTGACGAAAAAGTCCAGTGCCTAATTTGGCGGGTCAAGTCAGAAGTACAATAATCCGATGGAATTTACGGGCTGATATTGGGCTCCAAAAATTTAGCAATGATAGGGCGCGCCAAGGGTTTTAATTAAATGAATTAAAACAACAGTCAGACTCAACTCTACTCTAAACCTCAACATCTGCTACCAATCCAAAAATTTTCCCAGTCCAAACCTGACTATCTATAGAATTAATCGAGGGGGCTTACATTCTTCCCAACTTAGAAAAATTTTGTCCCCAAAATTAAAAGTAAAGCACGATAATAGCTAAAAGAATTTTAAAACAACTAGTAATCAAATTCCGTACGTAAATTCGTACCTTGCTCCTCAAATAAGTACGGGAACCGCTGCCGAATAGAATCCTCACGCTCCCAAGTAGACTCGCTTGATGAATGGTGCTTCCATGCCACTCTAACAAGTCGAATCGTCTGCCCTCTCAAAGTCTTCTCGCCGTGGTCGAGGATCTTGACTGGCTGCTCTACGTAAGACAGACTGGGCCCGACTGTAATCTCCGAATGATCAAGCACGTGGCTAGGGTCTGCGATATATCTCCTCAGCTGCGATACGTGAAATATGTCATGTACTCCCTCTAATGATGGAGGTAATACAAGATGGTACACCACTTTGCCAACTCGTTCTAAGATGTCAAAAGGTCCGATGTACCTCGGACTCAGCTTGCCTCTGCCTCCGAATATGATGGTATCGCGGGTGGGTGATATCCTCAAAAATACATGGTCACCCTCCTTGAACTCCAATGGTCTGCGGTGCGCATCTGCCCAATGTTTTTGTCTGTCCTGTGCTGCACGCAGGTGGCTCTGAATCTGCTTGACCTTCTCCACTGTCTGTGTCACCAACTCTGGACCAAGTATTTGACGCTCTCCCACGTCACTCCAACAAACTGGCAACCTACATTTCCTGCCGTACAGTGCCTCATACGGTGCCATCTGTATGCTGGCCTGGTAACTGTTATTGTAGGAGAATTTTACCAAGTGTAGGTGGTCCTCCCAAGATCCTCTAAAATCTATCATGCATGCTCTCAACATATCCTCTAATATCTATATCATGCGCTCTGATTGACCATCAGTCTGTGGATGATATGTAGTGCTAAACTTGAGATGAGTTCCTAGGCTCTTCTGCATACTCTGCAAAAAATGTGACGTGAATCTGGAATCACGATCCGATATGATGCTGGTAGGCACTCCATGTAATCGTACTATCTGCCTCATATACATGTTAGCTAGTATCTTTGTGGATTGCCCAACTCTGAAGGGCAAAAAATGTACAGACTTGGTGAGTCTGTCCACGATAACCCAAACTGCATCCTTCCCGCTAGGGCTTCGTGGGAATCTTGTGACAAAGTCTATGGTAATGTGTTCCCACTTCCACTCGGGAATGGGAAGTGGCTGCAATAATCCTACAGTCCTCTTATGTTTAGCCTTGACTTGTTGACAAACTAAACACTTCGCCATAAATCTTGTAATTTCTTTCTTCATCCCATGCCACCAGAAATGCTGCCTCAAGTCTCGGTACATTTTTGTACCCCCGGGATGAATGGAATAAATTGAGCTATGAGCCTCGGTCATCAACTCTTGGCGTAGCTCGCCACTTGGAACATATAGGCGATCTCCGCACCTCAACGTTCCGTCTTCATGAATCTTGAGTCCCGTCTGCATGCCAGCTTATGTCCTCTCTCGTAGACGTCGAAATCTCGCATCTATAGGCAAAGCTGCCTTGATCCTCTCAATTAAAGTAGACTGAACCTCAAGACTGGCCATCTGTCTATCCATGCCTGGCATTACAATCTCTATCCCAAGCTCCTAGAGATCCTCTAGTAATTGTCGCTGCGTCGTCAAAAAGTATGCCATGGGCTTCCTGCTTAAGGCATCTGCTACGACATTCGCCTTACCAGGGTGGTACTGCAACTCAATGTCATAATCTGTCATCAATTCTAGCCAGCGTCTCTGCCTCATGTTGAGCTCCTTCTGCGTGTAGACGTACTTTAGGCTTCTATGATCTGTGTAAATCTCTACGCGCTCACCATAAAGGTAATATCTCCATAGCTTTAGTACAAATATCACTGCAGCTAGCTCCAAGTCGTGCGTTGGATAGTTCTTCTCATGAACTCTCAGCTGTCTTGATGCGTAGGCTATCACCTTGCCGTGTTGCATCAGTACACATCCCAATCTGCTCCCTGACGCATCACTGTATACTATAAATCCTCCTGATCCTGAAGGTAGTGTCAAAATCAGTGCTGATGTCAGACGCTTCTTTAGCTCATCGAAAGCCGCCTGACACTCGTCGGTCCAGATAAACTCCTCGCCTTTACGCGTCAGTCGCGTTATAGGCGCAGCTATCCTCGAGAAGTTTTCCACGAACCTCCGATAATATCCGGCAAGTCCGAGAAAACTCCTAACCTCCGTAACTGATGTAGGGGTAGGCCAGGTCTCAACTGCAGCTATCTTCTCCGGGTCAACTGATAGTCCATCTCCGGTAATTATGTGTCCCAGAAACGGTACTCTATCCAAGCAGAACTCATATTTGTTGAGTTTGGCGTACAGCCTCTCACGTCTCAGCGTCTCCAACACGATCTTGAGATGCCTCTCATGTTCCTCCTAGCTCTTGGAATATATCAAGATGTCGTCTATAAATACCACCACGAACTTATCCAAGTATTGGTGGAAGACATTGTTCATCAAACACATAAATACTGCTGGCACATTGGTTAAACCAAACGGCATGACTAAAAACTTATAGTGGCCATACTTCATCCGAAAGGTCATCTTCTGTATGTCCTCTTTACGTACCTTGATCTGATGATAACCATGCTCTCGGGCTCCCCGAAGAAACTCAAACTTTAGGTGATCTGGGGGTCTAAAGATGACACAACCATAATGGCAATCTAGCATTGCGTGGTATTGGCTCAACCAATCCATGCTTAGGACAATGTCATAGTCCGGCATGGAGAAAACCAAAATCCGGGCACGCATCTCTCGCCCGCAGACAACTACTGAACATGATCTACAAGTGTCGCTAACAGGTACTATTCCACCTCCCGTAAGAATCCTCTTGACCTTCGGAAGGGGTGCGGTGGCTATTCTATGGGTAGCCACGAAACTAGCAGCTATAAAAGAGTGTATGGCACCAGAATCAAATAGGACTAATGCTGGTAATGAAGCTACTAAGATAGTACCTGCGATCACTTCTTCGGCTGTCTCTGCCTCCTCTATAGTCATAGCGTAGGCTTGTCCCTATCTCAGTGCCGATGCCCTTGGCTGATGCCGATCCTGGTGGAACTGACCTGCCTGTGGGGCCAAGGGTGGCCTCCTATGGTTTCCCCCTGGTGTTGGTGGTCGCTGTGTTCCAGCTCCTACGTAAGGCGGCCTCGGTCTAGGAGGCTGCTGATAAGGCCTCGGCGCTGGCAGGGCTGGCCGATGGACCATCTGTGCTGGAGCCCTCTTGTCTGGGCACTCTCGGACTGCTTGCCGGTTCGATCAGCATCTCAAGCAAACGCCCAGTCTCCGTCGGCAGTCCCTCAATAGATGTCCCTTCTTGCCGCAGTAATGGCAAGTGGGAATGACAGCTCCCTGCTGTGGTGCTGCCCTCTGCTGTTTCTGATGTACCAGAGGACGCTTCGCAGATCCTCCTTGCGAGGCTCAGACTGCTGATGATGACTCATAGGAGCGCTTCTGGCTGGCCTCCATCTTGTTGATGCGGTCCTGGCGTCGTGCTGCAAGTAGTACCTCAGAGTAAGAGGTGGGGGCTGTGGACCCGATAAGCATCTGGGTCTCAAAACTCATGCCCTCATAAAACTTCTCGGCCTTCGCTTCCTCAGTGGGGATCAGGTATGGTACAAATCTGCTCAGGCGGAGGAACTCTGCATTGTATTCCTCTACAGTCATACTCCCCTGCCTGAGGTTCTGGAATCTGCTCCGAAGCTCTGCTCGGGCAGTAGAGGGTATGTACATCTCTTGGAAGAGCCTAGAGAACTCTTCCCATATGGCATGATCTGGTCCCAAACGATGCTCCTCAGAAAGCCACCAATGATGCACGTTGCCGGTGAGCTGCATCCTGACGACCGTCATCCATCGGTGTCGGGGGAGGTCAGTAGCCTCCAGCTAGTGTTGAATGCTGGTGAGCCAAGCGTGGACCCCAGTTGGCTCCTCTGTGCCCACAAAAGGTTGCGGCATCAAACGACGAAAGTCTATGACAGACCCTCGTGTTGGCTCGTATGCTGGTGGTGACACCTGCCCCAAGGCCGTCACGATGCTCTCTCTCAGGGTCTCAGCCAGGCGCTGTTGGGCCTGCTGCTGAGCCTGCTGCTGGACCTACTGCTGGGCCTGTATCATCGCATACATCATCTGGAACATCTAGGTTCCATCCATCGGTTGCCCTGCGGGGAATGGCATAAAGGGCATCTGGGGCGGGAATGGTGGAGGAGATGGTAGCTGCTGCTCCTCCTAACTCGGGATCCTCCGATCCTCAGGTCCTGCCTGATGTGGAGTCTGATGTCCGTCTGATGGCACCTCGGGATATCCTGATGACTGCCCCAGTGGAGCTGGAGTTAGCAGAAGGACCTGCTCCAGTTCTGGTTCTCTGGATGATCCTGCGTCTCGGGGAACGTCGCCAGGCTGCGCGATCCGTCCACTACGGAGATTCATAAATCTGAAAAGAAGTCATGACTGCGATCAATATTTGAGAAAAAATAAATAAGATGTAATTTGGTAAACGATATCGAGATAGAGGTGTCATGTGAAGGTTTTAAACTTTACAGATGAGATTTCTAACTCTAATCCTAATTTGCAGGCTCGCTTGGCACAGTCAGGTGACCAAGGCGATTTAAATTAAACCTGCATGGGCCACCATAAAAACCTTGTCACGCTCCAGTTCCATGGATAAGGAACCGAGACACGTGGCAATGGCCAGCAGTGTACTTCGGCAGGCATTCCAATCTAATGGGCCCGTCGGAGTACACTTAAGCTGTAAAGTACAATGAAAAACCCATTACATAACACAAATACAATCAACCTAAATCTCATCCACGGGCAGCAATATAAGAGCACAATAGAAGTAAATACAACAACTAATGTGCAGGAAGAAAATATCCAAATAAGTATCAAATATAAATACTAGAGTAGTCACACGGGAATAAACCCGCTAGTACAAATATACTGGAATAGAAGTAAGCAATAAGATAACTTGGGATGGCAGCAGGTAACTAGGTAATGATACCATCACAAGGAAAGAGTCACTACCAGCGATCAGGCGAAGTCCTCAGGAATGACCTCGTCCTCGGCAGTAAGTACACCTGCTGGATAGATGCCCGGTCCGTACTCCTCCGGGTAATCCTCGTAGCCTACACCTGGAAGGAAACCAAGTCCTCAGAGGGACGTAACAAGGTACAGAAATATAATATTCCAGGTAAACAGATAGTACAAGTGTAACAACAGGGTAATCTAACATAACCAAACAAGTGAGACACAATTTAAAGACAATGTTCGATGCGTGGGCTTTCTAAAATAAAATTGTAGCTCCGGACATGGAAACACACGGCACGTACCGCAGCTCCGGGCAAAGAGTCACACGGGTGATACCACTACACTAGATACAGAAATCACTACAAAATACTATATAAATATAAGCGCGTGCAGAGTCGCCTAAACGTCTAGTAACTGTCTTTCCCTTTCCAAGCGGTCAACGATTGTGTGCTGAACCTGAACCTTTAACTACAGTCTCGACACACAGAAATAACTCAACAGACGTGACCCTAAGGTCGTCCCAGTCTCTGATCATGATGTCAGTATCAGGATACAGGAATCTGGCACGATCACAGTATGTATGTGTGTCCTAGGGTATCGATGTACTCAGGTGCGTGCATCGAGGTGTTATGAAGCATCTAGCAATTATTCTAAGACGTTACGTCGAATATCAACACCCGGTTGTGATCCGGATGCGAAGTATCGAACGTCAACAAAGTTATGCGCACAAAGTACATAAAGAACAACAACTATCTGTAAACTAAAATACAGGATGGCAAGGTACACTTGCCTGCGTGCGGCTGCTGATGACGGGGATCTGGTATCGCGTCCAAGTCCTCAGGTCCCGCAGTACCTAGAGATGAGATACAAACCAGAATTAATAGTCTATTCTACGTCAAACAGGGATACGACACACAACTACACTCAAACTCAGTCTCTGCTATGACTCACAGGGACAAGACACTAGGGGGTTGACCACAGTTGACTATCGGTATGATAGTCAAATTATTTAGTCATCAGTATCACATCATCAAACCATCCCCAAAATATAGTTATTGATTTTTAATTTCTTCGTTCAATATCGCTGTTACTAATCACCAAGTACCTCCCTACATTAATCACTTTAAGTTTCCAGTTTCTAAATTATCAATCACACTAGTCCTTAATCAGTCATTCACTTACTATCCTTACTAATACATTTAAATTGGGCATTTATACTACATTCTTCAAAGATGAGTTTCCTCGACCTAACATCCACTGCCCATTGGATCACCAAATCATACCATTTTATAATGCGAATTCAACCACGACCATCCTAACTATTCCATATAGGCTGTATAAGCAATGCTCCTCTTCCAACTTAAATATGCAAGTATAAATCATCAATCAATGCTCCTCAGCCCTAGCTAATGCACACAACCATAAGTATTCACAATCCTCATTCTTACTTATATAATGTATTGAAAAGAATCCTAACTAACCACATGTAATAACCTAAATCTCATAATTATAACAACACTAATAAGAGACAAGGCGAGAGAAGAGCTGTACCTCGACTGCGAGGTGTCGATGGTGGTGGTGATGGTGTAACCGGACATGAAGGAGGCCGGATTGGCACTGTCGAAGGGAGTCGGACAGTCGGCGTTGGCCACCGCACTGTCGGTCGGGGGTGAGAATCAGGCCAGAGCGGGGGGAAGAAATGTACTGTAGGTTGAACGATCACGGGGGAGGAACTGTTGCGCCGCGGGGCTGTGCTGGGTTGGGCTGGACAGCGGCCGGAGTGCACTGTGTTGCAGCAGGCGGGGGGAAGAGTCAGTGACCGGCCGGGCGGTTCAGTCCGGCGGAGACTGTCGAAGGAGCACAGGTCGACTCAATCTCTACACAGCAGCGGCCGGCCGGAGCTGCACAACGACGGCGGGGACAGCTGCTCATCGGGCGGCGAGGACAGCTGCTCAGCGGCTGGTCGGCGCTGAAGCTCGTACCGGTCGGGGACACAGTCGGTCTGGGGGTCGGGAAACACAGCCGGCGTAGCGGGCTGCACAGGTCAGTGGAGGTGGACTGCACAGGTCGGCGGAGGTGGACTGCACAAGTCGGCGGAGGTGGACTAGCCGGAACCGAGTTGGTCGGCCGGTCGGTCTTCAGGAGGAGGGAGAGTTAAAGGAAGAAGAAGAAGAAGAAGAAGAAGAAGAAGAAGAAGAAGAAGAATGGAGAGGAGAAGCTTTTGCATAGAGAATTTATGGAGGAGTGAGGAGAGAGAGAGGGGGGGTTTTCCATACCTAGGGATTAGGGTCGGCCTTGGGGTTTGTGAGGGTGATGGTGATGGTTTTATAGGAGTGGTGAATGGATGGAGGGTGTAGATTAGCCCATTCAAAATGGAGGGCTAAGATTTCTCATGAGAGAAATTATTTCTTCATGAAAAATGGAGTGGGAGGGTATAATCCGGTCCAACATAATTAACCTCTCCATTTGGTCTTGGCCAATGGGATGAGGGCACCTATAATTAATAAATAGCAACTTAGCCCCTTAAATTCGAGAAATTTCACGAACACATAAAATGACGCCAAAATTATGGAGAAAATTGTGGGTGATGATTTGCATGGCGAGGGGATGTTGGGGGTTTGGTACGGTTTTAATTTAATGGCCATCGGAATTAATTTCGGATTAAAATATGATTAGGCCAAATTTGTATCCCCGATTTAAATAGAATTAAAGTGTCCCACACTTTTAAATTAAATGGGGGCACTTGGGGTCAAAATCCGAAAATGACGCAAAGGTCAAAAATGGTGGGGGCTTGGAGTCAGTCTTGGACCCTTTAGTTGGTCCGGCTCAACGGGTTAAGTTGGTATCTCAAAATTTTGGATAACAACACATGTGTCCGACACGGAATTAAATATGGATTACAGTTTCAGAAAATTGTGCAAATAATTTAGAGCACAACAAAATTTGATTTTAAGTGACAGAAAAGTCCAGTGCCTAATTTGGCGGGTCAAGTCAGAAGTACAATAATTCGATGGAATTTACGGGCTGATATTGGGCTCCAAAAATTTAGCAATGATAGGGCGCGCCAAGGGTTTTAATTAAATGAATTAAAACAACAATCAGACTCAACTCTACTCTAAACCTCAACATCTGCTACCAACCCAAAAATTTTCCTAGTCTAAACCTGATTATCTATAGAATTAATCGAGGGGGTTTACATATTGGTAGAAGACTAGTATGTGTCCAAAGGAAAGACCAATAAGTAGAATTGATAATTTTGTATGTAGGAACTCATTAAATAATTATTTTTTAGTATTTTTGAATTAGTTTTAGAATTTAACTTTTCTTATGAATTCATCTTTTGAGACCTTGCATGTTGAGAAAATCCTATTTAGCACACATAATTGCATGACTAGTTACCAACCTTCGTAGAAACCTATTGTGAGTTAAAAACCATTAATTTGATTATTTTTGTAATTAATTCCAGAATTAATAGTTTAATAAAAAATATTTAAAAAGTTTTTGGTAATGTTTGATGGTTAGTAATAATTTTGTGTGTAGTTACTTGCATGTACAACCAACATTGGATTAATAACTCGATGATAACTTAATTAGATAATAAGAGTCTAATTAGTGTAATAATTAATTGATAGGTGTTCGTGACTTTTCTGTGGAGAGCTTCGGACCAGATTTGTTGTGCTCGCAGTATGGCTTGGAAGGCAAGTACACCTTGCTTGATTTTATTGTTCAGTATACATATGCCTAGTTTTTATTTGTTAGTTTTGTGCACGCATCTTAGAGTAGCAGACTTACCTGGTATATTGTGAAGATACGTGGTATCTTTTGACCTGGCACATGTTCAACATGATCACTGAGTGAGTGCGTGTATGGACTAGTGCGTCAACTGATCATCGATACGTCAATTCGCGTCTTGTGTTTATAGTTAGTATTTATCTTGTTTTCTATATTTATTGACGTCGTTGCATTATGTCTGCACCGCGTATATGGTTCGAATACATTGGAAGGGGAGAATCTACTAGTGAGAATATGTTATTTCTGTTTCTTACTGTGTATATGGTGTAACTGCGTACCCACGAGTCTTTTCAGACGCTTGGTGGGATGACTGTTCTTCTATTTATCCCCCCTCATGCGACACTAGAGATGTCTTGACTGTATATCAATTAGATGGTTAGTTACCCTATTTATTGTTTACTGCTTTACTTTTATGCATGTTGATTTCTTGTATACTTTTTACGTCCCTATAAGGACCTGGCACATTTTTCAGATCTAGACGAGCACTTGTACCCGATGGACTACGAAGTTGGAGATTTTCAGACGAGGATATTGAGGTGGAGCCATAGGAGTTCCCTTGAGCATTCATGGACGACAATTGCTTAGTGTCTTGGTTCTCTTTATCTAGTTAGCTGACACCCAGACTATTTATTTATTGCTTAGGTGTATTCTTTCAGTATTCGTTTGTACTCAGTCTTTTCATGGATTGTTCTCCACTAGATTCTATTTTGTATTTGATTCTGAGACTTATCTATTAATTCAGTTCTTACTCTGTGATATTTGTGAATGAGACTAGATTTTACCTACCTGTGATACCGTGACTTATATATATTTTAAAGCATACTACGATTGGTTAGGTCCATTAAATTAGGTTTTTATACTTATTCTTACAATTGGCATGTATACGTATACATAGTCCTACGTATTTTGGGACTGGGGTGTGACAATAACTGCTTTATGTAGTAGATTCATTTAGGTTCGCTTTACAGGCTCCCCGAGTAGTGCTCGAGCTGGTACTAGTGCATTCGGCCACTTCTGGATGGACTCTCTCCTGATGACGCGTTCCATTCGTCGCGCTGCGGCAAGGACGTCCGTATAAGAAGTATGTGCGATGGAGACAATCTGTCTTTGTAGCTCAAAGCTCAATCCATCAAAGAATTTTTCCGCCTTCTCTCTTCTGTCTGAATTAGTGTAGGTGCAAAGAGGCTCAAACGGATGAACTTCGCATTGTACTCTTCCACTATCATATTTTTCCGAGTGAGCCGATTGAACTTGTCCCAAAGTTTTGATCGAGCAATAGATGGAATGTACATCTCCTAAAAGAGTCTAGAGAAATCTTCTCAAGTAAATCGATCGGGTCCGAGTCGCTTCTCCTCCGTGAGCCACTAGGGATGCGAATTGCCTAGCAGCTACATTTTGACTGCAGTCATCCAACTCTCCCTCGAAAGCTCAGCTGCTTCCAATTGATGTTGGATGTTTGTGAGCCACTCATGAACTTCAGTGGGCTCCTTCTTGCCCGAAAAGGTACTTGGCTTTAGTTGACAAAAATCTGTGATGGATCCCGTCGATGGCTGCCTAGCTGGTGGAGTCGCCTGCTCCAGTGCTGTCACTATACTGCTCCTAAGGTTCTTTACCTGACGTTGCTGGGCTTCTTGCTGAATCTGCTGTTGGGCTTGCATCATTACATAAAATATCTAGAATAACTGATACCCATCCAAAGGCTGGCCTGGCTGAAAAATTGTTATTGGTAGTATCAGTGGAGTAAATTGCGATGGTGGTAAAATATTGTCTATCCGAAACCTTGAGGCATGCTGATCTGCTGGGTTGCTTTGTTGAGTGGATGGAGCTCCACCTAATGTTGTCACCCCATCGTCGTAAGTAACCACAACACCCTACGGTGTATCCGTGGGAGTCTCGTCGCTAGTTCATGGATCCATTACTCTATATACAAAGTAAACTATGAGGATCACATAGATGAATCAAGGCATGATGCAAGTTAAAGAATTAATTCGAATTCGATATGGAGGTCAAGAACGTGTCTACATGTGGATGATATTCTATAAATTTATTCTATCCTAATTGCAGGCTTGCTCGATTCCGTAATTAAAATTCGAAACAATATATTTGTAGACCTACATGGGCCACCATAAAAACTGTCACGCCCCAGTCCAAAAATACCGAGGGAATAGCCACGTCGCAATGACCAACAACACAACTCTAATGGGCAAACTGAAATTAATGGATCCGTTAGAGTGCACTTAAGCTATAATATTATAAACAAAGGTCTACAACACATGCCACAACTTATATATCTAATGTCATCCACAAAAAAGAACCAAAATCACAAGGGATAGTCCAGTCACAATAATATTAAAATAAAACTGTCCATCAACAAGTGTAGTAAAGAAATATCGCGGGAAATCGCCCGTAATCAAAATAATGAAAAGAGAAATATCCAAGTACATCTGTCTAGTAGTCATTAAGCCAAGTCTAATGTCTAAGAATCACTAAGCATAAATAAATAGAGATAATAATTGCATGCTCAAGAGAAGTCCTCCGACATAACCTCGTCCTCTGGTGCAAGTACTGCTCCAATGTCAGCTCTTGACCCATAAATCTCGTGGTAACTCTCCTTATCTATACCTGGGGACATATCTGGATCCAGGTCCTTAGGGGACATAGCAAGGTATAATAAACACTCAAGCTAGAAGAAAAGCAGTACAGTAAAAATATATCCACAATGACAAGATACGTAACCAACTAAGTGAAATGCAAATGAGAATATCACTCGTACTCAAGCTGAAACCACTACAGGCTCTGTGTCGAGGAACCCATATCGGTAAGTAGTATCTCGAAGGGCTAGTACACACATATATATATATATATATATAAAACTAAAATTAGCCTATAGTATGGTGTGACTCTCCCCTCCCATGTAACCTCACATATTATATAGTAACACGCAGGGCCAAGACCTTTATCTATCACCACGAGTCATAAGTACAAGAGTCCTGGTACAAAGAAATACATCAAGATAAACTCTGTCTCATGTAATCAACATCAGGTGTCCTATGGTCGGTCGTGCTGGTAGTGTAAGCACGTAAAATAGGATCGTGGTATCAACTCTTTAAGTGACATTGCTCGACTCCGCGTACAACGTCGACACCCGAATCTCGTTCGGACGCTAAGTAAAGTCTCACGGTTCTAGGCTGAATAGTTAAATCACAAGAATGTAATATGAAAGTAAACTCAAGCAAATAATACAATATGATATATTGTAAGTTTGGTAAGGTACACTTGCCTGAATCTTTCTGATGAGTAAACAAAAATCCTGCTTCGGCAATCCCAGTTGTATCGTCACGTACTCCTATGAACATATGATATCTACCGATCAGTTATTATACTAAGGTATGTTACACACAACTATTTTATAGTCATCTATGGTCAAAACTAGGTCACATGGCAACTAGTCTTGTTTTAGGTTCAAGTTAGTACTAAGCTACACCATTAATCTACCAAAAATATATTCATAAAATATACTCTAATAATTCTATAATAAATATTTAAAATATCTATAATTAAGATTTAATCTTATTTTTATCTTCTGGGTGTAGTAACTAGGGTCAACTAGTTGCACAACTTGTCTACTAGTAGGTTGATTGGAACAAATCGGTACATACAAAATATAATTTTATAATTTGCAATAAACGTAAAAAATATATAATTCATAGGTCTCTAACATGGGACACATGATTTTAATCATCAAAAAATAAAGTATCGAGTTGGTGGCCACAAGTTAAAGTTACAAGTCGAATTCTTGAGTTTTCGATGTTCAATGAGTTGTCCTACGAAAATGGATGCACAAATATTTATAAAACTCAACGAGATTGATATATAGAATATTAGAGTGATAGAGGAATGTGTTAGGAATATTACCAAGTATTTATTTGCTGTCATGACACATCACAAAGTGGTGCAAACAACGGTGCACAAAAATTGGTTAAGCTTGGACTAATCATCGTAAAATGCTCGCCACTGGCAAACGGTTGCTATATAGGTGCTGTAACAAATATGGAAGGTAGATGACACATAGGGGTACGCGTTAGAGTCACAATGGTAGAGGTTTTGGGGCTGTGGAGGTACTGGAGTAGCTTGAGAAGGGAATAGACTGAATTCGAATTCAGCCTGGACACTTCCGATAGAGGGGCAATTTTGAGAAAGAGTGAGTTTTGATTAAAATTTTGTAAAAAAGTGTTTAGAACAGGAAAAAAAGAAGCATTCTGAATTTTATAGAAAGATACTTATTATGGAGGAAGATATGACCAGATTGGTGGAGTATTGCTAAATTTGGATTCAGCCTGGATAGGGGTAGAAAGATGGTGGTGTAGAGGAAAATATAGAAGGATTTTGGAGATGGTTTATGATGAGAAAATGTGAGAAAGCGAGTTAGGAAGAAGTTTTGTTCAGGTGTTATGAGGTAATAAGGTAAGGAGAAGTCTATAGGTGGCCAGCCATTAAGGGGGAGATGAAGGGTTGAGAGGAGAGTAATGGTTGAAGAGTTTTTATAAGTTATGAAAAGGGAATGGTTAAGGGTTCTTGGGAGTTATGGAAGATGAATAAGTGGAGAGGGTTGGCATGAACCATGCAGGGGTTTGGAAATGTTGTTTGGTATTTTGTAGAGATGATAATGGTACAAAATGTTTGGCTTGAACCATGCAGGGGTTTGGAAATGTTTGGGTTGAGTTATGTTGGTGCCAATGGGTCAACTTGTTCTAGTTTGTCTATTCAAAGTATTATATATATATATTTAAAAGGATTTTATAATTTAATTCTTTAAGTATTAATTCAAATAAAATAAATAAAAGATATTGTAAATTTACCAAATTAACCCTACTAAAAATGAGGGTACTTACACCAATAAATAACAAGATCTATGTAATATTAAATAGAGAGAAATAAAAGATAAATAGAACAAGAGAAAAAAATATACAAGATATGGAATACTGTAAGTAACTACAAGAGCAATGAGTATCATATACAAGAATCAAGAATACAATTAGCTAAGTGAGTGAGTACTAGCTTCAACATATGATCGACTTGGGAACTTCATAAGGATTAGGGCCCGATTAATCATACGTGCGGTGTATGATCAACACTCACAAGGACATGCACAAGGAGGGGTATGATCATATATCTACACTAACACTCCCCGCCCCCGCCTAGTATAGTGGATCCAAACATGACACACTAGGACACAAAATTCTATAAGAAGGGAGCTAATCTTCTCATGAATCAGCGTCTATATATGCACAAGAATCATAAGGCATGCACAAGAGTCATAAGGCTTGCACAAGATATACCACGATACACAATAAATAACATCTCAAAACGGGATCCGAAAATACCAATCTGTGTAACCGTGTCAAAAAATTAAGAATATCTACACTAAATACAAGAAACATAGAAGATATCATAAATGAGAAACTGTCAAAGAATGTACTCACTTGGAATCCGGGATAAAGTATCAACGATATCTGTAACAGTGTCTCGAAGACCTAAATATGGAATATCATATCAATACAATATTTTGTATTGATAAAATAAGTTAAACTAGTCGATTCTAAGTCAAACTATTCAAACTAGCTACTTTTAGGTTGTATTAGCCCATAGCTAAGTTATTAGGTCTTAATCTATATGATACAAGTCATACTAGCCAATTCTAGGTATTAGGATTCCTATAGTATCAATATCTGCAATTTCCTTAACATATAACTTATCTCCTACACTAACATATATCTAATAATAACTAATATTCTAGTAAACTAAATGTCATTCTAAAATATACTAACTAACTCAACAACTGATATCACAACTGATATCATAACTCAACTTAATGGCTAACCCCAACATCCATCTTGTTGTGTAAACTTGCATATAAGTACAATGACTAACCATATGAATACTAGCTGTTGTTGCCTTATTCTTTGAGCAACTAATTACTGCCCTCACTGCTTCTATCCTCATTTCCCAACTGCTCACATGTCCCCTCTGCTGCCAATATAGACTCGACTGTCCAACATCCCCCATGTTGCAATACAACATAGCAACTGTCATCAGCCCTCCTCAATGACCTTGGCCTTCAACAGAACAAACCAAAGTCCTAAGCCACTTCCTCCCCTAACCTACAACTTGCTCCTGCTGTGCAGAGACCATGCAATGCCTCACTGCCTACTACAGTCAAGCCCAATATGCCTATTGTTGCTCATGCGACAGTCAACACACGATCACATAACCCCCACACTGCTCCTAATCTACAACTGATAATATCCCTCCCCTAACTACAACTAATACAAACAAATACCAATGCACAACACATGTGACAGTCTCCCTCTCTCCTCTAATGACTGAACACAAAGATATAATATACTATAATATGTAAATAAGGATAAATACACCAGCAGATATATATATATATATATATATATATACATATCAAATGAACATATACCTATAAATACATATACTTTAACTAGTTAAACATGAGTAACAATACCAATTAGGATATCAATATACTCATATGACAATATATCAAACACAAGGAGTGCACCACCCCCGTATCACACTAGATCTATGATACGCTTGTGATACACCCTTGATACACTATCCAAACTCCATCCAACTCTCCACAAATGATATGAGCAAGTCTAAAATCATAATTAAAGGGAATATAAAATGCTAGCTACCCATTCTAGTGCTCGTGATAAAATATGACATGTGTAGCCTCCCGTATTGAAGGAAAAACTCCTAAATCTACCCGTGTCACATAATATCATGACACGATATACTCGTATCCGATTATGGATATGATACTAGTCTCACACAACCAAACTAATGTCAATTTGGTCCAATTGACCTATTGATAAACACATTATGCACCAATCTAGGATTTCCCCCCAATTAGGCATAAAATACACTATAACATTCACAATAGGGGTCCCTAGAGGTCAATTCTTTTTCCTATAGGTAGCCCTAGTCCATAAGTGGCATCCTAATGATTTAAATACATAATTATAGTCTAATTAGAAGAAAAAAACTAAATTGTACCTATTGTGAGATGGATTCCCAATGCAAGTCTTCATTTAGACTTAAAGAGGCCTCAACTTGTGCAATCTCTTCCTCCTTGTAGATCCTTGCCTCTTCTTGCTTCTAGAGCTTCTATTAGAGAATTTGTGGAGTAATTGGAAGAATTTTGGTAGGAATTTGGTGGAGGAATAAAGAAAATTGGAGAAGAACACAATTATAGATCTAAATTAGAATAAAATGAGAGGGAGGAGAGAAATTCTCTCCCTATAAGGGGCCGGCCACTAACCCTCTCCCCAAGAAATGTAGAATGACACAATTATCTCCATTGGGTTGTCATAAAGGAAATTAGTAAGGAGGAAAGCTTCTACTCCTAATGTATGTTTAATTAAAGCACTAACTAATCCAAATGGTGACTAATTATTGAGCCTAAATGGATCTAACTTAATTGTTGGTCTATGGTTCATGACAAGTCTAATTGGGTCCACTTACACAAGTCCAATAAATAATATAGCCTACAAGCAATAATTAAATAATACAATAATTAAATATATATTATGCACATTAATAAATAATTATGAAAAGACCAAAATATTCCTAGTCTAAAACTATGGTAGTGACAAACGGCCAAGAGCAACCCTCTCCTTCTCCATATAATTTTCTTCTCTCTTTTTTTTTCTTTTCTCCCTTCTTCATTTCTTTTTATTTTTTCTTCGTTCTTCTCTTTTAGGTTGAGCATAAGAGCTATGGTAGCCTTCAGGCTTTCAGTGTGGTGGCTAACCCTACCACCCAAGAGGAGTAGAAGCTAGGTGTGTGGCTTGAGAATCAATGCAAGTACAACATGCCAAATGTGATTAAAATTAAGTTTTTTATTATTTTTATTTTCCTATGCTTTTAGGTTGCTTAGTTTTATTCAAATGTAATATTTTAGTTATATTTGTTATGGTTTTCATGTTAATGTTGCATGTATTAGTTTGGGTTGATGTTAGAATTGGATTTGGTAGAAATCCTACGATACTAGAGTATAAACGATGGCATGTGTATATGATACTTGAGTTGTGAGACCCTACTAGCTATCCTATAATTGTTAGGCATGGATTAGGATCAATTGGATATAAATTTAACACTAAAAAAGTGCTAGCCCGAGATACTTTCTGTACAATATTAGTACATATAATATACTAACAAAATATTTTTGGTATACTACTAGTATACTGTGTTTTTGCCTATTTCCAGCAAATTCAATATCATATTTTACATGGCAGAACTGTCACGCCCCAATACTGGAATATGAAGAACGAGGGTATGACATGACCAGTTATGCACTACAGAATACAAGAGTATCCTATAATACGGTCATGATTGTACCTAGACATGAGGTATATACATAAATACAAGTCACCTTTGGCCTCACAAGCATATTATATCAATCAGTTAACACAAGAACCAGGAAATATAGAATATATAAGATAAAGCAGTGAGGTATCCCCGACGCTCCATCAAAATGATCATAAAGCTAATTATACAAAATGGAGGGCTAACACATTGTTAAATATACATGGTCATATCATCAACTATAGTTGAATATAATACAATCATGTAACAGTGAGAGTCTAAGATATACATACTAACGAGTGCCTGGTGGCTAAATGCCCTAAATAAACAAAATAATATAAGAATGGTGCCCCTCGACGACCATCCTACAGGTACGCGCCATCTAAGGTGAGGCCCCTAATAGTAAGTACCAAAAGAAAGAATAAGTTAATGAAACAAAATTAAAACAATAACATAAGTAGTAACATGTTTCTATATTATAGACATGTATTATATCGTCGAGGCAGTAATCCAACCCTTTACCAAAGAAGGATAAGGGGTTTCATACTACGCCAAGACAGAGTATATCCCTAGACTATGGTCAGGTGATAGGATTCACAATCAAGTCAGTTTAACAGATCATCCAAATAATTCCTACGACTAGCTAGATTAATATCTGGGTTATCCCGGGAATACAATATTGGGATCCTCAAATCGTGCAATATCAAAATGGGACTGGCCAGTCATATAACTAAAAATAATCAGTAACAATCCACAGTGTTACCACTTAAGAGGTCACCGGGTCGGTAACAGTAAATCAGTAATGGTCCCAATACTCCTATAGGGTAGACACTGGGTTGGTAACAATAATATAAAGTCAGATATTTCACTCTAATAGAATGGTGATACCATAGTATCTGAAAGATAGCCATTTATAAGTTACCTAATTAGCCTTTACGAGTTTTAAGTTACCTAATTAGCTCTACATTTATAAGTTACCTAATGCCTTTACGAGTTTTAAGTTACCAACCAGCAACACACAATCTCAGAATCTTTTTCCCTCCCAATGCCTTTACGAGTTTTAAGTTACCTAATTAGCTATACATTTATAATTAATCATGTGTTGTGGACATATGATCATCCTTCCTAGATGTCGTACCATAGTACGGGTAAACTGGGTGTAATTTTATATTGATTCCCAAGGGTTCAAATTTAGATTCATCATGAGCGTAGATGCACAATCAATACATGAAACTTACTCCTAGTCTATGCTAGAATCACTAACCAACTACAGGAATACCCATACATGAAATACACGATAAACTATAATATAATATGAACATGATATAACACCTTAGTGCACAAGAAACATAAATAGCACTACAGTGCACCAGTAAACAAGAAGCACCATTAATGTAATAACAGGGCCAGTACCTTCAAGGGTAAGCTTTGTAATCATATCAAGGATACACGTAGTCATGTTAGGAATAAGAACAACCAGTCAATCAATTATTCAGAATAATCTATCTATCAAGTCGATCTATCAACTAAATCGTTCTATCAATAATTTCTCCATCAATAATGAATCATATATATCAAGTCAAGAATACTATAGTAGATACTATGCTAGTTAAATTAAACAATACTAGGCCCTCAGGCTCACAAGAATTCATCAAATGATGATCACATGCTATCGATCAATAAATCCTATAATTCTCGGGATACCATAATAGGTATCACATATACAAGGCTAGAACTTAACAAATACTAGTATTAGAACATAGTAGGAAATTATTAGGACAATATACATGAATATCTAGACACTCGCACCATACGTCGGCACACAAAACCTAAAAAAACTAGAAATTTGGGTATCAGACCGGTATACATGTTGTCTGTTGGCCAAAATTGGTCACAGTCAACTCGATTTTGATACTCGACTAACCATTATTCGATATGAATTGATACATCACCTCACTACAACAAAACATAATCCATCTCTGCTCTATCTCTACTTAGCTCGCATGACAAGAATAAAGGTTTTGTTCGTCTAGTATATTTTACTTTTATTTATATATTTAATCTTTTATTTAAGTCTAGGATTTGTGTACATCTAGTCGCACTAGCATTCTAGAAGACTTAAAAAAATAACCATATACCAGTCTACTCAAAAATTGATCCAAACCTAAGTTTCAGTCCATAAAACAAACTCACAAAAACCAAAATTGTCTAGAACTATTTTGGAAACATGGAGACCGAACTTGGGACGAACTTGGTCCTTGACCAAACTTGGGCCGAACTAGGTCCCTGACCGAACTCGGTCCCCTATGACCCAGTTTTCATAGTTCTGTATTTGACTCCTTCCTCCAGGAGAACTGGGTGCCAATATTTATTTTTTTTAAACGTTAGGGGACCGAGCTCTGCCTGAAATCGGTCACCCTATATCCCTATAAATATCTATGCATTTTACTCAACTTTTATTAATTCATTTACTTTCTATTCTATCATTCCCTGAGTTATAAACCTTTTCATCACCAAGAACAACTTTCTTAGTTTTTTAAGTGCCAAGTGCGATCTCGGTTAGAAGTCTTTGTCTAGTTGTAAAGCTTAAAAATCCAAGTTCGCTTTTCAATTCAAGTGTTGAAGTCGACATTATCTTCGGATCAAAGCACATGGTTGTAAGAAATTAGCGTGCCATTCAGATCAAAGTACGTGGTTGTAAAAAATTGGCATGCCCTTCGGATCAAAGCACGTGTTGTACGCTAGTCATTGAAATAGTATATTAATACCGAACATGAGTTCTCAGGACTGGATTGACCTCCATGAGGGATACCAGTATGTATTGCATTATTTGCATTTGTGACTTCTTACTCTGATTATTTCTTATACTTGCTTGATGATAATTTTTATTTGGTAATTTACCTTAGTTTTTATTGGATATTAGTGTTAGACTCTATTCACCCCCTCCAAAATTGCCTTCAATTGGTATCAAAGCATAGGGCTCTTGAATAGGAATCATGTCCTAAGAGTAGATCTTATGGCCACTATTAAATCCATTTACATCAATAATGGTGAAGGCCAATGCACAAATAGGCCATACCTATTTGATGGTACCAACTACATGTATTAAAAAATACGTATAAGTTTTTATATCAAGTCACTAGATTTTGATCTATGGTCTATTGTTATTGATTGTAGAAGCATGAAAAATACGCTGAATAGCTATACGCAGCATGTTGGTGTTGGGCAGCGTAAAATATGACTTCGGAGCCATCAGCGTACAACAGAGCTTTTTCGCTAAGTACAGTATAAAATATAAGCTCAAGGACTATCCGCGTAAAGCAGTATGTCCAGGCTGCTTCAGCATGAAAAGGGTGCTATATCGCCTTTATGGCGTAAAACTCATCCGCTTTAATGCAGCATTGAAGTATACGAGGAACGCTTCGTATTCCCCGAAATAAACCTGTCAAATCGTGCAGTGAACCTGACGTATGACTCCTGACAAAGGGTACTGCACGACTACCCAGACGACGGCTATAATGATGGCATGGTATAGCAACCCAGACTGTCGTTTAGTAATATTTCCTTGGCATAAACCGCTTTTACGCATACAAAGGAATACGCTGCCTAGTTTTACACAGGCAGACGTGAGCTTCATACGCTCCGCAGAAGACAAACAGACTGCCACGTCAAAAGTTGCTCTTCGTACAGGGCTCGAGGCACGTCTCTGCATTTAATACGCAGAATGGTGACAGATCTTCGAGACACGCCTCTGGAATATGCTGCCTAGTTTTATACAGGCATATGTGAGCTGTTTACGCTCCACAGAAGACAAATAGGCTGCCACATCAAAAGTTGCTCTTTGTACAGGGCTCGAGGCACGTCTCTGCATTTAATGCGCAGAATGATGGTAGATCTTCGAGACACGTCTCTACATTTAATGCGCGGAAGGGTGGCAGATCTTCGGGACACGCCTCTGCATTTAATGCGCAAGATGGGGGCAGATCTCTGTATTTAATGCAAAAGATTTGATTATATCTCCAAAAGCTGTAATTTTGGCTAAAACGTCCACATCATCACTATGGCATATTATGCCATCAGGCTATTCTCAGCTATGGGAGCACACTGTACGCTATCTCCTTGGAATATGCCAACTCAGGCCACATTTGCATTGGTGCGTATTAAAGCTATTCGGTCCAGGATTCGCTCAAGGTCTCAGTCAGGGGAGGAGGATCAGCCATCTTCTATGCCCACTCGGCTTCTATGCCTACTTGGCTTTTACTCCAGTTTGATGACTATTTGGCTTCTATGCCAGGGTGACAGTTATTGGCTTCTACGCCAACCTCTTCTACGTGGGGGATAACTACCTACGTGACTTTTATGCCGTGATCTTTGCAGCAGTTATACGTATTGTCTCTTAATGGGACACGCGTCACATGCTCATTTAAAAGGTCATTTATACGTGGGTAACGGTTATTGTAACCGTTGCGTAAAAGGTGCTATACTTTCCACTAACCGGCTTCTATGCCGACTGGATGGTCACTGTCACTAAAACCCTATAAATAGTGACCTCTATCAACAAAAGTCCAGGATCAAAAAACTGAAGGTCGATTCCAAGATCAAAAGAAGAAGGTCAAGGAACTAAGAGTCAAAAAGTCTTTGAGAGAGAAGAACCCAGAGCTCAGACGAAGAGTAGTGGTCGACGACTTTGGCATTGAGCATCCACTCTCTTTTGCAACCTTCGAAGCTGCTTTCTGTCTTCTACGACACTTCTTCATCATCGTGTGGTCCAAGGGACAAAGTGATCGACTGCAGATCAGACTCCTATAGCAATATTTACCCAGATTAAAAATTATACTTGACATCCTCGTATAGGATTAATTGTACTTCTTGTTTGTGAACCTAAGAATAAGTTTCGTATAAACCTCGTCTTATTTCTTTCGTTTATTATCAAACACATCGATGGCTACAAAAAGCCTACAAAAATTATTGTAGATGGTAACCATGTAGAAAAGCCTCATGATAGATATACTAAGCTTGATTCTAAAGCTATAAATGTATTATTTTGTGTTATAGACAAGACTGAGTTTAATAGAGTATCTACATGTACAATTTCTCATGATGATTAAAAATTTCTTGAGGTAACTCATGAAGGAACTTCACTAGTGAAGGAATCCAAAATTAGTAGGCTAATACAAGAGTATGAGACATTTAAAATGAAGCTTAATTAGACCATTACACAAATGTTCACATATTTTCTTGATATTAATAATCCTCTTTCTTTTTCTTGGCAAGAAATATGACAATCATGAAAATATATGCAATGTACTTTGGGGGCTTACAAAGAACTAGAACCCAAAAGCAACGATGTTCATAGAAAGAAATGACCTCACCGTCATGACTCTAAAGATGCTTATAGGAAAACTGATGACATATGAACTGGATCTCAAAAGGCAAGAAGAATCAACACCAGGGAGAAAATCATAGCATTAAAAGCACAACACAAGAAGGTCTCTGATGATAAGGAGTTGGCCCTAGTTTCTAGGAGATACCCATTCTTGTGCTCGTGGTAGAAATTCTTACAAAACTGCAAATCTTTGCCTAATGGCATTAACAGATAATGTAACACAAACCCTCTTTATGGATATTTCTTTTTTTATGAACTTTCTATTGCTATTAATGATCTTGTTGAAGATAGCAAAAAACTTAGAGAAAAATACAAGCATACTGAAAAAGAGATACAAATGCATTGAATGGAAACTCTACAGTAGGGGTCGGGGGAGTGAATATAGTGTATGACAATAATCCAATTTAAAATGTAAGACAATTACTAAATTAAAAGATAAATGTAGATAAGTACGAAAATATGAAATAAGTAAAAGCTAAGCAATAGTAAATGCTATAAAGTAAGAATTCACAAATGCTAATACCATGATGTATACTAGTTTCTCTCGTGGAGGACTAATCTAGTATCGAGAACTCTGCTGGATGTTAATCCACTATTTATGAAATAGCTTACAACACCAACTTTGATCCGAAGGCTTGTTGACTTCTTATAGACAGGAGATTTGATCCGAAGTACTCACTAACTTCAAACATTTGAACAAAAAACTTGATACCCAGGCATGTATAACTTTTTGAGGCTTCTAACTGAGATCACACTTGACACTAGAAGGCTATGAGAGTTGCTCTTAGGAATAGAAAGGTTTTAGCTCAGATAAAGAGTGTGAAGTAGAAGAGATGATTGAAAGTGAATGAGTGATTTGGAATGGTGGAATTTATCTCTATTTATAGGGTTTTTCTAAACAGAGTTCAGCCAGAGTTCGGTGCCCCAACGTTCAAAATTTAAATATTGCATCCTGATCTTATAGATGACCAAGACAATCCAGGAAGACTAAATCCCTATGGAACAAGTTTGGCCAAAACTGTCTCTTTAGGTCAGTTCAGTTCAGTCTAGTTTGACTAAGTTTTGGGTCATTTTAGGGACTTGGTTTTGTGGCCTAAAACTTTGGTTTTGAGTCCGGTATAGGTTTGAGCTTCCTAATGACAGTATGACTTGATGTACATCATCCTAGACTCAAAATAATTAGAAAATACATAGACCAAAAACATAAACTCTTTTGTTGTAGTATTCGTCAATCTTGTACTGTTGTAGTGTCGCAGTCTTGAATGTACCAGTTTTCAACTTGTACTTGTATAGTGTTTGGTCGATTGTCAAAATCAAGGTGACCATGACATATTTTTGCCAACAATCTATTTCATTTTGATAATTAACAAACTATGAAAGATATATCAAAATAAATATAGTAAGATGCGATACGCAATGCTTTCCCATAATTTGTCAGAGCAAACTTGCAACTTTGAGCTAACTTCTTCTTCTCCCCGTTGATCTTCATTTCTTTGTATCATCTTTTGATTGTTCTTCTTGTATCGTTCTTCTTCTCCCTCTTTGTCATTTGATCAAAATAAAAAGCTCCCCAAAATTATTGACATATCATATAAAGGTAGAGTGAAGAAACAAATATTGATAATACATGAAGTGAATATATATTGGAAAATCTAGAAATAATTTGTCACTCCCCATTTCCGATATACGTATTTGGAACGTATTTTTATTTTAGCATAGTTTTATGTGCATAAGACTAGACCTATTCTTTGGTTTAACCTTGTTCATGATTTATTTTGTGGGTTGTTTCAACTCATGAGAACCTTTGGTTCAACCCTCAACCCTACCATATATAACCTAATATTTTCTCTCTATCTCCTCACTTCTTCATCACTTCCTCCTTCTTTAGCTTTCTTTCCCCATTTCATAGGCAAGTACACATTGCATCAGAAATAGAAAAACCCTCCATATTATTATTATATTATGTTTATTATGTGTTTTTAAGCAATTTTAGTTTTTAGAGTTTTTCGTATTGATGGATGGATTAGAGTAGATCTACTTTTTTAAACTTAGGATTTTATGGGTTTTATAAGTTTCTTTTTTGGTTTTGATCTATTAAACTTGTGTCTTTGAAAATAAGTTTTTGCTATATGATAGAGCTTTCAATTTAGAGCAATTTTGCTTTAGGTTCACCTAATTTGGACTTAAAATAAGGATTTTATTAACAAAACAAGATTTTAGTTTTTGAAGCTTTTTCGCCATGGCTGAACCTGCTGTTGGAGAAGACGAAGTCTTAATGCGGCCAGCGAGCTATGCGGCTGAGAGTGCCATACAGCCCGGGAGGGTTATGCGGCCTAAACTCTTATCGCATACGAACAGCATGCATCAATCTTGTTAGACGCATGATTGCTGATTGGCACAGTGTCCTTGAACACCTTGTGCTTTCACTCACTGAATGAATAAATTTTTTATTAAGTCCTAGATAACTCCATGCGACAGATAACTCCATACTGCAGAAAATCTCATGTAGCACCGATACCCATGCGGCCAAGTAACCATGCGACTAAGAGAATATTCATCCACTATTTCTTGGATGCATGACTCTGAACCGTTGGCACTTATTTATATAGTTTTGTCTTTTCTTCCTAACACACTTTATGGTTTTGTCTTTTCTTCCTGACAGACATTATGGCTTGTTATATCAGACACATCGGTTATTTTATGTCTCACCACTGACACTTTATTTATTTTACTGTCACTTCAACACTTGTCCCTAGGAGTAGACTTAACCCTGGGCATGCGGCCAAGTGGTCCTTGTGGCCTAACTTCATTTGGCCTGACTTTTTATGCAGCCAGGATTGTTATGCAGCCTGACTTCAAGTGGCTTAGAGACCCATGCGACCTTGCTTGTTTTGACTGAATGTCTTCCTGACTCTTGTGACCTAATGTATAATTGATAATTTGACTCGAATACTGTATCCATGTTGATACCCCTATTACCTAATTATTGTTCATATTTTAATGTGCGTCGAGGTGCAACCCATCCTGTCACGTATTAAGAGATTATATTTGGGTTGTGCATAAAAAATGCCTCCAAATAATTGAATGTGTGATATTATATATCTATGTACGTTGTTTTTCCAGTACGGACATAATAAACGAGTCAAACTATCAAAGCGTGGCTAGGTTATTGATTGTATGAATGTTGCATACACGCTCAGGTGAATCCTGATTTGACTTCCATGGATTCGTATCTAGTGTGCCTGTACTTTGTACGTTATCTTAAGTGAAATTCTTATGTGACCACATTTTGAGATTTCAAGCGCAATATAGGGCTAATTAGGTAACTAAAAGTGGTAGTAACATTTGGAGGAAACGGTATCCCGATATCATGCCAACGAACCTTTCCACAGAAATTTAATCTAAGTGCGCTGTGGGCTGGCCACTACAGATACTGTATATCATATTCCTTAGTGGAGTACAGTATCTCACTTATTATTATGTCGAGCTACTATTTAAATATAGTAACACTGGTACCGCTGATAAAGTACTTTTTGGTGCAGTGGCCCCACGGGGGACTGGTGTATCTTGCAATTACCTATTTTATTATATTGGTTCGGTTAGCTCATGTTCGGTACTAGCATTATTTGAGGATACTTATTATGTATTATTTCTGAGATAACCTCAGACTCCATAAAATAGCAAGTCATACAATTGATTGGCCGTTTTAGGGAGAAATAGAATTGGTTGTTATTGTATTTATTCAGCTAGTAGCCTAGGGAAGTGGACTGTCATAGTGTGATGGTTCAACACTTATCCTTGTTTGGTTGTAGGGTTGGGCCTTAGCGCTAGGATATGCCATGGACCTAAGTAACGATACTGAACCTATGTATTATTATATATTTTTCTTGGATTTTTATTTCTCCATTTGGTGCTTCCTTTGTGGTACTTGCTATTTGTGGTCTAACTCTACTGGTTTTGCATGGCCAGGTTTCGGGCTAACACCTGAGGATCCAGCGTTCTTTTCCCCAGTTTATGGCATGCATGAGGAATATGGTCACATGGGATAGCGAGTAGATTTTTTTCTTCCCTGCTCGTCTTGCACATTTACTTCTTGTTAGCGTTTAGCCATCGGCACCTGTTAGCCAGCTCATCTGGATATTAGTTTTCCTTATATGATTTTATTAAATCAGACTGCAGCTGATCACTGTCATATAATTTTGTTACTCTTCCAGCTTCTTATTTTGCATAGCTGGACTCCAGAACATTTTGAGAAAGTATTTAGGACACCTTATTGCTTATCATATATGCTATATGCTTACTGTTTGCTTGTTTGAATGATTAAGACATAAAATTTCTTTACCATAGGAGACTTGTTTATAGAATGCACCCCTTTGTCTTATACAGCCGTGATTGTCGTACAACATATAGTACCTTGTACGGAGTAGCTGGCTATGTCCATCTCCGTATTCCGGTACTGGGCATGATAAGGTTTTAGTGGTGGCCTATGCAGGTCTATTCTTCAGACTTGTAGGGTATCATGGTCATAGGAGTCTCAATCAAACATGATCCTTTTTGAAATTTTAAATTCGTCCTCTTCGATCCTCAGCTTGAATTCTCCCAGATTGGTTGCTTCCTCGTTCCTTCTTGTCCTGTGTTTATTATTTCTTGTCCTCTTATTCAGAACTACTCCTTTCCCCGATACTGCAGCAACAAGAGAGAAAGAGTTGCCAGTGGAACAAAATCCTGTAGAACCCTAGCCAAGGATCCGAGTTGAACCCATGATGAATGGGACGGAGCAGCAGGCTCCAGGTGTTCCCGTACCTCTCGTAGTGCTGGCAGTACTGGATACCCCAACTTTGCAAGAGATTATCCGGGGATTGTTGGCTGCCCAACGATACCAGAAGGTGATGCAACAACAACAGCAACAACAGCTCCAGCAGCAGAAACAAAATATCCTGTTGAACCAAGGGTTGCAGGCGGCCCTGGAATGAGGCAGGAGAACAGATTCTGGGGCATATATTAGATTTTTTAGACTGAACCCAAGATATTTTGATGGCACGAAGGACACAATCATGATAAATAATTGGCTCAAGGATATTGAGATAATTCTGACAGCGACAAAAGTTTTGGCTGAGGAATTGACTTGGTTCGCCTACAACTCCAAGGTCTGGCAAGAGATTGGTGGGCTATGATGGAGGCAGGACTGAGGCATCCTATTTCATGAAAGGATTTCAGGATCCAATTTAGGGTGAAGTACTTTGGGATTGTGGCTCAGTGTGAGTTGCATCAAAGGTTCATTAACCTCAAGCAGGCTGGTAGGACGGTTGACGACTATATAGCAAAAATTTTTTGACTTAGCATATTTGCTCTAACCATGGTAGCAACAGAGTTGGAGAGAGCAATGAGGTTCCAGCAGAGACTTCACTTGGAGATCTTGTTAATGGTATAGGTGTATGACTACCAGACCTTCGAGATGGTATTGATAGCAGCCAAGAGGATCGAGCTTACTTCTCAAAGGATGGCATCAAAAAGAGTGGATCGAAAAATGCCTCATAGACATAATAATGGGGGAGGAACAGTACCCTGAACGTCAGCACCATCACCTAGAATTCGTATAAATGATTCAACACTGCAGAGGATGGCAGTTTCGACAGTAACAGTACTAACTCGACAACAGCAGTCGAAGCAGCAGCAGCAGCAACAACAACAACAACAACAACAACGGGAGCACCGACAGGTTGTACCTATTATGGAAAAGAAGGTAATACCCAAAATATTTTCCTGGCAGATAACAGACTATATTTAAGATATGGGAGCCCAGATCAGAAGATTGCCACATGCCCATTGATGTATATGCCAAGAGGGCTACTACAACAGTTTCTTGTATTGCCAGCTCCAAGGGCAGTGCAGCAAGGAGGACCAGCAATATCAGCATGACCTTTATCTCAGCGTTCGTTGCCGATGCAGGCCCAACTTTATAGGCAACAATAGAAGAATCAACAAGGGCCACAACCGCGACAGCGAGGAAGACAACAACAGGGAGCTCAACACGGCCACGGACAGGCACTCACCTTGTCTTTGGAGGAACCAATGACATCAGGCAACATAGTGGTAGGTAACATTTTTGTTACAACCTTTCCTGCCAAAACTTTATTTGATTTTAGAGCTTCGCACTCATTTATATCTACACAATATGTGACACGTATTGGATTAAATTTTGAGGCATTACCAGCGAGGCTGAATATATTCACTAGCAATGGGATCGTAGAAGTTAGTAGGGTATGTCTAGCATGTCCAGTCATACTACTTGGGCATTTATTAACTGCAAAGTTGATCAAGTTTCCTATGGATAATTTTAACGTTATCTTAGGCATGGACTGGTTGAGCGACAATCATGCAAGGATAGATTGTCATAAGGGTAGAGTATTATTTAGAATTTCTGGTCTATAAGAGTTTGTTCTTAGCAGAATAGCAAGAGACCAGCACAAAGGAGGACTCGTAACAGTAGCAAGGGAAGCAAATCAGCTGCCTAAGATAGTTGAAGAGTTCATGGATGTCTTTCTCAACGATCTTCTCGGATTATCCCCAGTTAGAGCAATAGAGTTCTCTATAGAGTTAATGTCCGGAGCAGAACCAGTTTCCCAGAAGGTGTACCCTATGTTGCTATCAGAACTTGATCAGTTATATCGGTACGTGGAAGAACTAAAGGCGAAGAAGTTTATTTGGACAAGTGCATCACCGTGGTGAGCCCCAGCAGTATTGGTAAAAAAGAAGGATGGATCATCGCGGTTGTGTATGGATTACAGGCAGTTGAATGTAGTAACAGTGAAGAATAAGTACCCATTACCAAGGATTGATGATTTGTTTGACAACTTAAGTGGAGCAAGAGTTTTCACCAAGATAGATTTACGATCAGGATATCATCAGGTGTGAGTCCTGGAGCAAGATATACCAAAGACAGCATTTAGGTCACGATATGGGCATTACAAATTCTTAGTTATGATATTCGTACTGACTAATTCTCCAACGGTATTCATGGACTTGATGAATTATATTTTCAAGTCTTACTTAGGCTAATTTGTGGTAGTATTCATCGATAACATCCTGGTATATTCTCGAAATAAGGAGGAGCATGAAGAACATCTCAGGATAGTACTGCAGACTTTGAGGGAGTACCAGTTATATGAAAAGCTTAGTAAGTGTGAGTTTTGGCTGGATCTCATATTCTTTCTTGGACATTATTTCTGGAGAAGGAGTGTCAGTTGATCCCAAGAAGGTAGAGTCAGTAGAGAACTAGCCAATTTTGAAGACAGTAGCAGAAGTGCGTATTTTCCTGGGCTTGGCAGGATATTACAGGATATTTGTGTCAAATTTTGCTAAAATCTCAGCACCATTGACTCGATTGATGCGCAAGAAAGTCAAATTTGTGTGGTCCACAGAATATCAGATAGCCTTTGAAGAGTTGAAGAAGAAGTTAATCTCTGCACCAATCCTTACTCTTCTAGCAGGCTCCGGAGGATTCATATTATACTGTGATGCATCAGGCAAAGGACTTGGATGTATTTTGATGCAACAAGGAAGAGTGATAGCGTATGATTCTTGGCAGGTCAAAATCACGAGAAGAGCTATCACACTCAAGATTTGGAACTAGCAGTAGTAGTGTTTGCACTTAAGCTTTGGAGGCACTACTTATATGGCGATCGAGTAGAAATATTCACAGATCATAAGAGTTTGAAGTATGTGTTCACGTAGAAGGACCTGAATATTAGGCAGAGAAGGTGGCTATAGTTGTTGAAAGATTATAATATGGAACTTCAGTACCATCCAGGCAAGGCTAATGTAGTAGCTGATGCACTTAGCAGGAGAGGTAAAAAATTTATGTTGACTATTCAGAAGCACATTCTAGAAGACTTAAGAGAGATGGGTATGGAGATAGTACTTCTAGAGAGTACATGAGTTCGGGATAGCCTTCAGATTTAGTCAACTTTGGTAGATAGAATTAAACCAGCTCAGACAGAGGACCCGAAGATTTAAAAGATACGAGAAGAATGTGAGTCAGTTCTTCAGAAGGAGTTGACAATACATGCAGATGGAACGCTAAGGTTTGGGAATCGTCTATGCATACCAAGTAGGGATATTCGATAAGAAGTTATGACTGAAGCACATAGTTCCCAGTATTCCATTTATCCAGGAGGCACAAAGACGTACCAAGATATCAAGCAACAATTTTGGTGGAACAAAATAAAGAGTGAAATTGTACGCTTCGTATCGCAATGTCTGATATGTCAGCAAGTGAAGGTAGAATAATAGAGACCGGCAAGATTGTTGCAACCACTTCCTATTCCAGAGTGGAAGTGGGAACACATCGCGATGGACTTTGTGACTGGTTTACCTATATCACCGACTGGTCGAGATGTAGTTTTGGTGATAGTAGATCGTCTCACAAAAGTAGCTCACTTTTTTTTCGAGTAGGACAATCTACTGAATAATTGGCTGAAATGTATATGCGATAAAAAGTGAGGCAACACGGTATCCCAATAAGTATCATGTGAGATCGAGACACACAATTTACTTCTTATTTTTGGAAAAGTTTGCACCAGAGCTTGGGCACCAAGTTAATATTCACCACCGCTTACCACCCCAGACAGACGGACAATCAGAGAGAAAAACAAACCTTGGAAGATATGCTACGAGACTCTACCTTAGATCTTGGTGGATCTTGGGAGAATCACCTTCACTTGGTGGAATTCTCGTATAACAACATTTATCAGGCCAGTATTCAGATGACACTTTTTGAAGCACTATACGACAGGAAGTGTACATCACAATTGGCTTGGAACGACATTAGTGAGCAAAAGATGTTAGGCCCTGAAATAATCACACAGACAGTAAAAGTTGTCAGGCAGATCAGAGAGTGACTACGGGTTACACAAGATAGGCATCGTTATTGGGCAAATCAGCATCGTAGACCTTTTGAGTTTCATGTTGGCGACCAAGTATTTTTGCAGATTTTACCTACCCGTAGAGTCATTAGATTCGGGGTTCGTAGGAAGCTTAGTCCCAGATATGTAGGTCCATTCGATATTCTCGTGCGGATAGACGATGTTGCTTATCGTCTTACCCTTTCGCCTTTGTTAGGTAAGGTACACAATATATTTCATGTATCTTAGTTGCATAGGTATGTTACGGATCCAAGTCATATCCTCGATCACTCTGAATTAGTCGCTGGTACCGACTTATCTTACGAGGAGCAACCCGTATCCATATTGGACCGAAGGGAGAAGGTGCTCAAGAATTAGACTATTTCTCTTATCCCAGTTGCTTGGGGATATCACACTCTTGGAGAATCAACGTGGGAGTGCGAGGACGGTATTCGGTCTCGGCACCTACCCCTATTCTATTTGGATGGTATATTCTACCTTATGCCTTCATATTTCGGATTCTGTTATCAAGTGATCACCTTTATATTGTGATGATATTGCTTGTATGTGTAGTTCCTAGTAGGGTTGTATCATGCTTGTCTTGACTTCTCTAGCTATTATTTGGATTCAAATTTCGAAGGCAAATTTTTTTTGAGGTGGATAAAGATGTCACTCCCCGTTCCCGATATACGTATTTGGAATATATTTTTACTTTAGCATGGTTGCATGTGCATGCGACTAGACCCATTCTTTGTTTTAACATTGCTCATGGTTTATTTTGTGGGTTGGTTCAACTTATGAGAATCTTTGGTTCAACTCTCAACCCTACCATATATAACCCATATTTTCTCTCTCTCTCTCCTCACTTCTTCATTACTTCATCATTCTTTAGCTTTCTCTCCCCATTTCATAGGTAAGTACACCTTACATGATAAATGGAGAAATCCTCCATATTATTGTTCTATTATGTTTATTACGTGTTTCTATGCCCTTTTAGTTCTTGGAGTTTTTCGTATTGATGGATGGATTAGTGTAGATATACTTTTCTAAACTTAGAATTTTATGGGTTTCATGAGTTTTTTTTTGTTTTGATTTATAAACTTGTGGTTTTGAAAACCAGCTTTTGCTACATAATAGATCTTTTAATTTAGAGAATTTTGGCTTTTACTTTACCCGATTTGGACTTAAAATAAGGATTTTATTAATAAAATAAAATTTTAGTTTTTAGAGCTTTTTCGCCATAACAGAACCTGCTGTTGGAGAAGACAAAGTCTTCATGCGGCCAACGAGCTATGCAGCTGAGAGTGCCATGCAACCCGATAGGGTTATGTGGCCTAAACTCTTGCCTCATAATGACAACATGGGTCCATCTTATTAGACGCATGACAGCTGATTTGCACAGTGTCCTTGAACAACTTGTGCTTTCACCCCCTGAACGAATGAATTTTTTTTTAAGTCCTAGAGAACTCCATGCGATAGAAAACCTCATGAGACACTGGCACCCATACGGCCAAGAGAACATGCGGCCCCTATTTCTTGGACGCAAGACTCTGAAGCGTTGACACTTATTTCTATAGTTTTGTCTTTTCTTCCTGACACACTTTATGGTCTTGTCTTTTCTTCCTGACACACATTATGGCTTGTCTCATCAGATACATCAGTCACTTTATGTCTCATCAATAATACTTTATTTATTTGACTGTCACTTCACCACTTGTCCCTAGGAGTAGACTTAACCCTGGGCATGCGGCCAAGTGGTCTATGCGACCTAATATTATGCAACCTAACTTTTTATGCGGACATGTTTGTAATGCTGCCTGACTTCATCCGGCTTAGAAACCCATGCGGCCTTGATTGTTTTGACTGAATGTATTCTAGACTCTTGTGACCCAATGCATAATTAGAAATTGGACTCGAATACTATATCCGTGTTGATACCCCTATTGCCTGATTATTGCTCATATTTTAATATGCACCGAGGTACAATACATCCTCCAAATACCTGAATGCGTGATATTATATATCTATGTTATTGATTGTATGAATGTATGAATGTTGCATACACGCTCTGTTGAATCTAGATTTGACTTTCATGGATTTATATCTAGCGTACCCATACTTTGTATGACATCTTAAGGGAAATTCTCATGTGATAACGTCTTGAGATTTTAAGCACAACATAGGGCTAATTAGGTAACTAAAAGTGGTAGTAACATTTGGAGAGAATGGTATCCCAAGATCATGCCAATAAACCTTCCCACATAAATTTATTCTAAGTGCACAGTGGGTTGGCCACCATAGATACTGTATATAATCTACCTTAGTGGAGTGCAGTATCTGACTTATTATTATGCCTAGCCACTATTTCAATATAGGAACACTGGAACTGCTAATACCATATTTTTAGCGCAGTGGTCCTACGGGGGACTGTGCATACTATAAGTGCTTATTTTATTATATTGGTTCAGTTAGCTCATGTTTGGCACTGGCGTGATCTGATGATACTTATTATGCATTATTTCTGAGATAACCTCAGACTCTATAAAATAGCAAGTCGTAAAATTGATTGGCCGATTTAGGGAGAAATAGAATTGGTTGTGATAGTATTTATTCAGCTAGTAGCCTAGGGAAGTGGACTGTCACAGTGTGATGGTTCAACCCTTGTCCTTGTTTGGTTGTAGGGTTGGGCCTTAGCGCTAGGATATGCTATGGACCTAAGTTACGACACTGAACCTATGTATTATTATATATATTTTTGGGTTTTTGTTTCTCCATTTCGTGCTTCCTTTGTGGTATTTACTATTTGGGGGCTAACCCCCCTGGTTTTGCATGACCTAGTTTTGATCCAATACATGAGGATCCAGCGTTCTTCCCCCAGTTTATGTCGCGTACAAGGAATCTGGTCGCTGGGGATGGCGATTGGGTTTTCTCCCCTGCTTATCTTATACTATTATTTTTTGTTGACGTTTAACCACCAGCACCTGTTAGCCGGCTCATCTGGACATTAATTTTTCTTACATAATTATATTAAATAAGACTGCAGCTGATAACTGTCATGTAATTTTGTTACTCTTCCAGTTTCTTATTTTGCACAGCTGGACTCTAGAATATTTTAATAAAGCATTTGGGACGCCTTATTGCTTATCATATATGCTCTATGCTTACTGTTTGCTTGTTTGAATGATTGAGACATAGATGTTCTTGACCATAGAAGACTTGATTGTAGCATGCACCCCTTGTCTTATACAGCCGTGATTGCCGTAAGACATATTGTACCTTTTATGGGGTAGCTGGCCATGTCCGTCTCCATATTCCGGTACTGGGGCGTGACACTATTGTATACATGAAAACTAAAAATAATATTTTTTGAAGCATAAAAGCTACAATGTAAGTGAAAATTTGTTAGCATATACTGATATAAAAAATCCAAGCATCAGAATTATGTCACAGACTTAAAGTCATAACAAAGTATTTGAATTCATGACTATATTATAGAAATAAGTGCAAGATAGACTTTAACAAATCATATATTCTATAAAGCATTGATTGTCTTGGGTTAGCTGTAGGGGCCTGATCCTATCTAGTGGTCGTCTGAAGACACTTGAGCACCGTATCGCTTAGGCTATTTATGCCTGTTTGATAAAACGACCCTTTCGGTATATTCCCAAAATAATCTTAACTTTAAAGACTATAGACTTGAAACAAATATAAGCAACTTATGTCTTTATATAGCATTGAAAGTCAGAATTTATAATTCTCGAGAATAAAGTTGAAGCGATCTTCAGATAAAGGTTTTGTAAAAATATCAGCAATTGATGTTCAGTAGCAACAGATTCTAAACAGATATCTCCATATAACTGATGATCTTTGAATAAATTATGTCTGCTCTCTATGTTTTTAATGCGTAAGTGACATATTGGGTTTTTTGTAAGATTAATAGTGTTAGTGTTGTCAAAGAATATGAGAATATTCTTATAAAATATATTATAATTTTCTAAGGTCTGCTTCATCCACAAAATTTGTGCAAAGCAACTTCCTATAGCTATGTATTCATATTCAGTAGTTGATAATCCAACATAATTTTGATTCTTACTAAACCAATAGACTAATGTCTTGCCTAGAAAATGGCATGTACCGCTAGTACTTTTGTGATCGACTTTGCATCATATAAAATTAGCATCCGAGTAACATATAAGGTTAAAGGACGTGTTTTTGGATAACACAAGCCTACCATCAAAGTTTCTCTAAGGTATTGAAAGATACGCTTAACTGCGCTTAAATATGATTCCTTCCGGTTAGCCTAAAATCTAGCACATAGGCAAACACTGTACATTATATAGGGACGACTAGTAAAGTAAAGTAAACTACCGATCATACCTTGATACTTATGTGTGTTGACTAGTTTATTATTTTTATCAGATCGAGCTTAATAAATGTTGCCATTGGTGTACCTATAGGTTTTACACTATCTATATCAAATCTTTTCAACAAATCCTTGGTGTACTTAGCTTGATTGATGAATGTTCCTTGTGAGTGTTGCTTGATTTGAAGTCTAAGGAAGAAGGTGAATTCTTCCATCATACTCGTTTTAAACTCACTCTATATACACTTAGCAAATTTTGCACAAATAGTATTGTCAGTAGAACCAAATATGATATCATCAATATAAACTTGCACTAACAATAAAGTGTTATCATGTGTTTTTATAAAAACTTTTTTCCAAGTAGGAAACAACTGAGGCGCTCATACCAAGCACGAGGGGCTTGTTTGAGTCCGTACAATACTTTCTTTAACATGAAAATGTGATTAGGATATTGAAAATCTTGAAAGCCAGGGTTTCTTCAACAAAAACTTCTTTTATAAAATCGTTCAAAAAAGCACTTTTGACATCCATTTGAAAGAATTTAAAATTTTAAAATTTTTAAAAAAATAAAGCATGTGAATGGATTCTAGTCTAGCAATAGGAGCATAAGCCTCGTCATAGTCAATCCCTTCTTGTTGGCTATAACCTTGAGTTACGAGACGTGTTTTGTTATGTGTGACTTGTCCGTTCTTACTAAGTTTATTTCAGAATACCCTTTGGTGCAAATTACCAAAAAATTATTAGGTCTAAGAATAAGTTCCCAAACTTGATTTCTCTTAAATTGGTTTAATTCCTCCTTGCATAGCATAAATCCAAAATTCATCAGTAAAAGCTTCATTAACATTCTTAGGCTCTATTAGAGAAATAAAATCTACATTTGCAACAATATTTCTACTTGAAGAACGAGTGCTTACTCCCTTTGAAACATCACCTATTACCAAGTCTTTTGGATGATCAGACATGAATCTCATCTTCTTTGGTAAACTTTCCAGATATCTTGTACCAGTTGTTTCATCATGGATTGGTTCCTTGTTGAATGTTGTTCCAACATCTTCATCATCAATGTCATTTGGTAATGACTGTTAAACTCATCAAAAGTAACGTTTATAGATTCTTTAACGGTTAATGAACGTTTATTAAAAATTCTAAAACCTTTACTTTTAGCAGTATAACCAAAAAAAATACCTTCGTCGGCTTTAGCATCAAACTTGCCCAAGTTGTCCTTTGTGTTTAAGATAAACAATGACATCAAAACACTTTATAGTAAGAAATTGTAAGAGTTCTACCAAACCAAAGTTTATAGGGAGTTTTCTTTGATATAGGTCAAATCAAAACCTATTCAAAATATGACAGGCTGTATTAACAGCTTCTGTCCAAAAATATTTTAGATAGTTGAATTGATTTAATAAGACTCTAGCCATATCGTAAAGAGTTCTATTCTTTTGCTCCACAACACCAATTTTTTGAGGAGTTCTATGACAAGAAAACTCATGATAAAAACTATTAGAATCACAAAAGTTTTCAAAATCTGAATTTTTGAATTCGCCTCCATGATCGCTTCAGATTCGAGTAATCATAAAGCCTTTTTTGCAAAATATTTCAAATTCAGAAAGAGCATCACTTTTATTTGATAAAGAAAAAATACATGTATATCTAGAAAAATTATCAACAATAACAAAGGCGTAGAGTTTTACACTAAGACTAGCGACTCTACTTCATCCAAATAAATCCATATGAAGTAATTGTAAATGTCTCAAAGTACTTACATCGTTTATAGATTTAAATGAAGACTTTTTTGTTTATTTTTCTTGCATTCAACACGTACCATGTCTTTTTTGAAGGTAATCTATGGTAATTCTCTTACCAGTTTCTCTATTGAGAGTCTTGAGATGGTATCCATGTTTGCATGTCCTAGTCGCATGTGCCATAACTAGCTCTCATCCTTCATTGCAAGAAGATATCTTCCCACAAGGTTAGTACTTTCTGACAAATATATATTATCTTTCCTAACTCCTTCATATAAAGTTTTGTCATTGGATAAACCATTAAAAGCTTATTTTGGCTGTAAAAACTTTATTTTAACTCAAAATTTGACGTTTCAAAAGCTAAATTAAATAAAATTGAATTTCCACCACATTGGATAATTAGTATTCAGAAATTCCATGTTTTAAGGGATCAAATCCACAAAATTCATAAAAATCTAACTTTAAAACTTAGATATACTCTAAGTAGTTCATCAAAATCGAAAATGCCAAATACTAAAGTTATAAAGGATCACTAGATACAAATTATAAGCTAAAAATATTCAAAAAATTAGAAAAAAATGACAAAATCATAATTTTTTTACTTTATGCAAGATGTACTTGCCTTAAGTATTACGTAACCCTAACTCTAATCTCTTCCAAAGAGAAGGAAGAAAACTAAAACTCCTAGGCTAGATATAGGGTTTGGGGGTTTTAGGCTTGAAAGTTGGGGACGATGAGAGGAAAAGAAAGAGGAAAATGAAAGGAATAAAAAAGAGGGAAAAAATAATATGAAGGCTTATATATGAGATAAAATTAAATCTCATCCATCCACCTCGTAAATCAATGACCCCAATTCATCTCAATCGTCCAAGAAAGAACAAGTCTAATGGTTCAATAGTGAACTAGTTTTAGGGATTTCATCTATGTTCGGGTCCTAAACTATAAAATATAGAAATATAATACACAACCAAGTACAGAAATATAAAATTAGGGAAAGGATGTGACATCTTTCTCCACCTTAAAAAAATTATGTCATCAAAATTTTGCTTAAACTAGGCAAGAGAAATTACGAAAATAATTAAGCTAACATGTACAGATCTACCATACTATTATAAATAAGTAAGTAAGTCATGCAAATAAAGAAAACCACATCCATTCCACATGGATGTCGAGCAAACACTAAGACGAGATATAAAGGAATAAGAAGGAATGGTCGAGAATGTGGCTCTAATATAGTCCTCGTGTTTCTACATCGACTCTTCCGGTGAGTGATGACCCCCTAGCGACACGGACAAGATGAATAGTCTAGTTCTTGAGCATCTTCTCTCTCCGATCCAAAATGGACACGACTGCTCCTCGTAAGACAAGTCGGTACCAACGACTAGCTCAGAATGGTCGAGAATGTGGCTCAAATCCGGGATATACCTACTCAACTGAGATACATAAAATACATCATGTATATCATATAACAAAGGCAGAAGGGCAGGGCAATAAGCAACATCGCCCACCCGCTTGAGGATATCAAAGGGGACGACATATCACGGACTAAGCTCTCCCCGGATCCAAATCTAACGACTCCACGGGTAGGCAAAATTTGCAAGAATATGTAGTCACCGATACTAAAGTCTAACGGCCTAGATGTTGATCTGCTTAGTGACGCTGCCTATCCTGTACAACCCGAAGCCGCTCTCTAATCAATCTAACATCTCTTCTGTTTGAGTAATCATCTCTGGTCCCAACATCTTTCGCTTACCAATGTTATCCAAAGCCAATGGAGATCTGTACTTTCTCCCGTACGATGCCTCAAACAGAGCTATCTGAATACTAGCCTGATAACTATTATTACATGAGAACTCAACTAGATAAAGATGATCCTCCCAAGACCCTCCAAAATCTAAGGTTCAGGTTCATAATATTTCCTCCAAAGTCTGTATAGTCCTTTCTGACAGTCCATCTATATAAACTCCCTCGACCAATTTAGGGTTATTTTGGGATTAAATCATGAAGACTAGGATTAAACTTGATATAATTAGGATTAACATACACATGTCTTATTATACCATACCGTTGCTACGATATCGGAACGCCACACTAGCAGTTACCTTCAATCCAAGGTCACGAACATCCCTTAGACATGCCAGGCTACCCCCCTGATCATCATGCAAACTTAGATACCCATTATTGCGTCTCATCTTAGTTTTACAATATTCGTAAGTGAGCGCCTTGCGCATTAACTTTGTAATTTAATTGAGTTGAGGCCAAACTCACCAAGAAACAGGACTAGGCCAAGCCCGTGTACACCTTAAATATGGACCAGACCCACCCTCGAGACTTGGCCGGCCCAAATACCAAGGTTAGCCCACGAGAGCCAACACCTATAAATATACATGCTCCTACATGAAACCCTAATTTTACTATACATCAAAACCCTAGCCAAACCCTAGCTGTTTCCCCCTTGCACCGAGATCTTCCCCCGACCGCCCGATATCACCGGCCACCACCATCTCAGCCACCCAACTCCGCCGGAACACCATCACCACCCATCCATCCATCCCACGAACGCCCAGTCGGGTCGAGCCCTCCCCGACTGCCAAGACCCCCGCCCGATGCTGCCTGGACCCAGCCCGACGCCACCCGACGCTGCCTGGACCCAGCCCGACGCCGCCCGACGCTGCCTGGAACCAGCCCGACGCCGCCCGACGCTGCCTGGACCCAGCCCGACGCCGTCTGACGCCACCCGAGCCGCTGTCCAAATCCTGACTGCCCCCACCACCGCGAGACCAGATCCGTGCACGCCGACCTGAGCCGTCCACGCCGACCTGAGCCGTCCACGCTGGAGGAGACAACCAACCAGCGAGCAAACCCCCTCGCTCGGCCGATCAGGTAATCGTCCACTGAACCTTTCTCTCTTGTGTCCTAGTACTTCTTCTTCGTGTTGCCGCGTCGCTTATGAACACGTATTAATAGCCTTTAACCTAGCTTGATCTCTTTCTCGTGATACCATGTATAGTTGTTTGTCGTATCGCTAAGTTTTGCTGTGTGTCCGAAGATTGGACACAAGTCATGCTTACATAAGAGTATTAATTAGGTTAGATGGAAATTAACAAAGTAATAATTAGCTTAATGAGATGACCGGTAAATTAAGACTTATAATTCACCTAAAGCGTAGACCTAGACCTAGTGCTTTTGACATGGAAATTAAATAATGGGTAATCCAACGAGTCATGATGTAGCTTCATAAAACCATAGACGTAATAATTATTGACTCGAGACACATGTTAACCGAAGACAGAACACGTGTACATCCTCGCTACGTGCACACGTGATGCTGTACTCAAACAACAGTGAATTCGTGACAGTATTCAAGTATAGAGTCGTAATTGTATGTAGTTAATGTGTAGTGTCTGATGATTGGTTGTTATATTATATTGTATGTTAGGATCATTGGATCAGCCAGGGGATATTGCAGGAACCGGCTTCTGGCATTCACAGCTTCAGGACACAGGCAAGATACCTTGCTATATTTACTGTATAATTTAAATATGCATAAGTGGTATTGTATTCTTATTGCTTGTAATTTATACAACTGTGCGCGTCCGAGTTGTCTCGGGTACATTCGACGGATACGTCGATGATTAGTATATATGGACTTAGCTCTTAGCAGACCCAACCTATCGGACGATACCCTGTTATTGTCTGAGACTTGACACCTCACACGGTCACTGTGATATATTCATATTGGGAAGCGGGTTTGCGCACTCGACTAGCTATCGTTGCATGTAATCTACATCACGGTTAGTATGTAGTCAGGATATAATTTAGAGACTTGGCATATAGATACAGGGTATGCACGTCGAGTAGTCGATTTGTGTATCTACATTTGGGCGGGGAGGACAACTAGTAGGCGTATGGGGTACACACATTAGAGCCGTAGTTCGGAGGAGCCTCGGATCTAATGACTTTCCCTTTATACTGATGCCACGTTCTTCGGAGCGATATAGACGATATACTGTACTGATGCCACTCTCTTCGGAGTATGGACGTTATGCCTACACCTACTCATACGCACCAGCGTTGTCCCCATATTGCATTCACTAGATGGCTAGCACACCCTTATTATATTTATTTTATTCAGTATTCATATATGGCATGTTGTTTTCTTGTATCTTGTTACGTCCCTCTGAGGACCTGGTACCTTTCCAGATTTAGACGAGGCTTGCTACCCCACCGTATACGGCCCGGGACAGGAGACGAGATTTGCTACAGCTGAGGAGTTGGAGGTGCAACCGTCAGAGTTTCCGTGACCAATTGGTAGGCCTTTAGCCTAGATGGAGGGCATCATCATCTACTCAGCTGATGCCCTAGTCATTATCTTTTATATCTCATTTCAGTAATTTATTTCGTCATAGTAGTGGATTTTTTCCCACCAGACATTACTGGTTATACTATGATGTCTTGAGACTGGTATTTATCAACCAGCAGTTTATTTAGTATTTCTTGCTCTTTATATTGTGAATGAGATTAGATTACCTGTTATTGACTGATATTGGATATGTTAGTATTATAGGACAGCGTAGCACTCTTCGTGGATCCATTAAATTGGGATATCCTCGGAGACGTGTCAGCTGGCCATTGCCACGTGGCTTGGTTTCATATATTTTGGGACTGGGGCATGACATGGTTTTAGTGGTGGCCCATGCAGGTCTCCTCTTTTCGCTTGTGGTATGATAACATGCCCAGCGGGCCTGCAACAGGATAGAAATTATTAGGTCTCATCCACTTTTAATTCATCCTTGAACTTTCTTCATACTGCTTCTAAATATCTGTATCCTGTTTGTTTGCTCTCGTACTCTTTTAATGAAGCTCTATCTCTTGCAACAAGATAAATTTGCACAGTGGACGAGGAGCACCCTGTGCCGCAGTGCCAGATAACACCACTCAAGGAGATGAGGTACCCCAAGGGCAACCCCCGCTACAGACCCCGCTGATATATTGGCACGAGACATCGCAGGGCGATCCTACACCACAGCCTGAGGGACAGACTTCCCAGATGATCCCCACACAGCATTGTAAGGGCCAGACTTCAGGAGCTACACCGATGTCGCAGACGGAGAGGCCGACATCTGAGGAGAAGCCTACTGCACAACCAGAGATTACACTACCACCGCCTCCACCTTATACACCCCAGATGCCACAGCTAGATGGCCAGCCACAGATGCTTTAGTTCTTCCAGGCAATGATGCAAGCCCAGTGGCAGCAGATAGAGACACTGTGACAGAGCCTGATGGCAGTACTAGAGAGGACACCTGTCACGACACCAGTACCAGCACCTCCACCAGCCCCGACAGGTGGCACTGTTAGATGGTTCCAACAGATGGGACCAGATACCTTCTCAAGAAATGAGACTGTGGAACAGATCTCCGATTGGATCACCAACACGGAGATGCTATTAGAGGCCTCACAACTGCATCCAGACCTTTGGATGACCGCAGTGAGGGCCCAACTAAAAGGCAACGCCCATCACTGGTGGGATTCTATCGAGCGCAGTGTAGGCAAGGACCAGACTTGGGAACAGTTTTGGAATACTTTAATGCAAAGTATTTTCCAGCAACAGTCAGAAATGCCCTGTACTCCCAGTTCCTACATCTAGAACAGGGAAATATGACTGTTGACGCATACAACGCGGAGTTTAGCCGCCTTAGCAGATTTGGAGCCGTTCTGATACCCAATGATCTAGAGAAGGCTCAGAGATTCCACCACGGCCTAAATTTTGAGCTACAGAGATATACCACCGCACAAGCAAGGATTTCTTATGAGGAGGTCCTAGCAGAGGCGAGGATCCAGAAGGCCATTGTCAGAAGAGTTAGACGTTCCAGCACGACCATGCCAGCTAGAGCTCAGTCCGGAGCAGGAGGACCCATCCGTCATCCCGGAACGCAGACACAACAAAGATTAGCACCATATCCACACCAGGAACTTCCGACTTGCCACTTCTGTGGTAAGAGAGGTCACTTCGAGAAGGACTGCCGGAAGAGACTTGGGACATGCATGATTTGTGGAGCAAGCCAGCACCTTGTCAGAGATTGCCCATAGCGCAGGGAGGCAGCCCCACAGGTCGGACAAAGGCCAGCAGCACCAGCCCCTAGGATACTACCCCTACCAGGAGGCCAGCGTCCCCCAGCGCCCGGAGGATTCCAGAGGGGACCACCCTTGGCCCCACAATAGGCACAGTTTGATCGGGCCCGACAGCAGGCAGGAGGACAAAGACAGGGACAGGCCTTTGCATTAGCAACTACTGAGGACGAAACAGAAAGAGAAGCAATCACAGGTACCATTTTAGTCGTATCCTTACCTGCGACAGCATTGTTTGATTCTGGGGCTACATTGTCATTTATATCTAGTAGATTTATAGCAATGCATAGAGTAGCGACTTCCTCCTTACCTAAGAGTTAGAAGATTCTTACCGGAGGAGGTATCGTGTCGGTTACCAGCACTATTAGAACGTGCTCGGTCGTCGTATGTGGTAGAGAGATGAGAGCGCGATTCCTGGTATTGCCTATGTCGTACTTTGATGTTGTGTTAGGCATGGACTGGTTAAGCCAGTATAACACCGTACTGAACTGCCGGAAGGGTAGCATCACTTTTAGACCACCAGATCAACCGGAGTTCGAGTATATACGAGGGACCGTCGAACAAGGAGTAGGACAGACAGCTGGAACTTGCATGACTATGGAGATTGCGCCCCCACCTATAGTTGCAGAATTCGAGGATGTTTTCCCCGAAGAATTGCCAGGCTTACCACCAGATAGAGACGTGGAGTTCACCATTAAGCTAGTACCAGGAGCAGCACCGGTATCTTCTAATATGTACTGATTGGCGAAGAAGGAGTTAGACGAGCTGAAGCTATAATTGGAGGAGTTGCAGAGCAAGGGATTTATCCGTCCTAGTGCATCACCATGGGGAGCACCAGTATTGTTTGTGCCTAAAAATGATGGAACAGTACGTATGTGTATTGATTACAGAGCCCTTAATGCTTTGACTATCAAAAACAAGTACCCCTTGCCGCAAATTGACGACTTATTATACCAGTTGACAGGAGCGGTGGTGTTCACAAAAATCAACTTGAGATCGGGTTATCATCAAGTGAAGGTGCGAAGGGAAGACATTCAAAAGACAGCATTCAGGACTCGTTATGGTCACTACGAGTTCTTAGTGATACCGTTTGGACTGACGAATGCGCCAGCTGTATTCATGAACTTGATGAACAGAGTATTCCACCAATACTTAGACCGGTTCGTAGTAGTCTTCATCGACGATATTTTGGTGTATTCGAAGAGCCAAGAGGAGCACGAGAAGCACTTAAGACTAGTGTTAGAGACGCTGAGGAGAGAGAGACTTTATGCCAAGCTGAGCAAGTGCGAGTTTCTCCTAGATCGTGTCGCTTTCCTTGGACACGTCATCTCAGGAGACGGTATCTCAGTAGATCCGGCGAAGATTTCATCTGTAGAGACATGGCCAACCCCTACCAATGTCTCAGAAGTGAGGAATTTCCTAGGACTTGTTGGATATTACCGGAGGTTCGTAGAGAACTTCGCGAAGATTGCAGAGCCAATGACCCGCTTGACCCGTAAGGAGCAGGAGTTCACTTGGACAGAGGAGTGTCAAAAAGTATTCGATGAACTGAAGAAGCGCTTGACTACAACACCCATCTTGACCATACCTTCTGGACCCGGAGGATTCGTAATCTACAGCGATGCGTTCGGGAAAGGATTCGGATGCGTCATGATACAGCATGGGAAGGTTGTAGCTTATGCTTCTAGACAGTTGAGGACACATGAGAAAAACTATCCCACCCACGACTTGGAGCTTACAGCGGTGATCTTTGTGTTAAAGCTTTGAAGGCATTACCTATATAGAGAAAGAGTGGAGATATTTACTGACCATAAGAGCCTAAAATATGTCTACACTCAGAAGGATCTAAATCAGAGACAGAGACGTTGGCTCGAGGTGATGACAGACTTCAAAATAGAGCTACAGTACTACCCAGGAAAGGCCAACGTAGTAGCAGACGCATTGAGCAGAAGACCTATGGCATTCTTCTTGACTACCCAACAACATCTGTTGAGAGATCTAGAGCAGATGGGTATAGAGGTTATTATACCCGGAGTAGATGGACAGTTGTCGAATTTCTAATTATAATCGACACTGGTAGACAGAATCAAGGATGCTTTGCCAACAAATGCCAGATTTCAGAGGCTCAGACAGAGAACAGAGGCTGGATTACAGACATGATTGCGGATACATAAAGATGGAACACTGAGATGCGGAGATCGTCTCTATGTTCCAAATGGAGAACTTCGGCAAGAATTGATGATAGAGGCACACAGTTCCACCTACTCCGTTCATCCAGGAGGCACGAAGATGTACAGAGATCTAAGATAGTACTACTGGTGGCACGAAATAAAGAGAGATAGATAGCACGCTTTGTGGCCAAATGCCTGGTGTGTCAGCAAGTCAAGGATGAGCACCAGAGATCTGCAGGATTGCTTTAACCACTTCCTATACCGGAGTAGAAATGGGAGCATATCACCATGGACTTTGTTACAGGCTTCCCGAGGAGTCCTAGTGGGCACAATGCAGTATGGGTAATCGTGGATAGACTCATCAAGTCCGCACACTTTTTACCCTTTAGAGTTGGGCAATCGACGGAGGCTTTAGCGGATATGTACATGAGAGAGATTGTGCGCCTACATGGAGTGCCAGTTAGCATTGTGTCAGACAGGGATACGAGATTTACGTCTTATTTTTGGCGGAGTATGCAAGAGAGTCTTGGTACTCGCCTAAAGTTTAGCACAGCGTATCACCCACAAACAGATGGCCAGTCGGAGCGTACCATTCAGACGCTAGAAGACATGTTAAGAGCATGCATGCTGGACTTCGGAGGATCATGGGAGGACCACTTACACTTGGTCGAGTTTTCCTACAATAATAGCTATCAAGCTAGCATTCAGATGGCTCCCTATGAAGCATTGTATGGCAGGAAGTGTCGTTCTCCAGTATGCTGGAGTGATATAGGCGAACGACAGATTCTCGGACCAGAGTTGGTTGTTCGGACGGTAGAGAAGGTAAAAAGGATCCAAGGGCACCTTCGAGCAGCACAAGACCGACAGAAGCATTGGGCGAATGCGCATCGCCGACCCTTAGAGTTTTAAGTTAGAGATCACGTATTCTTAAAGATCTTACCTACTCGAGGGACTATCAGATTCGGAGGCAGAGGGAAGCTGAGTCTGAGGTACATCGGACCATTCGACATATTAGAACACGTCGGAGAGGTTGCTTACAGATTAGCATTACCGCAGACCTTGGAAGGAGTTCACGACGTCTTCCATGTATCGCAGCTGAGGAGGTACATACCGGATCCAAGTCATGTACTTGACCACTCAGAGATCACAGTAGGCCCAAGCTTATCATACCAAGAAGAGCCTGTTGAGATTCTAGACAGGAGTGAGAAGGTACTGCAAGGACAGACCATTCCCTTAGTTCGCGTCGCATGGAGACATCATGCACCAGGCGAGTCAACTTGGGAATGTGAGGAGGATATTAGGCAGCGCTATCCCCATCTCTTCGAAGGACTAGGTACGTATTAGCATTTTTATTTCGGTCAGTAGTTCTTACCTTGCGTATGTTTTAATTTCGAGGACGAAATGCTCTAAGGAGGGTAGATTGTAAACCCCCTCGACCAATTTAGGGTTATTTTGGGATTAAATCAAGAAGACTAGGATTAAACTTGATACGATTAGGATTAACGTACACATGTCTTATTAGACCATACCGTTGCTACGATATCGGAACGCCACACTAGCAGTTACCTACAATCCAAGGTCACGAACATCACTTAGACATGCCAGGCTACCCCCTGATCATCATGCAAACTTAGATACCCATTATTGCGTCTCATCTTAGTTTCACAATATTCGTAAGTGAGCGCCTTGTGCATTAACTTTGTAATTTAATTGAGTGGAGGCCAAACTCACCAAGAAACAGGACTAGGCCAAGCCCGTGTACACCTTAAATATGGACCAGACCCACCCTCGAGACTTGGTCGGTCCAAATACCAAGGTTAGCCCACGAGAGCCAACACCTATAAATATACATGCTCCTACATGAAACCCTAATTTTACTATACATCAAAACCCTAGCCAAACCCTAGCCGTTTTCCCCTAGCACCGAGCTCTTCCCCCGACCGCCCGATATCACCGGCCACCACCATCTCAGCCGCCCAACTCCGCCGAAACACCATCACCACCCATCCATCCATCCCCCGAACGCCCAGTCGGGTCGAGCCCTCCCCGACTGCCAAGACCCCCGCCCGACGCTGCCTGGACCCAGCCCGACGCCGCCCGACGCTGCCTGGAACCAGCCCGACGCTGCCTGGACCCACCCCGACGCTGCCTGACGCCACCCGAGCTGCTGTCCAAATCCTGACTGCCCACACCACCGCGAGACCAGATCCGTGCACGCCGACCTGGGTCGTCCATGCCGGAGGAGACAGCCAACCAGCGAGCAAACCCCCTCGCTCGGCCGATCAGGTAATCGTCCGCTGAACCTTTCTCTCTTGTGTCCTAATACTTCTTCTTCGTGTTGCCGCATCGCTTATGAACACGTATTAATAGCCTTTAACCTAGCTTGATCTCTTTCTCGTGATACCATGTATAATTGTATATCGTATTGCCAAGTTTTGATGTGTGTCCTAAGATTAGACACAAGTCATGCTTACATAAGAGTATTAATTAGGTTAGATGGAAATTAACCAAGTAATAATTAGCTTAATGAGATGACCGGTAATTTTAGACTTATAATTCACCTAAAGCGTAGACCTAGACCTAGTGCTTTTGACATAGAAATTAAATAATGGGTAATCCAACGAGTCATGATGTAGCTTCGTAAAACCATAGACGTAATAATTATTGACTCGAGACACATGTTAACCGAAGACAAAACACGTGTACATCCTTGCTACGTGCACACGTGACGCTGTACTCAAACAACAGTAAATTCGTGACAGTATTCAAGTATAGAGTCGTAATTGTATGTAGTTAATGCGTAGTGTCTGATGATTGGTTGTTATATTATATTGTGTGTTAGGATCATTGGATCAGCCAGGGGATATTGTAGGAACCGGCTTCTGGCATTCACAGCTTCAGGACACAGGCAAGATACCTTGCTATATTTACTGTCTAATTTAAATATGCATAAGTTGTATTATATTCTTGTTGCTCGTAATTTATACAACTGTGCGCGTCCGATTTGTCTCGGGTGCATTCGACGGATACGTCGATGATTAGTATATATGGACTTAGCTCTTAGCAGACCCAACCTATCGGACGATACCCTGTTATTGTCTGAGACCTGACACCTCACACGGTCACTGTGATATATTCATATTGGGATGCGGGTTTGCGCACTCAACTAGCTATCGTTGTGTGTAATCTACATCATGGTTAGTATGTAGTCAGGATATAATTTTGAGACTTGGTATATAGATACAGGGTATGTACGTCGAGTAGTCAATTTGTGTATCTACATTTGGGCGGGGAGGACAACTAGTAGACGTATGGGGTACACACATTGGAGCCGTAGTTCGGAGGAGCCTCAGATCCAATGACTTTCCCTTTATACTGATGCTACGTTCTTCGGAGCGATATGGACGATATACTGTACTGATGCCACTCTCTTCGGAGCATCGACGTTATGCCTACACCTACTTATACGCACCAGCGTTTTCCTCATATTGCATTCACTTAGATGGCTAGCACACCCTTATTGTATTTATTTTATTCAGTATTCATATATGGTATATTATTTTCTTGTATCTTGTTACGTCCCTCTGAGGACCTGGTACCTTTCCAAATTTAGACGAGGCTTGCTACCCCACTGTATACGGCCCGGGACAGGAGACGAGATTTGCTACAACTGAGGAGTTGGAGGTGCAACCGTCAGAGTTTCCGTGACCAGTTGGTAGGCCTTTAGCCTAGATGGAGGGCATCATCATCTACTCAGCTGATGCCCTAGTCATTATCTTTTATATCTCAATTCAGTACTTTATTTCGTCATAGTAGTGGGTTTGTTCCCACTAGACATTACTGGTTGTACTATGATGTCTTGAGACTGATATTTATCAACCAACAGTTTATTTAGTGTTTCTTGCTCTTTATATTGTGGATGAGATTAGATTACCTGTTATTGACTGATATTGGACATGTTAGTATTATAGGACAGCGTAGCACTCTTCGTGGATCCATTAAATTGGGATATCCTCGGAGACGTGTCAGCTGGCCATTGCCACGTGGCTTGGTTCCATATATTTTGGGACTGGGGCGTGACAATCTATCTGTGGATGGTAAGTTGTACTGAATCTCAACTTGGTGCCCAAACTTGATGTAGACTCTACCAAAACCAAGAAGTGAATCGGGTGTCTCGATCAAATACTATAGTGGCTGGAACCCTATACTGCTTCACTATTTTCTTCATATACATCTCTGGTAGTTGCTCAGTAGACTGTGCTACTCTGAAGGGAAGGAAATGTGCGACTTTTGTGAGTCGATCCACTATTACCTAAACTGCATCTCGACTAGTCGGAGATCTAGGTAGACCAGTCACGAAGTCCATCATAATGTGGTCCCACTTCCACTCTGTAATAGGGAGTGGTTGCAATAATCCTACCCGCCTCTGCTGCCCGCTCTTCACTTGCTGACATACCAAACATCGAGACAAGAACCTTGTCACTACCACTTTTTTGACTGAGTGTATTTTGGTCATTTCTTAATTATTAATTATTATGCATGTTAAAAAATTATTTATAGTATTATTTATTTATTGTTAGATATTATATATATTTTTGGACTTGTGTTAGTGGACCTAACTAGATTAGAATTGATTCATGGACCAACATTTATTTTAGTTAGACTTGAGCCCAACCACAAGCCCAATTCATTAACTTAAGGACTTAATTATGCAATGTATATATATATATATAATGCAATGTAATGATACTTAGTAGTTATGATACTCTAGTATCTTGTAATATCTCGTATAGCCTAGATAAGCAAGGTGTGGACCAAATAAACTAGATATAGACTTTTACAACTTAGAAATGGCTAGTTGACCAAGTTTGACTTAGAGTTGACCTAGTTTGATAATTTTGACTTAGAAATGGCTTTAAGACCTAGAATTTGACTAGTTAACTTATTTATCATTTAAAATACTGTATTGGTATGATGTTCCATATTTAGGTCTTCGAGGCACTGTTTAAGACTTTTTTGATACTATTCACCAGATTTCAGGTGAGTACATTCTCTGATAATTTTTTATTTATGATATCTTCTATGTTTCTTGTATTTAGTGTAACTATCCTTTATTTCTTAATACGATGGTTACACAGATTGGTATATTCAAATATATTCATGAGATATTATTCCTTGGTATTATGGTGTATCTTCTATAAGCTTTGTTCCTTGTTCTTCTTGGACATATATAGACATTGATTTCTGGGGAGACTAGCTACCTACCTAGTGAATTCCGTGTCATAGCGTACCATAGTTGGTTTCACTATACGCATCGGGGGTGGGAAGTGTTACTGTAGATAAGTGATCATACCCTCCTTGTGCATGTCTTGTTACTTGTGAGTGTTGATCATATACGCACGTATGATTAACCAGGCCCTAATCCTTGTGTAAGTTCCCAAGATGATCAAATGTCGAACCTAGTACTCATTCACATAGTAGTAATATTACTTGCTCTTATTCATGATGCTTATTTCCTTGTATTCAATTATAGTATTCCTATTTTGTATATCTCTTGTTCTTATATATTGCATCTTTTTTATACTCTTTATTTACTGCTACATAGTTTTTATCATTCATCGGAAGTGACGTTAGAGGTGTACTTGCCCCAATCCTGACTGAAGAGTGGTATCCCACTCACTACGGGCCTCAGGACGTAGTTAGTTCAGAGCTAGGGACTGTGGCTCAGGAGGGACTCATCTCGGTTGAGACTGACGACACTTTACCAGTAGCTTAGTAGATAGGATTTTATTGTACTGGATTTGTCTCCAGCTTTGACAGTTAGTACTTTATTATATTTGAGACTCATTAGATATTATATTCTGTCTTGTGAGTTATATTTTCACTCTTCAGTTATTTATATCGTATTCGTGTGATGTTCCATCTTATAGTTCCATGATTCAGTATTCATATTTTATTAGCGAAATTATATATTTTGTTGAACATTATTGTTAGATAGTATAGTTTATCCAACAACGATCTACCGCCGATGCTACAGCGTAGGCTGGACGTACCCACATACTCGTGCCCCTACGCCGGGTGTGGGTCATGACACATTTTTAGTTGCGGCCCATACAGGTCTTCGAGGTCACAATTAGTATGATTCATAGTGGTGCTCTGATTTGAGTACTATTATGAACTTGTTTTAAGATATAGGCTATAGGCTGGAAATACTCAATTATATCTAGAAAAAACTATATTGTTTATTTTAATTATTCTTCCTTGATATTTGATAATTGAGCATTAAATGTCCTTCTTTGAATACATTCTATCTTGTGCAATATTGATTCTTTTCTTTCGTTTTGCCTCAGGATGCTGCCTAAGACTCGATCACAACAGAGAGGAGCAGCTTTTGGTTTAGAGCAGCGACTTCGTGAGAGCCTGCACCAGTCATTTCTCTGATGATTGGCGTATCAGCTGTATTCGGGGTTCCACCTCCAGTACGGAGGACTGTTCCATCTATGTATGAGGGACTTCCACCTCTACCTTCCGTACCGACAAATGAGACTCAGGTGTTAACATTATTTTGTAAGATGATGGAGGCTCAGAGGGCCCAATCAGAGGCTCACCAGAGGCAGACCAACGTGTTACGGCAAGGTATTGAGAGTGCTCATCAGCTTGCCCTTACTACAGTAGAAAGAGGAGCTCAAGTCCAGTAACCGGATGTTCCGCAGGTTCTCCAACTTCGGCCGGGTAGTATCCAGGACTTCAAGAAGTTGGAACCTCTAGTTTTCAAGGGGATCGAGGGTATCGTCTATGCTGATGATTGGCTCAAGGATATCGAGCATCTCATGAGGGTATCCGTCTTGTTGTGGATCTGAAGGTTTAGGAAGTTGGACTTCAACTGTTTGACATCGCTCGCACTTGGTTTAGGAAAGAGCCACCTATTGCTGATGCGGGACAGTCTTGGGAGGTATTCAAGAAGACGTTCTTTGCTCAAATGGATATATTGGACTTGGGGAGGCATTTTGAGGGCCTTACTCATGGGAGCATGTCCATAGAGGAGTATGCCAAAAAGTTTGGTAGGCTGAGCCAATTTGTGGAATACTTGGTGAGGGAACTAGAGGTTCGGGATATCCGTTTCTGCGAGGGTCTAAACTTGGAAGTAAAGATCCTCATTCCATCTTTCTATAAGATATATTCAGAGATAATTGCGGATGCACGCCTGGTTGAGCGGGAGTTGAGCTTGAATCCTAAGAGAGACCGTGATTCTTTTGTTGGAGCCAATAGCAGCGCAGTGCCTACTAAACGTCCTCATCTCTATTCTAGGCCTTTTCAACAGCCACAATAGTACCAGGCTCTAGCTAGGGGGCCGTTTTACCAGGCACCATAGCAGAGATTGTCAACTTCCTACCATTTTTGCAAGAAGCCCAACCATATCTAAAAAGTTTGTAGAAAAAGGTTAAGAGTTTGTTTATATTATGGCACCGAGTGGCATCAACTGAGGGATTGTCCTTACAACCCTCGTTGTGTGGCTCAGTGAGCAGCTCCATCTTAGAGGGCACAGGCGAGCACACCTGCAATACAGCCGAGGGGACTATCGCTTCTGAACCAGCAGCAGTATTACGCCCAGCACCAGCAGTAGGGAGGTGCACCTCAGGGACGAGCGTTTGCTATGACAGTCGAGGAGGCCGAGCCAACCGGAGATGTCATCACAGGTTCAGTTCTCCTAGATTCTATTCCAACTTTAGCATTATTTGATAGTGGTGCTTCCCATAGTTTTATATTTGTTTTTTTTCTCTGAAGCATCATTTGTTAGCTGAGTCTTTGATTAGGACTTACAAGATCATGACTAGAGGAGACATTATCCTGGTTAGTGGTGTTTGCAAGGATCAGAGAGTTACTCTGGGAGGCCAGGAGCTGAGTACGTGTCTACTTGTAATGTCACTTCCGAGCTACGATATTGTACTCGGGATGGATTGGTTGAGTATGCACCATGCAAGTACAGATTCTAGAGAAGGTAGAGTTTTGTTTAGTCTGTCAGGAGAGCCAGAGTTTGAATTTGCTAAAGGAGCTTTAGAGTAGGGAGAAGGTCTTATCTGTGGAGCTATGGTAGAAGAGAAAGAGTTGCTGCATCCCTTAATAACGGAGTTCTTGGATGTGTTTTCTGAGGAATTGCCAAGATTGCCACCAGATCGAGATATTGAGTGCTCTATAGACTTGGTACCATATGTAGAGCCAATTTTATAGCATGTCTATTGAGTGAACAATAGCAAGTTGGTCGAGATAAAGAAGCAAGTGGACAAACTGCTGGATAAGGGGCTTATCAGATCCAGTTCTTTATCGTAGGGAACCCCGGTATTGTTTGTACCGAAGAAGGATGGATCGGTGCACATATAAATCGATTACAGGGCATTGAATAATCTCACTATCAAGAATAAATACCCATTATCACGTATTAACGATATGTTCGATCAATTGAGTGGCGTCAAGGTATTTTCCAAGATAAACTTTAGATCAGGCTACCACTAAGTAAAAGTAAAGCTGAAGGACATTTCGAAGACTGCTTTTCAGACTCGGTATGGACAGTACAAGTTCATGGTGATGATATTTGGGTTGACTAATGTCCCGATGGTATTTATGAATTTGATGAACAAGGTGTTCTACTAGTACCTTGACAAGTTCGTGGTGGTATTCATCGATGAAATTCTCATATATTCGAAGATGCCAGAGCAGCACGATAACCATTTACAGATTATGTTGGATGTGTTGAGGAAGGAGAAGCTGTATGAAAAGCTGTCCAAGTATAAGTTTTTCCTGGATAAGGTAGAGTTAGGACATGTTGTGACTGGTGATGGAATTTTCTTGGACCCGAAGAAGATTACAACAGTGGAGTCTTGAAAGACCTCGAGTTCAGTGGCAAAAATTAAGAGTTTTTTGGGTCTGGCAAGCTACTACAGAAGTTTGTGCAAGATTTTTTGAGGATTGCTGAGCCAATGACCAGACTAACTAGGAAGGACGCGAAGTGTGTTTGGACAAATGAGTGCCAGGCTGCTTTTGAAAAATTAAAGACGAGATTGACGTCTGCTCCTATTTTGACGTTGCCATCATGGTCTGGAGGTTTCACTATCTAAATTGATGCATCGGTGAAAGGTCTGGGTTGTATTCTTTAGCAGAATAAGAAAGTGATTGCCTATGCATCCAGACAATTATGTCTTCATGAGAAAAATTATCCTACCGACGATTTGAAGTTGGCAGCAGTAATCTCTGTTTTGAAGTTGTGGAAATGCTATCTGTACGGAGAGCTTATGGAGATCTTCACAGACCATAAGAGCTTGAAGTACATTTTCACTCAGAAGGAGCTGAATATAAGGCAGCGTCGGTGGCTAAAACTGATGAAGGATTTTGATATATCCTTACAGTATCATCCAGGGAAGGCCATTATAGTTTTCGATGCCATGAGTAGGTATCCGGTAGCTATGTTCTTGATGAAGGACCGGTATTTGTTGGATGATCTGGAGAGCTTTCGAATTGAGGTGATAGTTCCTGGGATTGTGATACAGATATAGGGTTTTAGATACATTCATAGTTGATGGACATGATCAAGGCCACCCTGCATGAGGATGTATCTCTGAGGAGCATCGGAGCTCAGATGAGAGCAGGATTGGAGGATGATTTCACCATTGCTGATGATAGTTCTTTGCGGCACGGTTCTAAATTTTGTGTGCCTAGTAGGGAGCTGCGTGAGGAGGTATTACAGAAACCGCATCGCTCTCAGTATTCCATGTATCCAGGTGCCAAAAATATATATCTGGATATACGAGAGAGTATATTGTGGTACGACATGAAGAGGAATGTGGCACAGTTTGTATCTAAATGCTTAGTGTGCCAGAAGGTGAAAGCCGAGAGGAAGAGGTCAGGCGGTTTACTATATTACCCATTCTAGAATGAAAATAGGAGCATATTACCATAGATTTTATGTTTGGACTTCCACGATCTCCAAGAGGAAAAGACGAGATTTGGGCCATCGATTTTAAGGTTGACCAAGTCAGCCCAATTTTTACCTTTCAAGGTTGATTTTTCTACGGAGAAGCTGGCAAAAAAGTATGTGAGAAAGATCGTTAGGATACATGGGATTTCCGTCAGCATAGTCTCGGATCGGGATAGTCGTTTAACTTCTTATTTCTGAAGGAATTTGCAGGTGAGCTTGGGCACCCAGCTCAAGTTCAGTACTGTATATCACCCCCAAACGGATGGACAGTCAGAGAGGACCATTCAGACTCTCGAGGATATGCTATGCACCTATGTACTAAATTTTGGGGGATCTTGGGAAGACCATCTCTATTTGGTAGAGTTTGCTTACAACAACAACTACCAGGCCAGTATAGAGATGTCACCATTTGAGTCTCTATACGGTCGGAAATGTCACACTCCCTTGTCTTGGGACGATGTTGGAGAAAGAGCTTTGCTAGGGCCAGATATGGTGGTAGATGTAACAGAGAAGGTTAAGCTTACTAGAGATAGACTTCGGGTGGCACAAGACAAACAACAGCATTGGGCCAATAGCCAACAGAGACTCTTAGAATTTGAGGTATAGTTTTAGGTTTTTGTTTTGTATTGATATTGGTTGTTTGTTATAGATTAAGTTCTTAAGGTTGTATTTTGTTCTACGTTGGAGGTCTGGTGTTTCTGAGGATTTTTTGATACGAGGCACGATTCGCTTTGGTGAAGGCAAAAAGCTTAGTCCGCGATTCATCGTACCCTTCAGTATTCTAGAGAGGGTTAATGTAGTTGCTTACAGACTAGACTTGCCACCTGCATTGAAGGGAGTGCACAACGTGTTTCACGTATCGCAGTTGAGATGGTACATGGCAGATCCTAGTCATGTATTCGATCGCTTGGAGATAGAGTTGGGCCCTACTCCCAGCTATCCATAGCAGCCAATTGAGATTCTGGATCGGGGAGAGAAGGTGCTGAAGGACCAGACCATTCCCTTGGTATACATCGTGTGGAGGCATCACTCTCCGGATGAGTCTACCTATGAGAGGGAGGATGAAATACAAGAGCGGTACCCGTATTTGCTTGTGCCTTGAAGTATGTTCATTCTTATTATGTTTTGCTTTTCTAGGGTTAGTTTTATTTTTGAATTTCGAGGACGAAATTATTTTAAGTAGGGTAGACTTGTCACTACCACTTTTCTGACTGAGGTTATTTTGGTCATTTCATAATTATTAATTATTGTTCATGTTAAATATTTATTTATTATATTATTTACTTATTGTTAGATGTTATATTATATTTTTGGACTTGTGTTAGTGGACCTAACTAGATTAGAATTGATTCATGGACCAACTTTTATTTTAGTTAGACTTGAGCCCAACCAAAAGCCCAATTCATTATGTTAATGATTTAATTAGTCAAACCATTAAGAATAGAACCTTCTTTACTTATCCTTTTCTTCATGAAAAACCCATAGGGGTAAAATAGATATTGTATATTTCTTTGAGGCCAAGGTGGGGCCGGCCACTATTTAAGGGAGAGGAGTTTCACTCGCCTATCTTTCTTCATTCCAAATTTAGATCTAAAAATTTTCATTCCCAAATTCATTCTTTCCTAGACCAATACCTACCCAAATTCTTATCCAATTCCTTCTTTACTCACCATTGGAGGCTATTAGAGCAAGTAGGAGGCAAGGATCTACAAGAAGGTGAAGAGTGCACAAGTTGAGGGCTCTTTGTATCCAATTGGGGACTTGTATCGAAAATCCATCTCCCAATAGGTACAATTTAGTTTTGTAGTTCTAATTAGACTCTAAATTATTATTTTAATCATTAGGAACCCATCTATGAACTAGGACTACCTATAGGAAGAATAATTGACTACTATGGACCCATATTTTGGATGTTATGATGTGTTTTGTGTCCAATTTGGAAGAAATCCGAGATTGGTGCACCATGTGTTGGTCAATATATCAACTAGACCAAATTGACATGTGTTTAATTGTGTGAGACTAGTGTCATATATACAATTGGATATGTGTTCGCCGTATCATGGTAATTTGGTGATATAGTTTGATTTGGGAGTTTTTTCTTCGATACGGGTGATACACATGCCATATTTTGACGCAGAGACGTAGTGATGTATCTAGCACTTTATATTGCTTATAATTATGATTCTAGACTTGCTCGTATCCTTAGTGATACGTTGGGTGTTGTGTTGGGGGCATATCGCAAGCGTATCATAGATCTAGTGTGATTCGGGGGTGATGCACTCCTTGTGTTTGATATATTGCTTTGTGAGTACTTTGGTATCCTAACTAGTGTTGTTGCTCTTATTTAACTAGTGTATTAAGGATATAAATATATGTATGTAATTATTTTTATATATGTATCAATGTATATATATATTTAAGGATAAGATTTGTATATATATGTGATAATATATATTTTAGTGCTAACTAATTAAGTGTTAATAGTATCAGTTAGTAGTAGAGGGAGTAGGTCTATCACATATGTTGAGAATTATGGTTTTTTGCGTGTTGCATTACAACATGGAGGGTGTGTAGAAGTTGGGTCTGTTAGCAGACCCTAGAAATTAGGGAAATGTGCTACTGATCATATACATCGCAGATGTGTGCTGTGGAGAAGAACGGCAGCAGTAGCCGCTGTACCATGCAGCAGCAACAGTGCACCTGTGCACTCATGTGCACAGGCATGGAGGGGAAGGGTCTGTTGCAGACATGAGATAGGGTGTTGTGGTATACATGAGTTAACAATATAAGGTAAGTTAGTATATTGGTTGATTGAGTATATATATAATATATAGGTATAAGTTAGTGTATTAGAAAGTTAGAGTTAAGTTAAGTTATGTTAGTATCAATTCTAAGTTAGTACATGTTAGTTAATAGTAGTATAAGTTGTTGTTATTAGATGAGTTAGTATATGATATAAATATGATATCAGTTAGTTTAAGTTATCATGATATCAATAGTTATTATAAATTAGTTTGATATTAGTTGTAGTTTAAGTTAGTGTATTAGAGTATTAGTAAGTTAAGTTATTAGTTAGTGTATTGGCTTGATTAGTTAGTGTATAGTAGATATAAGTTAGTGGATATTAAAGTGTTGGTTAGTATGGGTAGTAAGTATTAGGTTAGATACTAGCTATTAGTATTATTTTGAGATGACACCAAGGTAATGTTAAGGTATTGGTCATGTCCTTAGATGTTGGTATTGGGTATCAAGAGCGTAGTTATTTATCGATACCCAAGATGGCTCAAAAGCCATGGTAATCGATACTAAGTTAATATGAGCTAAGGATAATAGTGTTATATATATATATATATATATATATATATATATATATATATATATATATAGCCTAGATAAGCAAGGTTTGGACCCAATAACCTAGATATAGACTCTTACAACCTAGAAATAGCTAGTTGACCAAGTTTGTCTAGTTTGACCTAGAGTTGACCTAGTTTGACCTAGAAATAGTTTTAAGACCTATAATTTGACTAGTTAACTTGTTTATCATTCAAAACACTGTATTGATATGATGTTCCATATTTAGGTCTTCTACGTACCGTTCTAGACTTCTTTAATACTGTTTATCAGATTCCAGGCGAGTAAATTCTCTGATAGTTTCAAATTTATGATATCCTCTATGTTTCTTGTATTTAGTATAGCTACCCTTGATTTCTTGACACAATGGTTACACTGATTGGTATATCCAAATCTCATCATGAGATATTATTTCTTGGTATTATGATGTATCTTGTACATGACTGATTTCCTCTTCTTCTTGTACAAATACAGACATTGATTCCTGGGGAGACTAGCTAACTACCAAGGGAATCCCTTGTCATAGCTTACCATGGTTGGATCCACTATACCCATTGGGGACGGAGAGTATTAGTATAGATATGTGATTATACCCTCCTTGTGCATGCCTTGTTACTTGTGAGTGTTAATCATACACGCACGTATAATTAATAAAGCCTTAATCCTTGTGCAAGTTTCCAAGCCAATCACATGTCAAACCTAGTAGTCACTCACATAGTAGTATTATTTCTTGCCCTTATTCATGATGCTCATTTCCTTGTATTTAATTACAGTATTTCTATCTTGTATAACTCTTGTTTTTGTATATTGTATCTTGTTTATGCTCTCTATTTACTGTTACATAGTTTTTATCATTCATTGGAACTTCTGTTAGAGGTATACTTGCTCCAATCCTGACTGGATATATTTTTCCCAGATGACACTAAGGAGTAGTATCCTAATCACTACGAACCTTAGGACTTAGTTGGTTTAGATCTAGAGACTGTGGATTATGAGGGACTCATCCCGGTTGAGATAAATGATACTTTGCCAGTAGCTTAGTAGATAGGCTTTTATTGTACTGGATTTGTCTCTAGCTTTGACAGTTAGTACTTTATTATATTTGAGACTGATTAGATAATATATTCTGTCTTATGAGTTGTATTTTGACTCTTCAGTTCTTTATATCATATTTGTGCGATGTTTTATCTTATTGTTCTGTAATTGAGTATTCATATTTCATTAGTGGTATTATATATTTTGTTGAACTTTATTGTTAGATAGTATAGTTTATAAAAATCGTGATCTACCGCCGATGCTGCGGCGTTGGCTCGATGTACCCACGTATTCGTGCCCCTATGCTGGGAGTGGGTCATGACACATTTTTAGTTGTGGCTTATGCAGGTCTTTGAGGTCGCAATTAGTGCGATTCATAGTGGTGCTCTGATTTGAGTACTATTACGAGCCTGTTTTAAGATATAGGATATAGGCTATAGGCTGGAAATACTTAATCACATCTAGGAAAAACTCTATTATTCATTTCAATTGTTCTCCCTTGATATTTGATAATTGAGCTTTATCTATCCTGCTTTGAATATATTCTATCTTGTGCCATATTGATTCTTTTCTTCCGCTTTGCCTCAGGATGCCGCCTAAGACTCGATTACAACAGAGAGGGGCAGCTTCTAAGGGATCTGCAACTTCTCGAGAGCCTGAACCAGTCATTTCTCTGGTAATTGGCATTTTGGCTGTATTTATGGGTCCACCTCCAGTATAGAGGACTATTCCTGCTGTGTCTGAGGGACTTCCACCTCCACCTTCCGTGCCAACATATATGACTCAGGTGTTCGAATTGTTTTGCGAGATGATGGAGGCTCAAAGGGCCCAATCAGTGGCTCACCAGAGGTGGACCGATGTATTACGATAGGGTATTGAGAGTGCTCATCAGCTTGCCCTTACTGCAGTAGAGATAGAAGCTCCAGTCTAGTAGCAGGATATTCCATAGGTTGCCCAGCTTCGGCCGGGTAATATTCAGGACTTCAAGAAGCTGGAACCTCGGGTATTCAAGGGGATCGAGGGCATCATCTGCAATGATGATTGACTCAATTATATCGAGCGTCTCATGAGGGTGTCCCGTCTTGCTAAGGATCTGAAGGTTGAGGTAGTAAAACTTTAGTTGTTCAACATCGCTTGCACTTGGTTTAGGAATGAGCTACTTCTAGCTGATGTGGGGCAGTCTTGGGAGGTGTTCAATAACCTCTTCAAGAAGAAGTTATTTGCTCGGATGGACAAATTGGACTTGGGGAGGAAGTTTGAGGGCCTTACTCATTGAAGCATATCCGTGGACAAGTATACCGTATAGTTTGGTAGGCTGAGATGATTTGCGGAGTACTTGGTGAGGGAGCCAGAGGTTTGGGCTATTAGTTTTCACGAAGGTCTGAATTGGGAAGTGAAGATCCTCATTTCATCTTTCTATGAGAAGTATTTAGAGATACTTGCGGAGGCATGCAAGGTTGAGTGGGAGTTAAGATTGAAGCCCAAGAGAGACTGTGATTCTTTTGTGGGGGCCAATAGCAACATAGTGCCTGCTAAACAAACTCATCTTTAATCTAGGCCTTCTCAGCAGCCACAGCAGTACCAGGCTCAAGCTAGGGCACCGGTTTATCAGGTACCGCAGCAGAGACAGTCAACTTCCTGCCACTTCTACAAGAAGCCTGACCATATCTGGAAAGTTTGTATAGAGAGGTTGGAAGTTTGTTTATATTGTGGCACCGAGGGGCATCAGCTGAGGGATTGTCCCTCCAACCCTCGTCGTGTGGCTCAGGGAGCAGCTCCATCTTAGAAGGCACAGGCGAGGCCACCTGTAGTACGGCTGAGGGGACCATCGCTTCCGACTCAGCAGTAGTGTTACGCCCAGCACCAGCAGCAGGAAGGTGCACCTCAGGGACGATCGTTTGCTATGACGGTCGAGGAGGTCGATCCCAATGGAGATATCATCGTAGGTTCTGTTCTCCTTGATTCTATTCCAACTTTAGCATTGTTTGATTGTAGTACTTCCAATAGTTTTCTATCTATTTATTTTGCTCTGAAGAATCATTTGTTAGCTGAGTCTTTGCTTAGGACTTGCAAGATCAAGACCGGGAGAGGCATTATCTTGGTTAGTGATGTTTACAAGGATCAGAGAGTTATTATGGGAGACCGGGAATTGAGTACATATCTACTTATAATGCTACTTCCGAGCCACGATATTGTACTCGGGATGGATTGGTTGAGTAGGCACCATGCTAGTATAGATTACACAGAAGGTAGAGTTTTGTTTAGCCCGCAAGGAGAGGCAGAGTTTGAGTTTGCTAGAAGAAATTTAGAGCAGGAAGAGGGCATTATTTATGGAGCTATGGTAGAAGCCATGGAGTTCCCACATCCCTTGATAGCAGAGTTCTTAGATGTGTTTCCTGAGGAATTGCCAAAATTGTCGCCAGATCAAGATGTTGAGTTCTCTATAGAATTGGTGCCTGGTGTAGAGCCAATTTCATAGCTTATCTCTAGAGTTAACAACAGCGGGTTATTCGAGCTGAAGAAATAAGTGAATGAACTATAGGATAAGGTATTTATCAGATCGAGTTCTTCACCGTCGGGAGCTCCGATATTGTTTGTACCAAAGAAGGATGGATCGGTGAGCATGTGCATCGATTATCGGGCATTGAATAATATCACTATCAAGAATAAATATTCGTTGCCATGGATTGATGATCTGTTCGACCAGTTGAGTGGCGCCAAGGTATTTTTCATGATATACTTGAGATCAGGCTACCACCAGGTGAAAGTAAAGCCGGAGGACATTCCGAAGACTATTTTTTGGACTCGGTATGGACAGTAAGAATTCATGGTAATACCGTTTGGGTTGACTAATGCCCCGACGGTGTTTATGAATTTGATAAATAAGTTGTTCCACCAGTACCTTAATAAGTTCATGGTGGTGCTCATCAATGACATTCTCATATACTCAAAGAGGCCAGAGAAGCACGAGGAGCATCTGCGGATTGTGTTGGATGTGCTGAGGAAGGAGAAGCTGTATAGGAATCAGTCCAAGTGTGAGTTCTTCCTGGACAAGGTGGAGTTATTAGGACATGTTGTGACTGGTGATAGGATTTTCGTGGACCCGAAGAAGATCACAGTAGTTGAGTCTTGGAAGGCCCAGAGTTTAGTGGTAGAAATCAGGAGTTTCTTGGGTCTGGCAGGCTACTACAGGAAGTTTGTGTAAAATTTTTTGAGGATTGCTGAGCCGATAACCACACTCACTAAGAAGGACGCGGAGTTTGTTTGGACAAAGGAGTGCCAGACAACTTTTAGGGAATTAAAGACGAGGTTGAAGTATGCTCCTATTTTGACATTGCCATAAGGGTCTGGTGGTTTCACTATCTATAGTGATGCATCGGTAAAATATTTGAGTTGTGTTCTTAAGAAGAATGGAAAGGTGATTCCTATGCATCCAAAAAATTACGTTCTCATGAGAAGAATTATCCTACCCACAATTTGGAGTTGGTAGCGGTTATCTTTTCTTTGAAGTTATGGAAACACTATCTGTACGGAGAGCGTGTGGAGATCTTCACAGACCATAAGAGCTTGAAGTACATTTTTACTTAGAAGGAGCTGAATATGAGGCAGCGTCAGTGGCTGGAACTGATGAAGGATTTTAATATATCCTTATAGTATCATCTAGGGAAGGACAATGTAGTTGCCAATACCTTGAGCAGGTATCCGGTACCTATGTTCTTGATGAAGGTCTGGTATTTGATGGAGGATCTGAAGAGCTTGGGAATTGAAGTGATAGTTCATGGGATTGTAATACAGATATATGATTTGCAGATACATTCAGAGCTGATGGACAAGATCAAGGCTGCCAAGTATGAGGATGTTTCTCTAAGGAGCATCAGAGCTCAGGTAAAAACATGATTGGAGGATAATTTCACCATTGCTAAGGATGGTTCTTTCCAGTACGGTGCTAGATTGTGTATTCCTATTGGGGAGCTGCGTGAGACGGTATTACAGAAAGTGCATCTCTTTCAGTATTTATGCATCCAGGTACCAACAGGATGTATCAGAATATACGAAAGAGTGTGTGGTGTTATGGCATAAAGAGGGAAGTGGCACAGTTTGTATCCAGATGCTTAGTGTAACAGCAGGTGAAAGCCGAGAGGCAGAGGCCAGACGGTTTACTACAGCCATTACCATCTCCAGAATGAAAGTGGGAGCACATTACTATATATTTGTGTCCGAATTTCCACGATCTCTAGGAGAAAAAGACGCGATTTGGGTCATCGTTGACAGGTTGACCAAGTCGGCCCACTTTTTGCCTTTTAAGATGGGTTTGTCTACGGAGAAGTAGACAAAGATGTATATGAGGCAGATCGTCAGGATACATGGAATTCCCGTCAGCATAGTCTCGGATCGTGATAGTCATTTTACTTCTCATTTCTAGAGGAGTTTGCAGGCGAGCATGGGCACCCAGATCCAGTTTAGTACTGCATATCACCCCCAGATGGATGGACTGTTAGAAAGGACCATTCTGACTCTCGAGGATATGTTGTGCACCTGTGTACTAGATTTTGGGGGATCTTGGGAGGACCATCTCTATTTGGTAGAGTTTGCTTACAACAACAGCTACCAGGCCAGTATAGAGATGTCATAATTTGAGGCTCTGCACGGTCGGAGGTCTAGCACTCCCTTGTCTTGGGACGATATTGGAGAGAGAGATTTGCTAGTGCCAAAGATGGTGGTGGATGCAGCGAAGAAGGTTAATCTGATCATAGACTCTTAGAGTTCGAGATATAGTTTTAGGATTTTTTTTGTGTTGATATTGGTTGTTTGTTATATATTAAGTTCTTAAGGTTGTATTTTGTTCTAGGTTGGAGATATGGTATTTCTGAGGATTTCTCCGACACGAGGCACGATTCGCTTTGTTAGAGGCGAAAAGCTTAGTCCGTAATTCATCGTAACCTTCAGTATTCTAGAGAGGGTCGGTGTAGTTACTTACAAACTAGACTTGCCAACTGTATTGGAGGAAGTGCACAACGTATTTTACGTGTCATAGTTGAGACGATATGTGCCAGATCCTAGTCACGTATTGGATCACTCGGAGATAGAGTTGGGCCCTACTCCCAACTATCCAGAGTAGCCCGTTGAGATTATGGATCAGAGAGAAAATGTGTCGAGTAACCAGATCATTCCCTTGGTATGTATCGTATGGAGATATCACTCTACGAGTGAGTCTACCTGGAGAGGAAAGATGAAATGCGAGAGCGGTACCCGTATCTCTTTGTGCCTTGAGGTATGTTCTTTCTTTTTCTATTTTGCTTTTCTAGGGATAGTTTTATTTTTGAATTTTGAGGAAAAAATTATTTTAAGAGGGGTAGACTTGTCACTACCACTTTTCTGATTTAGGTTATTTTGGTTATTTCATAATTATAAATTATTGTGCATGTTAGATTTTTATTTATTCTATTATTTATTTTTTGTTAGATATTATATTATATTTTTGAACTTTTTTTAGTCGACCTAACTAGATTACAATTGATTCATGGACCAAAATTTATGTTAGTTAGACTTGAGCCCAACTACAAGCCCAATTTATTAAGTTAATGATTTAATTAGTCAAACCATTAGGTATAGAACCTTTCTTCCTTAATGCTTTTCTTCATGACAAACCCATAGGGGTAAAATAGACATTGTACATTTCTTATAGGCCAAGGAGGGTCCGGCCACTATTTAAGGGAGAGGAGTTTCTCTCTCCTCTCTTTCTTCATTCCAAATTTAGATCTAATTTTTTTTCCTAAATTCCCTTTACCAATTCCTTTCCAAATTCTCTTCAAATTCCTTCTCTACCCACCATTAGAGGCTATTGGAGCAAGGAGGAGGCAAGGATCTATAAGAAGGTGAAGAGTGCACAAGTTGAGGGCTCTTTGCATCCAATTGGAGACTTACATTGGGAATCCATCTCTTAATAGGTACAATTGAGTTTTTTTGCTTCTAATTAGACTCTATATTTGTATTTTAATCATTAAAAACCCATCTATGAACTAGGGCTACCTATAGGAAGAGGAATTGACTACTAGGGACCCATATTTTGGATGTTATGATATATTTTATGCCCAATTTAGGGGAAATCCAAGATTGGTGCACCATGTATTGGTAAATAGGTTAATTAGACAAAATTGACATATGTTTGATTGTGTGAGACTAGTGTCGTATCCACAATTGGATATGTGTAGGCCGTATCATGGTAATTTGGTGATACCGGTTGCTTTGGAGGTTTTTCCTTCGATACCGGTGATATACATGCCATATTTTGACACGGATACGTAGTAATGTAGCTAGAACTTTATATTGCTTATAATTATGATTCTAGACTTATTCTGTCCTTCGTGATACTTTGGGTGTTGTGTTGGGGGCGTATCGCAAGTGTATCATAGATCTAGTGTGATACGGGGGTGATGCACTCTTGTATTTGATATAATGCTTTGTGAGTACTTTGGTATCCTAACTAGTGTTGTTGCTCTTATTTAACTAATATATTAAGGAAATAAATATATGTATGTAATCATTTGTATATATGTATCAATGTATATATATTTAATGATCAGATTTGTATGTATTTGTGATGATATATGTTTTAGTGCTAACTTATATGAAGTGTTAACACCTTATAGTATCAGTTTGTAGTAGAGCGAGTAGGTCTATCACATAGGTTGAGCATTATGGATATTTGCATGTTGTATTACAACATGGAGGGTTTGTAGCAGTCGAGTCTGTTAGCAGACCCTAGAAATTGGGGGAATGTACTAGTGATCGTATATGCCGCAGATGTATGTTGTGGAGAAGAACAACAGCAGTAGCTATTGCACCATGCAACAGCAGCAGTGCACCTTGTTGGCCCAATGTTTATTTTGAGTTTTGAATATGGCTAATCGATTAAGTTTAGCATTATGGTAATTGATCAATCACTGTAGTATCTTCTACTTAAACTCAGCATTGTCCAGATATATAATATTTGCTTCTGTATATTTTCTTGTTCGTCTAATATGTAGATGCAGAAAGCAATAAGCAAGATCAACAATGGACATATGCTATATGATGATGAGCCAAAGACGATGTTATATCAGAAAATTTTGTCCAACCGCCTACGACTTATCTGGAGCGTCGCACCTTGGGGTTCCGCTGTCCGGTCAGCGAACGGGGGCGAGGGGGAAGCGTCCCTCATGGGGTTCAGGGGAAAAGCCCCTGAAAGGTATTCAAATTCCCAGATCTGGTTATCTTTTGACAAATCCCGTCAAAGAAAAAGCGTCTTCAAGTCAACAGATGTTTCAGAAGTTTGGCGTCATCAGTGCTCTTGGTTTTTATATGGAATCTTATATTTTATTTGAGTCTAGGACTTATGTAATTCGAGTTACCCTGACAACTAGAAAGGAAATCAATCCACTAAAATAACCTAAAACCCATCCACCTAGAAATTAGGCCAAATATATCCTGAACCTATCTACCAAACTAGTCCACATACAAACTTGGATCTACCTAAAATAGGTAAACCGAACTAGGACCAAATTTGTCCCAAAATCGAACCGAACTCGATTACACTTTTGGTATAAAATCAACCGGTTTAAATAGCTCCTAATTTCTTGGCCTCCAACAGTCGAAAATTCAAATATTCTCTACCGAATTATGGCCGAACTCGGTTTAGTAATAACCTATAAATAGAGTTAGATTTTTACATTCTTACTCACTCAACCATTCTACATATTTCAATCCTTTAGTGAGTAAACCCTCAGAGCCTAAAATTTATTATCTCCAAGATCAACTCTCAGCTTTCTAATGCCAAGTGCGATCTCGATCTAGAAGTCTACTGAGTTGTAAAGAGCTTGGTTCATCAAGCCCTTGTTCTATGTGAAGTTGTGAGCCTGCGGATCAAAACTCGTAGTTGTGAAGTTGCGAGACTTTGGCATAAATCGTGTGGTGTAAGAAGTGGCAAGCCTTCAGATCAAAGCTTGTGATTTACTATTCGTGATTATAGTGGATAAAACTCTAAGCTTGAGTTCTCGGGACTGGACTAGTCCACTCATAGGAAAACCAGTATACATCGCGGTGTTTGTGTTTGTTCTCTCTTACTCTTACTACTTTACATTATTGTCTCGCATATATACTGTTAGTTAATAACTTCCTCCACTCTGCTTATTTTTAATTGGGTAGATTATTCCGCTGCACTCTATTTACCCCCTTCTAGAGTTGTCCTACGGTCCTTCAATTGGTATCAATGCTGGTAGTCTCTTATTTAGTTTATGATCCTAATTTCTTCTTCAATTGGTATCAGAGTAGGTGCCCTTTATATCAGAACTATTGCTCATACCAATTGCTCGTATAATTGGTATTAGAGCTGGTTCTCTTGATTTTGGATTAACATCCTTAGAGACATATAGCAACCCACACCAACAATGGTGAAGGCCAGTCCACAAATTGGCTACCTCTATTTGATGGAACCAACTACACTTACTGAAAAACACATAGTTTATATCTTAGATCACTAAACTTTGACCTTTGGTCAATAGTTGATAATGGCTACAAAAAGCCTGCTAAAATTATTGTAGATGGTAATATCATAGATAAGCCAAAAGATAAGTATACTGATGTAGAAAATAAATAATCCAGTCTTGATGCTAGAGCTGTTAATGCTTTATTTTATGCCTTAGACAATACAGAGTTCAACATAGTATCTACATATACCACTTCGCATGAGATCTGAAAACTTCTCGAGGTGACTCATGAAGGAACTACTTGTAGCGCCCCGTTCCTCCTATTCGAGGAGCGCGGCTAAGAAACACAAGACGGTATCGTTCGATCGGGATAGATTGAATTAAGAACTAGTCCTCGTTATGGATTTGTTTCTTCGAAATCGATTCTCATATTCAGTGGACTGCGCCCCAAGGATCGGCTTAGCGGCAGAGTCAGGAGGGACCTCTCCGCTGCTATCTTTTATTGCTTCGGTTTTCGATGTCGCTTGTTGCTTTCGTGCTTTGAGTTGGTTTTGGGATTTGCTTGTTTTCCTTGAACGGTTTTGATGGTTTTCGTTCATTGAACTGTACTTCAATTCTGAGATTGGAAAGAGAAGAAGAAGTATTAATCGAGCTGTTCGTGTGCAGGTGAACAAGCAGTAGGTGGCTTACGAGCAGAGTCGTGAAGTGCCTCTTTCCTTCTCTTTTCCTTCCAACCAAGTGAGTGGCTACCATCCCGATTAGCTAGCCTTGCTTCCAAGCTTCACACCCTAAAATCTTGCATTCTTCTTTGCCCCGATCAAACGATACCAAGTAATAATAAAAGAGATCAATATAAAAAGGGAATAGACTTGGAAATATTGCTTGTCAACTAAACTTATGAACGGTTATCATCCTGTATGCTAGTTCGTTCATAACTGTTCTATGAATCGTGCTAAGTATGGAATTATGCTTGTTATGAAATAAACTGTTAGGATGACTACGCAAAACTGTTATGCTATGGAACTAATTCTATGAGTGCTCTTGATCACGGACAACTTGTGCACAAGGTATGTTATGAGTTCCGCGGACGGTCACCGGGGCGCCGGGACCGATCCGATCCGGACGGAACGTATGTATAGTCATATGTTCTGGGGCAAAGTATTATGCAGCGGGGCTCGCCACCTGTGTTGTATATCATTTGTGTCTTGAGACTATGACCCATCCCTTCGTGGCATCAAGCCAGTGATCCTATGTATATTTACATATGTTGCATACTAACTTGTGTCTTCGTGGCAGGGAAGGCATGGTAAGTATTGTGCAGGTGATTCAGACGGTCAGGTAAAATCCACTGAACAGTGGCGCGTTCATTTCAGTAAATTCTATATGCTGCTTACTTGTAAATGAGCTAAGACAAGATAGAAACCCATAAAATATGCATGCTTTACTAAACAACGTGTTGATTGGTATAGTTCGGCTAGCTCGCCTTCACCAGTATGTTTCGACATGCTGACCCTTGTTGAAACAGGTTCTCCGTACTAAGGCGAACCGAGCGAGGAGCCAAAGTCGTCTTCCCGATCCAGTCCAGCTGTTGGCGCATCTTCACTACGCCCCCTGAAGAATTAAGAAGCCAGAAGGTGCAACTCTTCATACACAAATGCAGCTCCGTGGCAAAGCCGTCCTCCAGCCTGGAGGTCTTTATCATTTTGAGTTTATAAAGGGATGTAATGTACAGGACTGCTATCTCATTTTAAGTCAACACTTTTGTAAGCCGTTCGGTATATTAGCTGACTCGTTCAGGAGTTTGTAATAGATGTTCATTATCAATAAAGAGAACTTTTTCATGTTTCAAATTTGTGTTTCAATTTATCTGCGTACTCTGAATATGTGCTTGCTATGCAAATCATTAAAGCCTTGTGTGGGCGCAATCCCAGGCCCGCACAGTGGTCACGATTCGGGGGACGCCTCATTTGATTCTACGGAATTGGATCATGATATAGTAGTATCAGAGCACAGATTCAAAGTTCCTTAGACTTCGTGCTGGAAAAGTTCCTTTAACGATCAAATTCCTGTGCGAACTCTTGAACTCGCTAGGCCAAAATGAGATACGTTTATGCAATAAGTCCATAATACATTATGATTCTAATGTAATTTACCTTCTTTTGAAGGAATGGTACCAGCGCAATCTGCAGCGCAAGCACCGAACGAAACACAAGAAAGTAGTTCGGGCACTTCGGGAAGCCCTCAAAGCCAGCGCGACATATCTCAAGTCGATCTGCTTGAGCGGGTAATGCAAATGTTAGAATCGTAACGACAAAGAGATGATGCTCGCCAAGCCAAGTTCGAAAGCAATTTAGAGACCCGATTCTCAGTCCAACAGAAGCAGGTAGATACCCTGCAATAGATCATTCAGACTTTGGCTGCCAACCATTCTGCCGCAACAGCAACGACTCCGGTGGAACAGCCCGTGCTTGAAGTGGAGATGCCTCAAATCCCAAGGCCGAGGGACGTGACTGCCTTCAACTTGGGCCATTTTAAGAAAGTCTGCAACACCCCATTCAACGGGACTGAGGACCCAGTGGTAGCTCTAGATTGGCTAGCCGAGCTTGAAGATCACTTCGCTCTGTTAGAGGTCCCCGAAGATAAGCGCGTCACCTGAGCGCAACTTCAACTCCGCCTCAACGCGCACGATTGGTGGAACGTGCATCGACGATCTCTCCAATTTGATCACGAAGAGGAGGCGATCTCGTGGACTACTTTTTGTGCCGCGTTTGAAGAAGAGTTTATACCCCCTCCAGTACAACTTCAAATGGAAAATAATTTCGTGCAACTGAGGCAGGGCAGTATGACGGTGAAGCAGTACTCCGCCGAATTCAACTGCTCTCAAAATTCGCTAGGGCCTATTTACCTGTTGCAGCGAGTCGAGCTAGAAGGTTTGAAGGCTGTCTGCACCCTGCCATTCATGGGCACGTAGTCAATAATCAGTATGGGACAATGCGTGAAGTCATGAATCACGCCCTATCTCTGGAACCGCAGTATCCTTACGTTTCCACCGGCGCTGTGCATACCTACAATCATAAATGCCAAGGCAACGAGAGAGGAAACACCGCTGCAAAGCGCCCTAACCACGGCGATTCACAAAAAGGAAACCCGAGACCATTCTGTGATTTCTGTAAAAGGCAAGGGCACACTACTGATAGATGTTACAGCAGAAAAGGTCTATGCTTCAACTGTGGCGGGCCAGGCCACATAGCTCGGGATTGTCCACTCCCCTCTAAGCTCCTGCCTCAACCCAATAAACCCTAACGGTTGGTTCTATTCCTAAGTTTCGGGACAAAACTTCCAATTAGTTGGGTAGGATGTAGCGCCCCGTTCCTCCTATTCGAGGAGCGCGGCTAAGAAACACAAGACGGTATCGTTCGATCGGGATAGATTGAATTAAGAACTAGTCCTCGTTATGGATTTTTTTTTTCGGAATCGATTCCCATATTCAGTGGACTGTGCCCCAAGGATCGGCTTAGCGGCAGAGACAGGAGGGACCTCTCCGCTGCTATCTTTTATTGCCTCGATTTTTGATGTCGCTTGTTGCTTTCGTACTTTGAGTTGGTTTTGGGATTTGCTTGTTTTCCTTGAACGATTTCGATGGTTTTCATTGTTTTCGTTCATTGAACTGCACTTCAATTCCGAGATTGGAAAAAGAAGAAGAAGTATTAATCGAGCTGTTCGTGTGCAGGTGAACGAGAAGTAGGCGGCTTGCGAGCGGAGTCGTAAAGCGCCTCTTTCCTTCTCTTTTCCTTCCAACCAAGTGAGTGGCTACCAACCCGATTAGCTAGCCTTGCTTCCAAGCTTCACACCCTAAAATCTTGCATTCTTCTTTGCCCCGATCAAACGATACCAAGTAATAATAAAAGAGACTAATATAAAAAGGGAATAGACTTGGAAATATTGCTTGTCAACTAAACTTATGAACGGTTATCATCCTGTATGCTAGTTCGTTCATAACTGTTCTATGAATCGTGCTAAGTATGGAATTATGCTTGTTATGAAATAAACTGTCAGGATGACTATGCAAAACTGTTATGCTATGAAACTAATTCTATGAGTGCTCTTGATCACGGACAACTTGTGCACAAGGTATGTTATGAGTTCCGCGGACGGTCACCGGGGCGCCGGGACCGATCCGATCCGGATAGAACGTATGTATAGTCGTATGTTATGGGGCAAAGTGTTATACAGCGGGGCTCGCCACCTGCGTTGTATATCATTTGTGTCTTGAGACTATAACCCGTCCCTTCGTGGCATCAAGCCAGTGATCCTATGTATATTTACACCTGTTGCATACTAACTTGTGTCTTCGTGGCAGGGAAGGCATGGTAAGTATTGTGCAGGTGATTCAGACGGTCAGGTAAAATCCACCGAACGGTGGCGCGTTCATTTCAGTAAATTCTATATGCTGCTTACTTATAAATGAACTAAGGCAAGATAGAAACCCACAAAATATGCATGCTTCACTAAATAACGTGTTGATTGGTATAGTTCGGCTAGCTCACCTTCACCAGTATGTTTCGACATGCTGACCCTCGTTGAAATAGGTTCTCCTCACTAAGGCGAACCGAGCGAGGAGCCGAAGTTGTCTTCCCGATCCAGTCCAGCTGTTGGCGCATCTTTACCGCGCCCCCTGAAGCATTAAGAAGCCAGAAGCTGTAACTCTTTATACACAAATGCAGCTCCGTGGCAAAGCCGTCCTCCATCCTGGAGGTCTTTATCATTTTGAGTTTATAAAGGGATATAATGTACATGACTGCTATCTTATTTTGAGTCAACACTTTTGTAAGCCGTTCGGTATATTAGCTGACTCGTTCAGGAGTTTGTAATAGATGTTCATTATCAATAAAGAAAACTTTTCCATGTTTCAAATTTGTGTTTCAATTTATCTGCGTACTCTGAATATGTGCTTGCTATGCAAATCATTAAAGCCTTGTGCGGGCGCAACCCCAGGCCCGCACGGCGGTCACGATTCAGGGGAAGCCTCATTTGATTCTACGGAATTGGGTCATGACACTACTCAAGTGAAGGAGTATAAGATAATCAGCCTAACACAAGAATACGAGGCATTCAAGATAAAGTCAAATGAGACTATCACTCAGATGTTCATAAGATGTCTTGACATCATGAATCCTCTATCCTCTCTTGGCAAGGAGTAAAATAACTATGAAAAGATACACAAGGTGCTTAGAGGGTTTCCAAAGAACTGGAACCCGAAAGCAACGACGATCATTGAAGGAAACAAACTTACTACAATGATGCTGGAAACAGTCATAGGAAAGCTGATGACACATGAGTTGGACCTCAACGACCTCGAAGAAGAGTCAACTCCCAAAGAGAAGGCCAACAAACTGAAGGTGTATCATAAAAGATCCTCTGATGATGCCTTTAAAGATGAAGAAACCATCGATAATTCAGACAATGAGGATGTGACCCAAATTTCTAGGAACTTCTTCAAACAATTTGTTTTGTTTGTAAAATCAAACTAAAAGAAGAAAGATCTTGAAAAAGAACCAATTTTGCTACAACTGCAAAAGGCCATCTACATGATGAAAGATTGCTCCAAAAAAAAAAGAGAATCAATATGAACGATCAAACAAAGAGAAATCTTTATCTCATAAATATGCAAATACAATCATCTAGTTTGAAAGTGAAGCTGGCAATTCGGAAGAAGAAAGTCCTCGACATGCTGCAAAAGTATACTTAACGACATTAAATAATGAGGTAAAAGATAATCCTTTACTTAAAGAGTTTTTTATAATAAATTATTTTATGCTTTTAATAATTTATTTGAAGATCACAAGAAGCTTATGGATAGGTATAAGCAAGCCAGAAAAGATATTAAATCTTATCTGCTTGAGAATAAAATGCTTACTTATTTTCTAAATGAAGCTTGAGATAATTCTTCTCCTAACGACTATGATGACATCCCCAAACTTAGGCTTAGCTTACAAGAAGCACTTGACTGCTTTGATTAAAGCAATCAAGAAAATACTAAACTTAAGGAGGATTTAGAAAAAGAGAAGAAGAAGTACTCTAATGCCTCATGTCACGACCCGCACCCAGTATAGGGGCACGAGAGCGTGGGTACGTCCAGCCTATGCCACAGCATCGGCGGTAGAACGCTGTCTAGGTCACAATGAATACTATATAACTAAATACCTGTCAATGATATCCATCTCCATAAGGAGGATAATATATATCTCATAATATCTCATAATGTAAACTCAATCACAACAACTATAAGAGTATAAGGTACGATAAAGGATAAGAAGAATGACATAGTCAAACACTATGTCTCAAAATATAGATAAACCTCAGTCTAGTTGTCCAATCATAAAGTATCCACAAGTCTTAAATTAAACTTAAGAATAAGTCTAAACATATACTAAAATAAACCTCAAATAAGTCTCAGATGCATAATATAAATACTATCTAGATAGCTGCATGTAATGTCTCCTCCAAAGGAATAGTCTCCTCTAAGATCTCTGGTGTGTAATCTACATCTATACCCGGTCCATAGTGTATGGTACATAAATCATCAAGATCCTCTAAAAAAATATCCAGTCAGGATTGGAACGAAGTACAAGCACTAACAGCAGTTCCACATATATTGACAAAAACTATAACATAGTATAAAGAAATACAAAACATATATGAAAACTAGCAATAAGAAATACTGGAATAATAAAGTACTAGAAATAAATGGAATAAATGGAATACTGGATCATGTTATCATCAATGTATATCTTGCAACGAAATAGAATACAAGTACACGCTAGAACAATGAACTAGTATATATGTGAATGCTAGAACAATGACTAGAACATAAGGAATGCTATATCAATATACTAGAGATACATATCAAGAACATCTATATATCTAAGTGTGTGAAACATCAGCATATCATGTGATCGGCTTAGGACTGATCAGGCTTGCTATGTATGACTAGCTATGATTCATGTAAGGTCAGGCTAACTATCCGGATAGCTATGATGCAAGCAATAGTCAGGCTAGTCACACATAACAGGCTATGAGGCGTGTAATGGTCAAGCTGCACCGACGTGAGGTATGGGTGAGCTATGATGCATGTAAAATTTGGGTATGATCACATAAGCTACTAATATTTCCCTATTTTCCCCAACTAGCACGATGGGTTCCAAATCGCGACCCCTCGTGACAGGTCTCGATAATGCCAACTCGTGTAAATAACAGTGTCAGAGTCATATACGCTATACAACAAGAGTTATAGAGATAATTAACATAATGGAAACTGTCAGAGAATGTACTTGCCTGTGGTCCTTAGCTGGAAATACCAATATCCTGGTTCCAAAGTATCTTCTGAATGATCCAACAGTCCTATAGACATATCATATAACACAATACTGTATCAGACATTACTCTAACACACAATCAACACAATGATCTCAGAGACTATGCTAGGGGGTCACGTCTGTAGTTGCTGTGCATAACAGACAGTCGATGATATGGTCTTGCCAGTACGTCGGTGTACATATGGCAGTCTGCTAACATGTTATCTGGTCACAGGTTAATGTAACTACGGGGTATCTGTGGTCACATTCAAGTCATCTAGTACATATAATACGTAGTACATAATATTATCTAGAAATAACATTAACTCAAATTAATTGCAACTTATAATAGATATAGGTATACATATATACTTACAATATACATATACACCAAATTAAATACATATGTATATATATATACTAATTGAGTACATACTATATATATATATATATATATACACCAATATACCTTCAACATATACTAATACATATGCCAATACGTACATACCAATCATATATCAATCCCATCATATACTAAATACACCATGGCTACAAACGTATGCAATACGATAAAGATATACGCGTATGCGTGTACGTATATATGCACGCGAGGGGAAATTGAACCTTGGTACGTGGGACAAGACGTGCATGTCGAGGTCGTCGTGGGGCTCGGTTCAGTCGAGATAGATTGCTCCGGTCGGGTTTAGCGAGGCCAGTAGGTCTCCGGTCGTGCAAGCGAGTCGTCGACGACGTTCAGGCGCTGTACAGCTGTTCTGGTAGAGATAGCGACGGGTCGGCGAGGTTCCGCGGCTCGGTGCAGCGTCGGGCAGTGCAGCGGGTCGTCGATCGCGTCATTCCGGCATTGACAACGGCTTCACGGTTGATCTGGTCGAGTCTGGATCGAGGCGAGGCGGACAGCGGGTTGTCGACGAGTCTGGAATCAGATGGAGGGACTTTCGGGGTTCTGGTCGATGGCGAGAATGGACGGTGGCTGCCTCGGGGAGCAGAAGTTTCAGTGGTCCGGTCGGTCGACGAGATACGAGCGGTCGGCTAGGCGGTGAAGTTCTGCGGGTTGGGACAACGGGATGGCCGCGGTTGCTGGATGGCTCGACGGATCCGGCGGGTTGGTCTGAACTCCGGCGAAGGAAGGGAGTGTGGACGTGAACAGGAAGAAAGTAGGGGTTTGTCGGCTGATGCCTAGGTTTAAGGGATAGAAAATAAAAGAAAAAGTAAGGAAAGGAGTATTTATACAAAAATAGGGTTGGTTTGACCTAGAAGGGTTTGACTTTGGTCATCCCCTTGGGGAAAGGGTCTTCTCATGGGTATTTCAAGGGCTATGATTTAAATAGAATTAAAACGGAAGGCTAGGATGCATTGGTTCACGGTTTTGGGGTCATGGTTCAAGGAGGTTGATGTTAAATTACACACTCCCGAAAATTATGAAAAATACACATGAAGGAGAATTGGGTTTATTTACGTGTCGAGTCCAACGAGGTAGATACCTTAATGCCTTGTGCACAAAAGTGCCCAACAATTAGAAAATTACACGAAGTGAGATTTATGGTTTATTTAATTAAAAAAAGATGTAATTGGTGTTCTAAAATTAATTAGAAGTACAAGGGTCTGAATTTAAGTGGGACACAAGCATCATGAATGAAGTAAACTCAGAATAGAATATTACCCATATTTGGGTTGCTCAAAATAGGTCGAGGTCGTGTCTCCAATTCGATTGGAACACACAAGGGTACAAAGATAGATTTATAGGGAATTAATTATAGTCGGTCGCGACAAATACTGTGAGACTAAAATAAAGCACAACAAGACATGGTTATGAGTCTTACAAGATCAAAGTAACAGTTTGGCACATCTAGGACAAGGGTGTGAATTCAGTTGAAAGACAATGGCTAGTGTAGTGTTTCTAATTATCGAAACAACGATAAAGTGCAACAATCAAATAAAATTATAGCAATTTAAATATAATTAATTATTATGCAAATTATTTTACATATTAATTACGAAAAGATGAAAATACCCCTAATCTGAAATGTGGGGGTGATACCTCACTTAGAATTGATGCTCTTACTGCTAAATATGATAATTTATATGCCACGTCTAAAAAGTTCAAGATTAGATTGGGAAAGTAGGTCATACAACCTACTACACAGTCAAACACGAGACACATGGCTAAATAAAAATGCACTCACAATAAGACACCAACAAGCAAACTAAATCCTCCATACTATTATGCATGTAGAACACAACATACTTCACATAATCATGCATTTTATTAAAAATATCCATGCAAGATACATCACACTATTTCACATACTCATCCTTCTATACCCAACACAAATGCCTATGCTATATGTCATTACTGTGGTTTAAAAGGACACATTTCACATCAGTGTAAGGCTAGAAAATTAGTTGATAAAAATATGTATAAGTGGATTCCAAAAGCTAATAAATATGGATCCAAAATTTGGATACCAAAGTCTTTGCCTAATGATGTAGGTAGAAAGCTTTCTGTCGAGATTTAGCACCAAGAAAAATATTGGTGATTGCAAAGCTATAAGGGTCATCTTCCAAGAAATTGTACCAACATAAATATGGCTACTTGAGCCACTTTGGTAACATACTAATTATTTTTTCTTGAATTGCTATAATTAAAGAATCTAGCATATCTCTTATTAATATCTTCTAGTTGATATTTATTTAAATTAATAAGGGATGTGATACTGTCATGATTAGTTAATTTTCTTATAATTACTTCTATTCAACATGATTAGTTGATTAGCCTCAGATGATCAACACTTTATTGAATAATGATTTGTTAAGGTCTATTTGCAATTATTTTCATAATACAACTGTGAATCTTAGCACTACTCCTTGAACTTAAAGTTGACAACTTTTAGTATAGATTGTGACACTATAACTTTTAGTAAGTACTACTGGGTTTTTTTAATTATTTCAAAACTATGCCACTTAGTTTTAATTTGAGTTTAGACTTTGACTAGTTACAATGATATTAGAGAGAAGTTGTTTAATTATCTTTTGCATATGACTAAATGTGCATATTCATTTATGCTTCTCTTGTATTATTGTTACCTAATATTGTTATATTAATGTACTGCATCTAGTTTCCTATAATTGGTATCTAGTTTCTAATTGGTAATTATATGGTTATGATATGCATTTCATTATTCTGCATATGGTGATATTCTAGTTACTTACTCCTAATTTACCATATGATCATATTATATGCTTTATGTTACTCACCTTGTCTTAATGATATATTCTTCGTTTGCGGGGGAGCCGTAAACATTATATTTTGACTAAGGAGAAGAAATATGTCAAATATGTGCATATTCGCGAACGTCTCATGTACTACGGGGGAGCTTATGCACAAGTACAAGCTTCGGTAATATCAGTTGTCTCCTATTACGGGGGAGCTTCTTTTTGATCATGTCAACGGGGGAGAAGTAAGTTTAAGTATGTAAATATATGTTTAAGTAGTATACTTATAGTTATTTATGCTTATTGTTTTGATATATGCATCAATTATATATGTCTTAAACATAACTGATTTGCCATAATAAAAAGGGGGAGATTGTTGGCCCAATGTTTATGGTGAGTTTGTTAATATGGCTAATTGATTAAGTTTAGCATTACGGTAATCGATAAATCACTATAGTATCTTCTACTTAAACTCAGCATTGTCCAGATATGTAATATTTGCTTTTGTATATTTTCTTGTTCTTCTAATATGTACTTGTAGAAATCAATAAGCAAGATCAGCAATGGACATATGCTATATGACGATGAGCCAAAGATGTTATTATATCAGAAGATTTTGTCCAACCACCTACGACTTATCTGGAGCCTCGCACCGGGGGGTTCTGCTACCCGATCAGCGGACGGGGGTCAAGGGGGCATCTTTCTTCGTGGGGGTCGGGGGCAAAGCCCTTGAAAGACATTCAGATTCCCAGATCTGGTTATCTTTTGACAACTACCGTCAAGGAAAAAAGCGTCTTCAAGTTAGCAGATGTTTCAGAAGTTTGGCGTCATCAGTGCTCTTAGTTTTCATAAGAAATCTTATATTTTTTTGAGTCTAGGACTTATGTAAGCCGAGTCGCACTGACAACTAGAAAAAAACTCAGTCCCCTCAAATAGCCTAAAACCCATCAACCCAGAAATTAGGCCAAATATATCTTGAACCTATCTACCAAACTAGTCCACATACAAACTTGGATCTACCTATAATAGGTAAACCGACCTCGGACCAAATTTTCCCCGAACTCGGTTACCCTTTTGGTATAAAATCAACCAGTTTAAACTGATCTTGATTTCTTGGCCTCCAACGTTCAAAAATTTAAATATTCTCTACAGAATTTTGGCCGAACTCAATTTAGTAATAACCTATAAATAAAGTTGGATTTTAATATTCTTACTCACTCAACCAATATACATCTTTTAATCCTTTAGTGACTAAACCCTCAGAGCCTAAACTTTCTTATCTCCAAGATCAACTCTCAGCCTTCTAATGCCAAGTGCTGTCTCGGTCTTGAAGTCTACAGAATTATAAAGAGCTTGGTTCATTAAACCCCTGTTCTGTGTGAAGTTGTGAGCCTTCGGATCAAAACTCGTAGTGTGTGAAGTTGCAATACTTCAGATTAAATCTCATGCTGTAAGAAGTGGCAAGCCTTCGGATCAAAGCTTGTTATTTACTATTGGTGATTATAGTAGATAAAACTCCGAGCTTGAGTTCTCGGGACTGAACTAGTCCTCTCAAAGGGAAACCAGTATACATCGTGGTATTTGCGTTTGCTCTCTCTTACTCATTCTGCTTTAAATTACTGTCTTGCATATATACTTTTAGTTAATAACTGCCTTCACTCTGCTTAATTTTAATTGGATAGATTATTTAGTTGCACTCTATTCACCCCCCTTTAGAGTTGTCCTACGGTCCTTCACACATGTGTACTTATGTGCACAGACAAGGAGGGAAAGGGTCTATTGCAGACATGAGATAGGGTGTTATGGTATACATGAGTTAGCAATATAAGGTAAGTTAGTATATTGGTTGATTGGGTATATGTGTAATATGTAGGTATCGGTTAGTGTACTAGAAACTTAATGTTAAGTTAGGTTATGTTAGTATCAATTCTAAGTTAGTAAATGTTAGTTAATAGAAGTATAAGTTATTGTTATTAGATGAGTTAGTATATGATATCAGTTAGTTTAAGTTAGCATGATATCAGTACTTAGTATAAATTAGTATGATATTAGTTGTAAGTTAAGTTAGTGTACTAGAGTATTAGTAAGTTAAGTTATCAGTTAGTGGATTGGCTTTATTAGTTAGTGTATATTAGATACAAGTTAGTGGATATTAAAGTGTGAGTTAGTATGGGTAGTAAGTATTAGCTTAGATACTAGCTATTAGTATTACCTTGAGATAACACGGAGGTAATGTTAAGGTATTGGTTATGGCATTAGATGTTGGTATTGGGTATCAAGAGGGTAGTTAGATATCGATACCAAGATGGCTCAAAGCCAAGGATAACTAGTGTTATATATATATATATATATATATATATATATATATATATATATATATATATATATATTATGCAATGTATTGATAATTGGTAGTTATAATACTCTAGTATCTTGTAATAGCTAGTATAGCTTAGATAAGCAAGGTATGGACCAAATAACCTAGATATATACTATAGACTCTTACAACCTAGAAATAGCTAGTTGACCAAGTTTGTCTAGTTTGACCTAGAGTTGACCTAGTTTGACTATTTTGATTTAGAAATGGCTTTAAGACCTAGAATTTTACTTGTTAACTTGTTTATCATTCAAAATATTGTATTAATATAATATTCCATATTTAGGTCTTCGAGGCACTGTTCCAGATTTCTTTGATACTGTTCACCAGATTTCAGACGAGTACAATCTCTGATAGTTTTTTATTTATGAAATCCTCTATGTTTCTTGTATTTTGTGTAGCTATCCTTCATTTTTTGATACGATGGTTATATGGATTACTATATCTGAATCTTATCAAGAGATGTTATTCCTTGGTATTATGGTGTATCTTGTACACGCCTTGTTCCTTTTTCTTTTTGTACATATACAAACATTGATTCCGGTGGAGACTAGCTACCTACCTAGTGAATCCCGTGTTATAGCGTACCATGGTTGGATCCACTATACCCGTCGGGGGCGGAGAGTATTAGTGTAGATATGTGATCATACCCTCCTTGAGCATGCCTTATTACTTGTGAGTGTTGATCAAACATGCACGTATGATTAACCATACCCTAATCCTTGTGCAATTTCCCAAGCCGATCATATGTCGAACCTAGTACTCACTCACATAGTAGTAGTATTTCTTGCTCTTATTCATGATGCTCATTTCCTTATATTTAATTATAGTATTTCTATCATGTATATCTCTTGTTCTTGTATATTGCATCTTGTTTATGATCTCTATTTACTATTATATAGTTTTTATCATTCATTTGAACTGCTATTAGAGGTGTACTTGCTCCAATCCTAATTGGATATATTTTCCTAAATGACACTGAGGAGTGGTATCCCACTCACTATGGGCCTCAGGACGTAGTTGGTTTAGAGCTAGAGACTGTGGCTTAGAAGGGACTCATCCCGGTTGAGACAACGACACTTTACCAGTAGCTTAGTAGGTAGGCTTTTATTGTACTAGATTTATTTCCAGATTTGACAGTTAGTACTTTATTATATTTAAGGCTCATTAGATATTATATTTTGTCTTGTGAGTTATATTTTGACTCTTCAGTTTTTTATATCATATTCGTGCGATGTTCCATCTTAAAGTTCTGTGATTGAGTATTCATATTTCATTGGTGGCATTATGTATTTTATTAAACATTAATTTTAGATAGTATAGTTTATCCAAAAAATAATCTACCGCCGATGCATCGATGTAGGATAGACGTACCCGTGTACTCGTGCCCCTACGCAGGATGTGGGTTGTCACACAACTTGTTATCTTCCTGCTTATCCTGTTTTACCAGAAATATTGCTTAATATCCCGATAGTTCTTCGTTCCTTCTGGGTGAATAGAATACAGAGAACTGTGTGCTTCGGTCATCACTTCTTGCAGAATATCCCACTCGGCATACAGAGACAATTTCCAAACCTAAGTGTTCCATCTTCATGTTCATTCTTTCCTAAGGTCGAATTCACATTCTTTCTAAGCTTTTGAATCTGCGGATCCTCTACATTAGCTGCCTTGATCCTCTGTACTAAAGTAGGATGAATCTGTAAACTAGATAAATTCTAGTATCTTTCTGTAGAACTACTTTTATACCCCTCTCCTGAAAATCCTCCAAGAGGTTCCTCTGAGTCGTTAAGACGAATGTATTACCCCTCCTACTTAGAAAATTTGCTACCATATTTGCCTTCCCTGGATGATACTGAAGTTCTATGTCATAGTATTTCAACAACTCTAACCACCTTCTCTGTCTTATATTCAGGTCCTTTTGGGTGAATATGTACTTCAAATTCTTGTGATATGTGAAAATCTCTACTCGGTCTCCATACAAGTAGTACCTCCATAACTTAAGAGCAAATGCCACTGCTAATAACTCTAAGTTGTGCGTTAGATAATTTTTTTCATGATCCTGTAGTTGCCGAGATGCATAAGCTATAACCCTGTTATATTGCATTATTACGAATCTGTCCCTTTTCGAACGCGTCTTAATATAATATAAAACCTCTAGATCCTGCCGAAAGCATCAGAATTGGTGTTGAGATCAACCTCTTCTTTAATTCTTCGAACGATGTCTGATACTCAGTTGACCAAAAAAACTCTACCAACTTATGTGTCAGTCTCATCAAGGGTACGAAAATCCTTGTAAAATCAACCACAAACCTCCTATAATATCCTGCCAACCCTAGAAAACTATGAACCTCTGCTACTGTTCTCAGAACTGGCCAACTCTCCACCGCCTCAATCTTTATCGGATCCACTGAAACTCCTGCCCCCTAAATGATGTACCCCAAGAAAGAAATGTGATCCAATTAGAACCCGCACTTACTAAGCTTCACATAAAGCTGATGCTCCCTCAAAGTTTGCAATATCGTCCGAAGATGCTTTTCATGCTCTGTCTCACATTTGGAATATACAAGGATGTTATATATGAATACCACCACAAACTAATCTAAATAGGGCATGAATATAGCTTTATCAAATCCATAAACATCGTCGGTATATTAGTTAATCCAAACGATATCACCAAGAACTCATAGTACCCATACCGTGACCTTAATGCCGTCTTAGGTATGCCCTAATCCTTGACCCTTACTTGATGGTACCCCTATCAGAGATCAATCTTAGAGAAAACCCTAGCTCCTTTTAATTGGTCAAATAAGTCATCAATTCTTGGCAGTGGATACTTGTTCTTCACTGTTACCACATTTATCTGTCTATAATCGATACACAACCGTGTCAACCCATCTTTCTTGTTCACTAATACCATCGGTGCTCCCCAAGGTGATCCACAAGTCTGAATAAACTTTTTTGCCTTTAACTCCTCTATATGTTGATACATCTTCTCTAACTCTGAGGGTGCCATCGGGTAAACCTTACAAGATATGGGTTCTGTCCCAGGAGTCAACTTTATACAGAACTCAACAACTTTTACTGGTGGAATCCCTGAAAGATCTTCTGGAAGAACATTAAGGAACTCCTCGACCACCTTAGGTGCCTGTTCTTTCACTATTACTATTGCTACAACCTCACTCTCTAGATGGTCTTCTATGGTCCTAACGAAGATGAACTTTTCCAAGCATGGGATGCTAAACGACACTCTCCCTCTAACGATACTCTCCCCCTACGACAATCTATCGTAGCATGACTGTCTCTCAGCCAGTCGATGCCTAGGATGATTGTAACCTCTGAATCCTAAAATTCGTGCTTAAATGTTGTTATTAGGTTAATTTGGGGCTATTAAGATTTTTCCATAATTTTTAGTTAATTAAAAACTAGTAATCCTAATTTTTTATAATTTTCAAGAATTTATTTTAGGGTCAAATATAATTAAAAATATCCCAAACTTTCATTTTATGTTCTAAATAATAAAATATATTTTCTAGAATTTTTTGATTATTTTTAGCATTTATTTTGAGTTAATTATGAAAAACTGAATTAAAAACTAATTTCTGAAAAAAAAATCCAAAAAGTAATTAATTCTGCCCAGTCGACAAACAGGGGGCCCACCTGCCAGCCTTCCGCAGCAAACAGTGCCGGGCCCGCCTGTCAGTGACTGCGGGGTGTGTGCGAGCCGAGCCGAGCCGACCTCGAGCCGAGCCGAGTCAGAGTTCGACTCGGACTCAGCTGAGCCAAGCCGCATCGAACTGTGACCATCCAATTTGGGCGGGCAGCGTTGGATGGCTGCTACGTGTCAAGATCTAAGCCGTGACTGCTTTCTCTCTCCTCTCTATATATATTAGTATAGTTATTTATTTTTAGGGTTTTTCTTCAGCCGAATTTTGAAGAATTGCCATCTAGGGTTCCTTCATCTTCCAGAAGCCATTGCGCATAGCTCTGGACTCCAAACGAGACCTAGTTTTTTGTGTTAGAATGATATTAAGGTTAGATTTCTGATTATATAAATTTTTTACGAAATTATGAGTATTAAATTCTGGAAAATTCGTAGAGCACAGCATGTCCGAAAATAGACGTGTTTTGATGTTTCCGCAATTTCGGGAAAACCAGGAATCAGAATCATGAACCGTTTGAAGTTTCGGAAAGTTAATGTCGAGATCATTGACATATTTTTTTGCCAGAATTTAATTCTAAGTATTTATATACGGTTAATTCTGTAGAATTTCTAGGTTAAAATTTAACCATCGGTGTACGATACGAAAGTTGTATGTGCCATAATTTCCAAACGAATTTGAATTCGGATGAGCCATAAATTTCAGCATGTTTTTTATGCTGAAATCTACAGGAAATCATGCACAAAAGTTGAGTTTGTATTGGTTAACTTTTCGGTCAACAGATTGCCTCGATTTGCGTGCCATGAGTCTTGAGTTGATAAAATTAAGTTTCTTTGGACAAAATTTAGGCATTAACATAAAAATTAGAATAATAAGATTAAAATAGGATTTTAGAGTAATTATTACAGAATTAAATAAATTAAAATAAATTATCTTTTGACATGGTAAATTTGTAATACATAGGCTATTTGGACTGTGACTTGGACTCTGATTCATACCAGCAGCAGGACCCCAGGCAAGTACATTCTCTGACAGTTTCCATTATGTTGATTATCTCTATAACTCTTGTTGTATAGCGTACATGACTCTGACACGGTTATTTATACGAGTTGGCATCATTGAGACCTATCACGAGGAGTCGTGTTTGGAATCCATCGTGCTAGCTGGGGAAATGGCGAAATATTAGTAGCTTATGTGATCATACCCAACTTTACATGCATTATTAGCTCACCCACACCTCACGTCGGTGCAGCCTTACCCTTACATGCCTCATCGCTGTTACATATGGTAGCCCGATCAATGTAATGAGTCATATAGTCCCAAGCCGATCACATGATATGCTGATATTTCACACACTTAGTTAGATGATTCTTGACATGCATCTCTAGTATATTGATCTAGCATCTCCACATGTTCTAGTTATTTTTCTTGTACACACTTATATACCAGTTCATTGTTCTTGCGTGTACTTGGATTTCTATTTCATTGCTAGATGTACATTGATGATGACATGCTCCAGTATTCTATTTATTCCAGTATTTCTATTTTCAGTATATCCATGCTCGTCAGTATTTCTTATTGCCAGTTATCCATATCTGTCTTGTATTTTTTTATACTGTATTATAGTTTTTGTCAATATGCATGGAACTGCTGTTAGAGGTGTATTTCGTTCCAATCCTGACTGGATATTTTTTTCAGACTGTGACATAGAGGACTTATTCTGACATACTTGGAGATTGGATGTTATTTTTTGCAGGTATGGTTATTTTGTCGTTTAGACTTGTCTTGTATTTTATTGCTTGCTTCGATATCTCATCTTGCCTTAGCTTATGTTATTGAGTATATTCCATATTATATTGTGATATCTGCGTCTCCTTATGGAGTTGGATATTCGTGAGAGATGATTAGCTAGTATTGTGACCTAGACAGCGTTCTACCGCCGATGCTGCGGCGTAGGCTGGACGTACCCACGCACTCGTGCCCCTATACCGGGTGCGAGTCGTGACACATTTTTAGTATTGGCCCATGCAGGTCAGACTTCGCAAGTTGTGCAATTTTGTGGTAGTGCGATGTCTTAGTTGTACTACTGCGTGCCTGCTATAGAATATAGGACATAGGATACTAGGATGAGAGAGGATACTCAATCACAAAAATTCTTGAGAGATTCCTGGGATGACCCCTTGTGAATCTTATTATAATTTCCAATTTAAATCTTTTTCCTTATTTTCGTTCGCTCTCGCTTGTTATTATTGAACTTGATTCTTGTTGATCAGTTATTAGATTAAAATCTTGGTATCATTGTTGAGTTTGATTCTTGTTGACCAGTTATTAAATTTAAATTCTTGGTATCGTTATTGAATTCATTTCATATCAAGATAAATTTTATGGGCTAAAATTTATGGTATCATCTGATGACATATATTGATGAGGACAGTGAGAAAGGTAAAACGTCTACTTTGGTTATGGGACCTAGAATTTATCGCAGCCATATTAGCTGCCATGGCAAAAACGTAGGAACCTGACTTCGGATGTACATATCTTAGTTATGAATTTAGAGTTTCTCGCAGCCATACCGGTTGGCATGGCGAAGATTCTAGATGACATGATTACAGAGTTGTGTACCTTAGTTATGGAACCTGTCGTTTATCGCATCTATACTTACTGGCATGGCGAGGATTCTGAGTGTCATGATTTCAGACAGACGTGTATGATTATCAGGTCGTATCTTAAATTGGTTCTTAAAGTATCATCTCAAAACTTATCCACTTTTGTTATTACAGGACTTTGTTCCATCGTTTCTTTTTCTTTAATAGCAGTAAAGATACCTTCAGTCGTTATCTAGTTCCTTTTGAGCTTCTTTTCTTTGAGGATTCCTTGTTAGTATGATAATTAGTAATTTGTAATTATGTCTGTGTCTTGTATTAGTATTGACTAAATGTGACTTGTTAGTTTATAAGTATTTCTTAGTTGGACATATGAGCAGTAGAAATTAATCTAGAGATACCCATAGCATAGTACCTTGTAGCAATAGTTCCATGATAGGTGTCATTATAATTAGTATTGGTATTATAGAAAGAGGAGTAAGAGTATTAGTGAAGGTTCCAAGAGTAAGTATCAGAATCAGCATGCCAGTCCTGGATAGTCATGAATTTATATAATTGGATGATCTATGTAAACAATTAAGTATCAAGGAATTGTGTTAAAGATTAATGAAGCATGATGTTCAATTTGATGATTGATTACTTGGGTGTATCAAGAGTAAATAAATGTATATGCATAAAGGGTATTAGTGAGTGTGCCATGGGTAGAGGAATATCAAGATTGGTCATGAAAGGTATGAAGTGTATCACAGATTAGTGTAACAGTCTATAAAATATTAGAAGGAAAATACGTATACATCAATCGAGATAAGGAACCATATACTTGCCCATGAGAGTAAAGTGAAACATTGGTGTTATAGAAGGTGCAAGTAATCGTGAGTTCTAATAAGTTTGATGAGATGATCCAATAATGAAGCTAGTGTTATCATGCCAAGGGTACTAATGATTCTATATCAAAGATTTGTTGAACAAGGTGCTAATGATAGTAAGAACTTCGTGTGATGATAATTAGAATGGTATACCAGTTAATATAGATAGAAAGTCATTGGAAAAAATACGTGTGATGATAACTTTGATCATTTGGAAGTAGTAGTGCAAGTAATTCGGGCAGTACAAATTTTAGTACACAGTTGAGAGTTGTAGATAATTGATGTATTTGTGTGCACCTTGAGTATTAGAGACTGTGAGTATTTATATGCATACTTGTGGATTTAAATTTATAATTTGAAGAGTGAAAGTGAATTGCAATTTTTAAGAATTTTAAGGAGTTGAGATTTTATGTTATTGAAATTTTGAGGATTAAAATTTAATTCAATAAACATGGTCAAGGCTATAAAGATTTTGGAAGCGATTAAATTTTTTTTTTTTCGATATTGAGTATTTGACTTTTGAGGAAAGTATATGCATTTTATTTTAAATCATTCGAGAAGTAAATTTTGATGATTTTATTTTAAGGATAAAATTTTAAGGTGGGTAAGAAATGTATATTAGTATATGAGTGATTGATGTGCATGTGTAAGGATCTATTGGCTTGAGAATGATTGAGATGGCACTGCAAACAGACTTGGGTGTCCATCTAGAGTTGTATTAGAATGAGTAGTACTTAGTATGGTATATTGTACTTGGTGTGCACTTGAGTGATAAGAACAACTAGTATAAACAGTTGTAGTAGGTAAGAGAGCTAGCAGTGAGTATGCTTTTAGTAGAAACAGTGGTATCTAAAGAGATATAGGTATCAAACTTTGGGTGCATCATTTGACCTATGATTGTGTTAGAGGTCCTTGGTATCATATTTTGGTATTAATAGACAAACGTGTGTAATGTGGATGTATCCATGGATATCTTGTGGACTAGTGATTAGTTGAAATGGGTATCAGTATATAGGGACAGGAATTTGTGAATAAATGTGCCAGAGTTAAGTGTATGATAGAGGTTGAAGATGTCCAAGTAATGGGTTAGAAGACTATGTTCTTTCCTTATGTTCATTTTTCATCTGTTTGATTGGTTGCTTGATTTTTTTGTACCGTAGCTTGTATCAATGATTCTCTTGCTAGAATATAGTTAGTAGTATACCCTGACAGAGACTGTAATACCATGAAAAAAGAGACCATAAACCATACATATTTTTCTTAGATTGTATGTTATATGACTGTGTCACGCCCCAGTCCCAAAATGACGAGGGACTGGAGATGCGCGGCAATGGCTAGCAGCACGCACCGATGGACAACCCAATCTAAGGGATCCATCAGGGCATGCTTAAGCTGTAGTCTAGCTGTGAAATGTTACAAGTCTCAGGTATTTCTAATCTCATCCACCAAATAAACACAGATTAATTGCCAAAAAAATAATGCAATGGAAATAAATAAGCAATAAATAAGATTATCTCGGAAAACAATCCGAGAATTAGTCTGTTACATTCAGAGGAAAATAGACAGGAAATAAATGCTGAAAATAGAAATACGGTGTAGATGAAGCCGGTGCTCAGGAGAAGTCTTCTGCCACTATCTCGTCCTCTGCTCCTGGTTCTGCTCCAAGGAGTCCTGTACCGTACACCTCGGGGTAGATCTCTGCGGCTATACCTGGGGACATAGTCCATTCCAGGTCCTCAGGGGACATAATAAGGTACAGAAAATACAAGCCAAAACATATGCAGTGCAACAATAATGAAACAGCAGGGTAAATATGTAAACCAGCTAGTGATATGCAAGTGAGAGTTTTAGTCATACTCAGGCTGAGACTACTACAGGATCAGTGTCGAAGAAACCATAGCAGTATTTTCTCGAAGGGCCCGTAAGTAACCAAAGCTCTGTATTAGAGTCTAAGGCACCGCCAGATAAAAGTATTTATATTATAATATATTTAGCCTTGATATGATAATACTCTTCCCACCCCATGAAATCTCACGTCACAGTTCCAGAAAATATCAGGTACAAGTCACGCAAGTTTAAACTAATGCAATGAGTTAGGCTTGAATCTAAGCATGTAAACTGGAAATGACATGAAAATGTAGCCTATACGGAATCACCAGGTATATCTCAGGCAATTCTGTCACATGAAGAGTGTCAGGTGTCCTGGGTTGAGCAGTTAAACAAGTTACATATGAATCTACAAGAAATCAAGTAAAATACTATAACCAGAAATATCTGAGAAATGGCAAGCTTTACTTGCCTAGTGATGTATAACTAAGTCCAGGAAATAGGTAGCAAAGCTGCAAGTTCTGGCAAGGTACACTTGCCTGTGGTTCCGGCTATGTTTGCAGTTCTGACTTCGGCGGGAATTGCAGGCGGTACTCCGGTTGCTAAAACAAACATCACCATCAGATCCAAAAAATATCAATCAGCTAGAAACGCCTGTCCTTGGGTCCAATTTGGAGACAAGGACAGAAATGACAGTTTCGGGTCAAAACGGGGTCCGCATGTGGGCCCGCTTTGCACCAAAAAATGCGTCAGGATCAACGGTCTCCAAATTCACCAAACTCAGTGTCAACAGGTCAGAAACGCTGATACGAACCCAACGGAACTTTCAGAATTTAATTCCGATGAGCCGATCACAAAATCGCCCGTCGAACGGGGCCTGTGGGGCCCACGACACGCGATTTTGTCAACGTTCTCAGAATCGAACCAAACTTGGCTCACAGGATCAGCGTATCGCTACGAGTCTGATGGCGCAAGTTTCGTTTCAATCCGACGTGCGTACACAAAGTTAGGGTGAATTGTAGAAAGTACGGATACGGGACGATGTCCGCGGATACGCGTTGATTCCGGTGTGCACGCACACCCGAATCGACTTCTGTGAAATCCCGCACGTCTGTATCAACGAGGCGCACGCATCTGTAAAGATCGTGCACGACCAAGTCGTCCCGTTTGGCGGGACGTACTCGGTTCCGCGGTGAAACAGGGTCTGGTTTTTCCTATTTTTGGATCGCGGTGTGCGATCACCACAGGACGCGATGCCCCGAGCGGTTTGTCCGGGCACCGAGAGGGTCACACAGGCTTCGCAACGCAATTTATGGAACCGAAAACAGAGCTACGAACAAAAAGTTACAAGTACCTGAAGGGGACCCGAAAAACCGCGGTCGAATCGTGTCTGACACGTGTCCGACTCGTGTCGGACATAGGGGAAGAATCTAGGGTTAGGGTTTGGGCTCGGGATCCGGCGCTGGGCGGCCGGGCTGAGGCGGAGGGGCCGGGGGTGCTGCGGCGGCCGGGGCTCGTCGGAGGCGGCACGGGGATGCGGCGGAGCTGCACGGCGGAGGCGGCACTGTTGCTGCTGTGGCTGCTGACTGCTGCTGTGGCGTGCGGCAGAGGGGCGTGGGGGCTAGGGTGGCTGGGGACGGCACTGCGGGGGAGGAGATGGCGGCGGCGAGCGGTGGTTACGGCGGCGAGGGCGACGGCGGCGTGGCGCTGTGGCGGTGGCTGAGGGGGAGTTCGGAGGAGGAGGAGGAGGAGTTAAATAGGTGGCCAGGGGGCTGGGGGGCCGAGATGGGCAGAGCGAGGGTGTCGTGGCGGGCAACGCGGCGCGAGGCGGGCGGAGCGACGCCGGACGCGGGCGCCGCCGGAGAACGCGGGGGGCTGGGTTCGTGGGGAAGATGGGTACGCGCGGCGGGTCGGGTTCGGGCAGACCCGACCCGACCCGGTGGGGAGCGGGATGGGTTTGGGTCTGTTGGGCCGGGCTGGGCTGGCCCAATGGGTTTTAGGGTTTGTATAAAAATAATAATAATATTAATAATTATAATAATAATAAAATCAGTAATTAAATTAATAAATAAATAAATACTTTTTAGGCATTTTAAAAATAGGTCCGGGGTCCGATAAATTCCAGAAAAATTGCCCTAAGTCCAGTTTTTCATTTTACATCCAAAAATATTATTTTCATAATATTTTAATATCATTTATTATCATTTAAAAATCTTTGAATAAATAAAACCCTTTTTTTAAATTATAAAAAAATCTCAGAAAATTCCAGAAAATTATGAAAAATCCAGTTTTTAAAATTTTGAAAAACCAGGGGGTTTACAATCTACCCCCCTTAAGAGGATTGTGTCCTCGCAATCAAAGAATAACCTGTCAACAGGGATGACCCGGTCGCAGGTATCGTTCAAAAACACATCACAAGATACTTAGGGAATATCGTTTCCCTAACATTGAAAGTTATGCACTTCCAGAGAAAATCTAGTTAAAGCAAAAAAAATCTACAACTTTTATGAAAACCAGGTTATTATTAACAAGTTACAATTTACTAGGTTGGGGCTGAGGTCACGAACCAAGAGGCACGAACTAAACAACACTAAAAACGGATAACTACGAATCACTTACTCGCATCGGCTTCCTGCACAGTAATCGCGTAAGCTTGCTCTCGTCCTTGAGGTAGATTCCTCTGTTGCTGCTGAGCTTGCTGGTAGGGTGCTGCTCGAGGTGCTGGTGGAGTTTGCTGGTTCGCCCTTGGTGTTCCTTCTCTACGCTCAGGACAGTCTCTCACTGCATGCTGTCTGGATCCGCAGCCTAAGCATAGTCCGAGTTTACGTCTACATTCCTTCTCGACATGGCCTATCTTGCCGCAATTGTAACAGGTAGGAAGGTAGAAGGCTTTTGGTGCTGCTCTTGGTGGCGAGCTTATTTGTTGACGCTTTGCAGACTCCTCTTGTGCTGCTTTGGTTGGTGCGGATGGGGAAGGCCACTTCAGTCTGGTCTCTCTCTTGGTGACGCGCTCTATGCGTCGAGCCACAGCAAGAACGTCCGAGTATGATGTTGGTGCGACGGACCCAATTAGTTTTTGCAGCTCAATGTTCAGTCCGTCGAAGAATTTTTCGGCCTTCTCTTCCTCGGTCGGGATCAGGGTGGGGGCGAAGCGGCTCAGACGAATAAATTCTGTGTTGTATTCTTCCACCGTCATAGAGTCCTGAGTGAGGCGATTGAATTTGTCCCGTAGTTCTGATCGAGTGATGGCAGGAATGTACATCTCCTGGAAGAGTCTGGAGAACTCCTCCCAAGTGACTCGGTCTGGTCCGAGCCGTGTCTCCTCGGATAGCCACCAGTGATGGGCATTGTCCGTCAATTGCATTCGGACGGCAGTCATCCAACGTTCCCGTGGAAGTTCAGCTGCTTCAAGTTGATGCCGAATGTTGGTGAGCCACTCATGAACTTCTGTGGGCTCCTCTTTTCCGAAAAAAGTGTGGGGCTTCAGTTGGCGGAAGTCAGTGATTGAGCCTGTAGTTGGCCGTCGAGCTGGTAGGTTAGCCTGCCCCAGTGCAGTTACGATGCTGTCCCTTAAGAAGTTAATGAAGAGGTTATGATTTGACAAAGAGAGACAATGTGCCTTAATTTCTAGGATAAATATTTATTTAAATGAAGAGAGTTGATAATTTAATATGACAGAATTGACGATTTGTTAAATCATAAATTTTTATGAAGATTTGGTATGATTGAATGTCACTAACATTTGAGAAAATTAAGAAGATTATCATTATATTCATTGGCCTGCAAGTTATGAATTTATGTTTTGAATATTGCATTTGAAGATTTCGTAAGTACTATATTGTTTGAGTATTGTGTGGAAAAAGAAATCGAGGATTAAGATCACTAATGGATTATTGTTGAATTCAAATTTTGGGATAAGATTTTTTTAAATTTTATAAATATGCATTGATGGGATTTCAATTAAAGGATTGATAGTAAATTTTGTATTCAGTGATTTACTCAAAATTTGAGGAGTAAGATGATTGGGTTAGTATTTGAATACAAACTTTTTGGATGAGATTTTTAAATTTTTTAAATATACATTGAGTGGATTTAAAATTAGAGGATTGAATATTACGTTTTGTATTTAGTGATTAGCAAAAAATTTTGAGGAGATTTTGATAAGAATGGAATTTAATTTTTAATTTTAAAGGTTTGCGAAAATATGATATTTATAGAATTTTGAGAAATATTGTGAAATAACAATATGGATTTGCTTCAGGATTATATGGTTTGATAAATTTAATTTTGATGGTACAATTAAATAATAAATAAATACAACTATTGAGGATCTTAAATTTTGAGGACAAATTTTTTTAAGGTGGGTAGACTTATAACCTCCGTATCCTGAAATTCGTGCATAAATGTTGTTATTAGGTTAATTTGGGGCTATTGAGATTTTTCTATAATTTTTAGTTAATTAAAAACTAGTAATCCTAATTTTCTAGGACTTTCAAGAATTTATTTTAGGGTCAAATATAATTAAAAATATCCCAAACTTTTATTTTATGTTCTAAATAATAAAATATATTTTCTAGAATTTTTTGGGAATTTTTTGATTATTTTTAGCATTTATTTTGAGTTAATTATGAAAAACTGAATTAAAAACTAATTTTTGGAAAAGAAAACCCAAAAAGTAATTAATTCTGTCCAGTCAGCAAATAGGGGCCCACCTGTCAGCCTCCCGCAGCAAACAGTGTCGGGCCCGCCTGTCAGTGACTGCAGGGTGGGTGCGAGCCGAGCCGAGCCGAGTCAGAGTTTGACTCGGACTCAGCTGAGCCGAGCCGCATCGAACTGTGACCATCCGATTTGGGTGGGCAGCGTTGGATGGCTGCCATGTGTCAAGATCTAAGCCGCGGCTGCTTTCTCTCTCCTCTATATATATTAGTTTAGTTATTTATTTTTAGGGTTTTTCTTCAGCCGAATTTTGGAGAATTGCCATCTAGGGTTCCTTCATCTTCCAGAAGCCATTGCGCATAGCTCTGGACTCCCAACGAGGCCTAGTTTTTTTTGTTAGAATGATATTGAGGTTAGATTTCTGATTATATAAATTTTTTACAAAATTATGAGTATTAAATTCTGGAAAATTCGTAGAGCACAGCATATCCGAAAATAGACGTGTTTTGATGTTTTCGCAATTTCGGGAAAACCAGGAAACAGAATCATGAATCGTTTGAAGTTTCGGAAAGCTAATGTCGAGATCATTGACATATGTTTTTCCCAGAATTTATTTCTAAGTATTTACATACTGTTAATTCTATAGAACTTCTAGGTTAAAATTTAACCATCGGTGTACGATACGAAACTTGTATGTGCCATAATTCCCAAACAAATTAAATTCAGATGAGCCATAAATTCTAGCATGTTTTGATGCTAAAATCTACAGGAAATCATGCATGAAAGTTGAGTTTGTGTTGGTTAACTTTTCGGTCAACAGATTGCCTCGATTTGCGTGCCATGAGTCTCGAGTTGATAAAATTAAGTTTCTTTGGACAAAATTTAGGCATTAACATAAAAATCAGAATAATAAGATTAAAATAGGATTTTTGAGTAATTAATCCAGAATTAAATAAATTAAAATAAATTATCTTTTGACATGGTAAATTTGTAATGCATAGGCTATTTGGACTGTGACTTGGACTCTGATTCATACCAGCAGCAGGACCCCAGGCGAGTACATTCTCTGACAGTTTCCATTATGTTGATTATCTCTATAACTCTTATTGTATAGCGTACATGACTCTGACACGGTTATTTACACGAGTTGGCATCATTGAGACCTGTCACGAGGAGTCGTGATTGGAATCCATCGTGCTAGTTGGGGAAATAGGAAAATATTAGTAGCTTATATGATCATACCCAACTTTACATGCATCATTAGCTCACCCACACCTCACGTCGGTGCACCCTTACCCTTACATGTCTCATCGCTGTTACATATGGTTAGCCGGACTTGTTGGGGATGATCGCTAATCAATGTAATGAGTCATATAGTCCCAAGCCGATCACATGATATGCTGATATTTTACACACTTAGTTAGATGATTCTTGACATGCATCTCTAGTATATTAATCTAGCATCTCCACATGTTCTAGTTATTGTTCTTGTACACACTTATATACCAGTTCATTGTTCTTGCATGTACTTGGATTTCTATTTCATTGCTAGATGTACATTGATGATGACATGCTCCAATATTCTATTTATTCCAGTATTTCTATTTTCAGTATATCCATGCTCGTCAGTATTTCTTATTGTCAGTTATCCATATATGTCTTGTATTTCTTTACACTGTATTATAGTTTTTGTCAATATGCATGGAACTGCTGTTAGAGGTGTATTTCGTTCCAATCCTAACTGGATATTTTTTCCAGACTATGACATAGAGGACTTATTCTGACATACTTGGAGATTGGATGTTATTTTTTGTAGGTATGGTTATTTTGTCGTTTACACTTGTCTTGTATTTCATTGCTTGATTCGATATCTTATCGTGCCTTAGCTTATGTTATTGAGTATATTCTATATCATATTGTGATATATGCGTCTCCTTATGGAGTTGGATATTCGTGAGAGATGATTAGCTAGTATTGTGACCTAGACAGCGTTCTACCGTCGATACTGCGGCGTAGGCTGGATGTACCCACGCACTCGTGCCCCTATATCGGGTGCGGGTCGTGACAATGATATCGAAGTTACCCGTAGAAAACTCGATCAACTGTGCAGGTAGATGATACCCATACACCACGATTGGATACGTTAAATATACCATACTAACTCGTACGAGCCCATTAATAGTGAGTATATTCAACCTCTTTGGCAATGCCTCAAAATCTATTCCAATACGTGTCGCGAATTATGCAAATATAAAAGAATGGGAAGATCATGAATTAAACAACGCTAAAGTAAGACAAGACGCAACTGAAATGGTACCTGCCATTATCTCGCTCGATGCTAACGCCTCTTCCAAAGATAGGGTGAATACTTGACCTTGATCCTGACCCTGACCCTGCTGAGCTCTCTGCTCCTTCTGCTGTCTTTGCCCTTGCTAACCCTACTGGGTCTTTGCTGCCCATATTGATGCCTCTGCTGGCTATGTTGTTGTGGCCTCGGCTGAACCTGTTGTGATTGTTGTTGCATCTGCTCTTACATCTGAGCCTGCGTCGGTAATGGACACTATGCAAATGGTCTAACTGCTAATGCTGGAGCTCAGTATTGCGTTGCCCCTGGAGCTGGCAACGTTGGGAAATGTTGAATCAGTCCTCCCTACCTTTGCATCTGTGGGCAAGTCACTATCTTATGATCTGTGCTCCCACACTTCAAACACTGCCCCTTTGCTGCCTGGCACACATCCTGGGTGTGGCCCTCCTTGCCACAATAAGTGTACCATACTTGCATTCCTGGACGCGACTGTTACTGTTGAGGATACAGTTATTTTTGTCGGACCGGAGCTGCCATAATTGTTGCTGCTGACCTCCGCGGCTCTGATTCATGAATACGAACGGCAAGTGATGGTGCTGGCGTCTGTAGTACTGGCTCTCCGCCTACACTCTGGGCATGCGACCTCTTATATCCTCCAGTCTTAGTTGACAACCTCTGCAAAGTCAGCTCATGCCTTCTTGCTACCACTAATACGTCATCAAAGTTGGGATAGTCATGCCCCTCCACTAACTGTAGGATCTCCAGGTGAAGTTCATATTGGAACCTCATCGCCTTTTTTGTCTTCGTAGCCACTATTGTTGGAGCGAACATGTTCAATCTGTAGAACTCTGCTACATAACCATCCACAGTCCTACCAAACTGCTTGAAATTAATGAATCGCTACTGCAGTTCATACTTGTAAAACCCCCTAATTTTAAATATTATATTTATTTAATTAATCATTGAATTTATTTATAGTATTTCTTAGTTCATTAGAAAATAAAAATTATTGATTTAATTACCAAGATCATTACTTATTTAAAATTGGTGAACAAAACTATTATTTTATTTTATTTTATTTTAGGAATCCTGGTAGAAGGATAATAGATTACTTTTGAGTATACTAATAATTTTCTGGAATTTTTATACCATGTATACATATATATATAAAAACAGATAGTGTTAATAAGAAAATAAAAGAAAAAGAAAAAGAATTATTAGGAAAACCTTAAAAACAAATCAAACCTTAAGCCTAATTTTCCTAATCTTATACCCTTAAACCTAATTCTTAACCCGCAGCCCTACGACTAAGCCAACCTAGCAGCCCGTAGTAGCACCCGCCCGCGGCTGCGACCTCCTTCTCATCTCTCTGCCTATATATATATATATATATATATATCATAAACCTTAACCCTAATCTAATCACCCACACACACACACACATATATATATATATATATATATATATATATCATAAACCTTAACCCTAATCTAATCGCCCACACACCAGCACCGACCTCCGACTTCCACCCCACCACGCAGCCACCGAAGAGCGACCGGTCAGCCAAGTCAACGTCACCCGCGTAACTGCGCAAGCATCCGCAACACCAGGCAGCGATGACCCCTACTTCACGCGTTATTTTCTGCCTCGTCTCTCGATCATTTTTTAATCCGTCTTCACCGGTATAATCACAACCTATCCCCCTCTCAACCCTGTTAATTAGTTTCCATCAAACAGTGTGAAACACTAGGTAGAAATTGAAGCCAAGTTGAAGAAAAATAATATATTTTAAACTGTTATGAACTGTTTCGATGACCTATGTTTAAAGACTGATATCTTCCACCACAAACATCCAAATTGAAATCTACTTTTTGTTATGTGAAGTTTATATAACCAAGATTATTCCATGTTAACTAGTTTATTTTATTTTATATTAAAATCAGAGATAAATTAGGTTTAAAAATGAGAAAAACTTGTTTTTAAAATATTAGAATTTGCGATACAGAGTGCGCCCCGCCAAACGGGACTGTCCCGTCACATACCAATTATACCAAAAGGCGCGTATGGTATATCCTGACGTGTGGGCTTGTATGAAAACTGATTCGAACGTGTGTGCGCGTTGGAATCAACCCGTATCTATAAAAGTCCCCGTATCGCGACTTTTATAAAATACTACACCATTTTGTGTATGCTCGTCAGAATGTGATGAAACTTACGCCATTGGATTTGGGGTATCACGCTGGTCCTGTGACCCATATTTCATGCAATTATGAGATAATTGACCAAGCCGCCTATTTGCGGGCCCATGGTTGACTTTAATGGCGAATTTGTGTTCGGCTCCCCGAAATCCAAAATTGGATATACCGTTGAGTTCGTATTGAAGTTTAAAATTTGTTTGACCTATAATTTATCCTATTTAGAGACCTTTACCCCTGGCACATATTTTGGTACAAAATGGGCCACAAGTGGACCCCACTTTGACCCAAAATTACTATTTTGCCCCTATGTCCAAATTGGACGAAAGGGTAGTGTTTTTTATCTATCTCGCTGATTCCGGGAACGTCGGTGATATTTATTCGGAGGCCATAGTTTCTGATCCTGTGTACTTAACGTCTGGACGCTTACACTACACAGATTGCTTGCCAGGCAAGTATACCTTGCCATTGTACTGTGATTTATATTCTATATGGTGCATTCATTTATTTTTGTCATTTAGTTTATATATTTTAACTGCTATATAAACTGCGCATCCAAGAATAACTTGGGTGCAACGACGGTGGTGTCGTATTCTATTTTTATTATATATATATGCATGTTGACCTAGTTTTATGAGACCTCCCCATTATCATAAGGCATTCTTATGCTTCATTTGCCATGACACATTTGTTACACGAGTGTGAGTCTTATGTAGGACACGAACTTGCGTACTCGGCTGTACACTGGTACGTATGGAACATACGACGGATAGGGATAACTGTTGATATATTTGCATTATTAGAAGCCTTGGCAGTTATTAGAGGTATCATCGTGTCATGGATATGACATGCTTAGAGCATGGGATGGGGAGGACAACAAGTAAGGCGTTTGGGATCCTTTGCACTTTTTTTGTGTAACCCGTACGCTCCGCCGAAGATGCGCGGTCTTGATGACCCCTATATATATTATTATTTTCAGGCGGCCTCTGAAGTTTAAAATACGTCTAACCTGGACTTGAGTACGGACCTGGACTTGACGCTTCATACCAGACTGAGGAGGTCTAACCTTCAGAGTACCTTCGATTCATCGCAGCTGATGGATATTCTAGTTGCTATTTCCTTTATTGACATTTATCTTATATTAGAGTTTGATCTCTTCTCTCATTTAGTTTTTAGTATAGTCGATTGGCAGTGGATTTGTTTCCACCCGACTATCAATCTTTGATACTACATATTTAAGATTTAGTTATTTATTTTCTATTTCTTTATTTATGCTGTGGATAAGATATAGATTGCGTGTGACTTGTGTTGACAGTATATTACCACTTGTGGATTTGATATTCATGTACAACGTACGTATGTGTTACAATCTTCAAACACATTGGAGTTATCGTATACATACGGTTGGCATGTTGCATATTCCTAGTCCTACGTATTTTGGGACTAGGGTGCAACATATGTTTAGTGGTGGCCTATGCAGGTCTTCGAATATATTTTCTCGGCTACGTTATTGTACCGAACAAGCCTATGTATAGGAATACAATATAGGATCTCATCCACGCTTGACTAAAACTCATATTCCCTTTCAACTTTTTTTTTTTAAATGCTTGCATCCTGTTTGATTCCTTTACTCCTTCTAATCATTTCATCCACCTCTTGCAGAGAGATGGATTTCCGTAGTGGATGTACTGCCATCGGAGGCAACACACCTTCAGGAGTCAATGGCCAAACTCGAGGAGAGGCCTCAACGACTCCTAGACTTCCGGGGCCGGATGGACAGACTCATAATCCCACTCTATCTGATCTTTTCGCATCGTCTAATGGGACTTTTCCAGCATCATCGACACCACAGGATGGCCAGTCACAGTTGTTCCAATTCTTCTAAATGATGATGCAGGAACAGAGATAGCAGGCGGTCGTACTAGCTGTAGAGTAGAGGCAGCAAGTGGTGGAGCAGAGGCGAGAATTTCTTGTAGCACTTAAGAGAAAGGCTGCACAGGCACCTGTATCAGCCCAGGCACTGGTTCCAGTACCACGAGCTCGAGTTGGTTTAGTCAAGGACTTTATACAGATGGTCCCAAGCCGTATAAAGGCACTAAGAGCCCAGAGGAGACCACAAACTGGATTACCCATACCCAGAAGTTATTAGAAGCATCACAGCTGCCAACAGATCTATGGATGTCACGCCCCGATCCCGAAAGGGTCATTCGTCCTCGCTGGATCCTTCACGGAACCGATTCGTCCTCGCTGGGGCGTGATGTCGTACGAGCCTAGAGTTGTGCTCGTACAAGGCAAGAACTTGCAGTTATAGGAACCCACTTTGAAACACAATTTAGAAGACACATTCACAGATAATTGAACACAAGTGCAGGAAGAAATTATGCTTTTTCATTAATAATTCAGAGTAATTTACATAGAGTCTACATTGATGCGCCTTCTCGGCTACTTTAATTACATTAGAAAAGATAACTCAAAAATGCAGGGCGCGCTCCATCAGATAGTCCCCGTCGTCCATACATTACGCCCTTGTATAGGTTGAAAGTCCAAGCCTCCAAAATGATCTGACTTCAATTATACTTCAAAATAGAGGTGCACCTAACGTCTCTTCGTCTATCCACTAGCGTTGCACCGTCTAAGTGCCTGAAATAGTTGCCCACAATGTGGGTCAGTACTCAACTTGTACTGGTGAGCGGGATGAATTCCACTCGACTAAATCGACACTAGCTTATTAGGGGCGAGCATGCATTAAGATTACTTCTATAAAGAAGCAAGTGAACTCAATTCATATCAGTTGCATGTTTTGATATAAATGAAAATAGCATTGAAATCCAACCAGTGCATCGATTGCTTACTCAACCGATGCATGCCTTCCCTGCAACAAAACACAAGTATACTTACCATCTGCATAAGACAATAAATTAGTATGTATTCTATTCTATGCGGTCATTGGTGTGATCGACACCTTAGGGACTTATTCCAAGCATTAACGGCGCGCCCTATCAGCCCGGGTAGCAAGCCCCGCTGGAGGTCCCGCAATTCATCGTGACGAACACGAATCAATATTTCCCTCCGGATCGATATGGTTCCAGTGCCCCGGAAAGCCGTTTCGAGGAAATGATAAACCTTGTGCACAAGTTGTCCCAGACCATGCAAATGCATGAACATTTTATATCTCACACAATGCATCGAATTAAACAGATGAAGTAAAGCAGCAATATATATATCTTATGCAACAGTTCATATTTTCTCAATGCGGTGTTCCGATTTTGATATCCCATGGGTCCAAACTCTATCCGAGGCACCAGGCCGTAACCAACAACCAAATTCCCATTCCAACCAACTGAATTTTTAAGGTGTGCAAGCATATAGTAAAATTAGTCTACAATTCCCATGTTCTTTTCTTAGTGGCTGGCATGCATTGTGGCTAAGCATTTCCTAGGCGTCCAACCGGGCATCATCGAGTGAACGTTTGAAACATTAGAGATGTTGGCGTGAAGAAGTAGGAAAGAAGGGACCAAACCACTCACTGGTTAAGGAAAAAGTTGCTGAAACAAGGAATCCCGCCTAGCGACGATCAAACGTCAGTTATGCGGACCTGCAACAGCACGAGCACCGAGTTAGAATTCTTGCCTATCCTTCCTTGCCGAACTCCCCAAAATTCAAGCTCCAATCAATAAAACCAACAGCGAAAACCAAGCAACTCGAAAGCAACACCAAATCAAATCCCAAAGCGGCAATCAAGAAAACCAAGCAACCAAACACGAAAACTATTGGACTCGTTTCAATAGAGGCCTTTCCATGAGTTGGAAAGGATCATCGCATTTCGTCCATGGCAATAAGATGCCGAAGATCTAAGCATACTCTGACGGACTAGCCACAAGCCCAATTATATAGTGCACATCCCGGTCGGATCGGGATTTGAGGCACTACATAATATACCACTAAGAAAAAGTTTCGTCCCGAAACTTAAGAACAAGGCCCTACCTCCGACTGAATGAACAACGAAGGATATTTCTCCTTCATCTCCGATTCCATCTCCCAGGTTGATTCCCCAACTGAATGGTTCCACCACAGCACGCGAACCAAGGACATCGTACGGTTGCGAAGTACTTTTTCCTTACGATCCAGAATCTGTACCGGCTCTTCTGAGTATGATAAATCTGTGCGCAGTTCCAATTGTTCGAAGCTAACCACATGACTCGGGTCATGCACATACTTTCGCAGTTGAGAAACATGGAATACGTCATGCACTTCAGCCAAGGCGGGAGGTAGTACAATCCGGTATGCCACAGCTGCCACTCGTTCCAGAATCTCGAAGGGGCCGACAAACCTGGGACTCAGTTTGCCCTTCACGCCGAAATGCATCACCCCACGCATCGGCGTCACTTTTAAGAATACATGATCCCCGACCATGAACTCCAAAGGTCTACGATGAGCATCGGCATAACTTTTCTGTCGGCTCTGCGCCGTGCGGAGTCTTTCCCGAATCAAGCGAACTTTCTCAACTGCCTGTTCTACCAGCTCTGGCCTGAGTACTTGCCGCTCGCCGACTTCGTCCCAATAAATTGGAGATCGACACTTGCGCCCATAAAGTGCTTCGTACAGTGCCATCTGGATGCTCGATTGGTAGCTGTTGTTGTATGCAAACTCTGCCAACGTGAGATGCGTGTACCAACTAGTCTTTAAATCGATTGCACACAGCCGTAACATATCTTCAAGTATCTGATTTGTCCTTTCTGTCTGGCCATCAGTCTGGGGGTGGTATGCAGTACTAAACTGTAGCTTGGTTCCCAAAGCAGACTGTAGGCTTGTCCAAAAATGAGATAAGAAGCGTCTGTCACGGTCAGAGACGATTGAGGAAGGTACTCCGTGTAATCGAACAATCTCGTCTATGTAAATCTGTGCTAACCGATCGACGCTCCAAGTAACTTTTATAGGAAGAAAGTGGGCTGATTTGGTCAAATGATCAACTATGACCCAAATCGCATCATGCCTCCGTGGCGTCTTCGGAAATCCCACAATGAAATCCATAGTGATGTTGTCCCATTTCCACTCAGGAATAGCGAGGTTCTACAGCTTCCCGCCGGGCCTTTGATGTTCAGCTTTCACCTGTTGACAGGCCATGCACTGTGACACAAAGGTCGCCACATCCCGCTTCATACCTTGCCACCAGAAGGTTCTACGTAAGTCCATGTACATCTTAGTGCTCCCCGGATGCAAGGAATACTTCGCATAGTGTGCTTCCGCCATAATTTTCCTTCGGAGTTCTGGGTCGTTAGGAAAACATAGCCTTCCTTTCATTTGTAAGGTCCCATCTTCGCCTGCCACAAAGTCAGACGTCTTTCCCGCCGAAATCAGTCCGCGTGCCTTCGCTAGGAACTGATCGCCCTCCTGAGCTGATTTGATTCTATCACGCAGACTTGGTTCAAGATGGAGTGATGCCAGCTGTACTCCTTGATGCTGAACACGAAGCTCGATGCCCATCGACTCAAGATCTCAAAGTAAATGGTTGTTTATGGATAACGAGCCCACATACTTCTGACTCAGAGCATCAGCAACGACGTTTCCCTTGCCCGGTGTGTAAGCGATCGTCAAATCATAGTCCTTAATCAGTTCTAGCCAACGCCGCTGTCGGAGGTTCAGTTCTCGTTGTGTAAATAGATACTTGAGGCTCTTGTGATCTGTGAAGATTTTGCAAGCAACACCATAAAGATAATGCCTCCACAACTTCAGTGCAAATACAATTGCCGCCAATTCCAAGTCGTGCGTCGGGTAGTTTTTCTCGTGCGGCTTCAGTTGCCTGGAGGCGTACGATATTACCTTATCCCTCTGCATGAGCACACATCCCAAACCAAGTCCCGAGATGTCACTGTATATCTGAAACTCCTCTACCCCATCTGGAAGAGCAAGGATCGGAGCTGAAACAAGACGCTGCTTAAGTTCTTGAAAGTTGGCTTCGCAGTCATCACTCCATTTGTATACAATCCCTTTTTGAGTGAGGCGAGTCAAAGGCGAGGCCAGTTTAGAAAAATCCTTCACGAACCTACGGTAGTATCCCGCTAGGCCCAGAAAGCTTCGTACCTCGCTGGCTGATGTAGGTTGCTTCCAATCCACCACTGCCTCTATTTTCTTCGGGTCTACGGCGATGCCTTCTGCCGAGACAACATGACCCAGAAATTCCACGTTGTTCAACCAGAACTCACACTTGCTGAGCTTAGCGTACAACTGATGCTCTCATAATGTCTGTAGCACAATCTTTAGGTGTTCCTTGTGTTCCGCCTCGTTCTTGGAATATATTAGAATGTCGTCGATGAACACGACCACAAACTTGTCTACGTACGGCCGAAACACGCGGTTCATCAGATCCATGAAAGCTGCAGGGGCGTTCGTCAAGCCGAACGACATCACAAGAAATTTGTAGTGTCCGTATCGGGTCCTGAATACAGATTTTTGAACATCATCTGGTTTAATTTTCAACTGGTGGTACCCTGACCTGAGATCAATTTTAGAGAAAACTGTTGCACCTTGCAGCTGATCAAACAAGTCATCTATCCTTGGCAATGGGTACTGGTTCCGCACGGTCGCCTTATTTAGTTCTCGGTAGTCAATACATAGCCGCATGGATCCATCCTTTTTCTTTACGAACAGCACCGGAGTGCCCCACGGAGAAACGCTTGGACGAATGTATCCTCGGTCCAACAGATCTTGTAACTGAATCTTGAGTTCCTTCAGCTCTGCTGGGGCCATTCGATAAGGTGCCTTCGATATCGGTCGCGCATCCGGAAATATGTCGATGCTGAATTCGATCTCACGATCAGGAGGCATTCCAGGCAGCTCGTCCGGGAACACGTCGAGGAAATCTGCTATAACATCAGCCTGAGCTGCATTTGCACTTTCCTGCCGGGTGTCTCGAACTGAAGCTAAGTACCCTTCACAACCCGAATACAGCATACGCCTAGCCGAAATTGCTGATATCATCATTGTCGTCTTTGGTGCAGCGCTGCACGAATAGTAAAAGTCTGCCTCGCCGGGTAGACGGAATACAACTCGCTTCTCCGCGCACTCAATTGTTGCATGACAAGCACCCAACCAATCCATCCCGAGAATAATATCGTAATCCTTAATGTCTAATATAATGACATCTAAGGAAAGCTTCCTGCCTCCGATGCAAATATAACCATCCTTACAGATCGCATGGGCGGGCATGTCGACTCCCGAAGGTGTGCTCACACAAGGATTCATATTTAAGGGAGTAGAAGCTAATTTATGCTCAATAGTAAAATCAGCAGATATGAAACTATGCGTAGCACCTGAATCGAATAAGACTCTAGCAGGCAAATCTCTGAAAAGTAATGTACCTATCACGACAGTTTCAGAGACGGATGCCTCATTCCGAGTTAGTGCAAAGACTCGTCCTTGAGCACCCTGGTGTCGTGGGTTCAACGCCACAGCATTGGCATCACTTACTGGAGGCCCCCTGTTGTGATTCCCGTGGTTCTGATTCCCATGGTGCTGATTCCCATTGTTATGATTCCCATTGTTGTGATTCCCGTTGTGCTGATTTGGTTTTGCCTCATGGCAGTTGAAATGCTTGTGGTCCAGACGACCACATTTAAAACACCCAGTAACTCGGCATTCCTCCACTCGATGCCCTAATCTGCCGCACCTGTTGTAGTAAGGTGCACGGGACGGGCCCCTATGCTCAGATGTGTGTGGACGCTTTTGTGCTCCAGACCCCCCATTTCCTGAGGCTGCTTATTATTGTTGGTATGGGAGGTTTGCACATCGGCCTTTGGTGGACAGCGCCCAAAGATCCGCTCGCTGTTCAGGGCAGCTTCATTACATTCCCTGTATGTCTGACACTTCTGGTTGATGACGTCCCTACGCAAATCGTCATTCAAACCCTTCTGAAAGCGGTAGCACCACGCCTGCTGGTTAGGCAAGAAGTGCCCAGCAAATTTAGCCAGCTTAGCGAACGCCGAGTCATAATCGTCGACAGACATACTTCCTTGCACCAGATTGCTGAAGTCGTCTTCTTTTTGTTGCCGCACATCCCGGGGAATATATTGTTCAATGAAGGCAGATTTGAACATTTCCCAGGTAATTTTGCAGTTGGGATTGGCATCATAAATTCCCTGCTTAGTGGCTTCCCACCAATCATACGCACGCAGCTCCAGTTGAACTGATGCACAAGCCACTCTTTTGGATCCCCTAATGCCGACCAGATTGAAGAGTCCCTCTATCTTTGTAATCTATCCCATCACCACGTCCGGTTCTGCTCGTCCGTTGAACGTTGGTGGATGCATCTTAGTGAATTCTGCCGCACGGCAGGTGTTCCTTGCTGGATGCTGTGTTTCTTCGGACTCATCCTCTACCGCCAGAACCGGCGGTGCAGCAGGCGTCACCGTGGCTCCCCCGTTGTTGGGTACCAAGGATGCAATCAGTTGCATCATTGTATCCATCTGCTTTTGCTGAGCAGCCAACTGTGCCTGTTGAGAAATGGCTTGTTGTTGCTGCACCTCCATGAGATGCATAAGCCGTTCGGACATATCCACTGAACCCGCTCCTCCGGATTCTCCAGAACTTGCCGGATCGTTCTGAACGGGCTGAGCACTGCTTGCAGCGGCAGTATTTTTCTTAGCCATTGCTACAAAAGAGAGTAGCCTATTAACACCTCAAAAATGATAGATTTTTATATCTATGGGCTCATTGTATAGGCGACTCATCTCATGCAGCGGACACCGAATGCAACTCAACCGAGAGGCGCATCAAACTCCTTTAAAATCTTTTGAAATCCCGAGGATGTAAAGCCTAAGCTCTGATACCAATATGTCACGCCCCGATCCTGAAAGGGTCATTCGTCCTCGCTGGATCCTTCACGGAACCGATTCGTTCTCGCTGGGGCGTGATGCCGTACGAGCCTGGAGTTGCGCTCGTACAAGGCAAGAACTTGCAGTTATAGGAACCCACTTTGAAACATAATTTAGAAGACACATTCACAGATAATTGAACACAAGTGCAGGAAGAAAATATGCTTTTTTATTGATAATTCAGAGTAATTTACATAGAGTCTACATTGATGCGCCTTCTCGGCTACTTGAATTACATTAGAAAAGATAACTCAAAAATGCAGGGCGCGCTCCATCAGATAGTCCCCGTCGTCCATACATTACGCCCTTGTATAGGTTGAAAGTCCAAGCCTCCAAAATGATCTGACTTTAATTATACTTCAAAATAGAGGTGCTCCTAACGCCTCTTCGTCTATCCACTAGCGTTGCACCGTCTGAGTGCCTGAAATAGTTGCCCACAACGTGGGTCAGTACTCAACTTGTACTGGTGAGCGGGATGAATCCCACTCGACTAAATCGACACTAGCTTATTAGGGGCGAGCATGCATTAAGATTACTTCTATAAAGAAGCAAGTGAACTCAATTCATATCAGTTGCATGTTTTGATATAAATGAAAATAGCATTGAAATCCAACCAGTGCAATGATTGCTTACTCAACCGATGCACGCCTTCCCTGCAACGAAACACAAGTATACTTACCATCTGCATAAGACAATAAATTAGTATGTGTTCTATTCTATGCGGTCATTGGTGTGATCGACACCTTAGGGACTTATTCCAAGCATTAACGGCGCGCCCTATCAGCCCGGGTAGCAAGCCCCGCTGGAGGTCCCGCAATGCATCGTGACGAACACGAATCAATATTTCCCTCCGGATCGATACGGTTCCAGTGCCCCGGAAAGCCGTTTCGAGGAAATGATAAACCTTGTGCACAAGTTGTCCCAGACCATGCAAATGCATGAACATTTTATATCTCACACAATGCATCGAATTAAACAGATAAAGTAAAGCAGCAATATATATATCTTATGCAACAGTTCATATTTTCTCAATGCGGTGTTCCGATTTTGATATCCCATGGGTCCAAACTCTATCTGAGGCACCAGGCCGTAACAAACAACCAAATTCCCATTCCAACCAACTGAATTTATAAGGTGTGCAAGCATATAGTAAAATTAGTCTACAATTCCCATGTTCTTTTCTTAGTGGCTGGCATGCATTATGGCTAAATATTTCCTAGGCGTCCAACCGAGCATCATCGAGTGAACGTTTGAAACATTAGAGATGTTGGCGTGAAGAAGTAGGAAAGAAGGGACCAAACCACTCACTGGTTAAGGGAAAAGTTGCTGAAACAAGGAATCCCGCCTAGCGACGATCAAACGTCAGTTACGCGAACCTGCAACAGCACGAGCACCGAGTTAGAATTCTTGCCTATGCTTCCTTGCCGAACTCCCCAAAATTCAAGCTCCAATCAATAAAACCAACAGCGAAAACCAAGCAACTCGAAAGCAACACCAAATCAAATCCCAAAGTGGCAATCAAGAAAACCAAGCAACCAAACACGAAAACTATTGGACTCGTTTCAATAGAGGCCTTTCCATGAGTTGGAAAGGATCATCGCATTTCGTCCGTGGCAATAAGATGCCGAAGATCTAAGCATACTCTGACGGACTAGCCACAAGCCCAATTATATAGTGCATATCCCGGTCGGATCGGGATTTGAGGCACTACAATGGATGACAAGCATAAGGACCCAGCTAAATGGTAACGCTCATTACTGGTGGGAATCAATGGAGTGCCAGTTGGGTATGCGTCAGACTTGGGAATAATTCTTGGAGTGCTTTGAGAGGAAGTACTTCCCGGACACTGTAAGGGATACGTTGTACAATCAGTTCCTCCATCTAGAGCAGGGGAATAAGAAGTCAATGAGTATGATGCAGAGTTTAGTTGCCTCAGTAAATATGGTGCTGCCCTGATACCTAATAACTTGGAGAAGGCTAAAAGGTTTCACCGTGGGCTGACTTAGGAGCTCCAACACTACACTAGCTCACAGTCAAGGATCTCTTATGCCAAATTATTGACAGAAGCTAGGTTACAAGAGACCATCAGCAAGGGAAAGGGAAGTCAACTGAAGGCACAGCAGGGATCAGCAAGGACACAATAGGAGGGCCCATCAGACGTTCTTTGGCACAGCAACAGCAGCATCAGCACAGAGTAAGACCGTACCAGATTTTGGAGAAGCCCCACTACAGTTATTATGGAAAATGCGAGCATATTTTGAGAGACTGTCGGACTCGCTTGGGATAATATTTGAGGTACAGTTCCAAACAGCATATGACGAAGGACTGTCCAATGCAGCAGACATTGATGCTTCCACCGCCAATACAGAGGCCAGCACTACCAGCATCAAAGCCAATTCAGCAGAAGACAAGACCAGAAGCACCTCGACCCCCAGCAGCCGGAGGATTCCAGCGAGGACCACCGCTACCTACTCAGGAGGATCAGTTCATGAGGGTCAGACATGGACTACCACTAAGGAATGAACAAGTTTTTGCACTAGAAGTGGATGACATGGAACTGGAGATTGATGTTATAGCAGGTATTACTCTTGTTTTTACTTTTTTGCTGTGATATTATTTGATACGGGAGCCACCCACTCGTTCATATCTTCTAATTTTATTTCCAATCACAATATTGCCACTACACCTTTACCTAGTTGTGTTAGAATTCTCACCGGAGGAGGAGTTGTACCTGTTAGTTGGATTTGTAGATCTTGTCCTGTAGTGATTCGTGGCAGAGAGATGAATGCCCGACTCTTAGTCCTTCCTATGCCAAATTTTGATATTGTGCTTGGGATGGACTGGCTAAGCAAGTACCACACTTTCTTTGACTGTTTTGGAGGAAGCATTCTTTTTAAGGTACCAGGCCAGTCGGAACTTGAGTTTGCACAGGGATCTACAGAAGTCTTTGATGGTGTTTAGCTTACAATGGACGATGTTATTTATCACCCCATCATTTCAGAGTTCCAAGACATCTTTCTAGAGGAGTTGCCAGGACTACCTCCGAACAGAGACGTAGAATTCTCGATTGAATTGACACTGGGAGTAGCACCCATAGCGTCGCATATTTATAGATTGGCGAAAAATGAAATGGATGAGCTGAAGGCACAGTTGAAAGAATTAGAGGAGAAAGGTTTCATCCGGCCAAGTGCATTACCCTAGGGAGCACCAGTATTGTTTGTACCAAAGAATGATTGGTCAGTGCGTATGTGCATCTACTATAGAGCCTTAAATACAGTGATTATGAAAAATAATTACCCATTGCCACGCATTGATGACTTATTTGGTCAGCTTAGAGGAGCCACTACGAGTTTCTGGTCATGCCAGGTGAAGGTACGAAAGTAGGACATCCCAAAGATCATATTAAGGACAAGATATGGACACTATGAGTTTCTAGTCATGCCATTTGGATTAACCAATGCTCCAGCTATCTTTATGGACTTAATAAACCGAGTATTCTGTCAGTATTTAGACCAGTTCGTGGTCGTCTTCATTGATGACATACTTGTCTATTCGAAGAGCCACGAGGAGCACGAGAAGCACTTGTGGATCATCCTAGAGACCTTGAGGGAAGAACAGTTATATGTGAAACCCAGTAAATATGAGTTTTTCTTGGACAGAGTCTTGTTTCTTAGGCATGTCATTATGGAAGATGGTATTTCTGTTGATCCAGAGAAAATCTTGGCAGTCTAGACATGGCTCGTTCCTAAATCAGCATTGGAGGTGAGGAGTTTCCTTGGACTTGCGAGATATTACCGATGGTTTGTGTAGAACTTCTTAAGGATAGCAGCGCCTATGACTCGGTTGACATGCAAGGACCAAGAGTTCATATGGAATGACGAGTGTCAAGCCGCTTTCGAGGAGTTGAAGAAGCGACTGACCATAGTGCCAGTGTTGACTATTCCATCGGGATGAGAAGGTTATATGATTTACAGTGACGCATCAGGAAAAGGCTTGGGATGTGTGTTGATGCAGCATAGCAATATGATTGCATATGCGTCTAGACAGTTATGAGTACATAAGAAGAATTATCCAACTCATGACTTAGAGCTTGCAACCGTTCTTTTTGCTCTAAAGCTATGGAGACATTACCTATATGTGGAACGAGTGGAGATCTATACAGACCACAAAAGCCTCAAGTATGTCTTCACGCAGAAGGAGTTAAATATGAGACAACGTCGGTGGCTTGAGTTGATGAAGGATTTTGATATAGAGATGTAATATCACCCAAGCAAGGCTAACGTAGTAGCAGACGCGTTAAGCCGAAAACTAGTAGCTTACTTCTTGACGATGCAGAGGGAGTTATTAGAGGACTTGTAAGAGCTTGGCATAGAAGTGATACTACCAGGAGCAGATGGGACACTAGTCAATTTACAAGTACAGTCATCACTAGTGGAAAGGATCAAGGCAGCCTTGCCTACGGACGCCAGGTTCAGGAGATTGAAAGAAAGGACAGAGACCGGAGACCAGACGGGATTGTGCATTCATAGTGACGGAATATTACGATGTGGTGATCATCTATATGTTCCCAATGGAGAGATTTGACAGGAGCTGATGGCAGAATCTCATAGTTCGATATATTCTATTCATCCTAGAGGCACCAAGATTTGCCGTGACTTACGACAACACTTTTGGTGGCATGGGATGAAAAGAGAGATAGCTCACTTTATGGCCAAATGTCTAATATGTCAACAGGTGAAGGCAGAACATCAAAGAACAGCAGGGCTACTGCAACCACTTCCGATTTCTTAGTGGAAGTAGGAGCACATCACTAGCGACTTCGTCACGGGTTTTCCAAAGAGTCCAAGTGGGAGAGATATTGTATGGGTAATAGTAGACCGACTCACCAAGTTCGCACATTTCTTGCCTTTTAGAGTTTACCAGTCTACAGATGCTTTGGATGAATTATATATGAGGCAGATCGTGAGGTTGCATGGCATTCCGATCAGTATTGTGTCAGACAGGGATTCGCGTTTTATATCTCACTTTTGGAGAAGCATGCAGGAGAGTCTTGGGACTCGTCTGAAGTTCAATACATCTTATCACCCGTAGACAGATGGGCAATCCGAATGTACTATTTAGACACTGGAGGATATGTTGAGGGCTTGTATGTTGGACTTTGGAGGATCATGGGAGGACCACCTACATCTTGTGGTATTTTCTTACAATAATAGCTATCAAGCGAGCATCCAGATGGCTCCGTTTAAAGCATTATATGGAAGAAAGTGTAGGTCTCCCGTGTGTTTGAGTGACGTGGAAGAACGTCAGATTTTGGGACCAGAGTTGGTAGTCAGCACCGTAGAGACAGTGAAGAAGATACAAGAGCACTTGCGTGCAGCGCAAGACAGGCAGAAGCAGTGGGCAGACCTTCACCATCGTCCCTTGGAGTTTAAAGAAGGCGATCATGTCTTCTAGATGATATCACCTACTAGAGGCAATATTCGATTCGGAGGGCGTGGTAAGTTGAGCCCAAGGTATATTGGACCATTTGACGTGCTAGAGCGAGCGGGAGAAGTGGCGTACCGACTTGCACTACCACCTTCACTCGAGGGAGTATGTGATGTATTCCACGTGTCACAACTTAGGCGATATGTGGCAGATAGCAGCCATGTTCTCGACTACTCTGAGATCACCATTGGGCCGAGCATGTCATACCAAGAGCAACCCGTGGGGATCCTTGATCGTCGAGAGAAAGTATTAAGGAATCAGTCTATTCCCTTGGTCCGCGTGGCATGGAAGCATTGCACGCCAGGAGAATCCACTTGGGAGCACGAGGATGACAAGCACAAACATTTTTTGTATCTGTTCGTAGATCAAGGTATGAATTTACTTTGTTCATTTCCACCATACACCATTCTTGATTCCCTATCGTGGTTTAGTTTTAATTTTGAGAAAAAAAAATTTATAAGTTGGGTAGAATATAAAAACCCTAATTTTAAATATTATATTTAATTAATTAATTATTGAATTTATTTATAGTATTTCTTAGTTAATTAGAAAATAAAAATTATTAATTCAATTACCTAGATCATTACTCATTTAAAATTGGCGAACAAATTATTATTTTATTTTAGGAATCCTGGTAGAAGGATAATAGATTATTTTTGAGTGTACTAATAATTTTCTAGAATTTTTATACCATGTATACATATATATATAAATAGATAGTGTTAATAAGAAAAAAAAGAAAAAAAATCCTTAGGAAAACCTTAAAAACAAATCAAACCTTAAGCCTAATTTTTCTAATCTTATACCCTTAAACCTAATTCTTAACCCGCAGCCCTACGCCTAAGCCAACCCAGCAGCCCGTAGTAGCACCCGCCCGCGGCTGCGACCCCCTTCTCATCTCTCCGCCTATATATATATATATATATATATATATATATATATATATATATATATATATCCATATCATAAACCCTAACCCTAATCTAATCGCCCACACCCCAGCGCCGATCTCCGACTTTCGACCCACCGGGCAGCCACCGGAGAGCGACCGGCCAGCCACGTCAACATCGCCCGCGCAACCGCGCAAGCATACGCAGCACTAGGCAGTGGCGACCCCTACTTCACACTCCATTTTCCATCTCGTCTCTCGATCATTTTTGAATTCGTCTTTACCGTTATGATCACAACCTATCACCCTCTCAACCCTGTTAATTAGTTTCCATCAAACAACGTTAAGCGCTAGTTAGAAATCGAAGCCAAGTTAAAGAAAAACTATATATTTTAAACTGTTACGAACTGTTTTGATGACCTATGTTTAGAGACTAATATCCTCCACCGCAGACATCCAAATTAAAATATACTTTTTGTTATGTGAAGTCTATATAACCAAGATCATTCTCTGTAAACTAGTTTATTTTATTTTGTGTTAAAATTAGAGATAAATTAGGTTGAAATTTGAGAAAAACTTATTTTTAAAACATTAGAATTTGCGATACGGTACGCGCCCCGCCAAACGGGACCGCCCTGTCATGTACCAATTGCACCAAAAGACGCATATGGTATGTCCAAACGTGTAGAATTTCGCAGAAACTGATTCGGACGTGTGTGCGCGTCGGAATCAACCCGTATCCATAAAAAGTCTCCGTATCACGACTTTTGCAAAATACCACACCATTTTGTGTATGCTTGTCGAAATACGACAAAACTTACGCCATTGGATTCGTGGTATCAGGCTGGTCCTGTGACCCAGGTTTTACACAATTCTGAGACAGTTGACCAAGCCGTCTACTTGCGGGCCCCATGGTTGACTTTAAGGACAAATTTGTGTTTGGCTCACCGGAATCCAAAATTAGACATATCATTGAGTTCGTATTGATGTTTAAAATTTGTTTGAATTATTATTTATCCCATTTAGAGACCTTTACCCCTGGCACACATTTTGGTGCAAAGTGGGCCACAAGTGGACCCCGTTTTGACCCAAAATTACTATTTTGCCCCTATATCCAAATTGGACGAAAGGGTAGTGGTTTCTAGCTATCTCGCTGATTCCGGGAACTTTGGTGATGTTTATTTTAGAATACGGAGATGTTTATTTGGAGGCTATAGTTTCTGATCCTGTGTACTTGACGTCTGGACGCTTACACTACACAGATTGCTTGCCAGGTAAGTATACCTTGCTATTGTATTATGATTTATATTCTATATGGTGCATTCATTTATTTTTGTCATTTAGTTTATATACTTAAACTGCTATATAAACTGCGCGTCCAAGAATAACTTGAGTGCAACGACGGTGAAGTCGTATTCTATTTTTATTATATATATGCATGTTGATCTGGTTTTATGAGACCGCCCCATTATTATGAGTCACTCTTATGTTTCATTGGCTATGACACAGTTGTTATACGAGTGTGAGTCTCATGTAGGACACGAACTTGCATACTCGGCTGGCTATTGGTACGTATGGGACGTGCGACGGATAGGGATAACTATTGATAGAATTTGCATTATTAGAAGCCTTGGTAGTTATTAGAGGTATTATCGTGTCATGGATATAAAATTCTTAGAGCATGGGGTAGGGAGAACAACAAGTAAGACGTTTGGGCTTTTTTGCACTTTTCTTGTGTAATCCGTACGCTGCGCCGGAGATGCGCGATCATGATGACCACTATATATATTATTATTATTATCAGGGGCCTCTGACGTTCAAAAGACGTCATTCTTTTTAGGCCCCTGAATCTCTGAGAGAATTATGCCAATCCTATTTTTGCCAGATAGCCCACATGTTGGAAAGTTGTTCTCAAAGTGCATTCATATAGATGGTTAAACGACCCATTGTATGTTTATTTTTAGTACTTTATTGGCATGGTTCTATGTATCTTGTTACGTCCCTCTGGGGACCTGGTCACTATACAGGTATAGACGGGCAGGATTATCCACAAGAGTACGAACCTGGACCTGACGTTTTATACCAGACTGAGGAGGTCTTACCTTCAGAGTACCTTTGATTCATCGCAGCTGATGGATATTCTAGTTGTTATTTCCTTTATTGACATTTATCTTATATTAAAGTTTGATCTCTTCTCTCATTTAGTTTTTAGTATAATCGATTGGCAGTGGATTTGTTTCCACCCGACTATCATTCTTTGATACTACATATTTGAGATTTAGTTATTTATTTCCTATTTCTTTATTTATGTTGTAGATGAGATATAGATTGCGTGTGACTTGTGTTGACAGTATATTACCACTTGTGGATTTGATATTCATATACAGCGTACGTATGTGTTACGATCATTGGAGTTATCATATACATACGGCTGGCATGTTGCGTATTCCTAGTCCTACGTATTTTGGAACTAGGGCGTGACAATACTGTACAACTATGCCAAAGTACCTGGACTTGAACCTGAACCTGAAGCTTTCCCATGAGATAGGATGCCTCAAGCCAATCTCCACTAATGCCCACCAGTCATGGGCTAGGTCTTGAAGTTGTAACTTGATCTGGTCCACTTGCTCTTCTATCAAAAACTTACCGGCTGCCATGATATTCTCAGTATCTTATTGCCAAGCATATTCCATAATAGCATCCTCCGTGCCATCAAAGTATCTTGGGTTGAATCATCAAAATCTAAGCAACGCACCCGAATATGACTTCCCGTCTCTCTTTAAAGCTGCCTACAATCCTTGATTTAGAAGAATATTCTGCTCTTGCTGTTGTAGCTGGTAGTGTTGTTGGACTGCCATCTGGTACTGCTGGTTAGCCATTATCCCCCTGATGATCTCTAATAACGCGGGGGTATCAAGTGCTATTTCTGGTACTACTGGCATTGTCGAAAGTACTAGAATATGAGGAAATGGTTGCCTTGCCAGCCCAACCACTGGCTCATCCGTCTGACCCAACTTGACCATTGGCTCTACCACTACAACTGGCTCCACTCGAACATGTCCAGGATGAAGTACCGCCTCTGGCTGATGTCCTAAGGAACCCTTCCTTGCTGGTTATTATACCAAGCCTTCTCCGATAACCAAGGATGAAGGGCCCCAAGAGGAAAGGAATACAAGGTATCAAGGATAGGACAATAAGAAACAATGATGCAAGGAACTTATCAGTTCAAGGGTGACATAGAGAACATATTCGGAATATCAAGGAGGACAATTGTTGATTTAGACTCCTATAATTAAAATACCCCACAATTCTGAAAAAATTACTTGCATGGGCCACCAATAAAACCTTGTCACGCCCCAATACCAAAATATGGGGATGGACATGGCTAGTTTTCCCATACAAGGAATAATATGCCGTACGACGATCACGACTATAACTAGACAAGGGGGTGCATACTACAATAAAGTCTTCCTAGGTCACAAAGAACATCTATGTCTCAATCTGTCAAATAGTTAGCAATAAGAGATGAACAAGTATGATAAAGTAGTAAAGCGTCCCCGACTCTCTATCAAAATGGTCAAGAACTAGTTATTACAAAATGTTGAGCTAGTACAAGGTCAATAGTACATATCATTATCAGCTACAGTTTAAATTTACACAAATATGTACTTGTCTTAAGTATTAGGTAACCCTAACTCTAATCTATTCAAAAGAGGAGGAAGAAAACTAAAACTCCTAGGCTAGACCTAGGGTTTGGTGGTTTTGGGCTTGAAAGTTAGGGAGGGTGAGAGGAAAAGAAAGAGAGAAATGAAAGGAATGAAGAAGAGAGAAAATGTGAAGGCTTATATATGACATGTAATTAAATCTCATCCATCCACCTCATAAGTCCATGACCCAGACTCATCTCAACCGTCCAAGAAAACACAAGACTAGTTGTTCAATAGTGAACCGGTTTTAGGGATTCCATCTATGTTAGGGTCCTAATACGGGTCTATGACAATTGTCAAATAGATTTCTACTAATCCCGGGTAGTCTCTCTCAAAATCCAAATTATAAAATACTGAAATATAATACACAACCAAGAACATGAATATAAAATCAGGGAATAGATGTGACAATAAGCTCTAAAATGAAAGAATTTCCTCTTTATTAAGTGAAAAAAGAAAGACACCCTCCTTTAGTGACGCAGATGCAATATCTTCATTAAAGTTGAGCTTGCATGATGCTTTATAATGTATTGAAAAAAGAGAGTATGCAAAACTCAACAAAGATTATGACATAGAGAGAAAGAAGTATAACATTGCTTCAAACAAAATAAATGCACTTACTGCCAAATATAATGATTTATATGCTAGCTCTAAAAAGTTAGATATTAGACTGGGAGAACAAGTAATGCAACCTATAACTCAATCTAACACAAGTCACACGACTCATCAGAAAGTTACTCACGGCAGATCATTTCCAAAGCAAGCAAGCAAAGCAAAGCAAAGCAAAAGCTTTACACGATCATGCCTTCTACTATAAATACCCACACAAGACACATAACACTACTTCATATGCTCATGTCTATCCTGCTATACCTAGAACTAACACGTATGCTATTTGTCACTATTATGGTCAGAAAGGACATATTTCACGTTAATACAAGGCTAGAAAATTGGTTGATATGAATATATATGTATGGGTTCCAAAGAATAAAATTTTAAGACCCTCAAAGAAGTAAGTACGAAAGGTCACATCTTCAACTTATGTTGTAGGTGGACCAACCCTCACATACTAGAAGCAAGTGGATCCTCGATAGTGATTACTTACGACATATGACTAGTGATGCTACCATATTTGCAACTCTATCGATGAAGAAAGAAGGATACGTCTCCTTCGATAATAATTTAAAAGGGTATATTATATGTAATGGTGATATTGGTATTCCTCCCTTTCTTGTAATAAAGAATATATGTTTAGTAACATAATTAAAATATAACCTACTAAGCATTAGTCACCTGACTAATAATGGTTATGGCATTAATTTTGTAAAAAACAAATATTCTATCTATGGTAGATTAACTGGTAAGATTGTTAATGTAGATATTAGATAATATTATAAACATATTTTCTATCTATCAGAGGATACTAATAATACAAGTAGATGACTTTATGCTAACAAAGATTATAGTTGGCTATGGCATATGCGACTAGGATACGCGAACATGGACACAATTGCAAGACTATCTTCAAAGAAATTGGTAAGAAGCTTATCAAAAATCATATTTAAAAAGGATATGGTTTGTGTCCACTTTGAAAAGAATAAATCAACTAGATCCTTTTATAAATCTATAAATGTTGTATGTACATCGAAACCCCTTCAACTATTACACATGGACTTATTTAGACCTAGTAAAGTTGTTAGTCTTGGCGATAAACTATATGCTTTTGTAATTTTAAAAAAAATTCAAGATTTACTTGGGTTTTCTTTCTTGCAAATAAAAGTGAGGCATTTTCTGAATTTTTGAAAAAGACTTTATGATTATTTGAATCCAATGTGATCTTGGAGATGAATTCAAAAATGTTAATTTTAAAAGTTTTTGTGATTTAAATAGATTTGGCACAATTTTTCTTTTCCTAAAACTCCTCAACAAAATGGTGTTGTGGAGCGGAAGAATAAAATTCTTGTAGATATGGCTTGAGTCATGTTAAATCAGTTTAATCTTCTAAAATATATTTGGCAGATGCTGTCAATACAGCATGCCATATTTTAAATAGGGTTCTAATTCGACCTATATCGGAGAAGACACTCTATGAACTTTAGTTTGATAGATTTGCTATTATTATCTATTTTAAAGTTTTTGGTTGTAGATGCTTTATTTTGAATACCAACGATAACTTGGTTAAATTTGATTCTAAAGTTGATGAAGGAAATTTTCTTAGTTATGCTGCTAAGAGTAAATATTTTTGGGGTTTTTAATAAGTGTTCTTTGATTATTTAGGAATCTATAAATGTTAATTTTGATGAGCTTAATAGTCAAATATCAAGTGACAGTGATAATGACGATATCAGAACAACATCCAACAAGGAAATAACTCATGAAGATGCAACAACTTGTACAAGCTATCATGAGAGTTTGCCTAAGAGGTTGTGATTCATGACCAATCATCAAGAAGAATTGGTTATCGATGATGTATCCAAAGGAATAAGCACTCGATCTGCTAATAAAAATATTTTTGCAAATGTAGCTTTTTATTTCGCAAATAAAACATAAAAATATTAAAGAATCTTTCACTGATGAGTATTGGAATTCTGCTATGCAAGAGGAATTAAACCAATTTGAAAGAAATCAAGTTTGAAAACTTGTTCCTAGACCTAATAATTATCCGATTATTGGTACCAAATGGGTATTCCTAAATAAACTAAGTGAGAAAGGACAATTCATAAGTAACAAAGTAAGTCTTGTAGCTCAAGGCTATAATCAAGAAGAGGGCATTGACTATGACGAGACATATGCTCCTGTTGTGAGACTTGAGTCCATTCACATGCTTTGTACTTTTATTAGTTTCCACAACTTCAAACTTTTTTAAATGGATGTAAAAAGTGTTTTTCTAAATGTTTCTATAAAAGAAGAAGAAGTTTTTGTTGAACAACCACCTGGATTTGAAGATTTTAAATTTCTTAATCATATTTTTATGTTTTGTAAGGCACTTTATAGACTCAAAAAATCCCTACGTGCTTGGTATGAGCGCCTCAGTTCCTTCCTACTCGAAAATAGATTTTTAAAAGAGAAAGTTGACACTATACTATTTATTAAAGAACATGAAGACACTCCTCTATTAGTACAAATTTATGTTGATGACATCATATTTGGTTCTACTAATAAATTACTTTATGAGGAGTTTGTTAACTTTATGAGGAATTTGTTAAGTGTATGCAGAGTGAATTTTAAATGAGCATTATGGGAGAATTCAATTTCTTTCTCTGACTACAAATTAAGCAAAATTCACAGGAAATATTCATCAATCAAGCCAAGTACACCAATGATTTGCTAAAAAGATTTGATATGCACAATTCAAAATATATCGGTACACCAATAGCTACATCCATAAAGCTTGATATTGATGAAAATGGTAAATCGATTAACATACGTAAGTATCGAGGTATGATTGGTAGTTTACTTCATTTAACTGCTAGTCATCATGATATCATGTATAGTGTTTGCCTATATACTAGATATCAAGCTAACCCTAAGGAATCACATTGGTGAGTAGTTAAGCGTATATTTCGATACCTTAAAGGCACTTTGATGGTAGGCTTATAGTATCTCAAAACCACATCCTTTGAACTTTTAGTTTATTCGAATGCTGATTTTTCTGGATGCAAAGTTGATCAAAAATGTACCTGTAGCACATTCCATTTCTTGGGCAAAGCGTTAGTCTCATGGTTTAGTAAGAAATAATTTTTTTTTGCATTATAAACTACTGAAGCTGAGTATATAGTTACTTGACGTTATTGTGAACACAATTTTTGGATGAAACAAAACTTAGAAGATTATAAACTATTTTACAAGAATATTTCCATTTTTTGTGAAAATACTAGAACAATTAATGTCACGAAGAACCCTCTATGTCACTCGCGTACTAAACACATAGAAATAAGATATTATTTTTTACATGATCATCAGTTACACAGGGATATATATTTATAATTTGTTGACACTGGACATCAATTGGCTAATATCTTTACCAAACCCCAAGATGAGGATCATTTCAACTACATTCATCGAGAACTTGGGATTCTAGATTCAATTGTTCTTTAAAAATGTGCATTATGGCCCCAAGGAACCGAACTTGGACCAAACTCGGTCCCCTTGGTTCCAGAACGCAGGACCGAATCTGGACCCACTTTTTGACTTAAGTTAGCAACATATATTAGGTCTCCTCCTATTTTATTTCGTTCAAAATCGAACATTAGCATCCCCTATTCATCTTCTACCTCTAAAAATCCTAGAAACTCAAAACCCTAGTCTTACATATCTCTATACTCAAGCATTATCAACACTTTAAACTACATATCTGAGCATACCTTGCCTCTCTCTTCCACATCTCAACATTTATTTAAGTTATAACTCTTCTTTTCTCTTCAATTTTCTCTACGGCCCTAAGATTGTTCAACAGGGGTAGTAGGAAAAAGAGGAGAGCTGATGAAGGCTCTTCATACAATCCTCCATATAAGATGTTCCACATTCCTTGTTCTGCTTACCTATGTCAGAAGAGGATCATTTCGATGGATTTATTTTTAGAACCCTAGAAATATCAGTTGAATGGTACGATAATTTTTCAAAGAGAAACGTCTGTCCGGGAAACCCTATAATCTATACTATCATTCCATAATACTTATCCAATTTTTGGAATCTTTCTCTAATAGAAATCATATCTCTCTTAATGTTATTCGCATATTCTATTGTAATTTAACTTTTGAGCATGTTACAATTCATTCAAGTGTATGTGGAGTTCAAATTAAATTTGATGATGACGATTTTTGTAAGATCCTATATATCCCAAATATGGGTGACGCCCTAATCGATATTAGTCAATTTAAATTTAAAGGTCAATATGACTCTTGAATCCTTCAAAGATGCTTATTTTCCATGAAAAAAAGTTATACAAACTTTTGTTTTACAAACTTTAAAGAAAAAAAGTACAATAAATCATATACAAGAATCTAAAGTACAACGATTATAGAAAAGTAATAGTTGTAGAGATATGATCCGTGGTCGATCACTTTACTCCTTGAACTACTCGACACAAGGGGAAGAAATGCAACCACTTGAACTTGGAGAAGAAGGCTCTGGTAAAAGCTTTTCTGAACTCTCTCTCTCTCTCTCTCTCTGTCCTCCTTTGTGTATATGAGACAACACTAGTCTCATATTTATAGCATTCAGGAACGGTTAATGGATGTACGCACACTTTAAAGCAATTTATACTATGTTTGTCATTGTGCGTGCACTTTTGAGAAATTATAACCTACGTCCTGCTTAGTTGGTGCAAAATTTGTTGTCAGTTTGACACGTGTCCTACTGTTCGAGGAATGATTGGGGTCGTGGTGGCAACTGCTTGCGCACGTTCTCTAAAACTTATGGCATAAAATACATGTAATCTGCTTGGGATCATAACCACTCATTGTCAGTTATAAATGAGTGAATATGAACATATTCCTATCTTAGCAGAGAAAAACACAACAGTGTGTGCACTTTTGTTGAAGGAGTACTAGCGTACTCTCATGAGCTTTTGCAATGAGTTAACATTGGACGATGTACTTTAATGTGATTCTATGAAGGGATAACATTGATTGTCGTACTGACGTACTTTGGTTAGGATAGCCATACTAGCCTACTTTGGTAGAGATAACAACAATGGCGTACTCTGGTAGAGATAGCAGCATTGGCATACTCTGGTAGAGATAGCAGCACTAGCGTACTCTGGTAGAAATAGCAGCACTATCGTACTCTGTCTAACAAAGTACGCATGCCACACTAGCGTACTCTGGTAGAAATAGCAGCATTGGCATACTCTGGTAAAGTATGCTCGCTTGTCCATGCTGGATGAATGATAAGAAAGTGCGCCTCCGTTACAAATTTGAAGGAAGTATGCCTCCGGTTTTAACTTCGAGAAAGTATACCACAATACTTCTTTGTTTATGAGTGTAGATTTTGTAGGTGTACTTTTTATGCTTCTATAAGACCCCCTTCAAAGTTTTTAAAATTTTAAAGTAAATTTGAAATGCTTTGAATTAGAATCATAAAGAGTGGTTTTGATCTTGTGCACGTATTTGGAGCAGAAGCTCAACAAACTGTTGATGTGGCTGTGCATTTTGTTCGCCGTCATGATCTTTGGCATAATTTGGGGCACGGATCCCGAAGCGTTCATTTTAGTAGCCGAATGGTTTTATTCAGCTGCTATATATTGTCGGGTATAAGGGAGAGAGAACTCTTTACAGACTCTCAAACCTTTCGACTTCTCCCAAAACCCTAGATCTTATTCTTTTTCTTCAAGCTCAAGTAATGGAACCGAAGCAATCTCAGGCTGCAAGGAAGGATAGCTAATGGAAAGTTCTAGCAACGTCTTCCCGTGCGAATGAGGCTAGGCCATCAGTTGGGCAGACGGAGGCTCAGCCCACCAGTGAGTGGCTTAACATGCCACTGTCGATAATCGTCTCCCGCGAGACAGTATATCCTGCCATGATCGGCATGATGAACCTTTTATTTTCTTTTTTCTTTCACTTAAATATACATTATAATTACTGAAAAAGCAAAGAAATAGGAGGAAGAAGAAGAGATAGGCGATAGAATCCAGATAAACAAGTGCACACCCACTTTTCTCTCATTCATAGTAGAAATAGCCATTTGGCACACTTTCCTCTTTTACAGTAAAAGTAATTACCCTGCACACTTTCCGAACTCTTTGGAAAGTTTGGGTATTGGCGTACTTTCCTTCTTTCAGAGTGAAAAAGAACCTCTGGGCGCCCTTTCTGATGTTTCAATAAAATCAAAGAGTACACACACTTTTCCTCTTTACAGAGCTGAACTTGTGCGTATTTTCAATAGTTTCTGCCAACTTGAAGTGTGCGCACAACCTTGACTTTCTTATATAGACTAAAAAAGTGCGCACATTTCACATATAGGAATATTTTGTAGAAGATTACTTTAATATGTACTTTCCTTTATAAAAATTTATTGACCTCATGTTTATGCCATTTGCAGTAGACTTGTCCATGGATCCCTTGGCTGATATGCTAGGATCCACTATTAGCCTCTCGCACACCAACTAGTTGAAGGATTTATCGCATGTGGAGTTTCCTCAATCTGATAAAAACTTGCCAAAAATACATTATCTATTGATAGCTGGTCAGGGAGAATGAATATTGATGTCATTAATAAGTAGCGAGCATCTTTCCTCCTTTAATGACAAAGTGTATAAAAAAGCTGCCTTCTTGTTTGGAGACGCCATCAGTCGATCATCATAAACTAAACCAAAGAAGGAAAAGTGGGTTTTCAAAATGGATGACCGGGAGATGTACCTCCCTGAGATGGCACCGGACTACCCATTGTCTGTATTCTACCATGCCACATCTCAGAGGAAGATGGACTGGGACTTGAACTCTTGGACTCATGGAGCTAGGCCCAATTTTTTTTATCACCGACATGGTAACCAAGTGAAGAGTATCTTTTATAGTATCCCAGATGGACATTCTGTCCCCATGCTTGGACTTCATCCCGGATTTACCCCTAGTGAGTATTCTTCACTCATCTAACCTTCGTTGTCGCCAATATTAGCCAATCTTTATATTGAAGCCTGAGGTATGTACCCTTTGAACAAATATTGATTGACATGGTGGCTCAGCAACAACAATATCCATTAGCGTCGCCTTACTATATGGATACTGGAGCAATATATGGAAGAGCTTATATCCTCAGGACTCTATAATATCGTGCTGGCAACCTGCAACAACATTGCTCCCAATTATCACATGTTTATTTCCCTGGCGGAAAGATACAATGCTCGAATGGGGTCCATTTCCACTCTACAAGGTGAATTAAGATTCACGTTACATGAAATGCGAGCGGTATCAGACTTGCCAATGGAGGAAGTACCTTACAAGGAATATGTCCCAACGAACAAGGAGCTTCAAGACTTAGAACGGACCGTACCCAATCTCGTTGAGGTATACCAGGAGCCAATATGCCGCTACTTGGCTTATAACCACTACTATAAAACAGATTTTGGCACCATGTTGCCAAGTGGTACAACTATATTTTTAATAATTGATCAAAGGACGAGAAGGCAACCGAGGTTCGACCGATCCAACCATTGGAAGCTAACCGAGTCGAAGAATTCATGAAAAAGCATAAAGTAGGCAACAAAAATTTCAACGAACCTATCAGGAACTTCCCAGCTGGTATATATGATGTCAGCTATCTCAGGAAAATCCGCAAGGATATTTTATCTGAAGCTCCATTAGCCGGGTTCTTCTATTTGTGGCTCCGTCGATGGGTAGTCATTGGGATTTATGGTTTAGTAGATTGACTATATAGGAATGTCCTATTTCCGGCAGTACATCTAATCTTCAAGCATAAGTTGGCTCTTCTATCGGCCAAAGTGTGCCGATTGAACGCTAGCCTTCGGGAGTTCACCAATAATTTGATAACAGAACCTGTAGGTCAGACGTATTTCCCTAGGACCGAGATACCATTTTCATACCAAATAAGATGGCTACTACTACATAACAAATGCTTGATGGCTTCCATCTAAGATAGCGATGATGGTACATGGCATGTGTTCCTCTGCAAGTACAAAATTTCTTGTAGGAGGACACTACTATTTTCAAGACCAGAAGATCATTGAATCTGGGAATGAGCTGGAGTTTCTATTGCATCTCCCCTGAGGTTGCAGTCGAGTATCTGGGTAAAAGTTTTATTGATAGGGGTACAACTAGATCCATCCTGTCGGCTGGGGTCTTCTCGTGGCTAGTTAACATTCGGCCCTCTTATTTGTTCTGCATGAGTGATGACGAATGCGCCATCGAACCATACCTGCCTAATAGCTTTGCATGGCAGTTTGGCTATGAACAACTCCACGTTGGACATGTTAACACTTGTCTCTGGTCCTCTGGGGGATTAATTGATGGACTAAAAGGGTGGCAGTACTTCATTATGGGTTGTACGGGAGATCAATTCACTTTACCTCATGCGGAGGCTCCGCTATGCATATTACATTCCTATTCTAAATTCTACTACTTCATCAGCAAAATTTATCGAGATTTTTACTTGTGAAGTAACTTAATGAATCACGGAAGAGGCGACTACAGAGCCTGTAGAAGAGGAGATCAATACCCTGGTGGAAGATGAGGATACTGCTCCAATGGATGAATTAGTAGAACAACTTATTCGTGCACCAGTGGAATTGCCTAATCCTACTTTGCATGTTTCAAGGCCTCAGAAGCATAAGATGGCCTCTCCTACTGAAGATCAACCTGCCATGAAGAAGACTGTGGTTGAGAATAAACGACAGCCGAGACCTTCCACTCCACCTAGAAGAAGTTTATTTCCTTCACCGACCAACTCACCTAGCCAAGTTGGACAGTCAATTGGTCCACCAGCTATACATAACACATATTCTTCCCCTTCAGCCACTACTACATGGGTCAATGTAACATTTCTTATCTCAACTGTTATGGGAGAAAATACCTTGACTTCTCCAACACCCAAGGTAGATCCTATTCTCGATGTTGCAGCTCTGCTACTACTGCCAATTGAGTTTATACCTCCCAGGTTTTCTAGTCTTGTACCGTCTGCTATAATCGCCAAGGAAATCCATACTACTCTAGCTCAATTGGATAAAGCAGACGCCGAGGTAGAAATAATTGTACCTCCTCCGACTAATACTACCTATAGAGAAGAATCACCCAGCCGTCTGTAGCCTTAGACTGATGTAGCTGCGACAGAATCTGTAGGAACAATCCCGTACACCAAGACATATGTCGCAGTTTAAGAAGTTGGAACGGGAATAGGAGAATATGACAACATACTTCTTGACGCTGAAACTTCCTAAATAGAAATTTCTCTGAAAGACTTAAGAAATTCTCCACAGGGTCAGTATCCTGACGATGAATATACGCTAGTTGGACCTAGTACGTGCTTCTCCGTCCTTTCCATACCACAATTCTTGCACTACATGCTTTATTATCAAAAATCTTTCCAATGACAATCCAAGCTAGCATAAGCCAAGGTATCATTCATTCCTTCGACTTTGATTTGAAATACCATTTCAATGCTCACTTTACTGACCTTTTGCATTAATAAATTATAGTTTTCGGAACTTACGAGGAAGTCCTTCACGAGGAGACCCTCCCAAAGCACATAAAGGAGGTGATTAAGTCCCAACCAGAAGCTCCTCCTGCAACTAAAACTTTTAAAATAATCACTAGTGCTACAGCGAAAGAAACAACTGCTTCAACCGTTCTTGCAATGGTTTTATCTCATGCTGAACTATTAGTATCCTCTGTTGATCGAGGTGAAGCATCTTTGGTGATGGGCACGTCAATCGTCTCTCAAAGCACCAAAGCTATTTCAGTGACCACATCAGCGTTCCCTACTCAAGGAAGAGTATTAATTGCGGTAGCTGCTACTCCCAACTCTAACAACTATCTTAGCGATATTGTCGAGATCTAAATGAGCACTTTCTATGGGATGCTGGCCTGTATTTTAAAGCTAGTGCTTGAGAAGAATTTTCTTTCGATGAGATGACAAGGATGGTCTCCCCTACTATTGAATCCATCAGGACTTACAAGGACAAAGAACATGCCACAGAGCTTGAGCATGTTTTAGCTGGACCTGAACAACCTATTAATGAATACCTGCATCATAGTGAAGAAAATGTCACTTCTCTTATTCAAACAGAATATGAGGCAATCACTACTCGGTTTGAATTCGAGAAAGCAAACTTCGAGGAGAGAAGAGGATGCATGAGGATAATAGCACTCTACCGATAGCGGAGATGAATGATACAAATTCCATGTTTCTTTAATACAAGTCTGCTCGAGATAACTACTCTTCTGAGATAGTTTGATAGGAAACTTTAATCAGAGAATCTCAGGAGAAGCTGACAGTCAAAAAGTGTAATTACGATAAGGAGTCATCTAAGAGCGACATAATGGATATTATTTCGCTAGGGAGAATGAAGGGAAAATAGTTCAGAGGTGACATGGACATAAACTATGATAGGAAATACTTTATTCCAGCCGGGGAAGATAAGAAAAGATAGTTCAAAGGTAATATGTACGTGAACTAAATATCTTTTCCAAGTTAGGCCAGAAGTACTTCTGGATATTTCCAATCCAACTGGGGATTAGAAATAGGATATCCTTAGAACAACTGGATTTTAAGAATATGATAATTTGCTTGAGAAGATTTTACTTTGGGTGATCTCAAGTATAATGTTTCGTAAGATTTGGAGATTATTCTATTGGAGAATTTTGAGGACCTATTACCTAGAACGTATTCAAGACTCTTGAATATAGATAATAGTTTGAGGCGACAAAGAGTTTCATAGTGTCTTTTGGGGATTAATATTGGAAGTGTAATTCTCTAACCACACTGTAAGAGTGAAGTTTTAGGGTGGATCCATTACCCAGAATGTATCCAAGACTCTTGAATACGGATATAAGATTTTACAACATACACTGTTGGGGAATGTCACACTGTACATTTACATTTTTGGTTGTACAATAATGTTAATACAAGCACTGTATATTTACAAATAACCCGCTAGGGATGGAAAGTATAAGCCTAGCTTAGACATAGTACTTTTTAAGAAATTTTTCATTGATCAGCATCATCAACAAATCTGCGTTTGGCCTTGCTAGCCTGTATGCATCGTTAGAATACACTAATTCTACTACGTAAGGGCCCTACCATTTAGCTTAGAATTTCCTTTTGATTTTTTGCGTCATGATCATTGGCCTTCTCATTGTTAGGGAAAGATCATCGACTAAAAATATTCTTTCTTTGGCTTTTGTGTTGAAAGCTTTGGAGGTACATGCTTGACATAGCTCAATGTGTTGTTGAGATTGTAAACGCTTCTCGTCCAATGCTTTTAACTCTTGAAGTTGAAGACGATCATTATTTTTGGTGCTTATCTCGTTAGCTAGAGCTATCCTAAGAGAAGGGATCTGGATCTCAAGAGGGAGAACGACCTCGCACCCGTAGACCAGAGAGTATGGCGTACAGCCAATTGGCGTACGTACCGTTATTCGATAAGCCCATAAAGACTCTCCAAGATTTTTATTCCAATCACGCTTGTTGGTCGAAAGAAACTTCTTGAGGAGTTTGATTATAGTTTTGTTGAAGGCTTCTGCTAAGCCATTGGCTACAGGATTATACGACATGGATGCCATATTCTAAATTCAATTCTTATCGCAGAACTGATAGAATGCTTGACTGGCAAACCATGGCCCATTGTCAGGAATTATCATCCGTGGAACACCAAACCGGTAGATAACAAGATGTTTTATGAAGCTAACACATTGGATATCTTTATTTCGATGAGCGAAACTGCCTTAGCCCACTTGAAGAAATAATTAGTTGTTGCTAGAATAAACCGATAACCTCTGGTTGAAGGTGGGCTAATAGGGCTGATAATGTTCATGCCCCATGCTTTAAAAGGCCAAGACGCAGTCGTTAGGTGTAGGAACTATGGCGGTTGGTAGATGAAGTCATCATGAAATTGGCATGCTTTGCATTTACGAGCATAATCTACAACATCAGCTAGCATGGTGGGGATATAATAACCCATCCTTCTGAGACTATCTTGTAACTTAGGGCCTGGCTGGTGCGCCCTATAAGTGCCATCGTGGGATTTACGAAGTGCCCTTCTAGCTTCCAGATTTGAAAGGCATCGTAGCAGGAGTCCATAATATGATCGACAATATAACATTTTGGATGTTTCATCATAATAGAACCAAAGCGATACTCTTTTAACAGAGCTAGATTCTTTCGGGTCATCTGGAAGAATTCCATAGGCTGTGTAGTCTATATAAAAGAACACCTCCACTCTTTAGAATTAGGAATTGACTTTACCTCAAAGCTGTGTTGAATTTATAGATTATTCTTATCAAAGAATAACTCACGACCCATTAGCGTGACCGAATGTTGTCTTCTCAAAGGAGTGGCTAGTGAAGCTGCTAAACCAGCGAACACATCTGCTTCCATATTTTATAGCCGAGGCACAAACTCAATGAAGAATCCAATTAAGTTTGAAGCTAGCTCGATCAACACATAATGATAGGGAATAAAGTCTTAATGAGAAATTTGTATTTCCTTCTAATCTGATTAACTATCAGTTTAGAGTCTCCATAGGCCTCAGATATTCTAGATCCAACTGTTTGCCTAACTGAAGACCAATGTGTAGAGCATTATATTCTGCTATATTGTTGGAGCAGGATTCTCTGAGAGATTATACATGATGTATTAACAACTTATTAGGAGAAATGAGAACTATCCCCATTTTGGCAATAATCTTGCCCTTAGGCCCTATTCTTGATGCACAATTAAAGAATAGTTGCCATGTATCACCTTCCATTGCTATGTTAGACTCCAATACTTCATCTGGAATGTCATCATATAGCTTTGAGGTTTTCGACATTGGGTGATATCTTAAGAAGTCGGTTAGGGCTTGGCCTTTTACTGCCTTTTGTGGGACATATACTATGTCATACGGCGATAAGAGTGTCACTACCATATTTTCTAGGAAAGGATATTTTAGTTATTTCATAATTAATTAAATATTATCCATATTGTAAATTTATTTATTGTATTATTTATTTATTGTTAGATGTTAGTATATTATTTTGGACTTGTGTTATGAACCTAACTAGTTTAGATTAGATCCATGGACCAACATTTAATTCTAGTTAGAATTGAGCCCAACAAGAAGCCAATCATTAGGAGGATGATTAATTAAGTTAAACCAATTAAAATTGAACCTTCCCTCCTTAATTATTTTCTTCATGACAAGCCCCAAGGGGTATTTTAGAAATTTCATAGTAGCTTGGGGAAGGGGGAAGGGGGCCGGCCTAGTATTAAAGTGGAGGAAAATTCTCCCTCTTCATTTTTTATTTCAAATCTAGATCTAGAAATTTCTCTTCCAAATTTCTTCTTTCCCACATCAAATTCTACCCAAATTTTTTTCTAATTTCTTCCCAAATCATCATTAAAGGATATTAAAGTAAGGATCTCTAAGGAGGAAGCAAGGATCTACAAGGAGGAGCAAGGATCTACAAGTTGGAGACTCTTTTCACTCAATTTGGAGGTTTCATTGGAAATCTATCTCCCAATCGGTATAATTCAATTTTCTCCCTCTAATTAGACTCTAAATATATATTTTAATCATTAGGAATAACTCTATATACTAAGCCTACCCATAGGAATTGAAATTAGGTTCATAAATGGCCTATGGAGAAAGTTATGTGATATTTTGTGTCAATTTTGGGAAAATTTTGAGATTAAAATATTTTATGTTTGTCAATAGGTCAATTAGACCCAATTGACATGTGTTTGATTATGTGTGGCTAGTGTCATGTCCATAATTGGATACGTGTAGGCCGTATCCCGACAATTTGGAGATACAGGTTAATTTGGGGGTTTTCTTCCGACACGGGAATTTGAGCATGTCACATTTTGACACGGACACGTAGTTGAGTAGCTAGCTCTTCGTATTGTTCATAATTATGATTTTAGACTTGCTCATGTCCTTCGGTATAAGTTTGATTGTTTGGTGGAGCCGTATCGTAAGGGTATCATAGATCTAGTGTGATACGGGTGCGGTGTACTTCACGTGTTTGTTCCTTTGTAATTTAATTCAATTGCTTTGATTATAGATATTATAATATTATAATTATAATTATTATATGAGATATATGTATATATATATATTTATATGTATGATCTATAATTCTTGTAGATGTGTTGGTGATCATGGGAGAGTAGGAGTTCATGTGCATCTCTAGTATGGTTATATGTATATATATGTATAATGATATTAAAGTTATATATATATATATATATATATATATATATATATATATATATATATATATATATATATACTGTTATATATATGTATATCGTAAATATATATATATTTGTGTGTAGATGTATATATATATATATGTGTGTGTGTGTGTGTATTTGTGTATATGTATGTGAGCTAGAGGGGAGAAGAACCAATGGAAAACAGTGAAGATACAATAAAAAATAGAAAGAAAAAGCAATAAAAGTAGGGAGGAAAGCAATGAAAAGCAGCAGCAAAAAAGCTGACAAGCAGCAACATAAGGAGCGGAAAGCAGCAGCAAAAGCAGCAGCAGTAAGCAGCAGAAGCAGAAAGCAGCAGCGGCAGCGACAGAAAGCAGCAGTTTTTGATAAGCATACTAGCTTCTTTGATAAGCTAGTAAGTTAGTATATATATATATATATATATATATATATATATATATATATATATAAGTTTGTTAGTTTATTTTAATAAGCTAGTAAGTTAGTATATATATATATATATATATATATATATATATATATATATATAATAAGCTAGTTAGTTGATATTGATAAGCTAGTAATTTAGTAAGTTAGAATATATATATATATATATATATATATATATATATATATATATATATATATATATATATATATAAGCACTAGTTAATATTAGTTAGTATTATTTCTAGATTACCTTGAGATACACCAAGATAATGAGAGTTAAGATATCTTGGGTACGGATATTGAATATCCGAAGGGGTATGTTAGTACATAGTTTAGTATAGTATTGTTATAAGTTTAAATAAATATTAATGTATAGTGAGGAGTATGAGTAGTTTGTAATATGTTGGATATTGAATTACCTTGTGATACCAAGGTAATGTCAAGGTATTGGATTTTACTCATGGTATTGGGTTTGAGTATCAAGATGGGTGTGTAGGTGGTGAGCTACCACTTTTGGTTTAAAGCCAAGGTATCCACTTAGAATTAGTTTAGCTAGAAGTATTATATATTGTTGTTTTGTAGACATATTATAATATTTTCATATCTAATAAATTGCGTATCTTATGATACGGTATCTTATTGGTTTCCTAGTATCTTATTATAGCTAGAATGGCCTAGTTACATAGTGTATGGACCCAATATCCTAGAGATAGACTCATACAATCTAGAAATAGTTAGTTTGACCAAGTTTGACTAGTTTGACCTAGAGTTGACCTAGTTTGACTATTTTGACTTAGAAATGGCTTTATGACCTAGAAATTGACTAGTTTAACTTATTTTTATTCCAAAACCTTGTATTGATATAATATTCCCTATTTAGGTCTTCGATGCACCGTACCGGACATCTTTGATATTGTTCACCAAATTTCAGGCAAGTACATTCTCTGATAGTTTTTTATTTATGATACCCTCTATGTCTCTTGTATTTTGTGTAGATATCCTTGATTTCTTGACGTGATAGTTACACGGCTTGGTGTATCCGGATCTCGTCATGAGATATTATTCCTTGGTATTTATGGTGTATCTTGTGCAAGCTTTGTTTCCTTGTTCTTCTTGTACAAATACAAATATTGGTTCATGAGAAGACTAGCGCCCTCCTTGTGGAATCCCGTGTCATAACATACCATGGTTGGATCTACTATACCATTCGGGGCAGAAAGTATGTAGGATAGATATTTGATCATACCCTCCTTGTGCATGTCTCATTCCTTGAATAGTGTTAATCATATACCGCACATATGATTAACCAGGCCATTATCCTTGTGCAAGTTCCCAAGCCGATCACATGTTAATAATGGTACTCACTCACTTAGTAGTAGTATTTCTTGTTCATTTCTATGATGCTCATTCTTGTATTTATTTCCAATATTCCTTTATTGCATATCTCTTGTACCTTTATATTGCATCTTATATATTCACTCTCTTTATTGTTACATAGTTTTTATTAGAACTGTTGTTAGCGATGTACTTTGCTCTTTTTCTGACTGGATATATTTTTCCTAGATAAAATTAGGAGTAGTACCCTACTCACTACGGGCCTCGGGATGTCGTAGGCTTTGAGCCAGAGACCTTGGCTCAAGAGGGTTTTATCCTTACTGAGACAGATAATCCAGGACTCGTAGCACAGTAGTTAGACTCTTTTGTACTGGATTTGTCTCCAACATTGTTATTAGTATTTCTTTGATTTGACTCAGTAGATATTACTTGTCTTGTGAGTTGTATTGTGACTCTTCAGTTCTTGTATCTTATTCGTGCGATTGTTTCATCTTATATATCTGTTATTGAGTATTCATATTTTATTATTATATCTTATTTGCTAGATAGATAGTTTACCCAAACAGTGTTCTACCGCTGATGCTGCAGCGTAGGCTAGGCGTTATTCACTACTCGTGCCCCTACATCGGGTGCAGATAATGACAAAGAACATTGCCCATGAAGCCCAATAAGAGTTGAGCATAATGGGTTTAGTCATCAGCACCCGTACGAGATTCACTTTAGATATAATATGGATTGTTTGGCCCATCACATAATGACGTATTTTTTGGATAGTAAACACCATGGCGAGGCATTCTTTCTCTACAAGATTGTACTTGTACTCGGTACCTACCATCATACGATTGAGATAGTAAATAGACTGTTCATGGACTTAGTTGTTCTTCTTTGCAAGCAAAGATCCTAGGGAGTGAAACATTGCTCAAATAACAACAAAAAATGTCTTCCCATAATCGGATCCACCAAAATCAGAGGATTGGTGAGATACTGTTTTATGTTGTCGAACGCTTGCTGACATGCTTCATTACAAACAAATATTATACCTTTCTTCATCAATTGAGTGAATGGCCGACATTGACCTGAAAGGTTTGATATAAACCTCCTGATATACGCCAATCGGCCTTGCAGTCCATGAAGCTCTTTAAGGTTATGTGGAGGCTGCATGTAAAGGATAGATTTCACTTTGTCAGGGTCAAGATGGATACCCTTAGAAGTTTGAACGAATCCAAGAAACTTACTACTGGAAACTCCCAACAAAGACTTGGTCAGATTCATCTTGAGTTGATGTTGACGCATTAATTCAAACACCGTTCTTAAATCTTGATGGTGATCATCTTTGAGATGACTCTTTACTGCGATATTGTCTATACAGAATTCCATGATCTTCCGTAAGTGCTCACAGAAGATTATACTCATGACCTGTTGCTCTGCTTTCTTTATGCCAAAAGGCATTACTATGTAGCAATACACTCCTAATGGTGTACGGAATGATGTAAGCTTTTCGTCATCGGGGAATATCTTAACCTGAGAATCTGGTCATGAATGACATACGCTCAAAGCTACATGTATTATCAATCAAGACATCTGTAATGGGGAGAAAGAATTCATCTTTTGGGCAAGCCAAATTTTGATCCTGATAATCTATTCAGACTAGAATCTTCCCATTTTTCTTTATGACTAGAACCACATTGGTCGCCCAGTTATGATGTTATTCCTTTCGAACAAAGCCATATACTAACAACTTCTTAACTTCAATTTTGATTGTATCCATCGTATCAGGGCGGAACTGTCATTGCTGTTGTTTTACTGATTTACCGTTGGGAAGAATATTGAGCTTGTATGTGGCTATCTGAGGATCCAGACCAGGCATATCCTTATAGCTCCAAGCAAAGATGTTAATATACTCCTTTATTATTATAGAAGCATAAAAAATATGTATTTATGCGTAAAACAATCATGCACCCCAAAATAAAGCTCAGAAAAGATTGGGTCACAGAATTACCCTGCGACCCAATAAGGGGACATCCATGCGTCCCAATCAGCCAAAGCAGGTTTGGCCATAGATGGACCTACAATGGCATCCTAGCAATGGGATTGTCTCTGAATGTCTTAAAAGATGTGAACACACTAAACGACAAAAGTCTCACATCATCACATAACTTTCTCCTTGATGGATGTGTCGTGCCACGTATACAGCACAACAAGGACCCTATGTATCGCAGACTCCATGAATTCTATGCGTCACTGGCCTCATGCGTCCCAGACTCCATACGGTCAATACATCACTGGCCCCATGCATCCCAGACTCTATGCGTTCCATGCATCTCTAGCCCTATGCATCCCAGTCTCTATGTGTTCCTTGCGTATCTTGCCTCATGCGTCCCAGACCCCATGCATCCTATGCGTCTTTGGACACATGTATTTCAAACTCCATGAAGACCAAATCTTAATGTTATAATATGAGTGATTCTCTCCAATCAAATGCGGAGCATGTGTCAAGCTGACCAAGTCACGCCCACAAAGGGCGAGAAACCACCCAGATCTTCAGCAATAAAAAATTTCAACAAGCGCCCACGTGACAGCATAATCCGTTCATGGTAACAGTTGTACCCTGTTAAGGAGGCATACGTGATACCCCTAGTATCCATGCGGCCCAATATATGCGTTCCCAAGGATGACTATATATACCCGGGTGGCCTGCCCAAATAAGGACAGACACACAGGGGTCGCCAACACATAGAGAGAACATACAGAGATGAGCAAAGAAAGAAAATAAGTTTTTTTACCCTGTATCGGATCGTCAACGGAGAAAAAGAGTCGCTGCACTTCTCAATCTCTATCCTTACACCCATATCAAAATATTATACTTAGATAATTCTATTTAGGATTCTTTGTACTCTTTTCGTTCATTAAATACAAAGTTAGCAAGAACTCATTTAATGGCGAACAAGATGGCGACTCTGCTAGGGACTTCTTTCTCCTCTGATGGAAAGTTATGACGTAATCCGATGCAGCCAAGTTCGTATAAACTCAAATGATACTGGTGGTTCGCTTCGACCAGTTGGCTTTCGAGAAGATGCTCTGGGAGGGAAGCGCTAGTCCTTCGTCAAGGCTAGCAAATCCCAAGAAGACCCGCATGATGTGGATAGCAAAGGCCGCTTTGCATCACACAACTATGGAGCACGCGCTCTATGTCTCTCTCTTTAATACTGTAGATGCACAATATGCGTCCACTCAGGATGTCCCCGTGTCACGACCCATATCCAGATATTCGGGCACGAGAAGGTGGTTACACCCTGCCTACTCCACAGAATCGGTGGTAGAATGCTATCTGGGTTATTTTTAACTATCTAACATGTCAACAATATAATATGGTACCTGTCAATCATCTCAACTCCAAATGGAGGAGCAATATGGTATCTCACAAGTATAACTAATCTCAATCACAAAACAAACTAAGAAAGAATAATGCATGAATGGAATAGCGAAGGAAAGAATGAGATACAATCCACAATCTAAAATAATAATATAAATTGTGAATCCACCAAAATAATAGTCTAATATAATCCAATACAAATATAACTAGACCTCCTCGGGCTCTGCAACTAAGTCCTCCTTGTCAATAGGAGTATCCTCTAAAGGTACACCGTCCTGGGGCCCGTAGAATGAGGGACACTGCTCTAAAAGCCATTCATCTGGAAAAATATATCCAGTTAGGATTGGAGCGATGTACATACTCTGAAAGCAGTTTCAATAGCATAATCGAGCATATAAATATATAATAAAAATAAAATACAAGATCACAAAATATATGAATGATGAACAATAGATATACCTGTAATGTACGAGAATATAGATCAAAAACATAAATATCAATAATATGATGGATAACTGAAATCTAAACTAACAAATGTGCCTTAGAATACATGTTCATTATGTAGTCGGGTTGGGTAAACATGATCAGGTAAGACGGATTACAAGTGAGGTATGTAACCAGAATATATACGATGTAACAATGGCTTTGATCATATAATCAACTCCTACTCTCCCACCCCCAACTAATACCGATGGATCCAATCACGACATGCTACGAACACGAAATATAACTACTGAACACAAGCAGTGGGTGTACACGAATATCATAACCACCGAACATGAGCGGTGGGTATACACGAATAAGCACACTAAATAATAGATGTGTGTGAACATGAAATGTAATCAATATCCAATATACACGATGAGATATAATGTACACAAGTACCCGCTGAACACGGTAGGGGATAACATCTCCTGACGGGATCCATATAGTACCAGTCCGTGAAATTACTGTGTCGGGATCAATGTATACAATTCTAGAACATGCATATATACAATATTATGAATTGAAAATAATCAGAGAAATATACTCGCCTGACGACTTGAGCAAGGTGTATCTCTCGATGCCCAAGCCGGTGTCTCATAACCTATATATGGTATGTTGCATCAATATAAGGTTCTAAAATAAAATAAGTGAATTTGATACAATTCTAGGTCGATACGCCATTTCTAAATCAAAGTAATGAATTCTAGGTTGCAAGAGTCTAATGCTAAGTCACTAAGTCTATACTCCATGAAACTATTCTATACTAGCTAAGCTATGATACTAAAATCACACAAAAAGGCTGTATCCTAAGATACACAAGTTTTCTAATATATGAAAATAATGTTTTTGATATATATATTCAAGTCAATATTTATAATGATACAACTAATCAATTAAAATAGGATATCTTGGCCTTGCACTAATGCGTATCGCGCCTATCTCGATACCCAAACTCAATACCTTTGGTATTGGCCCAATACCTTGGTGATACCTTGGTATCCCAAGGTAACTCAACACTAACATAGCTAATACATATATAACCAAGCTAATATTAACTATATAACAAACACTATAATGTATCTAACTAATAACAATAATAATTAATACAAGTATATATATATTTAGCTAACTATTAGACTAATAAGGTGTACATTTATACTAACATAAATATATATATAGAGGTACTAGCTACCATTAGCTAACTTAATAGATCAACTAACAACTAAACTAATCCCAATGTACCTATCATATTAACTATCTAACATCAAAACCTCATAACCCAACACCCAACTACCAATAAAACTGGAACATAAACCAAACACTAAAACTGTACAGTGTAGATACCTGGATACTGAAATACCATAACTGAAATTGCACAGTTACTGTGTTGTGTCTGATCAAGCTTGTTGAAACCACCATTTCTAAAATGCACATTTGAATTCTACAAACGATACTGTGCTTGGCTCAAAACTGTAGTGTGCATTCCTTAGTTGCACTGAGCTGCTGCTCGAGCTCGAAACTGCAGTGCTCTTGAGCCACAGTTGCTGTGAGCTGCTGCTCTGCTCAACTACAGTGCTCTCGAGCCATAGTTTTTGTGAGCTGCTACACTTCTCAACTGTAGTGCTCTAGAGCGCTCTGGAGCCACAGTTGCTATGAACTGCTACTCTGCTCAACTGCAGTGCTCTTGAGCCACTGTTGCTTCCTCTCATTGAACTATCGAGCCCCCAGTTGATACCTGTTGTGCATGTCCTGATGCACGAGTTTGATCCGCTGCTCAATCCCTCAATACTGCCACAATGCCCCTCACATACCTCGCACAAACACAACACAAGCACAACACTAACAGAGATCTCACCATATATATACGAGTATAGATACATAACACTATATGTTAAACTATATATATACATATATATATATATATACACACTCTATATAACTATTACATATATGCATCCTCACCTATACACCTCTATGTAGATAAATACTCCTTGTATAACTATATATACATAGATACCAAACTATCTATATATATAAACAAATACCTATATATAACCATATATATAAAACCAACACATGTACTTATACATATACATATAAATCACTAGCTATATATATATACATATATATATACACATAGACCAACACATAACAACTAAAAAACAAAATACACCATTATATACACTATATATTACATAGATAACATATATGTATATAAATACAAATGCACGTATAGGAAAAAGAACCAAACAACAAACATGTGGAGTGCACCGCACCCGTATCACACTTAATCTATGATACACTTGCGATACGACTCCAACACACCACTAAATGTATCCCAGAGGACACGAACAAGTCTAAAACATTAATTATGAATAATACATATAGTAATTAGAGTATTTACGTATCCGTGTCATAATGTGATATGCACAAGGCCACGTGTCAGAGGAAAACCCCAAAAATTAACCATTTTCGTCAAATTGATGAGATACGGCCTATACGTATCCAATTATGGACATGACACTAGTTACAAATAAGAAATCAAATGTTAATTAGATCTATTAAACCCAATGACAAGCACTACATGTGCCAATCTCGGAATTCCTCCAAAATTGGCACCAAATTGGGCATAACTTCTACCGTAGGTCTCCGATGAACCTAAAACCACTTCCTATGGGTAGCCTATACATGTGGGTTGGTTTCTTATGGTTAAATCTTAGATCTAGAGTCTATTAGAAGGGAGAAAACTAAAATATACCTATTGGTAGATGGATTCCTAATAAAAAATCTCTAATTGCCAAGTAGCTCCTCTCCTTGTAGATCTTGACCTCCTCCTCCTTGCTCCTTGCTTCCTTCTTGTAGATCCTTGATGTAGAAGCCTTAATAAAGAATTTGGGAAGAGAATGGTGAATAATTGGTAGAGAATTGATGAGAAAATGGAGGAAATTTGGAAGAGGGAAAAATATAGATCTAGATTTTGGGATAAAATGAAATGAGAGCACTCTCTCTCCTCTCTCAATAGGCCGAACATGTAAACCCCTCCCCAAGCAATTTACAAAGCCACAAATACCTCTTGGGATCTCTCATGAAGAAATTAATTAAGGGGAGGGTTCTAGTCTAATGGTTTTTCTAATTAATCAAGCCTCCTATTCCATGGGCCTAAATCATGGGCTCAACTTACACTCAACTAAAAGTTGGTTCATGCATTCTAAATAATTGGGTTTGGTCCACTACACAAGTCTAAAATAAATCTACAACTAGCAAACAATAATTAAATAATTATGCAGGCACAAATATTAAATATAAATAATCCTCAAAATAAAATTACCCATGTCAATTACCAATCTACCCTTGAATGAAAAAGTGAGGGTAAAAATCCTACCCACCTTAGAAAAAAAATTTCCTCGAAATTAAGGAAGAAACTATTTACCAAAAGAAAATAATACAATGCAAGAAAGAATTATACCTCACGGCTCGAACAGATATGGATATCGCTAGCGCATCTCGGTCTCTCGCTACCAGGTACTCTCTCCTAGCGAGTGATGCCTCCACGTGACGCGCACTAAAGGAATCATCTGGTTCCTCTGTACCTTCTCTCTCTGATCCAGAATCTCCACTGGCTGCTCTGGATAGCTAAGAGTAGGGCCCACTTCTATCTCTGAGTGATCCAACATATGACTGGAATCTGCTACGTATCGTCTCAACTGTGACACGTGAAATAGGTTGTGCACTCCCTCCAATACAGGTGGTAAGTCTAGTATGTAAGCGACTGCACCGACCCTCTCAAGAATACTGAAAGAACCAAAGAATCACAGACTAAGCTTGCCGCCTCCACCAAAATAAATAGTACCACGTGTCGGAGAAATTCTCAAGAAAAGCAGACCGCCAACCTCAAACTCTAAAGGTCTCCGATGTCTATCGGCCCAATGCCACTGTCTGTCCTGCACCACTCGAATTCTGTCCCTGATAAGCTTCACTTTCTCTGCTGCATCCAATACCATCTCTGGTCCCAATAAAGCTCTGTAACCAACATCATCCCAGGACAACGGAGTGCGGCATATCCGTCGATACAACACCTCGAATGGTGATATCTCAATGCAAGATTTGTAGCTATTATTCTATGAAAACTCTACCAAGTAAATATGATCCTCCCAAGAACCTCCAAGATCTAAAACACAGTTGCGTAGCATGTCCTCGAGAGTCTGAATAGTCCTCTCTGACTGTCCATCCGTCTGAGGGTGATAAGCAGTAATGAACTTGAGCTGAGTGCCCAAGCGGGCATGCAAACTCCTCCAAAAATAGGACATAAAGTGATAATCTCGATTCAAAATTATGCCCACTGGAATACCGTATAATCTGATAATCTGGCGTACATACATATCCGCAAGCTTCTCCGTACATGTACCCACTTTAAATGGCAGAATATGGGCTGATTTGGTCAACATGTCCACGATGACCCAAATTGTATCCTTGCCTCCTAGAGAACACGGAAGTCCTGATATAAAATCCATGGTCACATGTTCCCATTTCTACTCCGGAATGGGTAAAGGCTGAAGCAATCCTCCTGGTCTCTGTCTTTCCGCCTTGACCTGCTAGTAAACTAAGCATCTAGACACGAAGCTAGTTACCTCTTGCTTCATGCCATACTACCATACATGCTTCCTCATATCTCTATACATCTTATTGGCACATGGATGCATAGATTACTAAGAACGATGCGCCTCCTACAGAATCTTCTCGCGCAATGCTTCTTTCGGTATACATAACCTAGTACCGTGTCGCAATGATCCATCATATGCGACGATAAAGTCCTCTGCCAGACCCATCTGACCTTGTGCTATGATACTCCTCAGAGACTCATCCTCATACTTGTTCGGCTCTGACTTAGTCCATCAGCTCCCACCTGAAGTCCCCACATCTGTGCTACGACTCCCGGAATCAATACCTCATTGCCCAAACTATCAAGATCTACAAATAAATGACTGTCTCTAGTCAAGCACATAGCCACGGGATACCTACTCAAAGCATCCGCGACTACGTTGGCCTTCCCTGGATGGTACTACAAGGATATATCAAAGTCTTTCATCAGCTCCAACCATCGCCGTTGCCTTATGTTGAGCTCTTTCTGTGTAAATACGTACTTCAAGCTCTTATGGTCTGTGAAGATCTCTACTCTCTCTCCATATAAATAGTGTTTCTATAATTTATGAGCAAAGATAAATGCTGCCAACTCCAAATCATGGGTAGGGTAGTTCTTCTCATGCGGGCGTAATTGCCTGGAAGCATAGGCAATCACCTTCCCGTGCTGCTGTAATACACAACCCAAACCCTTTCCCGATTGTCACGCCCCAGTCCCAAAAATACGTAGGACTAGGACACGTAATCATGCCAGCCGCATGGATATGGCAACTCCAATATATAGAAACCAAATCCATACGTACGCTGTATTATGAATATCAAATCCACAAGTGGTAAAAATGTAACACAAGTCACAGGGTAAAATCTAAATCTCATCCACCAAAATTATATAGAAATAAATAACCAGTATCTATGAAACTAGATCTCAACAAGAAGTATCTAAAGAATGATAGTTGGATGGAAACAAATCCACTACCAACTCAAATGGAGAAGTAAATACAATATAAGTACAACTCGCTCAAACAATATAAGTACCCGCTACCAATCACGGCTCGAAGAGAAGACATCCACGAAGCTTCTATATCCTCCCAAATCTGTGCTCCTGCAAATACTCAAGAACAGGTACACCTGGCAGCGGACCAGGTCCTCAGAGGGACATAACAAGTATACTTAAACACATACCAATAAAGTACTGAAATAAATATCCAAAGGGGTCGCCTAACCGTCTAAAGTGAATGCAGTTAAGAACAACTTTCCCCACAAGTGAGCTATCTGGCTGAAAACTGGGATTTGGCATGGTTCTCTTTTGAAGATCCAGGGGCCCAAAGGCACGTCATCTTTTGAACGGCGGAGGCCCGCCAATGTATATATATGGGTCATCACCACCCGTATCTCCAGCGGAGAATCTGGGCGTCACAGAAAAAAGTGCAAAGGAGCTCAAATGCGGTACTTGTTGTTCTCCCCACCCCATGCTCTAAGTATGTCACATCCATGACACAATTTGGTCCATAGCCTATTCTTAGTACCCTAGCCCAATCCTGCAACCATACAAGGACAAGGATGGGACCACCGTACTACAATAGGCTATGTCCATGGACCTCTAATAACTGCCAAGTCTACTAGCATGCAAAGTTTCTAACAGCAGTTATTCCTAACGCACGTCCCACACGTACCGATGATCAGTCACAACTCGTGTAAAAATATGTGTAAAAATATGTGTCCCGGCCAAATAAACCTAATGATACTATATGATAATGGGGTAGTCTCATGAACATGGTCAATGCAATACATAAATAAAAACATATTGCGACGTCACCGTCGCGCACATTTTAAATAATAATTAAAATATATGAACTAAAGACAGAAAATAAAGATGCATGCAACATATGAAATATAAATAACAGTACAATGGCAAGGTATACTTGCCTGGCAAGAAGCTGCAAAATGTCACGTCTAGATGTCCAATACACAGGACCAGAAGCTATGACCTCAGAACAAATGTCTCCGGATGCTGAAATAGATATCACCAATATTTCCAAAATAAGCAAAATATCTAGAAAACACTTCCCTTTCGTCCAATTTGGACACAGGGGCAAAACGGTAATTTCGGCCAAAAGTGGGGTCCACGTGTGGCCCACTTTGCACCGAAAAGCGTGCCAAGGGTAACAGTCTCTAAATGGGATAAACTATAGGTCAAACAACTCTAGATGTCAATACGAACCCAACGGTATGTCCAAATTTGCATTCCGATGAGCCGAACAAAATTTTGTCCAAAAAGTCAATTGTGGGGCCCGCCAATTGGCGATCTGGTCAACCATCTCAGAAATGCGTGAAATTTGGGTCACAGGACCAGCGCGTTACCACGAGTCCAGTGGCGTAAGTTTCGTCGCAATATGACAAGCGTGCACAAAATACGCGCGAGTTCCACAAAAGTGGCGATACGAGATGTGTCCGCGGATACGGCCTGATTCCGGCGCGCTCACGATCAGTCCCCACGAATTTTCACGTGTCCCGTTATGCTGTGTGCACCATTTGGTACACTTGGCATACGGCGGGGCGGTCCCGTTTGGCGGGGCGCGCTCCGATCTCCAACTTTTGGAAAACCGGAAAAAGTGGGTGCGCGCAGTTTTGTGACGAATATAATTCTGTCCACAACAACTAATAGCACAAAGTTATAATACAGAAAATAAACTAGGTCATGTAATCTACAGGTATCAAAAGGAATCACCGAATTTGGATCTCTGTGGTGGGAGATACGAACCCGGCAATATGGGTGGTCAATCTGGAATTCTGCGATTGCAGAATTCTGTCTGCTCGTCCAACTTTGGACGCTATTTTTCACCTAGGGGTACACGTTTTCCGAGGTTGACTATAAAACAAATACTGGAGAGGGTTGAGGGAAGATCATACCTATGAAAACGGAACAGCGTTTGGATGAGCGAGTCAACGGGAAAACACGCCGGAGCGAAGGTGCCTCGAGTGGGAGACTGCAGTTCGCGATGTCGACGTCGACGGGATGATTAGATGGCTTGGGGAGGCTTCTCTGGCTGCGGTGACGGCTCTAGATGGGAAGGAAAAGTCTGGAGTTTATTAGGTTAGGGTTTTGAGAGAGAATATATATATATATATATATATATTAGGAGAGAGAGAGGGGGTGGAAAGAGCGGATCCGTGGGTTGTGGGTCCGCGGGTGATGAGGTTGAAGGGTGGATTGGACAAATGGCTGAAGGGAAGAATACACATGGCGGAAGGGTTTGCTGCCGCAGGGAATTGGCTAAGGAGAAGAATTGTTAAGTTGCAGCAGCTTTAGATAGGAGTTATTAATATACTATTATTATTATTATATTATTTACTTAGTTACTTATTTAATTTTTTTTTCTTTTTCCTTTCTTTCTTTCTTTAAAATATATATACATATATATATATATATATATTTGTATATACATATCTATATATATATATACTCATAAGAAAATTTATAGATTAGGGTATTGCACATCGTTAGGCTAGCAACAGCTCAAGGGGTCTCCTACATGGAATAAATTCCGAAAAATTCCTGATGGTCCCATAAATCATTTAAGTGTCCGAACACCTAACATAAAAATTATTAAAAATCTATTTCTCCTATTTAGACCTAATTACTATAATTTAATTAATAATAAATAAAATAAAAAGGTATATACAATTTTTTAGGAAGGGGGTTTTACATTCTACCCAACTTATAAAAATTTCGTCCTCGAAATTAAAATTAAGCCACGATAGAATGCAATGATGGTATAAGATTTGCATTGTTTAAAATGCAAGGTTAGGTTTAAAGGGGTGGGCGATGTTGCACGTTGTACATCCCGAAGAAGAAGAAGAAAAAATTATGAAAAAATCCATATGAGCGAAAAATAGGTTTCTTCATGTGTCATGTCCAATGGTGTGGACACATAAATGCTCTTTTGCATAAAAGCGTCCAACAATTGGAAATTTGCATAAAGATGAGAATTGGATGATGGGCATGTCTAGGATAAGGGTGTAGAATTTGTAGGAAGGCAGTGGCTAGTGTAGTGCTCCAATTATCGGAGCACGGTTAGGCGTGTCAAGTGATATCATGTTGTAAACTAAATAAAAAAATACTGTGTTCTATTTCTAAGTGGATTCGCTAGCCTCAGTCTCACTATCTAAGCCGAGTAGGTCAAATTCTTAGGTGAGGGGTTTTACAATCTGCCGAACTTAAAACAATGTCGTCCTCAAAATTGAAATAAGGCAGAATCGGTTAATCCTTTATGTACAATAAGGAAGTCAGTCGCAATCTTCTTACGATAACTAAAATCCTAATCATATCCATTGCAATCACTTCTAGGTTAAATGACCACTGCTCCAATCAAAATTTAACCTATGGTTATCTCTTCTCCCCTTGTTTCAAATTATCCACATCCACATAACATCTCCAAGATTTACATACTCCTATAACTTTTACCTCACGATCTCTAACTATCATAATCTCCTTTAGAAGTGGTTTGAGTCCAATATATTCCCATTTTTACTTATAAAATTTTGTATGCCTCAACTCTTTAAATTCCATTCATATCCTCATTATTTCAAATAGGTCGTCCAACCAAAAAAAAAATTTAATTCTTAATTCAAATCACCAAATTGAAAAATAATTTAAATGCAGTCCACCAATATTCAAGTCTAAAATTTTATATTTATCCTCTAAATTCAAATTGGTGATTCTACCTTCAATGTCCAAAAATTTAACTCATGCACTTAAGGTATAAATATTGGGTCCTCAATATCAATTCATTGGTCCTCATTATCTTAGTCATCTTTCTAAATTTCTAAAAATTACAATGGCTTGAACCTCTCCCAATCTAATCTTACTCAATTATGATCTAAAAGAAATTCCTCCCGAGTTGACAATGCACTACTACCCAACTTAGAATTTATCCACCTATCACCTAAGGCTATATACCTTAAGAAAATATCCCTTAATTTATTTACTCATGTCGTTCAATCCTCGAAACTTCAACGCCGATCATATCACATATGATATGTCCTTAATTACGAAAGAATAATCCTCAAGTATGTGATCGGCCTATGGGGTATATCTAGTACTCTCTGTGTATCAAACGTTATACCCAACACGAGGTTTCGTCTTTCCAAAATAAGGGAAGACGAAGATCAATAATAAAGAGTTCAAGGGCAGCGTAATAGAATAGAAGTATTGGGATCAAGGCGTTTAAAGAATTCAATTGGGAATTGTCAAAGCAGTTGTGGATTGAAATCCTATTTTGGTAGTTCCTATTCACGTGCTCGTATTAGTACAGTCATGTAACCGATACGATATGTCAGACATGTCTAGGGCAAGTATATTCGTCTACTAATCACTACATATCTCAATCCACATAAAGTAGCAATGCGAAGGGCGAACTAAGCGCACTAAGGCTAGCTAGACCTTAATACACTGGTTCTGAAATGTATTAGTATAGTACTCCAATAATACATGTCATGAACTAGCTCGATAAAGAATAAGCTTGCAAAACTAGGCTATAATAGCAGCATAAGTCAAGGTAGTACAAAGATTATAGATACGCTGGATTATGATGAGAGAAGTTACAAATAATTCAATTTGCAAAAATAAAACAACATAAGCAACAATAACAAAAGACTCTGCAATATCTACAGTTATCATATTAATTCCTTGTCTAAGTCGATAGTCGACAAAGTAGGGGTATGAGCCTCTAAGTTCTATAGTCTGAATAAACACTATCATCTTATGTTAGCATACAATTAATGCCATTCAGTTATACTTCATCAATGGATTCACAAGGGCTATATGATACTAGGTGGTGAGGTATACTACCCAATTAAAAATAATTTAACTACTATTGTATTGTCTTAAGGATACCGTAAAAGCTCCTGTTAAGGTCTATGAGAAGAGGTCTTGGTAATTTATTGGGGTATCCTCTTCTATTACATAGGTCATGGTCATCTTACCTCTTAGTCATAGTGCTTATAGAACATATGTCAATCGTAGGGATAGAAGAGTTACTGGCCGTTAAGGGAGAAAGGGGTCTAACTTGTATCGAGGTGAGGGTACAAATTACACGATTTAAAAGCTAAGGGTTAACCATTGGTCACAATCTATAAAACAACTTAAACTTATCAAGTTCTAACTACCAAGCATAAAATTTCACACTCAAGGCTACAACTATAAGCCTAGCAAACTATGAGCCCTTAACAAAGAATAAAATTACTTGGCCTACTATCCGAAGTGTCAGATGGCACGAGTTGAAAGATGAAGAGAAAAAACGTAATTAGCCGTCGCAAAATAGCGAGCGCTATGGTCGCAAGAAAACAATATATAAAATAAAGATAGAGGGCTCTAGATAGCATCATGGTTCTCTAAGGGGAGTGGTACGCTAGCTACTATGTTTGAGGTATGATTAGGGAAATATTCTATGCATTGCTCTTGGCCTTCTAGGATACTTGTCTACTAATAACAAGACAATGACATAAGTTTATAGTTCCAATATCATCTAACTATGAAGGTTAGGTTCAGTCCAAACATTAAGTTTTGTTTTCTATGGGTTACTCAATGCTAGGGGCAAACATTATGGTAACCTTCTAACTAACTCTAGTAGTGTCTATACTACTCTCAAGTCCTCATAATACATCCGGGTAATGGTAAACCAATTATATGGATAAGGGATTCTAGGGTTCGCTAGATATTCTAAACTTAGTGGTGTATCTATAATCTCGTTGTATTCTAAATAGGTGTGCTACTCTAATTATCATCTAACAACATGAACTTCTATATTCTAGGAGAATGCTATACTTAAAGAACTATTAGGGAAGTACAGGAATCAAGCAGGATGCATTTGTTAAAAAAAATAGAACAGAGAGGAGGAAGATAAATCATAGTCAATTGTGGATGAGATCTTATACTCTAGTCCTAGGTGCAGGCTTGTTCGGTACAGTAACGTAACCGAGACAATATGCTCTTGACCTGCATGGGCCACCACAAAAATATGTCACGCCCCAGTCCCAAAAATACGTAGGACTAGGACACGTAATCATGCCAGCCGCATGGATATGGCAACTCCAATATATAGAAACCAAATCCATACGTACGCTGTATTATGAATATCAAATCCACAAGTGGTAAAAATGTAACACAAGTCACAGGGTAAAATCTAAATCTCATCCACCAAAATTATATAGAAATAAATAACCAGTATCTATGAAACTAGATCTCAACAAGAAGTATCTAAAGAATGATAGTTGGATGGAAACAAATCCACTACCAACTCAAATGGAGAAGTAAATACAATATAAGTACAACTCACTCAAACAATATAAGTACCCGCTACCAATCACGGCTCGAAGAGAAGACATCCACGAAGCTTCTATATCCTCCCAAATCTGTGCTCCTGCAAATACTCAAGAACAGGTACACCTGGCAGCGGACCAGGTCCTCAGAGGGACATAACAAGTATACTTAAACACATGCCAATAAAGTACTGAAATAAATATCCAAAGGGGTCGCCTAACCGTCTAAAGTGATTGCAGTTAAGAACAACTTTTCCCACAAGTGAGCTATCTGGCTGAAAACTGGGATTTGGCATGGTTCTCTTTTGAAGATCCAGGGGCCCAAAGGCACGTCGTCTTTTGAACGGCGGAGGCCCGCCAATGTATATATATGGGTCATCACCACCCGTATCTCCAGCGGAGAATCTGGGCGTCACAGAAAAAAGTGCAAAGGAGCTCAAATGCGGTACTTGTTGTTCTTCCCACCCCATGCTCTAAATATGTCACATCCATGACACAATTTGGTCCATAGCCTATTCTTAGTACCCTAGCCCAATCCTGCAACCATACAAGGACAAGGATGGGACCACCGTACTACAATAGGCTATGTCCATGGACCTCTAATAACTGCCAAGTCTACTAGCATGCAAAGTTTCTAACAGCAGTTATTCCTAACGCACGTCCCACACGTACCGATGATCAGTCAATACATGCGTCCGTGATCTATATGAGACCCACAACTCGTGTAAAAATATGTGTCCCGGCCAAATGAACCTAATGATACTATATGATAATGGGGTAGTCTCATGAACAGGGTCAATGCAATACATAAATAAAAACATATTGCGACATCACCGTCGCGCACATTTTAAATAATAATTAAAATATATGAACTAAAGACAGAAAATAAAGATGCATGCAACATATGGAATATAAATAACAGTACAATGGCAAGGTATACTTGCCTGGCAAGAAGCTGCAAAATGTCACGTCCAGATGTCCAATACACAGGACCAGAAGCTATGGCCTCAGAACAAATATCTCCGGATGCTGAAATAGATATCACCAACATTCCCAAAATAAGCAAAATAGCTAGAAAGCACTTCCCTTTCGTCCAATTTGGACACAGGGGCAAAACGGTAATTTTGGCCAAAAGTGGGATCCACGTGTGGCCCACTTTGCACCGAAAAGCGTGCCAAGGGTAACAGTCTCTAAATGGGACAAACTATAGGTCAAACAACTCTAGATGTCAATACGAACCCAACGGTATATCCAAATTTAGATTCCGATGAGCCGAACAAAATTTTGTCCAAAAAGTCAACTGTGGGGCCCGCCAATTGGCGATCTGGTCAACCATCTCAGAAATGCGTGAAATTTGGGTCACAGGACCAGCGCATTACCACGAGTCCAGTGGCACAAGTTTTGTCGCAATCTGACAAGCGTGCACAAAATACGCGCGAGTTCCACAAAAGTGGCGACACGAGATGTGTCCGCGGATACGGCCTGATTCCGGCGCGCTCACGCGTCCGAATCAGTCCCCACGAATTTTTACTTGTCCCGTTATGTTGTGTGCACCATTTGGTACACTTGGCATACGGCGGGACTGTCCCGTTTGGCGGGGCGCACTCCGATCTCCAACTTTTGGAAAACCAGAAAAAGTGGGTGCGCGCAGTTTTGTGACGAATATAATTCTGTCCACAACAACTAATAGTACAAAGTTATAATACAGAAAATAAACTAGGTCATGTAATCTACAGGTATCAAAAGGAATCACCGAATTCGGATCTCTGTGGTGGGAGATACGAACTCGGCAATATGGGTGGTCAATCTGGAATTCTGCGATTGCAGAATTTTGTCTGCTCGTCCAACTTTGGACGCTATTTTTTACCTAGGGGTACACATTTTCCGAGGTTGACTATAAAACAAATACTGGAGAGGGTTGAGGGAAGATCATACCTATGAAAACGGAACATCGTTTGGATGAGCGAGTCAACGGAAAAACACGCCGGAGCGAAGGTGCCTCGAGTGGGAGACTACAGTTCGCGATGTCGACGTCGACGGGATGATTGGATGGCTTGGGGAGGCTTCTCTGGCTGCGGTGACGGCTCTAGATGGGAAGGAAAAGTCTGGAGTTTATTAGGTTAGGGTTTTGAGAGAGAATATATATATATATATATATTAGGAGAGAGAGAGGGGGTGGAAAGAGCGGATCCGTGGGTTGTGGGTCCGCGGGTGATGAGGTTGAAGGGTGGATTGGATAAATGGCTGAAGGGAAGAATACACATGGCGGAAGGGTTTGCTGCCGCAAGGAATTGGCTAAGGAGAAGAATTGTTAAGTTGCAGCAGCTTTAGATAGGAGTTATTAATATACTATTATTATTATTATATTATTTACTTAGTTACTTATTTAATTTTTTTTTCTTTTTCCTTTCTTTCTTTCTTTAAAATATATATACATATATATATATATATATATATATATATATATATATATATATATATATATATATAATTGTATATACATATCTATATATATATATACTCATAAGAAAATTTATAGATTAGGGTATTGCACATCGTTAGGCTAGCAACAGCTCAAGGGGTCTCCTACATGGAATAAATTCCGAAAAATTCCTGATGGTCCCATAAATCATTTAAGTGTCCGAACACCTAACATAAAAATTATTAAAAATCTATTTCTCCTATTTAGACCTAATTACTATAATTTAATTAATAATAAATAAAATAAAAAGGTATATACGATTTTCTAGGAAGGGGGTTTTACATTCTACCCAACTTATAAAAATTTCGTCCTCGAAATTAAAATTAAGCCACGATAGAATGCAATGATGGTATAAGATTTATATTGTTTAAAATACAAGGTTAGGTTTAAAGGGGTAGGCGATGTTGCACGTTGTACATCCCGAAGAAGAAGAAAAAAAAATCATAAAAAAATCCATATGAGCGAAAAATAGGTTTCTTCATGTGTCATGTCCAATGGTGTGGACACATAAATGCTCTTTTGCATAAAAGCGTCCAACAATTGGAAATTTGCATAAAGATGAGAATTGGATGATGGGCATGTCTAGGATAAGGGTGTGGAATTTGTAGGAAGGCAGTGGCTAGTGTAGTGCTCCAATTATCGGAGCACGGTAAGGCGTGTCAAGTGATATCATGTTGTAAACTAAATAAAAAAATACTGTGTTCTATTTCTAAGTGGATTCTCTAGTCTCAGTCTCACTATCTAAGCCGAGTAGGTCAAATTCTTAGGTGAGGGGTTTTACAATCTGCCGAACTTAAAATAATGTCGTCCTCAAAATTGAAATAAGGCAGAATCGGTTAATCCTTTATATACAATAAGGCAAGTCAGTCGTAATCTTCTTGCGATAACTAAAATCCTAATCATATCCATTGCAATCACATCTAGGTTAAATGACCACTGCTCCAATCAAAATTTAACCTATGGTTATCTCTTCTCCCCTTGTTTCAAATTATCCACATCCACATAACATCTCCAAGATTTACATACTCCTATAACTTTTACCTCACGATCTCTAACTATCATAATCTCCTTTAGAAGTGGTTTGAGTCCAATATATTCCCATTTTTACTTATAAAATTTTGTATCCCTCAACTCTTTAAATTCCATTCACATCCTCATTATTTCAAATAGGTCGTCCAACCAAAAAAAAAAATTTAATTCTTAATTCAAATCACCAAATTGAAAAATAATTTAAATGCAGTCCACCAATATTCAAGTCTAAAATTCTATATTTATCCTCTAAATTCAAATTGATGATTCTACCTTCATTGTCCAAAAATTTAACTCATGCACTTAAGGTATAAATATTGGGTCCTCAATATCAATTCATTGGTCCTCATCATCTTAGTCATCCTTCTAAATTTCTCAAAATTACAATGGCTTGAACCTCTCCCAATCTAATCTTACTCAATTATGATCTAAAAGAAATTCCTCCCGAGTTGACAATGCACTACTACCCAACTTAGAATTTATCCACCTATCAGCTAAGGCTATATACCTTAAAAAAATATCCCTTAATTTATTTACTCATGTCGTTCAATCCTCGAAACTTCAACGCCGATCATATCACATATGATATGTCCTTAATTACGAAAGAATAATCCTCAAGTATGTGTTCGGCCTATGGGGTATATCTAGTACTCTCTGTGTATCAAACGTTATACCCAGCACGAGATTTCGTCTTTCCGAAATAAGGGAAGACGAAGATCAATAATAAAGAGTTCAAGGGCAGCGTAATAGAATAGAAGTATTGGGATCAAGGCATTTAAAGAATTCAATTGGGAATTGTTAAAGCAGTTGTGGATTGAAATCCTATTTTGGTAGTTCCTATTCACGTGCTCGTATTAGTACAGTCATGTAACCGATACGATATGTCAGACATGTCTAGGGCAAGTATATTCGTCTACTAATCACTACATATCTCAATCCACATAAAGTAGCAATGCGAAGGGCGAACCAAGCGCACTAAGGCTAGCTAGACCTTAATACACTGGTTCTGAAATGTATTAGTGTAGTACTCCAATAATACATGTCATGAACAAGCTCGATAAAGAATAAGCTTGCAAAACTAGGCTATAATAGCAGCATAAGTCAAGGTAGTACAAAGATTATAGATATGCTGGATTATGATGAGAGAAGTTACAAATAATTCAAGTTGCAAAAACAAAACAACATAAGCAACAATAACAAAAGACTCTGCAATATCTACAGTTATCATATTAATTCCTTGTCTAAGTCGATAGTCGACAAAGTAGGGGTATGAGCCTCTAAGTTCTATAGTCTGAATAAACACTATCATCTTATGTTAGTATACAATTAATGCCATTCAGTTACACTTCATCAATGGATTCACAAGGGCTATATGATACTAGGTGGTGAGGTATACTACCCAATTAAAAATAATTTAACTACTATTGTATTGTCTTAAGGATACCGTAAAAGCCCCTGTTAAGGTCTATGAGAAGAGGTCTTGGTAATTTATTGGGGTATCCTCTTCTATTACATAGGTCATGGTCATCTTACCTCTTAGTCATAGTGCTTATCGAACATATGTCAATCGTAGGGATAGAAGAGTTACTGGCCGTTAAGGGAGAAAGGGGTCTAACTTGTATCGAGGTGAGGGTACAAATTACACGATTTAAAAGCTAAGGGTTAACCATTGGTCACAATCTACAAAACAACTTAAACTTATCAAGTTTTAACTACCAAGCATAAAATTTCACACTCAAGGCTACAACTATAAGCCTAGCAAACTATGAGCCCTTAACAAAGAATAAAATTACTTGGCCTACTATCCGAAGTGTCAGATGGCACGAGTTAAAAGATAAAGAGAAAAAACGTAATTAGCCATCGCAAAATAGCGAGCGCTATGGTCGCAGGGAAACAATATATAAAATAAAGATAGGGGGCTCTAGATAGCATCATGGTTCTCTAAGGGGAGTGGTACGCTAGCTACTATATTTGAGGTATGACTCTATAGACGTGCTGAGAGATTATCTCTGCGCCTGACACTAAATCTATAGAGAATTCCACATCTCTGTTTGGCGGCAACCCCGACAACTCCTCTGGAAAGACATCCAAGAACTCTGCAATCAACGGATGTGGCAGCTCCGGCTCCGCGACCAAAGCTCCACAGAAATTGCCTTCGCTCTGCTCTGCTCCTCGGACGAACTCGAACTCCGACTCTCCTGGTATCTGAAATAACACTCTGCCTCTACGACAATCGATACTAGCGTGATGTCTACTCAACCAATCCATCCCGAGTACTATATCGTAACTCGAAAGTGGTATTACAAGTAAACTTACGCTCAACTCAAGGACTCCCAAATAAACTCTCTGTTCTTGCAAACATCACTGACCAGGATGCTGCCACCCCCGGTCATGATCTTATAAGTCCTCGCCAATGGTTCAGACTTAAAATGATGCCTCAAAGTAAAATATACAGATACAAAGCTATGAGAATACCAGAATCGAACAAAATATGAGCTTGAAAGGAATCAAGATAAATTGAACCTGAGATGACATCGCCAATTGGCTCCCCCTCCTCGACAGACAGGGCAATAGCTCGCCCCTGTCACTATGTTTCTCTCTACTGCTGATGCTGGGCAAACTGCTGCTGCTGTGGTGGAAGAGGTCCTCTCTGCTGGCCCGCTGGTGGTCTAGCGGGTGCCCTCTGTGCCTGTCCTCTACCCTGAGCTTGATGAGCTAGGACTTTGGGACAAGCCGGTAAATGATGATCTTTTGATCCACATAATAAGCATTGGCCTTGCCTCATCCTGCATGCGTCCTATCCGTATCTTTGCTTCTTACAAAAAGTACAAGGAACTGTTGCCCTCTGAATCTGATGCATCTGCTGAGCCGGCGCTCTAGTTGACCCATGATACGGCTGCCTCTGGTGTTGGTATGGCCTCTATTGCTGCTGCTAGAAATGAGGCCTCTTAGCTGGACCCGTGTAGTTGCTGGATCCTCCTGTGTCCCTCGACCTCTTAGAGCCAAGCTCTAAGTCATCCTCCGCTCTCTGCGCCTGCTTGATAATCTCCTCGAAGGTGGCGGTAGGATCTCCATTGGTGTGGGGTTTGACTTCCCGCTTCAGTCCCTTCCTGAACTTCCTTGCTCTACCTCTAGGGTTCTGACCCTCCACGAAGTAACCTAGCCGGCAATACTCTGCCGCATACTCGTCCACTAACATACCTCCCTGGACAAGGTATTGGAACAGAATTTCCAAAGATGTAACAGCCACGTCTGGGAAAAACTTCTCCTTGAAAAGCTCTTTGTAGGCTTCCTAAGAGGCTCCTGGTACTACAAACCTTGGGTCTATCCGGAACCATGTCAGTATAATGTCGAACATCATACAACCCGCTGCCTCTATCTGTAGCACCTCTGGAATCTGTGCCAGCCGCAGGTTCCGCTCGATGTCCTCAATCCACTCATCCGTATAGATAATATCCTCTGTGCCCCTGAAGTCCTTCGGGCCCATCCTCTTGAAGTCGATGATGGTACCCAGCCTCGGCTGATACGGAATATACTGAGCTGGTACCGTTTGAGGTTGGGCTATAGTCGCTCTCTCAACTGCTGTAAGTGCGATCTGGTAAGCGTTCTCCACGCTCTGTCGTAGGACCTCTGACTTTCACTGATGTGCCTCCATTCTCTGTTGGAAGAGTGCGAACATCTGCGTCTGATCAGCTACTGGTGGTGGAGGTGGAAGATCCTCGGAAATTATCTGCCCTGTCCTTGCACTACCAGAAAAGTCAAATTAGCGACGTTAAAAACGTCGCTAAATGACCAAAAAATATTGCTAATCACTTTTAGCAACGTAATTAGCGGCGTTTTAAAGAAGTCAGAACAAAGCATGTCGCTGAAAGAAAAAAACGTCGCTAAACGTCGCTATGCCGACATTTTTTAGCGACTTAAATGTATCGCTAAATTAGCGACATTTAGCGACGCAACGTCACTAATTAGCGATATTGATTAAATTTGCTAAACGTTGCTAATTAGCGACTTATATAGCGATGTTACAGCGACGTCTTTAATGACCTGGCAATACTGCCATGTAAGCAATTTCCGACGTACAACGACATTTTTAACGACATATTTAGCGACATATTTAGCGACGTCATTAGCGACGTATATTAACGTCGCTAATTAGCGACGTGTATACACGTCGCTAAACATCGCTAAAAATGCCGTTAATTTTACAGAAAAAAGAATACTGAATTATTTCCAAACTATTATTCCTGCAGTTTATTAAATCACAATATGTACAAATAGACCCGGAGCAACCCTCCGTTGAATTTTTGGGTTTGCCAACCCCCTTGGGTTGAACACGCAACACCGGTAAAATAACACATTTAATATGAATAATATAATAAAATTTGAAGAAAAGAAAGCATCCAGCAAATCTTATCGTAAAGAATACGGCAAATATATATCCATACAATCTCATCCTAAATAATAAAAAAAATACAAATATCGAGCAACTATCTATACTACTGGGGATCTACAGGAGGCAGACCACCGGCGCGCATAAAGGATAAGAATAGCTCATACTGCTCCCGTGGAATCGACACTGATGTCGATGGAGAAGGCAGTAACGTCGATGGAGTCTGTGTCGATATAGGCGCACCAGGAGGCCATACTCGCTCCAAGTCTGTGAGTCGCTGGTTATAAGAATCCATGGTAGATAACAGCCACGTACTGCTATGAACCATTAAATCCTGCATCATCGTCAGTCTCTCGTTCATCGATAGCTGTGATGCCTGCAGCTCCGTGATGTTGCGGTCTGTCGTGGCTCTAAGATCACTTGTCAAATCCCGGAGCTCCGTGATGCTGCGGTCGAGCATATCGAATTGTACGATGAGCGTCGAATCGTCCGCCTGCGGCTGGGACCGGGGCTGCTCCTTCATCCATCGTAGCAACTCATCACGGAGAGACGCAATCTGACGGTTAATGGCCTCCTGGAATCTGGCTGACGACTGCGAGCGCTTTGTGGAATGCGTAGTTGTCGGGAAGGCCATAGGATCCCGTACCATAGTACGTACCCCTCTGGAGACCACCAACTGCGGTCACCCATAGGTCGTCCGCCGACGGAGCTGGAGCGGGCTGCAAAAAAGTACCAGCCTCTTTAGGTGTAGGTGCACTAGCAGTCGCCCGCTCACGCAGCCTAAGATACTCGGTCTAGAAAGGTTTGAAAACTCGATAATTGTCTAAGTTATATTAAAATTAACACAAGGTAAAGTAATACTTACATAGGTCTGCGAGGCCCTCTCATCAATGATATTTCCGTCCTTGCGATGGGTAGCTAAGAAGACGGTCACCATGTTTGCATCCTCACCCCTCTGTACCTGTTAAAAATATATTATTTAGTACTAAACTTAAAGATTTTTTTCTACTACCATTTTATGGTACTTACATTAAAATAATATATTTTAAAAGAAAAAATATACCAAACGACGAAAATGTTCCGTCATTAGAATTGAGCCACCACACCACTTGGCAGCATTCCGCCTAGCCGCCTTGGCCTTCTCAGACCTTTCCTTGTAGCTCGAATCGTCGAATCTAGCCCTCATCGTAGTCCACTGCTCAAACGTGATCCAACCTTGGATCGGTTTTCCAGCACGATCACGAGCCTTCTGGTCATCCAGAGCATCTCGGATAAGCTTGGCCGCAATGGTAGGAAAGAGCCGCTCGATCAACTCGGCCCGGTACGGAGTATAGAAATACGTTTGCTACAATAAATAATTTAGTAAGTGAGCATCATGGATAAGTTATATAATATGCATAAATTAGAGGATTTATTTAAAATACTTTTACCTGGAAGTACGCAAACTAGAATGCCTTCCTCTCCTCCGGAGCCTTAGAGTAGTTGATCCAAGGGCCACCGTAATTGTTCCTCAGAAATTAGCCCATGCGTCTCTGAACCGACGATGGACGCTATCTATACTGAGATAATTATTTTAATTGAAAAAGTCAATATATGATGAATAAAGAAATACACGATATATATTATGCTAAACCATCTAATTGACTTACTTTGTACCGTCGGCCCAAATCTCTGTCCTCGTCTCCTTCGGAGGTGCGCATGGAGGATCTTGCTGATGCTGGAACAACGTGGGCACGACCTCCTCGACATGCTCATCTGTCCCTATGGTTTTGTTAGCAGGAGGAACGCTGGACGAGGGAGTACTATCACGCCTAAAACTACTCGTCCTAACAGTCGAAGATGTGAGTGATCGATATACTGGAGTACTGGACAACGTCGATCCGGAACCAATAGTAAGCAGTACCGGAGGAGCACTCTGTCTACCTCGGGACCTGCCGAATCCTCCGCGTCGTCCTGTCATACCTGATAACAACATATGATGAATATAGAAAAACACAAATATATAGTATATTCTACAGTCAAAATGTGATGCATATCTCAAAGCATTCTACATTCAAAATATAATACATATATTCGTTAAAATAGTACATTCTACAGTCAAAATATAGTTACATTCTATAGGCAAAATATTTTAATTTTAATCATCTTCAGAAAATTTATCTTGTTCGCCTTCCTCGTCCTCCTCTCCCTCTTCCTTCTCCTCATCTTCACTTTCATCTACTTCATCTTCGTCTTCCTCTACGGATAATTCTACATCTTCTACATTATTACTCGTGTAATAAGTAACTTTCGTTGAGTCCACATCTCTAATATTTGTTACAAGAGGTAGATCGTCCTCCTGATAAGCTATTTCGTCAATGTCAAAGGTATTTTTAGCTTTAGTCTTGCATACTGCCCACCAATCCGACCTTGCTGTCCCCCGTCTAGGATAAGTTGTGAAGTACACAAGCTGAGCCTGACTTGATAGGATAAATAGTTCGTAGCCTTGATATCTACGCTTGTAGTTTATATCCACAAGGCCATGCTTGTCAATTTTCCAACCTTGATCTTGAATCGGATCGAACCATTCACACTTGAATAGCACGATATTAGCAGGTTCTGTGCCAATTAGCACTGGAGGTGGAGCACCTCCGAAAGCTGCTATCGATACGCCCACCTGGACCGAAGAAGTTAACCTCCTGAATGTAGGTGCTGGACCATCATCGAAGGGTGCTGCTAAAGAAGCATGAAATATGCTGGAGAATTGTCCTTATATTTTACAGTCAAAACCCCCAACATACATGAAGTCCCTCCCTGTGTAAAACAGAGCTTCAAGGTTGTTTAGCGTAAAATAGGGCTTCAAAGCTATCCGCGTAAAGCAGAGCTTCAAGGTTGTTTGGCGTAAAATAGGGCTTCAAAGCTGTCCGCGTAAAGCAGAGCTTCAAGGTTGTTTGGCGTAAAATAGGGCCTCAGACCTCTCTGCGTAAAATAGCGCTTTAAGGTTATTTGGCATAAAATAGGGCCTCAGACCTCTCTGCGTAAAACAGAGCTTCAAGGTTGTTTGGCGTAAAATATGGCCTTAGACCTCTCTACATAAAATAGAGCTTCAAGGCTGTTTGGCGTAAAATAGGGATTCAGAGCTGTCTGCGTAAAACAGATCTTCAAGGCTGTTTGGCATAAAATAGGGCTTCAGAGCTGTCCGCGTAAAGCAGAGCTTCAAGGCAGGCTATTCTGCGTAAAAGGTTGCTATACCTTCCTGCGTAAAATTTAAAATACGTTATTTTTAATGTAGCGTAAAGTTGTACGAGGAACCCTTCGTATTCCTCGGATGAATTTGTCAGTCAAATCAGTAAATCTGACATCTGACAAAAGTACTGCACGGCTGTGATGATAATTTTGCACAGAGACCCAGGTTATCATTTTGTGACATATTCTTGATACAAGTCATTTTTACGCATGCAAAGGAAGAAAAATAGAGTCTTATGAATACACTGCCTATTCTACATTGACAGAAATGAGTTTTTACGCTCAAGATAAGACAAAATCAGACGCCACGTCAAAAGTTATTTCTTGTACAGAGCTCAAAGCATATCTCTGCATTTAATGCACGAGATTAAGGCATATCTCTACATTTAATGCACGAGATTTTGTTCTATGTTCAAACATTTATCATGACTGGGAAAGCCAAGACTGAGACTAATACGCTCACATCACCATCCTTGTATTTTACGCCAACCAGGCTATTTTCAACTATAGGAGTACGTCGTATGCTATCTCCTCAAAATATGCCAACTCGGCTATATTTGCAAAGGTACGTTGATAAGGCTACTTAGCCCAGAATGCGCTCAAGATGTCAATCGTGAAGGATAATTGGCTATTTTACACTGGTTATCTATTACTCATGAATCATCAAGGTTTATGCAGGGGCAGTTACCTACGTGGCTTGTATGCCATGATATTCGAGAAGCAGTTATACGTGTTACCTTATAAAAGGATACGTGTCATACGCAGATTCAGAAGATCATTTGAACGTGGGTAGCAGTTATTATAACCGCAGCGTAAAGGAGGCAATCTTCTTCATAGTTTGGCCTTTTACGCCAACAAGACAGTTACTTGGCTTTTACGCCAACCAGGTAGTGACCTACGTGGCTTGCATGCCATGATCTTCGAGAAGTAGTTATAAGCGTTGCCTTATAAAGAGATACGTATCATACGCAGATTCAGAAGATTATTTGAACGTGGATAGCAGTTATTATAACCGCAGCGTAAAGGAGGCAATCTTTTTCACAGTTTGGCCTTTTACGCCAACAAGATAGTTATTTGGCTTTTACGCCAACCAGGAAGTTATTTGATTGATCTCTATAAATAGAGACCCCTGGTCATAGGGTAAAAGGACAAGGAAGAAAAAGAGGACAAGGAAAAAAGGATAAGAAAAGAAAAGAAAAGACAAAGGTGTTTTGGCTGACAACTTTGGCAACAAGAATTCGATCATACTTGCAACTTTCCTTTGACTGGCTTTTGCCTTCAGCTCAGAGAAAGTTTGAAGCTTCTTCTATAGCACTTCTTCATTATCGTGTAGTCCACGGAACAAAGTGATCGACCGCAGATCAGACTTCCAAAGCAATACTCCCCATAATTATTTTTATTTGTACTTAATATCCTCGTATAGGATTAATTGTACTTTTCTCGTTTGTAAGCAAAAGTTTCGTATAAAGATCTTTGCTTATCTCAAACAAAATGGCGACTCTGTTGGGGACAACTTTTTCCTCTGACGAGGAAGCAATTGCTCAATACGATGCTGTATCCGTCGGATCGACGAAGAAGACTTTGGTCGTCCAATTCGACCAATCTTCCTATGAAGACATGCTTCATGCAGGGGGTAGTTCTCATTCCTCCTCAATCCATAACAACAGGAAGCTGCGTAAAGTGTGGATGCCTAAGACGTCCTCTACCCTTCCTGTAAGTTCTTATTCATTGATCAACAAAGTGGTGACAACACAGCCAACACGCCCTGTGCGTAAAACTTTGTCTCCCATCTGTGACGTGGTAGACAAAACTTCTAGCAATGCCTCAGTGCCAATCCAGAAGTCTCAAACATGCCCTGTGCGTAAACCTTCGTCTCCCGTCTGTGACATCGTAGACAAGACTTCTGGCAATGCCTCAATGCCAATCTAGAAGTCTCAAACAAGCCCTGCGCGTAAACCTTCGTCTCCCGTCTAAGACGTGGTAGACAAGACTTTTGGCAATGCCACAGTGCCAATCCAGAAGTCTTAAACATGCCCTATGCATAAACCTTTATCTTCCATCTGCGACATGGTAGACAAAATTTCTGCCAAGGCCTCAGTGGTAATTCGGAAATTTCAAACACGCCCTCCGCGTAAAATTACATCTCCCGTCTATGATGAGGCAGACGTACCCTTTGGTCACATCAAAGGAAAATAAGTGACGAATCCTTCAACCTCTAAGCTTTTACGCCCACGAGAGAAGAAAGTTCTCACTTTACAGATTATGCGTGACGCTGAAAGCCGTTTTAGGACTTTCCCTATTTTACGTGAACCTATGCAAAAATCCAAATTATGCCAGGATAGGTCTGTCTGCGTAAAGAAGACTCGTTTCACGAGAAGATATGCTCCTTAGACAGATGATGGATCATATGCTACTCATATGGGTGGACTGTTGTATTCATATGGTAGAGAAAGGGTTATGGTTCCTAACCTACACATTCCTACTAATATAAAAAGGCAGAATAAGCCTTCTTCTTCTTCTGGTAATCTCCCTGATTTGCGTGATTTCTTGATCCAGAAACGCAAAGACAGAGGATCTCCTAATATGTCTATTACACCCCCTAGAAAACATTGTTGTAATAGTCATAAGGTTGTAATTAACAGTTGCTATTCTAAAGCAAAACGGTCAGTGTTCGACCGATTGAACTATTCTTTGTCATTACAGGAAGAGGAACCAACATTTGCTTCAGTAAACATGGCTTTGCATATTCCTAGAGGAAGATCGAGTTCAAGCCGTCATCCCTCCAAAACTCCAAGACAAAGGAGATTTGACAGACTCATCTAGACTTTTGAAGAAGGTGTTTTTTGAAACACTCGTTCGAGGTCACAACAATCAGCTTCATATTCTTCATATTTCGACACTGGGAATCGCCAGTTTTCTGAAACAGATGCTGAAAGTATAGATTCAATATCTACAAAGATCTATACTAATCCCTCAGTGGCATCTAGAGAAATGGGAGTTTATGCTGTTGGAGACGAACATGAAGAAGCTTCCCCATCAGGAAGTACTGAACAACGCATCACTGCATTGGAAACATCACTTAAAGAAATGCATACCATGATGGAGAGTATGTACCAAATAATGGTGACTCAACATACAACTACAATAACTCCAACACCTGTTCCTCCGACTCAACTACATGTGGGGGTACACATACCACCAGCCAATGCAAGCCAAGAGCCTGTTCAAAATCAAGAATCAGCTGCTCCTCAACCTCTTAAATCGGAGAATGTATTACCTCCTGTTGGAGTTACAATACATCCAATCTCTCACCTTTCTACTGTCCCTCTCCCATCTGAAAATCCCATACAAGCAGTTCGGGAATTGAAAGCCCAATTTGATGCTTTGAAACATAAAAATTATCTCAAGAAGTTGGGAATTAACCAGCCATATCCAGCTGTCTGGGATGAGATCTTTTTTCTACCAAAATATAAACCACAAGCTATGGTTTTTTTTGAGGGAAAGACGTCGCCAAGCCAGTATATGAACTACTTCAGCATGATGACGGTATTGTTGCAAGGAAATGATACCCTTCCCACTCGAGTGTTTAAAGGCTGTCTGTCTGGAGTAGCTTACCAATGGTATCATAGTCTACCTGACAACTGTATTACTTCTTTTGAAGATTTTAAGACTCTATTCTTCGCTCGATTCTACGAAGAAGGAATGGACATGTTTATGTCATCACTCATTGAAGTAAAGCAGAAGGAAAAAGAAAACGTTCGTACTTTTATTGAACGCTTTCGTCAGGTTACTTTACAGATGCCCCCGGGAGTTCCAGATTCAGCCTTGGTGGACATTTGTAGAAATAACCTACTCCCACTAATCTCAGTATTCACGGGACCATATCAATTCTATGATTGGCCCTCATTTATCATATCGGCAGTAGCCGCTAAAGATAATAGTCGGAAGGCTCGTGACAACAGAATCATGATCTCTACCTCTGATAGAGGGAAGCGTTCATCCTCCAATAATGACAATACTCGTAGTTCAAAAGGAAAAAAAGCCCTGGCAATCAATACGTCCAGACAAAATACTTCGGTAACTACGCAGACGAATTCTGGAACTTCCAAACCTAAAGAAGAATATTCTTTTGACGACAATGATATTCCAAGCAAATTTGATTATCTTGTCAAAAGTGGCAAGCTTACTCTACCAGAGATAAAGCGTCCAAATGAAGTCGGTAGTACAGATAATCCTAAGTACTATATTTTTCACAGATACATACATCACCCCACAAAGGCATGCTATGTACTGAAAAGGAAAATCCAGGAGTTGATTGACGCTAAAGTTATCACTTTACATAATAATGAGAAGACGGTCACTACAAATATGATCTCACTCCAATTTGGCAATTTTCCCCCTCAAGAAGTACCGGATGGTGTGGTACCTATTCCACGGGTAATGATGGATATCATTAATTTCCCTCCTACCAGGGGTCAAAATCAAGATTTAGTGCCACTAACTACCAAGCGTGGAGAGATTATATGGGTTCACCCTAATCTAGTATCAGAAATTGAGGAAGAGACTAAAGCTGCTAAAGCAAAGTCTAAGAAGAATTCAAGATGTAAACCATGTCATATGGCTGAAAAAATCCCGGCATCAGAAAAAGAGGCTTTAGCAACCGGAACACGGTCAGGAAGAGCCTACCTCAAAGAATATGAAGGGAATCAGGAAGAAGCAACGGCAGACACTTCAGCTACCAAATCTCCAGAGTCTGAACCTGTAATACCAGAGGCAGGTCCTTCCAAATCAACTTCTGTAGACAAAGGCAAACAAAAAGAAGTTTGTTTCGATAAACCTCTGAAGAACATTCAAAACAAAGGTTTAGAAAAATCGTATAACTTCGACATCTTGGCTCATTTGGCTAATACTCCAGCCAGATTGTCCATTTTTGAGCTACTTCGTTTATCCAAAGATACTCGTCAAGCCTTGAGTGAAGCATTAATGCAAGCAGATGTATGCTCGACTCAGCTCAAGTCTCCTGATAAAGAGCCTGTGGTATGTCCTCAATGCCATAGTGTGATGGAAGCAATCCCTAACATCACTTTCACTCAAGAGGATATGTTGTTAATGAATAACAAACATGACAGGCCTCTTTATTATACAGGATACGTCGGCTCCATTGAGGTAGACAGGATTCACATAGATCCGGGATCGTCAATCGATATTATCCCTCATAGTCTGCTAAGACCATTGAGAATTCCTACCAGTGAATTGGCTTACACTACCACTACAATTGTGGGCTTCAATGCCAGGAAAAGCAGACCATTGGAGAAAATTCGTCTGAGAATCCAGATTAATGATCTGAGATCATTGGCTACATGCTATGTCATTAATTCGAAGGTGTCTTACAATATTCTGTTGGGTAGACCATTGATCCATGATCGCAATATTGTTCCTTCAACTCTACATCAATAGTTCAAATATGTAGATACTCAAGGAACAGTGAAAACAGAATTTGTTAATCTCAATCCGTTCAAAGGAGTTGAATCCTACAATTCTGATGCTCTTTTGAACACTCAAGACTATATGAAAGAAGTATCAGGCAAAATAAAGGAAGAAGTCCACCATGAGCCGGGAGAACCATCTGCTGAGCAACCTTTGTCGATCCAAGTGAAAGGGCGGATTACCCGTCCAAAAGTCTCAAAACCTATGACTATTCACTTGGGCAAAACAAAGTCGGGAGGAGGAAATGATCCTTTAGTGATCAATCTGAACAAGAAACCTCCACCTTTGGTCATTGACCATAGGCGCAACAAGCAGTCAGCTGATATAAATATAATCGGGGACGTGTTTGCTCATGATAATAAAGATTCTATTTTCTAGTATACTGACGCCCAATTTTCTAATCAGAAATCTTCTATAGCAATATCATCGAAAAATGATGAAGATATGGATCAAGAGGAAATATGGTATAATCCAATTAACGAATTTTCTCCTCATAAAGATATAGAACCCATAGCACAAAAATTCTTGGAAGCTATATACTTCTATCATCCATATGTGTGGGAAGTAGCATCAACATCAATGTCGTCATGACATATGGGCCACATGAAGATTCTGTCTTTATTATTCTACCTACTCGCATCGATCAGCATCAAATACTCTTTGGTCGAATACGGAATAGACTGATTATACAAGAATAATCTCACGAGTCTGATGTTAGGAAAATGCAAATCCACATATATAGCCCACAGGCTTTAAATATTATGCAAAACATCGGTTATGATTTGAAGTTGAAGCAAGGCCTCAATTATGGAAAAGGCAGATGAATACCGTTGTATGGTGATCCTTATTGTCAACGAACTCTTTTCGGGTTAGGGTATACCACATCTCTTGCAACTCCAAACAGCTCTGAGTCAAGTGATGAGACCATTTCCTCTTCTCAAAATGATTTGTCATCCTCCAATTCAGGTGATGAATTTGAACTGGGATTATCAGTAAATATGGTGTTGACAGATTCCCTGGAAACAGAGGAACAAGAATCTGAACCATTTGAAAATGAATCTTGGGCACAGCAAATAGATACACAATGGGAACTACGGTTCAAACAAAAAGAACCGCCCACTGAAGATAAGGTTATCCAAGTAAATATTGGGGATGAATTTTTACCAAACCCGATATTTATCAGTAATAATCTTTCTAAAGAAGAAAGTGAAGAAATGGTCCAGCTGATAAAAGAATATATCGATGTCTTTGCTTGGAATTCTGAAGATATGCCAGGTCTTGATCCAGAAGTGGCTACCCATAAACTCAATATATTGTCTAATTCAAATCCTGTAAAGCAACAACAATGTCGGTTCTGCCCAGATATGATGGATGCCATTGAAGCTGAAATTAAGAAATTAATAGCCTGTGGGTTTATCCGGGAAGAACAACATCCTGATTGGGTCGCTAATGTTGTCCCAGTTATGAAGAAAAATGGAAAAGTGCGTGTTTGCATCCACTTTCGAGATCTAAATGCGGGCAGACCTAAAGATAAATTCCCTCTTCCCATTACAGATGTCATGATCGATAATACGTGTGGTTTTGAGCGCATATCTTTCATGGATGGATTTTCAGGATATAATCAAATTAAAATGAATCCTAAATATGAGAAGCATATTGCTTTTCGTACACCGTTAGGAGTATATTGCTATACAGCCATGCCTTTTGGATTAAAGAATGCCGGGGCCACATATCAACGAGCTATAAGTAACATATTCCATGAGCATTTACACAAAATGGTAGAATGTTACGTAGATGATATTGTTGTCAAAAGCTGCCTCAAGGATAATCACATTCAAGACTTGAAGACAATATTTGATTTGATGCGCCAACATCAACTCAAAATGAACCCTATAAAGTCCTTTTTTGGTGTATCCAGTGGCAAAATTTTGGGATTTGTCATTACGGCTAAAGGCATTCAAGTTGACCCTGATAAAGTAAAAGCTATCCTAGAAATGCGACCGTCCCATAATCTCAGAGAACTTAGGAGATTTTAGGGTCGTCTAGCTTATATCAGGAGACTCATATCCAATTTCTCTAGAAGATATCAACCTTTTTCTCCTCTAATGAGGAAAGGTGTGTCATTTGTATGGGACAAAGCATGTCAACAAGCATTTAATGACATCAAACGTTATCTTACTAATCCTCTAGTTTTGGTGCTTCTTATCATAGGAAGACCATTTTTGATGTATGTTCGAGCAATAGATCATTCTTTAGGGGCTCTCCTCGCACAGAAGAACAATGAGGGTCATGAACAGGCTATATACTATCTAAGCAGGATGATGGTCGGAGCAGAACACAGGTATAATCCCGTAGAAAAAGAATGCTTAGCTCTAATATTTGCCATTCAGAAGACACGATATTACGTGACAGGCCAAACTATTCATATCATATCCAGAGTCAACCCACTTCAGGTATTGATGAATAAGCCAAGTATTCTTAATTCCCGACTCGCAACTTGGGCAATGCTATTGACACCGTATGATATGGTGGACGTCCCTCAGAAATCCGTGAAAGGTCAAGCCTTGGCTGATTTCTTAGCTGCCCATCCAATTCCAGAAACCTCTAAATTATATGATGACATTCCCGACGAAGTTGTAGAATATAATTTGGCAATGGAAGGTGATACATGGCAGCTATTCTTTGATGGTGCTTCTAGAACTGGTCCCAAGGGAAACGTGGTTTCAGGAGTAGGGATTGTTCTGGTGACTCCTGATAAACTCGTCATTTATCGAGCATATTCTCTTAGTGAACCATGCTCTGATAATGTGGCAGAGTATAATGCTCTATTAATTGGGCTTCAAGTTGCTAAAGAATTGGATGTTGAATACTTGGAATCTTTTGGTAATTCTCAGCAGATCGTCAATCAGGTCAGAGGAATATATAAAGTCCGCAATCCAGATCTCATTCCTTATCACCGAACAACAATCGAAATAGCAATATCTTTTAAAGGATTCTTCTTAGAACATGTTCCTCGATCTCAAAATTTAGAAGCTGATGGTCTGGCCCGTCTAGCTGCAGATCTAGCTATTCCTATAAGAAGGCAGAATTCGGTGATCCTTCTTAAGAGAGATTTATTTTGTGTGAAAAATAATTTTCACATAGAACGCAGCTATGTTATAAACATGGTTTCTCCTAAGAGAGATTGAAGAAGTCCCTTTATAGACTTCGTATCATATGGAATCTTACCAGAGTATCCTAAAGAAGCAGCATCTATCAAAAGATGATCGCTACGTTTCTATTTTGATGCTTCTTCACAAAGTTTGTATCGCCGAACATATGAGGGACTATTGTTATGATGTCTCTCCGATGATGATACAAAGCGGGTTATCCGAGAAGCTCATGATGGAGTATGTGGAGCACATCAACTAGGTCCTAAGTTACAGGATCATATCAGGAGGATAGGCTACTACTGGCCTACTATGATTGCAGATGCCGTGGAATATGCAAGAAAATGCAAAGCCTGTCAGGTTTATGCAGATTTTATACATCAACCTTCTGAATATTTATATCCTACTATCTCATCGTGGCCCTTAGAAGCATGGGGTATGGATATCATTGGTCTTATTCATCCTTCATCTTCTAGAGGACATCGGTTTATATTAGTTATCACTGATTATTTCTCCAAATTGGTGGAGGCAATTCCTCTTGTTGAGGTAAAGACATCCAATGTGATCAGCTTTATCAAGCATCATGTAATTTATCGCTTTGGGATACCCCGAAGGATAATTTATGACAATGGACCTCAATTCATCAGTCAAGCGTTTTATCGATTTTGCGATAAAAATCAGATACAAAATGTGGCCTCAACGACATATAATCCTGCTGCAAATGGTTTGGCAGAAGCCTTCAACAAAACCATTATCAAACTCTTGAAAAAATTTGTCTTTTCGAACAAAAAAGATTATAATGAGAAATTGGAGGAATGTTTGTGGGCATACCGCACAACGGTACGAACACTAACGGGTTGTACTCCATTTTCATTAGTTTACGGGTGTGAAGAAATTCTCCCTATTGAAATTTAAATTCCATCACTCAGAATAGCAGTAGCTAATGAGCTGACTAAGGAAAATAATGATCGTTTAAGACTTCAAGAGCTAGAAGGGTTAGACGAAAGACGCCTTCAAGCTCAACAGTGCATTAAGTTCTACCAAGCATGCATCTCCAGAGCTTTTAATCAAAAAGTGAAGGAAAGAGTGTTCAAAGTTGGTGAGCTAGTTTTAGCTGTGAAGAGGCCAATGATCATTTCACATAAAAGTAAGGAAAAATTTCAGCCCAAATGGGAGGGCCTTTATGTGATTGAAACAATATTTTCAAATGGCGCTTACAGATTAGCCAAGCCTAATGGAGATTTGATAATGGGTCCTATCAATGGCAAATTCCTAAAGAAGTATTATGCTTGAGCTCCCTTGCTTAACGGAGTATGATGAAGATTTTATTCTGATGATACTATCTACAAATATTTAGTTGGATCATATTCAATCATGTTCATATTACCTCTGAGTAGATAGGTTTAACTAATTTAAGACTTCAAAACCTATCATATCCATATTACCTCTGATAGTGTTTTGTATACAAATGTAGTTTGATCATATTCTATCATGTTTATATGACCTCTGAATAGATATATTCAGTAAAACCAGTTACCGAAAGTATATCATGTCCATATTACCTCTGATATCACTTTCATCTTAGCCTATCATAAGTGATGGGTCTACAGAGTCAGAAAATGAGTCTTCATTATCTCTGAGAATAATAAATTATATGGTAAAAGGAGTAAAAAATACATAATCCATCATTATGGAGGAGCAGTTAAATCACGGATTTGTTGTGCTAAAACAGCCATCCTTTCGTTCCTGGAGTTTAAAATTTTGGTGCGAGCCAGTTCCAGTCTTGCTTCGTCATTACTCAAGAGAGAGAGTTCAGATAGAGAATCAACAAAACTTGCATGGATGACACCCACATGTGTCAAGTTCTGTTGAGCCGTATTCACTTGGCCCTCCAATACATCATAAACTAGTGATGCTTTGAGAAGCCTCTCCTTTGTTTGAGCAAGTTCAGCTTCCAGTTCTTGAATCCTCACTTCATATCCCTCATATTCGGTATGGCACTGAGCTAGCTGAGGAATACTCTCCACCAATACTGCTTGCTCTTTCTCCATCTCTTGTTGCTATTCCTGAATGGATTTATTTAAGATTTCTGCCTTCAGAACAAATTTCAAAGTTAGTGAGTCATACTCAGCCTGAAGCAAGTCATTGATGCTGCCTCTGGATAATTGCAATTATTTATTATTGGATTTTGATTAACCAGTAAGAACTTGCTCTAGCGCATTAGCTCTGTCAGCGTCATTAAAATTTCTAATTTGCACTATAGTAAGCATGGAAGACGTCTTCAAAGCATCAAAGCCTAGATTCTTCTCTAGCACCATGGAGATTAATTCTTTTAAAGTGAGGTAGAATATGCTAGTATATTGTTCAACTAGCATAGCAAGGCTCGAATGGAAGCTGGGAGTGGCCGCAATATTAGTAAGTCTTCTTCCTGGAATGACTATAGAAGATATTGCCACAGTCATTGCTTCAACATATGGCGCAACAAAAGAAGAGACACCAATAACAGTTGAAGTTGTTGGCATGCTCGACGAAGGTGGAAGTATATATGAGAATGTCGCAGTTTCAAGACACACTTCTTCGACAGTGGTCACAGCCGTTTCAGTAGCTGGATCCGCAACGAAAGTAGAGGTTCTTTCAGCTCCGCCTTCTCCAGAAATATCTTCGCTTGAAAATAAGATAAGAGAAAGTTAATATCAATTTGATGTTAAATTTTCCCAAAAAAAGCGTAAAGACAACATTTACCCATGGCCGATGGTATGTATATTGCGTCTGCAGCCTGTATAGCTAAATCATTTCTTAATGATGCTAAACAAGCTATCATACCTGGAGAGGAAGGTATACCAACTGACGCTTGAGGGTCGTCATCCCAGTCATCACCCAAATCTACTCGAGGTTCATCTGGTGGAATCTCACTTAAAATATTGACAGATGAAGGAGGGGCTAGTCCTATTATTTGTCGTATAAACTATGAAAAAGGTATAGTATTTATTAGAGAACTCGGCCTCGAAGGCGATAGAGAAGTCACCAGATACTTCGTAAGTAGTCTCTTCTTCAGGGACTACTTACGAAGTATCCTCGGTCTAATCTTTTCTTATATAAGATCTTCCCTGGCTGGCCATGAAGATCAGGAGTCAGATTCCATGCCATCCTTCTGGGATATGTGGCATGGAAGAATGTAGAGTTGGGGTAGTCTCTGAACATCTTTGGTAGATACATAGCAGTGCCCTCAACAGAAAATACCCAATCTTCCTTCTTGGGCTTTATTTGGGATTTCTTATCAATAGCATCTCCAAATAAGAAAGTTGGTTTCTTATACTCGGTTCCATCTATGTATGTCAAGGGTTCCCCGCTGATCATAGTTAGCAACATTCTTTCTCCTTGGGCCAAGATCAGAATTCTCCTTTCTTTAGGATACTCGTTTTCGGAGATGGGAAAAGTTACATGGGACAAGTACTCCAAATAGTCAAAATTTAACATTCCAGCAGCAGAACCCATTACTTCAGCTAGAAGGGGGATCTGTAGGTCCACTGCAAAAAAAAGCAAGAGAATAAGTTAGTTTTACGCTGGAATTTACTTTCAGTACGTAAAACGCAAGGTGAGTAAAAATTTTGCAGTATGCGCCAAATTTAACAGTGTGAGTTTTTACGCCAGATTGTAAAAGATGGAGTTTTACGCTGACACATTAAAATGTGGGCGTATTGATAAATCATCTCTGTGCATTATCTTCCTCGAAGAGACTCTTAGCCCAAAAGATAACCTTGTGCATATACGTATAACGAGTACGAAGGGTTTTTATTTCTTGAAGTTTTACCTATGATGTCCGGTGCATAGCTAGACAGCCTAGGAGGAGTCACTCGTGCTTGAGAGATGAGCAAGATGATGAAGCGGCTTGCTTTTATTTAGTGGTGGAGGTCTGGTTTGGTGCCATGGCAGAAAAGAAGGATTTTTCAGAAAGAGATGAAGGGTTTTCAGAAAGAGATGAAGGGTTTTTCTCTCTCATGACCTGGGCCTATTTATAGAGTTTAAATTACTCTTCGAATCCTTAATCAATTCCGATCTTATCGTAGTCAGTTATGATTTGGGACCACGTCAGCAGATAATTTAAAATGGAAGACAAGTAGTCGTGCTGCGTAAAGGATCCATTAGATGCTACGGATCTATGATTTTATGCGCAGAGCAAGGATCTATGATTTTATGCTCAGAGAAAAGATCTATAATTTTACGCTCAGATGCTAAGGATCTATGATTTTACGCTCAGAGCAAAGATCTATGATTTTATGCTCAGATGCTACGGATCTGTAATTTTTTGCTCAGATGCTACGGATCTATGATTTTAAGCACAGAGCAAGGATCTATGATTTTACGCTCAGAGCAAAGATCTATGATTTTACGCTTAAATGCTACGGATCTATGATTTTATGCGCAAAACAAAAAAATCTTAAATTATACGGGACAGATCAGTTAGCAGAATACGCGTATACATTGATAATCTAAGTTTTTACGCTCGAGAAAGCCAGTTACAAGAGCTTACGCAAAAAATGCTCTTTTGATTCCATATTGTTTACAAACATTGCAAGTGCCTGAAATACGCAAATATTAGCGTTTGCAAACAGACGACGAGTATTCAGTAACTTCTCTTCTTCTTCTTCAGTCGAGAGGACTTCATCAGACGAAGGGCCAAAGAGTTCCCTGGAAATGTATGTCTTCATTGGATATGACTTTTCTTCCTTGGTCATTGGTAGTTCATTGGAAGTTTGGCCAGGATCTTTTACATCTAGGATGGCCTATTCGGCGGACATTTCTTACCCTGTCTCGAGAATCTTTCGGGAAGACATTTTTGAAGATGATGTTCTGAACAGATGTTCTTCGTATTTATAAAGGAGAAATGACAGTTCAGAACTCTATGTGACTCCTCGTCAAAACAGCATGACAATTGGATTTTCAAGACAATTTAATGCTAAAGAGTTTTTACGCATCTTCCTTTATGCGTAAAAGTTAGAATGTGACTGGATGCATATTTATCAGAGTCTGCGTAAAAATTACTCAAGCATGTCAAAGCTACGTATTACCAGACTTCCTCACAGCAACATGGCAAATCAATAGTGCGTAAAAAAAGACAAGTTTATTAATGATGATTACATATGATGGAAATCCATTTTACAAAAGATTTTTCATTAATATTCAAGATAACGATTACATATGATGAGAATCTATTACGCTAGGTTCTCATCTGATGGAGATCTTCATTTCTTCTTCTACAGCACTTCTTTGGCTCCTATACGCCGAGTGCCAAGAAAATGGTCAATGGAGGAAGGATACAAAACTGGGCCTGTTTAAATTATTCAAGCCCATCCCCCATACGTCATCGGCGGCCATGCTTAAAATTGTGATTGGGATTCATAGCCAACACAATACTGGAAGACACGGCCGAGTTGCACCCCAGGATCCAGCTTCATAATAGGGGAAAATACAGCTAGCAAGCTGTGTGGTCTAATGCGACCCTTCCTCTCTCTTTGACGAATTGCCATATAAAATCCCTGATTACCTCGAGAAAAGGAAGCTATGATATCCCTCCATGGTCCATCATTGCAGAGAATATTTGCTTGAAGACGTCTCTTTTTACGGCTCCTTACATGTTGGGAGAGCATAATCTTCTTCTTTCTCAGTTCAGCCCAATGAATCTCAGTAGTCATCTTTTTGGTGAAAGAAGTATGGAAAAATAAGTTTATTTGCTTGCCCTTATATAGGCAGAAGAGAACATACAAATTCCAATGACTCCTTAAATATAGCCGAAAAATTAGCCTTGAAGAACGAGTCAAGTTTGACCCTTTCATGCTTCATTCAAAGTATTTCAAATTGCGAGGAATTTGAAAATTTTGAAGGGGGTCTTGTAGAAGCAAGAAATATGCTGAGGAATTGTTCGCGTATTTTACAGTCAAAACCCCCAACATACATGAAGTCCCTCCCTGCGTAAAACAGAGCTTCAAGGTTGTTTGGCGTAAAATAGGACTTCAAAGTTGTCCGCGTAAAGCGGAGCTTCAAGGTTATTTGGCATAAAATAGGGCCTCAGACCTCTCTGCGTAAAACAGAGCTTCAAGGTTGTTTGGCGTAAAATAGGGCCTCAGACCTCTCTGCGTAAAACAGAGCTTCAAGGTTGTTTGGCGTAAAATAGGGCCTCAGACCTCTCTGCATAAAACAGAGCTTCAAGGTTGTTAGGCATAAAATAGGGCCTCAGACCTCTTTGCATAAAACAGAGCTTCAAGGCTGTTTGGCGTAAAATAGGGCTTCAGAGCTGTCTGCGTAAAACAGATCTTCAAGACTGTTTGGCGTAAAATAGGGCTTCAGAGCTGTCCGCGTAAAGCAAAGCTTCAAGGCAGGCTCTTCTACGTAAAAGGTTGCTATACCTTCCTGCGTAAAGTTTAAAATACGTTATTTTTAATGCAACATAAAGTTGTACGAGGAACCCTTCGTATTCCTCGGATGAATTTGTCAGTCAAATCAGTGAACCTGATATCTGACAAAAGTACTGCACGGCTGTGATGATGATTTTCCACAGAGACCCAGTTTGTCATTTTGTGACATATACTTGATACAAGTCATTTTTACGCATGCAAAGGAAGAAAAATGGAGTCTTCTGAATACACTGTCTATTCTACATTGACAGAAATGAGTTTTTACGCTCAAGACAAGACAAAATCAGACGCCACATCAAAAGTTGTTTCTTGTACAGAGCTCGAAGCATATCTCTGCATTTAATGCACGAGGTTGAGGCATATCTCTGCATTTAATGCACGAGATTTTGTTCTATGTTCAAACATTTTTCATGACTGGGAAAGCTAAGATGAGACTAATACGCTCACATCACCATCCTTGCATTTTACGCCAACCAGGCTATTTTCAACTATTGGAGTACGCCGTATGCTATCTCCTCGAAATATGTCAACTCGGCTATATTTGCAAATGTACGTTGATAAGGCTACTTAGCCCAGAATATGCTCAAGACCTCAGTCGTGAAGGATAATTGGCTATTTTATGCTGGTTATCTATTACTCATGAATCATTAAGGTTTACGCAGGGGAAGTTACCTACGTGGCTTGCATGCCATGATCTTCGAGAAGCAGTTATATGCGTTACCTTATAAAGGGATACGTGTCATATGCAGATTCAGAAGATCATTTGAACGTGGGTAGAAGTTATTATAACCGCATCGTAAAGGAGGCAATCTTCTTCACAGTTTGGCCTTTTACGCCAACAAGACAGTTATTTGGCTTTTACGCCAACCAGGTAGTTACCTACGTGGCTTGCATGCCATGATCTTCGAGAAGCAGTTATATGCATTACCTTATAAAAGGATATGTGTCATACGCAGATTCAAAAGATTATTTGAACGTGGGTAGCAGTTATTATAACTGCAGTGTAAAGGAGGCAATCTTCTTCACAGTTTGGCCTTTTACTCCAACAAGACAGTTATTTAGCTTTTACGCCAACCATACAGTTATTTGATTGATCTCTATAAATAGAGACCCCTGGTCATAGGGTAAAAGTACAAGGAAGAAAAAGAGGACAAGGAAAAAAGGAGGAGAAAAGAAAAGAAAAAAAGACAAAGGTGTTTTGGCTGACAACTTTGGCAACAAGAATTCGATCCTACTTGCAACTTTCCTTTGATTGGCTTTTGCCTTCAGTTCAGAGAAAGTTTGAAGCTTCTTCTATAGCACTTCTTCATCATCGTGTAGTCCCCGAAACAAAGTGATCGACCGCAGATCAGACTTCCATAGCAATACTCCCCAGAATTATTTTTATTTGTACTTAATATCCTCGTATAGGATTAATTGTACTTTTTTCGTTTGTAAGCAAAAGTTTCGTATAAACCTCTTTGTTTATCTCAAACAGCTGCCCTCATGGGTGATGAAGTGACTGATCATGCTATCGCGGCACCTGATCGCTAGGAACGCGTCTTCGACGGCATCCTGAAGATAGATTAAAATACGGAATCAATATTGAATATGATACGATATCATCAAAGAAGGACAAAACTTTATTCAAAGTAAAACAATATTCAATAGATAATGATTTAAAAAATAGATATTATTATTTTCCTATGTATGATTCAGTAAACTCTCTGTTTCGGATAAAAATAAACGAAATATAAAAATACGAGAAATGACAAGGTTCTTTATTTTAAAGAAAACCCCGCTCTTCTTCGTCGGTGTTTACAAACAAGATTATACAATTTTGATCCTATATGAGGAGCGTCGAAGTACAATTTATTTAATCTGGGTAAATATTGCTATGGATGTCTGATCTGCAGTCGATCACTTTAGCCCTTGGACTACACGATGGTGAAGAAGTGTCGTAGAAGACATGAAGCAGCTTCGAAGGTTGCTAAAGAGGTTGGATGCCCGATGCCAAAGTCGTCGATCCCTTCTCTTTGCCTGAGCTCTAGATTCTTCTCTCTCTTTCTCTCTCTCTCTTTCTTTTTTGACCTCTAATTGTCGACCTCCAATTGTTCGACCTTCAATTCTTCGACCTGTTTTTCTTTGACCTATTTTTCTTTGACCTGTTCCTCTATTGATAGAGGTCTCTATTTATAGAGTTTTTAGTGACAGTGACCACTCAGTCGGCGTAGAAACCGAGTAGTAGAAAGTACAGCACCCTTTTACACGACGGTTTAAAATAACCAATGCCTGCGTATAGATGACCTTTTGAGTGAGCATGTGACGCGCGTCCAACTAAGGGACAGAACGCATATATCTGCTGCAAAGATCATGGTGTAGAAGCCACGTAGGTAGTTATCCCTTGTGTAGAAGAGGTTGGCGTAGAAGCCAATGACTGTCACCATGGCATAGAAGCCGAGTAGGCGTAAAAGCTGAGTAGGCGTAGAAGCCGAGTAGGTGTAGAAGCTGAGTGGTCATAGAGGCCGAGTGGGCGTAGAAGCCGAGCGGGCATAGAAGCCGAGTGGTCATAGAGGCCGAGTGGGCATAGAAGCCGAGTGGGCATAGAAGCCGATTGGGCATAGAAGCCAAGATAATGTGGACGTTTTAGCCAGAATTACGGTTCTTGGAGATATAATCAAATCTCTTGCATTAAATGCAGAGATCTGTCCCCATCCTGCGTATTAAATGCAGAGGCTTGTCTTTAAGATTTGCTATCATTCTGCACATTAAATGGAGATATGCGCCTTGAATTCTGTATGAAGAGCAACTAGTGATATGGCAGTCTGTCTGCCTTCTAGAGAGCGTAAGAAGCTCACGTCTGCCAGTATAAAACTGGGCAGCGTATCCCTTGTATGCGTAAGAGCAGTTGGTGCAAAGGGAATGTCTCTAGACGACGGTTTGGTGACATTTAATAAAATCTTCTGCATTAAATGCAGAGATCCGCCATTATCCTGCGCATTAAATACAGAGGCATGTTTTAAAGGTCTGCCACCCTTCTGTGCATAAATTGCAGAGACGTGCCTCGGGCATCTGTCAGTATTCGGCGCATTAAATGCAGAGACGTGCCTTGAGAACCTGTCACCGCTCTGCGCATTAAATGCAAAGATGCGCCTCGATCCCTGTACAAAGAGTAGCTTTTGATGTGGCAGGCTATTTGTCTTCTGCGGAGCATAAATAGCTCACATCTGCCTGTGTAAAACTAGGCGGCATATTCCTTTGTTATGCGTAGAAGCGATCTAAGCCAAGGAAATGGCAGTAAATGACAGCCTGGGTTGCAGTACCGCGCCATCATTATAGCCGTCGCTTGGGTTGTCGTGCAGTACTCTTTGTCAGGAGCCCAGATGTCAGATTCATTGCATGATCTGACAGGTTCATTTTGAAGAATATGAAGCGTTCCTCGTACACTTCAATGCTGTATTAAAAGCAGGTGAGTTTTACGTCATAAAGGCGATGTAGCACCCTTTTTACGCTGAAGCAGCCTGGACATACTGTATTACGCGGATGGTCCTTGAGCCTATATTTTACGCCATGCCCAGCAGAAAAGCTCTGTTGCACGTTTGATGGCTCTAAGGTCCTCTGTTTACGCTACCCTGCATCAACATGTTGTGTAGAGTTATCCGGCATATTTTTCATGCTTCTACAAGACCCCCTTCAAAGCTTTTAAATTTCTCATAATTTGAAATGCTTTGAATGAAGCATTAACCATTCCTAGGAATTTGAAATGCTCTAAATGGAGCATAAAACGGTCAAGTCTGACACGTTCTTTCAAGGCTGACTTTAGGGCGAAGTTATTGGGGATCGGTGTGATCTCTTTCGCCTATAAAAAGGCTGAGGAGTTAACCTGTTCTTCCCATATTTCCTTTACCACTCAGAGATGATGGCCGGAGTTCGTCGGATCGACTTGAGGAAGAAGGAGACCATGTTCTTCCAGCATGTAAGGAGCCAAAAAAGATGGCATCTTCGAGCAAATATCCTCTACAACGATGTATCATGGAAGGATATCATAGCCTCCCTTACTCGAGATAATCAACAACTTTGTATGGCGGTTCTTCGGGAGAGAGAAAGGGTTGCAAGAGGTACCTTCTCCCGTTACCTGTGGATGAGAGCGGGCAAACTGGCTGCTGTCCGAGATTGAGTTGGGTGAAATATCTCAACTCAATCTGTCACGGTGCTGGATGTAGGAAAGCAGATTTATCCTGCTTCCTCGTATTGGAGGATGGGTCTAGGACCATTTTTTGTATCCTCCCGCCATTGACCATATGTCAGTCAGTTTGCGATCACCGACTGGCTGCTAGAGAAGATGGATGAAGAATGTCGCCCATGCAGGAACCTGGCAGAACAGATTCTGGGCGCAATCTTTAAATAAAAATAAGAAACCCTTTGTAGACGGGATTTCCCTCATATGTAACCATGAAAATAAAGAAAAAACCCTTGTAGACTGGATTTCCCTCATATGTAATCATGATTTCAATAAGATCGTTCTTCTTCTTTGCATATGATCACCTTGCCATACTTTGTTGTGAAGTCTGAATATGTGTAGCTTCAACACGTCTGATACTTTATGCCGACTCTGTTTAGAAAGAGTGCTAGGTCTTGTCCTGTCTTTTACGCATAACTAAGGATGTGCAGAAAGACGCTTTAGCAGTCGAGTGTTTGAACTGTCCTGCTGTTAGGAATGAGGAATCGCGTAGAATTCTGAACTATTTTTACTTCTGATAAACAGAATTTCTGTTCAGACCGTCATCTTCAAGAATGATTTCTTAAAAATCCCTTGGAACATGGCGAGAAATGGCTGTCAAAAACGGAGTCGCCATCTTAAACTGTGGACAAAATATTCAGACTAGATTCTGGATGAACTTCGAATCGACCCATGAAGAAGAGTAGCTTTCAATGTTTGAACTCTGTATGCCTTGGGTACTTGGGATATTTTGAGGTCAAGGAGGAGTATCTTCTGTGTGAAATCCTACAATTGACCACTTTGAGAATTGTTCAGATGTACTGTACTGGCTTGCACATTTTTCAGATATGCAGAAAGTCGTGGAACATAAAATTATGAGTTTGTTGCCTCTGAGCGTAAAAAGCCACCTAGCGTGAGATCGTAGATTCGTAGCTGCTGAGCGTAAAGTCGTAGGTTCGTAGCCTCTCGAGCTTAAAAGCTACCGAGCATGAGAGCATCCGGGCGTAAAACCATAGACTTGTAGCCTGTGAGCGTAAAATCATAGATCCGTAGTTGTCGAGCGTAGAAAGCTCCTTAGCGAAAAACTGTAGATTTGTAGCTTCTGAAAAGAAAATTTTTCGCGCGTGAAGTCATGGATCTGTTGCCTCTGAGCGTAAAAAGCCACCGAGCGGGAGATCGTAGATTCGTAGCTGCTGAGCGTGAAGTCGTAGGTTCGTAGTCTCTCGAGCATAAAAGCTACCGAGCATGAGATCATCCGGGCGTAAAACCATAGACTTATAGCCTGTGAGCGTAAAACCGTAGATACGTAGCTGTCGAGCGTAGAAAGCTCCTTAGCGTAAAAATCGTGAATCTTCTTCGCACGAAAACTTTTCGAATTCGCTGACTGTTCGCCTTCTCTGAGTAAATAGGCTGACGTAGTCCCCAATCATAACCAAATATTAAATGTGAGATTTGGTTCGGGATTCGAGCAGTCCATCCAAACTCTATATATACCCCAAGTTTCTGAGAGAAAAACTTTTTATCCGCCTTCTGCGAAAGAAAGCTTTTGTCTGTTCGAGTTCTTCGTTTCTTCTTCGAGTCATCAAAGTCACCAGTAATGGCCTCGAAATAAATCTCCTTCTCTAAGGGAAAGAAGGGTGCTTCTTCTTCTTGTTCTTTTGCTCAAGCGGGGGCGACTTCCGTCGGTCACGGCGAGTTTTATTCTGAACGAAGTATCCCGTCGACTAGCAGTGCACCCGGCCTTATAGGTAGAGCTTTTGGAATGAAAAAGAACGACTGAAAATCCTTCGCACACGTTGTACGTGAATGCGCTAGGTCGTCTTCCGTGCTGATAGCCTCTTCGAGGAAGATGATGCACAGAGATGTTTCATCTTTTACGCCCATATTTCTAATGTGTCAGCGCAAAAACTCCATATTTTTGCAGTCTGGCGTAAAAGCTTTGACTGTCGAAAGTTGGCGTATACTATATAATTTGAGTGTCACGTAGGGATAGAAATTCTGGCGTAATAGCTCAAATTCTGGCGTATACTACCAGCCTTGAATTTTATGCCTTGGAATGGGATTCCAGCGTAATGATCAAGCTTTTACAGTCTCGGCGTAAAGCACAGACTGTTAATTTTTTTGCATATGCTGCAAGATTATAGAAACTGACTTGTCTTTCTTACATTTTGCAGTTAACTTGCACGTGTCTCCGTTAGCCGATGTGATGGGCTCTGCCGCCGGGATGTTGCACTCCAACTATCTGGAGGATCTGTCGCACGTGACTTTTCCTATCTCCGGACCCCAATATCCCGAAGGAAGGGAAATTTTGATATCGGCTCAGGGCGAGCGAACGCTGCTGAACATGATCAACGGAGAGCCCCTGATGTACATAGATGGGGATCAATACATAAAGCCGGCTTTCCTCTTCGGGGACATGATTGACAAGTAGTCCCAGGCGAAGCCCAAAAAGGAACTCTGGGTCTTCCCTGCTGGGAACTTGGTTTTGTATCTGCCCAAGATGCCGAGGGACTATTCCATCTCGGCATTCTTCCATGCTACACATCCTAGGAGGATGTCGTGGACGCTAACTCCTGATCTTCATGGCAGGCCGGGGAAGATATTTTATCTGAAATGAGCGGACCAGGGGTCGTTTGTCAGCCGTCCTACCGGTAATGTGACGATGTTAAAGGGACTGTACCCGGGCAGTATCCTGAGTGAAGACAGCTTAGTGATCCAGCCGGTCCAACTACCAACTTTTTGCAATGATTTTGTGTGGCGCGGGGGAGTATGCCCTAAGGTGAACCCTCGGACAGACGGGTGGATCACCCCCACAAATCTTCGATAGGCTCGCTTAGCTGATTGGGCCCTGAAGCATTTTCAGATCGAGCTGGAGAGCGTTGGTCTGTTTGCAGCTGTGAGTGCCACCAGCGTTGGGTTGCCTCTCAACCCCAACCTGTTTCTGGCACTAATGGAGCGATATATCTCGCTCACCGGGACTTTTGCCACTCCACTGGGGGAGTTGGGATTGGCCCTCCACAAGATGGCAGAGATCTCGAGACTGCCGATGGGAGATACTCCATATGAAGAGTATGTTCCCACGAACCGGGATCTGGGGGATTCGGACCCTCGGGTAGTGGTAGTGTATCAGGAGCTGATGTACCACTACCTCGCTTGTACCGCTTTTTATGACGAGCCTTCAGATTTGGCTCACATCAGTAAATGGACGTCCTACCTCTTCTTTTACCAGTCCAGGAACGCTAAGCCGGAGAAGGTATTAGAAGGCAAGGATCTGCCTTTGAATCCTCTAAGCGTGCTTAACGCTCAGGTAGTTGACGATCTCATAGAAGACGCTGAGGCTCTGGACTGGATCCTCGACGAAGGGGTAGGAAAGTATCATATAGGCACTAAGGCCTATAGTTATTTGAGGCATTGCAGCAGACCTCTGTCCAGGGAAGCTCAACTGGCTGGCTTCCTCTCCATATGGCTGTGCCGACTGGTGGTGCCCGATATCGCATCTGCGGATCGCATTCACCGCAATACGCTATGGCCTGCAGTGCTTCTGGTGTTTGGCGCAAGACTGGGCTTGCTCCCTGCCATGGTGTGCCGCATTCAAGCTGGCCCGAGGGCCATGACTGACGGGCTGATCGCCGATGAAACTCGGTATGGTAGCTTTCCCAGGGTAGAATTACCATACCTGTATCTGATGGGATGGTTAATTCTTCATAACCCAGGGTTATGTCTCCCGGCTTTGGCAGTAGTTCGGGGGCTAGTTTCTTGTTGAAATATCAGAAATCCCCTTGGAACATGACTACAGTTATAGACTGTCGGCGGGCTCTGAACCTCAGTCATAGCTGGAAGCTCTTCTGCACGGTTCTCCCTGTACATCTTAATAAGCAGGGGATCAGACTTCAGGACGTAGGCGACAGAAAGACCGTTCTTTCTCCCGAGTCTTTTAATTGGTTGGTCTGCATTAGACCTTCCCACCTACTGTACAGGAGTGAAGACCATTGCTTCTTCGAGCCCTACTTGCCTAGTCGGGTTGTCAGGCAATTCGGGTACGACCAGTTGCACGTGGGCAATATCGTCACCAGCTTCAGGTCCAGGGGTGGACTCATTGATGGAGCCAGAGGATGGCGATATTTCATTATGGGTTGCACTGAATAACTTTTATCGTGCCCGTCCTTTCACTCTCTATGGAGCTGCATATTCTCCACTCGTATGCCCAGTTCTATGTGGCAACCAACACCTTCCATCGCGATTTTGATATGCATAGAAGTTTTAGGGTGCCTTCTTCCAAGTCTGGGGGAAGAGTCGAAGTCCCCTCGGTTTCTTCTGACGAGGGTGAGGAGTCCGTCACTCCAGATGAGCCTCTATTGGCGGTATCGAGGGGTGAAGTACCTCTGCCTGTAGGGCCTTTGGTGATCTCTAGGAAGCGAAGGGCTCCTACTCCGAAGGAGACTTCCCCTCGCAAGAGCAAGAAGAAGACGGTTACTCATCCTCTCCAAATTCCTGGTATTGAGGCTCCTAGAAATGAGCCTGCATCTCCCCATGTTGGGGATGATTCTTTGATTGGAGTTTCCTGGCCTTTTAGAGAGGGAACCTCGACAGTCCCGGCTTGCGGCGCCGGAGAATTCCTGCTGGAGGCTGCTACCGCTTCAGGTAGTGGAACGAGATCGCCTTCAGGGCCGAGACAAATAAGGATATCTTTATCCGGATCAGCATTGGGAGAGACCCCTGTCGTATCTGTAGGTGCACCCAGCGAGATTCCAGCCGATGAACCTCGAGGGGATCTCGGCGGAGATTCAGAAGAGTACTTATCGATATTCGGAAGAGCACCCCCTTCTCCAGGTATGACAGCTTGCCTAGCATCACTAAGAAATGATTTAGCTGTACGGGCCGCGAACGCGTCATATACACCATTGGCCATGGGTAAATATCATTTTTTATGCCTCTTCTTTTAGGAAAATTAACATTATGCTGATATTAACTTCCTTTTGTCTTCTTTTCAGGGGAAGACATCTTCGGGGAGGGCAGTGTAGATGCGCCCTTTGGCTCTGTGTCAGGTCCTGGCGGCGACACGAAGGTGCCTAATTTTGAAGAGGAGATATCATCGGGTGCCGGCTCGCCTGTCGAAGAGATTCCGACATCTCAAGAGGAGGACGAGCCTGTCATTACGACAATGCCTCCTTTGAGTATGTCGGTCACTTCGTCCGGTATTGGCGCTTCTTCTTTTGTCGCACCTCCTGTTGAGGCGACGGCCGTAGCAACATCGTCCGCGGTTGTTCTTGGAGGGGGACTTGCCACTATCGCGGCCACTCCCAGCGTCCATTCAGATCTAGCTGCTGTGACTGAGTAGTACATTCATATCTTCTATACCACCTTGAAAATGTTAATATCAATGGTCTTGGAGAAGAATTTGGGCTTTGCGTCGCTGAGGAGAGCCTCTTGGGCCTCTATAGTGCCGATCCGAGAATTCAACGACACTGGGGTAGCTGACACGCTGGAGTAGATAGTTAATGGTTTGGAGCAACCTATTAACGAATACTTGCAGCTAGCTCGAGGCAACATTGACAGTCTCGTTCAAGCTAGGTATGACTCCCTGACTGCGCAGTTTGCTGAACAGATAGCCTCTCTGAATAAGTCCATCGAGGCTCAGCAGCGGGAGATGGACGAAGAACGTGTCCAATTGGAGTATGTTGTTCCCGAGTTGACCCGGTGCGAAGTCGAATATGAGGAAGCGGCAGCGCAGGCCCATATTTTGAAGGACGAGCTCGTTCGGGTAAAGGCGAAGGTTCTCTCTTTGTCGGCAGCACAAGATGCGCTGAAGGAGCGACGGGCGACTGTTCAGCAGAATCTGAAATATGTGGGTGTTATCCATGCTAATTTTGTGCGGGCTCGGTCTGAGCTAGCTGCTTTGGACAATGATGCGGCAAGGTTGGAGAGGGCTCGTGCCGACGTCTTGAACTCCCGAGATGAGAGAATGGTTGCTCTGGTGCAGCAGATTCGCGATCTAACCGCTCCCCCCAAATGATGTACTTTTTTGCTTTTTAATGTACTTTTGCTCCTTTTTGGGAATAATAAAGGGGCTTTCATCTGACTTTGTGGACACATCATTTTGGAATATAAATGACTAGTTTGGGTGAAAGTGATATCAGAGGTAATATGGACTTGATATACTCTTGGTAAGTTTTAGCAGGATGCATCTATTCAGAGGTAATATGAACATGATAGAATACGATCCCACTAGTTTCGTTCTGGAAGTAGTTTTATAATAATGCAGTTTTCGCCATATTCCACTTGAGCAAAGTAGATTAAGTAAAGTACATTTTCAGGAATTTTCCATTGATAGGAGCCATTAACAGGTCCCCATTAGGCTTGGCTAACCTGTAAGCGCCGTTTGAGAACGTCATCTCGATCACATAAGGGCCTTCCCATTTGGGCTGGAATTTGCCCTTACTCCTGTGAATAAGAATCATCGGCCTTCTCACAGCTAAGACTAGCTCGCCGACTTTGAACACTCTTTCCTTCGCTTTTTGATTAAAAGCTCTGGAAATGCGTGCTTGGTAGAATGCGATACGCTATTGAGCTTGGAGGCATTTCTCGTCTAATCCTTCTAGCTCTTGAAGCCTTAAAAGGTCATTCTTTTCTTGAGTCAACTCATTAGCCACGATATCCTGAGTGACAAAATTTGGATCTCGATGGGGAGAACTGCTTCGCTCCCGTAAACTAATGAGAATGGGGTGCAACCTGTCTGTGCTCGTATCGTTGTGCGGTATGCCCAGAGACATTCTCCCAGCTTCTCATTCCAATCCCTCTTATTCGAAGAGACGAACTTTTTCATGAGCTTGATAATGGTTTTGTTGAAAGCTTCCGCCAAACCATTAGCAGCTGGATTATATACCGTAGAGGCCATATTTTGTATCCAATTTTTATCGCAAAATTGATGAAACGCTTGGCTGATGAATTGAGGCCCATTGTCATGAATTATTCTCCGGGGTATCCCGAAGCGATAAATGACGTGATGCTTGATGAAGCTGATCACATTAGATGCCTTCACCTCAGCAAGAGGGATCACCTCTGCCCATTTGGAGAAATAATCCGTGATAGCCAGTATGAACCGGTGACCCCTGGAAGAAGACGGGTGAATAGGACCAATAATATCCATATCCCATGCTTCGAAAGGCCAGGATGCAACCGTAGGATGTAGATGTTCAGGAGGTTGATAGATAAAGTCTGCATGGACCTGACAGGCTTTGCACTGTCTTGCATATTTTATCGTATCTGTGATCATAGTAGGCCAGTAATAGCCCATTCTCCTGATGCGATCCTGTAGGTTAGGCTCGGGTTGATGTGCTCCGCATACGCCGTCGTGAGCTTCACGGATGATCCGCTGTGCCTCATTATCTGAGAGACATCTCAATAGCAGTCTGTCATAGGTTCGGCGATATAGACACTGTGAGGATGCCTCAAAATAGAAGCGTAATGATCGTCTTTTGATGGATACTGCTTCTTTAGGGTCCTCCGGCAAGATTCCGTATGCTACGAAGTCTATAAAGGGACTTCTCCTGTCTCTTATGGGAGGATCTGTGTTTACAGCGTAGCTGCATTCTATGTGGAAGTTGTTTTTCACACATAATAACTCTCTGCTAAGAAGGATTACCGCATTCTGCCTTCTTATAGGAATAGCTAAATCTGCAGCTAGACTGGCTAGGGCATCAGCTTCCAGATTCTGTGATCGGGGTACATGTTCCAGGAAGAATCCTTTGAATGTCATGGCTATCTCGACCGTTGCTTGGTGATAAGGGATGAGGTCTGGATTCCGGACTTCATATATTTCTCTAACTTGATTGACGATCAGCAGAGAGTCACCGAAAGCTTCTAGAGATTCGATGCCCAATTCTTTAGCGACTTAGAGCTCGATTAGTAGAGCATTATACTCTGCCACATTGTTAGAACAGGGCTCGCTAAGAGAATATGCTCGGTAGATGACGAGCTTATCAGGAGTAACCAGGACAATCCCTACTCCTAAAACCATGTTTCCCCTGGGACCAGTTCTGGAGGCACCATCGAAGAATAGTTGCCATGCATCACCTTCCATTACGGAATTACACTCTGCAACTTCGTCGGGAATATCTTCGTTCAGCTTGGAGGCCTCCGGGATCGGATGCGCAGCTAGGAAATCAGCCAATGCTTGGCCTTTGACGGACTTCTGAGGGACGTACACAATGTCATACAGTGTTAATAACATCGCCCAAGTCGCAAGTCTGGAATTAAGAACACTTGGCTTGTTCATCAGTACCCGCAGAGGATTAACCCTGGAGATGAGGTGAATGGTTTGGCCTATGACATAGTACCGTGTCTTCTGGATAGCGAACATCAGAGCCAAGCATTCTTTCTCCACTGGGTTATACCGGTGTTCGGCTCTGACCATCATCCTGCTGAAGTAGTAGAATGATCCCTTGCTCATGGCCCATATCGTTCTTCTGTGCGAGAAGAGCTCCCAGAGAATGATCCATTGCTCGAACATACAACACGAATGGTCTTCCTATGACTGGAGACACCAGAACTGGCGGACTAGTGAGGTAGCATTTGATGTCACCGAACTCTTGCTGACAGGTTTCGTACCATACGAAGGATACACCTTTCTTTATGAGACGAAAAAAGGGCTGACATCTCCCAGAGAGGTTGGATATAAATCTCCGGATATAAGCTAGACGGCCTTAAAATCCCCTGAGTTATCTCAGATTATGGGGCGGTCGCATTTCTAAGATGGCCTTGACTTTATCAGGGTTTACTTGAATGCCTTTGGCGGTAATAACAAATTCCAGGAATTTGCCATTAGATACCCATAGGAAGGACTTTGTAGGATTCATTTTGAGTTGATGTTGGCGCATCAATTCAAATACTGTCTTCAAGTCTTTGATGTGATTATCCTCGAGGTGGCTTTTGACAACTACATCGTCCACGTAACACTCTACTGTCTTGCGCAAATGCTCATGGAATATGTTACTCATAGCCCGTTGGTACGTAGCCCAGGCATTCTTCAATCCGAAGGGCATGACCGTATAGCAATATACCCCCAACGGTGTCCGGAAGGCAGTATGCTTCTCGTCCTCGGGATGCATCTTGATATGGTTGTATCCTGAGAATCCGTCCATGAAAGACATACGTTTGAAACCGTACGTATTGTCAATCATGACGTCTGTGATGGGAAGAGGAAACTCATCCTTGGGGCAGGCTGCATTTAGATCTCGGTAATCGATGCAGACACGTACTTTCTCATTTTTCTTTATGACCGGGACAACATTGGCGACTCAGTCGGGATGTTATTCTTCTCGGAAGAAGCCGCAGGCTATCAACTTCTTGACTTCAGCTTCGATGGCGTCCATCATATCCGGGAGGAACCGGCGTTGGTACTGCTTCACCGGCTTCGAATCGGGCAATATATTGAGCTTATGAGTGGCCACCTTTGGATCAAGGCCTGGCATATCCTCATAATTCCACGCAAAGACGTCGATATATTCTTTTATCAGCTGGATAACTTCTTTCTTTTCTGCTTCGGAAAGATTGTTACTGATAAATATCGGCTTTGGTGAAAGTTCATCTCCAACGTCGATCTGGATAACTTTATCTTCAGTGGGAGGTTCTCTCTGCTCGAAGCGGAACTCCCATTGTGTATCCATTTGCTGAGCCCAAGCGTCATTCTCAAACAGTTCAGATTCTTGTTCGTCTGCTTCGAAGGAATCTGTCACTACCATATTTAGTGGTAATATTCGTTCGAGAGCATGAGATGAGTCGGAGGGTGCTGAGGAAAAGATGTCCTCGTTTGACTCAGAAGTTGCAAGGGAGGTGGTATACCCTAACCCGAAACGAGTTCGTTGATAGTAGGGATTGCTGTGCAGCGGCATTCGTCTGCCTTTCCCGAAGTTGAGACCTGGTTCCATCTTCAAGTTATAACCCATACATTGCATGATCTTCAAAGCTTGAGGGATGTATCTGTGAACTTGTATTTTACCAACGTCATCGTCGGGAGAATCCTCTTGTACAGTCAGTTTATTGCACATGCAGCCGAAGCCTATTGAATGCTGACCGCTGCAAGTAGGCAGGATAATGAAGATAGAATCCTCATATGGTCCATATGTCGTGGTGACATTGGATGATGATACCACTTCCCACATATACGGATGATAGAAATCTATAGCTTCCAAGAATTTTTGCGCTATAGGTTCTATGTCGTCATGAGGAGAGGATTCCTGGTTCAGAATTTGAGCACCGATATACTGGAAAAGAGGACGTTTATTATCATTTAAAACTTCGTTCCCGATTGCATTTACATCGGTCGGCTGCCTGCTGCGCCGAAGGTTGATGACCAAGGATGGAGGCTTCTGGTTCAAAGTAATTACTAGAGGATCACCCCCTTTTCCTGACCTGGTTTTGTTCAGGTGGATCGCTATAGGCTCTATGGCTTTTGGGCGAGTAATCCGTCCTTTCACCTTAATTGACAGTGGTTGTTCGGCAGAGGGTTCTTCTGGCTCCCGGTGGGATTCCTTCTCTGCTTCGGCTGTCACCTCCTCCGTGTAGTCTTGAGAGTACAATACGGCATCGGAGTAGTAGGATTCTACTTCTCTAAACGGGTTTAGGTCAACAAACTCCGTTTGTACTGTTCCTTGGGCGTCTACATATTTAAATCATTGATGTAGAGTTGAAGGAAAAATGTTGTGGTCGTGGATCCAAGGTCTGCCCAGCAGAATATTATAGGACACCTCTAAATCAATGACGTAACATGTGGCCACTGATCTGAGGTTGCCGATCTGGATCCTCAGACAAATTTTCCCCAATGGCTTACTCTTTCTGGCGTTCAAACCCACGATTGTAGTGGTGGTGTAGGCCAATTCGCTGGTAGGAATCCTCAGCGGTCTAAGCAGACTATGGAGAATGATGCTGATTGATGATCTCGGATCTATGTGAATCTGGTCGACCTCCATGGAACCAACGTTCCCGGTGTGATAGAGGGGCCTGTCATGCTTGTTATGATTTAACAACATATCATCTTGAGTGAAAGTGATATTCTGGACCACCTCCATTACACTGTGGCATTGAGGACACGCCACTGGTTCTTCGTCAGGGGACTTGAGCTGGGTCAAGTATGCATCCGCCTGCATCAGTGCTTCGCTCAGGGCTAGACTAGTGTCTTGGGAGAGCCTGAGTAGTTCGAAGATAGACAACCTGGCTGGTGTATTAGCCAATTGGGCCAGGATGTCGAAATTGTACGGCTTCTCTAAAACTTGGTTTTGAATGTTTTTCACAGGTTTGTCGAAACATACTTCCTTTTGTTTCCCTTTGTCCGCCGTAGTTGGTCTCGAAGGACCGGCCCCTGGTACAGCGGGCTCTGGTTCTGACGGCTTGGTAGCTGAAGAGTCTGCCGGTGCATCTTCCTGGCTTGCTTCATGGTCCTTGAGGTAAGCCCTCCCTGAATGGGTTCCAGTGGCCAAGACCTCATCTTCTGATGCCGAGTCTGCCGCAACCATGTGATATGGTTTGCACTTCGTGTTCTTTCTAGACTTAGCCTTAGCAGCTTGAGTCTCTTTCTTGATCTTGGGCACCAAATCTGGATGAACCCACATAATCTCGCCTCGCTGGGTAGTTAGTGGTACCAGGTCATAATTTTGACCTCTAGCTGGAGGGAGATTAACGATGATCATTGTCGTCCAGGAAATAGGTGTAACACCGTCCGAGATTTCTTGGGGAGGCAGATCGCCAAATTGCAGAGAGATCATGTTGGCCGTGACCGTCTTCTCGCTGTTGCGCAGAGTGATGGCCTTAGCATCGATCAGCTTCTGGATCTTCCTTTTCAGTATATAACACGCCTTTGTGGGGTGGTCTATGTACCTATAGAAGATGCATTACTTGGGGTTGTTGGTACTGCCGGCCTCATTGGGCCGTCTCACCTCAGGAAGGGTAATCTTGTTGCTTTTGACGAGATATTCGAATATGCTCGGAATATCGTCATCGTCGAAAGAGTACACTTCGATGGGCCTGGAAGTCCCAGGTTTCGTCTGCGTGGTAGCTACCGTCTTCTGCCTGGACGTGTTGATCGCCAGAGCTTCTTTACCCTTGGTGCCACGAGGATGGTTGTAAACCCCCTCGACCAAAAATTAGGGTTAAATTATTTAATTAGCATGATTAGGGTTAATCTGATTTAATTATGATTAATATCTAGTATTATAAATACCTGTGAAATGATTGATTGTTTTAGGATACTACCTTAGCTGTTGCCCTAAAACAAATTCCATATATTTGGCCTAGACATGCTAACCTATCGTATTGAACCTAGAACAAACCCTGGATACTGACTTTCGTGCCTCATTTTAGTCGCACAAAAGTCGTTACAAACGTCCGTGCGCAAATTAATTAAATTGCGTAATTACGTTCGCTGCCCGTTCCAATTGAGTGGGAGTGTTGCGGGGGTAAGGTAAGGAAAGTGGCCTAAGAGAGGAAGCCAAACCGGCCTATTGAGCGCAGCTAGGGATGCGTATTTATCTGTAGCTTTCTTCAGTACTCCAGGCTTTATTTGCCCTTCTTGGTTTTCAGAAGCACATTGAGACCCAACCTCAACCAGTTTTGACCAACCCAGATCGCGATATTATTGTACACTGAGCCTACAACACCAATGACCCTTGTCCAACCAAATTTAGACTCCCGGTTTTTAATTAAATTAAATTAGAAACACCGTTACATTAATTAAGAATTAATTAACGTGGTGACCTAACCTAAATTAAATTGGACCCAACTCCAACCCAAACCCACATCCACACCCACAAGCCTCATACAAAATACCAAACACCATCATAGTCCAATGAGGAACACCAAACATGGTGTTTGGTCACATTAAATCCCTAATTCTAATTAATTGTGCAAATACCAAATTGTCAGGGGCCTAATTGCAAAATTGTAATGAGGTGTCCCCCTCTCATTGGCCCAAACCATCATGGAGAAAAGAAATGGTCATGACCAATCATATGCATTTGGTTTCCCCCCTTTCCTATGTACTTACATCACTTTATGTAGGGCACATCATGGCCCTACATTTTGAATAACTAAATCCTAGCCCTCCCATCATCATGTAGAAGCTTCCCAACACCCCAACAAATTCCCACAGCCGACCCTAACCCTAGGCAGCCCCCCTCACTCTCTCTCCTACATATACCTACACTACAACTCATTAAAAGAGAAACCAAACCCTAAAAATACCAAAACCCTTATTTCCTCCAACCATCAACCCGACCCCAACTCTCTACCCCGAGCCCGACGTTGGCCACCTGCCACCACCAGACGCCACCACACTAACCCGACACCTTCGCCGGACCGTCCCCCCACCTGCCACCACCGCCAACCACCCCTACGCCGCCGGCATCCACCTCCCCAGCCGACCACACCGACTCGGGCCACACCATCCCGCACAGCACAGTCGACCGCCTTCCTCTTCGTACTCCGCCACCACCGCACCTCCGGCCACCAAACTCCGCCGAGCCCTCCCCCAGCCAGTCCTCTTCCTCCCCGTGAGGTTTCAGCCGACGCCGCCACCACCTCGAGGAGTTATCGAGCCCGCAGCGCTGGAGCCGTGCTGAGCCGCTGCTGCTGCCGACCCTTTCCCGCGCGACGCCGGAGTGCCGTCCGGCCACCCCCGCCGGCGATAATCCACCACCAGACTCCCCTCGACCCGAGCATCGATTAGGTATAATATTTTATGTATAATTATTAGTAATTATGAATGTATTTTAGGTTGCAAGCTGTTATATATATGGATCTCGTGTATTCAGTATTTAAATACGTATATTATATGTATTCTAAATGTATATATTATTTTCTGTATTCAATAGTATTTAAAAGTATATATATACTGTAAATACTTTCTGAGTGTAATGTATAAATAAGGTATATATTTATAAATGCCTAATTAATAATGTTATGTATATGTATACATAATATATATATGAATACTTGATATAAATACTTTAAATACCATAAGTGTATATGTGTATATGTATATATATATATATGTATATATATATATATATATATATATATATATATATATATATACAAATAAATGTTTATTTTTGAAATATAAATAATGTATGTATGTATGTGTATTTTAATATATAAAGAATATTAAATGTATAATACAAATTATGTTTAAATACATTTCTGGAAATTAAGTATATGTAATATATTTTATATATAAGTACTTATACGTATAAAGTATCTAGTATGTATATGCATATATATATATATATATATATATATATGTATATATATATAAATATATATGTGGGTATATATTCTTAATACACATTTCTTTATTTTTGTGTATAAATATATGTATAAATATGTACGTATTTTTGTGTATTTAAAAACATTAGAAAATAAAATGAGAGTATATAATTACGTATGTATTTTATGTAGTATATTTGTTCACATAAATATGGCAATATATGGGTCTATGTATTAAGTCATAAATATAGTAATGTGTGCTTATAAATATTACTAAATATATGTATATATTATGAGCAAATTTATTAAAGTATTACTAATTAATACGTAAGTACTATTTGTGTACTATTAAACATAGATATTTTTCTAAAATAATTAAATATGATATAGTGTATATGTATATATTAGTGTTAGCTATATATACATACAGCCCCGACCCTTGACAGCTGTAGATACAAACAGTGTGTCTTAGTCGTGCTTTTGTAGCGACTAATTTGGTCATTACTCTATCCTATATAGGATTGCAGGACACTACTACCGAGGCATCAGGAGCAGGGCTTTGGATTTCGCAGCTACCCGGGGCAGGCAAGTATACCTTGCCTTGTTGTACTGTTTAAATTCAATTATTGTTGGTTACATATTTATTCATTATATAAATGTGCGCGTCCGAGCAGACTCGGGTGCAGTCAACGAAGGCGTTGACGTTAGGAGTAGTATCTGACTTAGTGTCAAGTAGACCCACCTAAAGTTATGAAGTTATTGATATAACTTCCCAGGCCTTGACACGTATCATTACACGTCACAGAGTGAGTTCATGTAGGGACGCGTGCCTCATGCGCGACTGGCCATCAGTATGAGCAACACGTGTAGCGGTTTGTAGCTCAGTTGTTTATTTCATAGAGACTTGCATCATAGTATGAGATGTCCATGTCATTTTCACGATTTGTACATCTACATTGGGCGGGAAAGACATCTAGTAGGCGCATGGGACACCCCCCCTGATATATACTCAAGTTACCATGCTCTTCGGAGATGGGGATTACGGTATATATAGCGAGTTACCATGCTCTTATGAGATGGGGAATTGCAACATATTTTGGGTTACCATGCTCTTCGGAGATGGGGAGTTGCAACATATTTCGGGTTACCATGCTCTTCGGAGATGGGGAGTTGCAACATATTTCGGGTTACCATGCTCTTCGGAGATGGGGAGTTGCAATATGTTTCAAGTTACCATGCTCTTAGGAGATGGGGATAGCATCAATGCCCTTAAACGGGGGCATATGTGGCATATACTAGCCAGTCCCGACGATTGGTGAATTAAGTCAGCATATGTCTGAGCCTACACACTCCCATGCGTACTACCAGGTCCTTAAATTGTATTCACTTAGATGGTTAGCATACCCCCCTTTATTTACTCAGTACTTACTTTATGGCATGTATTTTTTTGTATCTTGTTATGTCCCTCTGAGGACCTGGAACCCTTCCAGGTTGTTTGTGCAGTTGCAAGATACTTGATCTGATAGAGTGTGGACGTCATTGCAGGTATATTTATATTTCCAGCTATTTCAGTCTTGTATTACTTTCCATTTTATTCTGCTTATATAGCCTAGTGTTTATAGACCTATATTATTCTTCTGGTCTATTCGAACGAATGTATTATTGGGCTGCAGACTGATGATGCATATCGTTCTTTCTTGAGATTACTTATCCTGGATTGAGATCTAGTTTAGTTGTTGTATATTAGCAATAGATTATTACTTGGATCACTTGACCATGGACAGCGTAAGTGCACTTCGTCGGGTCCATTAAATTGGAAAGCCCTACGGAGTCGTACCAGCTGGCCATTGTCACGTGTCTGGTCTCATAGATTTTGGGACTGGGGCATGACATAGTTTTAGTGGTGGCCCATGCAGGTCTCTGAGCAAATCGTATCGGTTATGTTACTGTACCGAACGAGCCTGCAACTTAGGATTAATGTGAATAAGATCTCAATCCATAACCGATTTTAAAGCTCCTCTGGTATGTGATTATCGCCCTTGGACTTCCAATTTACATTCATTCAATCTTCGTCAATATCGCCATCCTTGTTCCTCGTCCCCTATTGTTCAGGGAGACGAATGCTTGTGACTGATGACTTCCCTCCAGAAGAAGATCGAAGACCAGACGACAGGAGATAGAATTCGTATACCTTTCTCGGAGAAGATTGTTACCTTATCAGGATAGATTGATGGGTTCTTTGGATTCTAGAACTAGTGTGAAAGGTTGGCAAGAGAGTTGGACCCAGTAGTACCCTACCCGTGCTTGAGGTAGCAGTGATCTTGGAAGTACTAAGAGCTGGAAGGATTATTGATCATGGCCTAGAATAGTCTAAGGAGATGCATAGCCCGATGCTGGAAACTAGTGGTTGCATGTTATAGCAATATCAGGAATGATATTATGGACTAGAGAAGATAAAATTTCAGGCTCTCAATTGGAAGATAATGATCTGGTTTCAAGAAATGTGCTTGAGTGATACCATTATTGTACTATGTGACTTGGAGAGATAAATAACGAAAAGAAAAAATTTGAGGAATGAAATTTTAGAGAAAATTTGAGAAGAGAAATTATATTTTAGACAGGGAAGAATTTTTTTTCTTCCAGAGGATTAGTGTGGTAAACAGAACAGGAGAATTTATTTTGAGGATTAAGTCTGGACGATGACACCGTCCTAGCATGAGTTGATTGAGCCAATACCACGCGACACTAGATTGTCGACGTAATTACGTTATTTATGGCCACCAGATTACCCTGAGTTGAGTTACTTCAGGGAGCTTGGGAGCATGGTGCCCATCTACCTTAGGAGTATACAACGCATGAGGTAAACCAGTGTACCACCATATTATATCAGGGTTAAGGATGTGATTCTAGATAATCTTCTAGGCCTGCCACCTGACAGAGAGATAGAGTTATTATAGACTTGACTCCAAGAGCCGAGCCAGTTAATTTTTCGTCTTCAGACTAGCACCGATAGAGTTGGTTGAGTTGTGGGTCCGTCGTGGAGGATCTCTTAGACAAGGGTTTCGGTCGGGCTAGTGTTTCTCTATGGGGCAATATCCATCCTAATTATGCCAAAAAAAATGGGACGGTACAGTTGAATCAGCTAAGTGGCGCATATGTATTTTGAAGATCGATCTCAGATCCAGCTATCATCAGATCTAGGTACGGAGAGAGGGCATTCCTAAGACGACTTTTCGGACATAGTATGGACACTATGAGTTTTTAGTCATGACGTTTGGTTTAACCAAGCGCCAGCAGTATTTGTGAGCCAAATGAACAATGTCTTCCACCAGTACTTGGATAAGTTTATGGTGGTATTTATAGACTACATCTTAATATATTCCAAGAGCCAGGAGGAGCCTGAGAGGCATCTCAGAATCGTATTGGAGACACTGAGACATGAGAGGCTGTACGCCAAACTCAGCAAATATGAGTTTTGCTTGGATAGAGTACCATTTCTGGGACACATAATCACTGGAGATGGACTATCAGTTGATCCGGAGAAGATAGCTGCAGTAGAGACCTGGCCTACCCCTACATCAGTTACAGAGGTTAGGAGTTTCCTCAGACTTGCCGGATATTACCGGAGGTTCGTGGAAAACTTTTCGAGGATAGCTGCACCTATGACGCGACTGACGCGTAAAGGCGAAGAGTTTATCTGGACCGACGAGTGTCAGGCGGCTTTCGATGAGCTGAAGAAGCGTCTGACATCAGCACCGATTTTGACACTACCCTCAGGATCAGGAGGATTTGTAGTGTACAGTGATGTGTCAGGGAGCGGATTGGGATGTGAACTGATGCAACATGGCAAGGTGATAGCCTACGCATCGAGACAGTTGAGAGTTCATGAGAAGAACTATCCGACGCACGATTTAGAGCAAGCTGCGGTGATATTTGCACTAAAGCTATGGAGACATTACCTTTAGGGTGAGCGTGTTGAGATTTATACAGATCATAAAAGCCTGAAGTACGTCTATACGCAGAAGGAGCTCAACAAGAGGCAGAGACATTGGCTAGAGTTGATGATCGATTATGATATTGAGTTAAAGTACCACCCTGGCAAGGCGAATGTCATAGCAGATGCCTTAAGCAGGAAGCCCATGGCATACTTTTGACGACGCAGCGACAATTGCTAGAGGATCTCCATGAGCTTGGGATAGAGATTGTAATGCCAGGCATGGATGGACAGATGGCCAGTCTCGAGGTTCAGTCCACATTTATTGAGAGGATCAAGGCAGCCTTGCCTACAGATACGAGATTTAGACGATTGCGAGAAAGGACAGAGGCCGACATGCAAACAGGACTCAGGATTCATGGAGACAGAACGTTAAGGTGTGGAGATCGCCTATATGTTCCGAGCGGTGAGCTACGCCAAGAGTTGATGATCGAGACACATAGCTCGATTTATTCCATTCATCCCGGGGGTACGAAGATGTACCGAGACTTGAGGCAGCATTTCTGGTGGCATGGGATGAAGAGAGAGATTGCAAGATTCGTGGCAAAATATTTAGTTTGTCAGCAAGTCAAGGCTGAACATCAGAGGACTGCAGGATTATTGCAGCCGCTTTCCATATCCGAGTAAAAGTGGAAACACTTTAACAGGGACATCGTCACAGGATTCCTGCAGAGCCCTAGCGGGAAGGATGCAATTTGGGTTGTCATAGACAGACTCACCAAGTCTGCCCATTTCTTGCCCTTCAGAGTAGGGCAATCCACAGAGATACTAGCTGATATGTATATGAGACAGATAGTACGACTACATGGAGTGCCTAGCAGCATCGTATCGGCTCGTGATTCCATATTTACGTCACATTTTTGGCGGAGTATGCAAGAGAGCTTAGGAACTCGTCTCAAGTTCAGCACGGCGTATCATCCACAGACTGATGGACAGTCAGAGCGCACGATACAGATATTGGAAGACACGTTAAGAGCGTGCATGATTGATTTTGGAGGATCTTGGGAGGACCATCTAATATTAGTAGAATTCTCCTATAATAACAGCTACCAGGCTAACATACAGATGACACCTTAAGAGGCACTGTACGACAGGAAATGTAGGTCACCAGTTTATTGGAGTGACGTGGGAGAGCATCAGATACTTGGTCCAGAATTGGTGACACATACAATGGAGAAAGCCAAGCAGATTCAGAGCCACCTGCGTGCAGTACGGGACAGACGGAAATATTGGGCAGATGCGCCCCGCAGGCCATGGAGTTCAAGGAGGGTGACCATGTATTTTTGAGGATATCGCCTACTCATGGTACCATCAGATTCGGAGGCTGAGGCAAGCTGAGTCCGAGGTACATCGGACCCTTCGATGTGATAGAGCGCGTCGGAGAAGTTGCTTACAGATTGGCCTTGTCGCAGACACTTGAAGGAGTTCACGATGTCTTCCATGTATCTCAGCTGAGAAGGTACATACCGGATCCGAGTCATGTGCTTGACCACTCGGAGATCACCGTGGGTCCAAGCTTGTCATACCAGGAGGAGCCAGTAGAGATCCTAGACCGAAGCGAGAAGGTACTGCGAAGCCAGACTATCCCTCTAGTTCGTGTCGCATGGAGACATCACGCACCAGGTGAATCAACCTGGGAATGAGAGGACGATATTCGGCAACGTTTTTCCCATCTCTTCGAAGGCCTAGGTATGTGATAGTATTTATTTTATTCAATAGTTTTGATATATGTCTGTTTTAATTTTGAGGACAAAATGCTCTAAGGAGGGTATGTTGTAAACCCCCTCGACCAGAAATTAGGGTTAAATTATTTAATTAGCATGATTAGGGTTAATCTAATTTAATTATGATTAATATCTAGTATTATAAATACCTGTGAAATGATTGATTGTTTTAGGATACTACCTTAGCTGTTGCCCTAAAACAAATTCTACATATTTGGCCTAGACATGCTAACCTATCGTATTGAACCTAGAACAAACCCCGGATACTGACTTTCGTGCCTAATTTTAGTCGCACAAAAGTCGTTACAAACGTCCGTGCGCAAATTAATTAAATTGCGTAATTACGTTCGCTGCCCGTTCCAATTGACATTGAGACCCAACCTCAACCAGTTTTGACCAACCCAGATCGCGATATTATTGTACACTGAGCCTACTACACCAATGACCCTTGTCCAACCAAATTTAGACTCCTGGTTTTTAATTAAATTAAATTAGAAACACCATTATATTAATTAAGAATTAATTAACGTGGTGACCTAACCTAAATTAAATTGGACCCAACTCCAACCCAAACCCATATCCACACCCACAAGCCTCATATTAAATACCAAACACCATCATAGTCCAATGAGGAACACCAAACATGGTGTTTGGTCACATTAAATCCCTAATTCTAATTAATTGTGCAAATACCAAATTGTTAGGGGCCTAATTACAAAATTGCAATGAGGTGTCCCCCTCTCATTGGCCCAAACCATCATGGAGAAAAGAAATGGTCATGACCAATCATATGCATTTGGTTTCCCCCCCTTTCCTATGTACTTACATCAATTTATGTAGGGCACATCATAGCCCTACATTTTGAATAACTAAATCCTAGCCCTCCCCTCATCATGTAGAAGCTTCCCAACACCCCAACAAATTCCCACAGCCGGCCCTAACCCCTAGGCAGCCCCCCTCACTCTCTCTCCTACATATACCTACACTACAACTCATTAAAAGAGAAACCAAACCCTAAAAATACCAAAACCCTTAGTTCCTCCAAACATCAACCCGACCCCAACTCTCCACCCCGAGCCCGACGCCGGCCACTTGCCACCACCAGACGCCACCACACTAACCCGACACCTTCGCCGGACCGTCCCCCCACCTGCCACCACCGCCAACCACTCCTACGCCGCCGGCAGCTACCTCCCCAGCCGATGTAAACCCCCTCAATTTTATTCTGTAGATAGTTAGAGTGGACCAGGAAAATTTTTTTTATAGAAAATATTGAGGTTTAGAATAGAGTATATTTACCTAGAATTTTAATCTAATTAAATTAAAACCTTTGACGCGCGCTATCGTTGTCTATTTATTCGGAGCCCATTTTCAGCCCATAAATTCTGTACAAATATTGTACACTCGACTCAACTCGCCAAATTAGGCACTGGACTTTTCCGTCTCAAAAAGTCAGATCCCGTTGTGCTCTAAATTAATTGCACAATTTTTCGAATCCGAAATTCATATTTAATTCTGTGTCGGACACCTGTGTCGTTACCCTCGATTTTGGGGTACCAACTTAACCCGTTGAGCCGGACCAACTAAAGGGTCCAAGACTGACTCCAAGCCCCCACCATTTTTGGCCTTTGCGCCGTTTCCGGATTTTGACCCCGTGGGCCCCAATTAAATTAAATTCGCGGGACGCGTTATCTTTAATTAAATCGGGATTTACCAACTTTGTAAATTCTGTTTTAATACTAAATTAATCCCAATGCCCTTCAAATTAGACCCGCGCCCGACGCGCAACACCCCCTCACCATGACAATTTTTAAATATATTTTTCTCCGCAATTTTTGCGTCATTTCATGTGTCCATGCAAATTCCCGAATTTATGGAGACTTATTTGCAATTAATAAAATTGTTGGCAACATCCCATTGGTCATGATTAATTGAGAGGGTCCCAATATAGGGTCCCAATCTCACCCACCTATTCCTCACATGAAGAAACCCTCTCCTCTTCATGTTAAATCTCATCCACCCACTTTGAATGGATGGATCCCAACCCTCCATCCATTTCCCAATCCCCTATAAAACAACACCTCACCCCCTTCACTCCTCCCAAGCCGGCCCTAATCCCAATGCCTAGAGAATCCCCCTACTTTCTCTCTCCTCCTTCCTCAAAATAACCACAGCCAACATCCCTCTTCTTCTTCCTTTACTCTTCTTCTTCATTCTTCTTTCTTCTTCCTGATGAATGCTCTCCGGCCGGCGACTGAACCTTCTCCGACGTGTGGCTGTTCTCCGGCGACTGACACCCCACACCCTGACCCGCCTACTGCCGGTAACGCCGCTGCTCTCCGGCGCCGGCTGTGCGCCGCATCCTGTCCGGCGACTGGACGCTGCTGGACCCGCAGCACAGCCCCGCCCCGAGTAAGTTCCTCCTCCGACCGGTCCGCCGTGCAGTCACTTCCCCCCCCCACGCGGCTCTGGCGGTGCACCTCCCTGTCTACTGCTACGGCCCCGACCAGCCGACCAACTCTTCCACTGTGCGGTTGCCCTCCGCCCGAGCTGATCTGCTGCTCCGGCGAGCCGCGAGCTCCTCCGCCCGATCTGCTGCTCCGGCGAGCCGCGAGCCTCTCCACCTGAGTTACTATGCCGGCGAGCCCCCCTGAGCTGCTGTTTCCCCGACCGGTCTCCCTCAATTTCCGGCCAGCGAGTTCTGCTCCGGCGAGCTGTCCCTCCACGACCCGGCCAGCGCTACCTCCCCCACCTCGCTGTCGTTTTCCCTCCAGGCAACCACCCTACGGATCGTTGCCTCCACCACCTCCAGTTGTTTTTCGACCAGCACCTCCTCGCTCCGGCCGTTTGGGTATACTCCTCCCCCTCTCTCTCTTGTTTTATAATTTCAGAAGTTTAATATCAATATTAAATAGGATTTATTTATACATATCTGGATGTGTAAAATGTTGGCTAGGGTTGTGTTATAGCATGTTGTTACCTATAGTTAGAGTAGCAAAATGACCATATGTTAACTATGGGATTAAGGATTTTCTTGGCTAAGTTTAATTGAGGACTAATGTGCCTGTGGAAGTTAAATAACTTAAAGAATGGGTTTAAGGAGGTTGACGTGTTTTAAAATAGATGTATTATAGTATTCATGTATCTTGCGTTGTGCAAGGTTGGCTTCGGATATGGAGATGTGTTTGGGTTTTAGTTTCATAAGTTGTGAAATAGAATTAAGGATATACACTAAAGTAGAGATGCTGGGGTATGGTATTGGGATTATGATTTAATACATGCGCTTTTGACTATGGTTGTTGTGCTTGAAATTAAACACTGAGGAGAAACGATGAATATTAATTATTGCTTGAGTTTAGACGTCAACGCACATTGAGGATAGGATAAGGTTGTGATTAACCAAATATCATAATTGAGGATTTGGGCCTGATGATATTATACAGGAGTTTGATTTTGAGATAGGTATTATTCGGATCAAGGATCAGAGATGGAGGACTGTAAAACTTATTATATAACTATTTGAGTTGGGTTTTAGTTTAGTTGTAGTTGCGTGTCGCATCCCTGTCTGTCGTGGAACAGATTATTGATTATTGGTTTGTATCTCCTCTCTAGGTACTGCGGGATCTGAGAACTTGGGCGCGGTACCGGGACCCCGTCACCAGCAGTCGCACGCAGGCAAGTGTACCTTGCCACCCAGTATTTCAGTTTACAGATATTGTTTTCTTATTGTACATTGTGCGCTTGTTTACGTTGATGTTCGATATTCCGTGTCCGGTTCACAACCGGGTGTTGACTTTCGACTTAACGACCTAGAATTATTCTGATGTTTCATAGAACCTCGATGCACGTACCAGAGTACATCGATACCCAGGACACACTTATACACTGTGTTCGTGCCAGATTCCTGTATCCTGATACTGACATCATGACCAGAGACTGGGACGACCTTAGGGTCACTGTGATCGTGCCAGATTCCTGTATCCTGATACTGACATCATGACCAGAGACTGGGACGACCTTAGGGCCGCGTCTGTTGAGTTATTCCTTGTGTCGAGACTGTTAGATAGAGGTTCAGGGTCAGCGCACTATCGCTGACCGCTTGGGAAGGGGAAGACAGTTACTAGACGTTTGGGCTACTCTGCACGCACTTATATATGTACCTATTGTGATCCTGTTTGATAGTGTAGTGGTAACACCCGTGTGTCTCTGTGCTCGGAGCTGCGGTACGACCCGTGTGTCTCTGTGTTCGGAGCTGCAGTTTTATTTTGGACAGCCCACGCGTCGAACGTTGTCTTTAAACTGAGTCACACTAGTTGGTTATGATAGAGTACCCTGTCGTGCACTTGTACTTTCTGTTTACTTGGCATGTTGTATTTCTGTACCTTGTTACGTCCCTCTGAGGACCTGGTTCCCTGCCAGTTTTGCAGCATAGATGATTACGGAGCATTCGGAGTTGCTATTGCAGTTGCAGGTCTTGCGGGCATGGTACAGGTACTCACATTATATCTACCGGCATTATAGTTATCTTACCTTGTTTATTTCACCTGCTGTTGTAGCCTAGTTTTTATAGACTCATACTTATTCTCGAGTCTATTCGAGTCAGTGTGTTATTTGGGCGGCCGACTCTAGCACATTTAGCCCTTTCTTGTATACTGATGTACATTGTGGGTTGAGACATAGAGGTTTACATTTATGGAATATCTAGATAGTGCCCTTTTATATTACAGCTTATACGTATTCGAGTCAGACCGGAGTCTGGTCGAATGCGTAGCTGGCGTGTCACGTATTCCTGGTCCTACGTATTTTGGGACTGGGGCGTGACAGCCGACCACACCGACTCGGGCCACACCATCCCGCACAGCACAGCCGACCGCCCTTCCTCTTGGTACTCCGCCACCACCGCACCTTCGGCCACCAAACTCCGCCGAGCCCTCCCCCAGCCAGTCCTCTTCCTCCCCGTGAAGTTTCAGCCGATGCCGCCACCACCTCGAGGAGTTATCGAGCCCGCAGCGTTGGAGCCGTGCTGAGCCGCTGCTGCTGCCGACCCTTCCCCGCGCGACGCCGGAGCGCCGTCCGGCCACCCCCGCCGGCGACAATCCACCACCAGACTCCCCTCGACCCGAGCGTCGATTAGGTATAATATTTTATGTATAATTATTAGTAATTATGCATGTATTTTAGGTTGCAAGCTGTTATATATAAGGATCTCGTGTATTCAGTATTTAAATACGTATATTATATGTATTCTAAATGTATATATTATTTTTTGTATTCAATAGTATTTAAAAGTATATATATACTATAAATACTTTCTGACTGTAATGTATAAATAAGGTATATATTTATAAATGCCTAATTAATAATGTTATGTATATGTATACATAGTATATATATGAATACTTGATATAAATACTTTAAATACCATAAGTGTATATGTGTATATGTATATATATATATATGTATATATATATATACAAATAAATGTTTATTTTTGAAATATAAATAATGTATGTATGTATGTGTATTTTAATATATAAAGAATATTAAATGTATAATACAAATTATGTTTAAATACATTTCTGGAAATTAAGTATATGTAATATATTTTATATATAAGTACTTATACGTATAAAGTATCTAGTATGTATATGCATATATATATATATATATATATATATATATATATATATATATATATATATATATATATATATATATATGTATATATATATATATATATATATATATATATATATGTGGGTATATATTCTTAATACACATTTCTTTATTTTTGTGTATAAATATATGTATAAATATGTACGTATTTTTGTGTATTTAAAAACATTAGAAAATAAAATGAGAGTATATAATTACGTATGTATTTTATGTAGTATATTTGTTCACATAAATATGGTAATATATGGGTCTATGTATTAAGTCATAAATATAGTAATGTGTGCTTATAAATATTACTAAATATATGTATATATTATGAGCAAAATTATTAAAGTATTACTAATTAATACGTAAGTACTATTTGTGTACTATTAAACATAGATATTTTTCTAAAATAATTAAATAGGATATAGTGTATATGCATATATTAGTGTTAGACCCTTGACAGCTGTAAATACAAACAGTGTGTCTTAGTCGTGCTTTTGTAGCGACTAATTTGGTCATTACTATATCCTATATAGGATTGCTGAACACTACTGCCGAGGCATCAGGAGCAGGGCTTTGGATTTCGCAGCTACCCGGGGCAGGCAAGTATACCTTGCCTTGTTGTACTATTTATATTCAATTATTGTTGGTTACATATTTATTCATTATATAAATGTGCGCGTCCGAGCAGACTCGGGTGCAGTCAATGAAGGCGTTGACGTTAGGAGTAGTATCTGACTTAGTGTCTAGTAGACCCACCTAAAGTTGTGAAGTTATTGATATAACTTCCCAGGCCTTGACACGTATCATTACACGTCACAGAGTGAGTTCATGTAGGGACGCGTGCCTCATGCGCGACTGACCATCAGTATGAGCAACACGTGTAGCGGTTTGTAACTCAGTTGTTTATTTCATAGAGACTTGCATCATAGTATGAGATGTCCATGTCATTTTCATGATTTGTACATCTACATTGGGCGGGAAAGACATCTAGTAGGCGCATGGGACACCCCCCCTGATATATACTCAAGTTACCATGCTCTTCGGAGATGGGGATTACGGTATATATAGCGAGTTACCATGCTCTTATGAGATGGGGAGTTGCAACATATTTCGGGTTACCATGCTATTCGAAGATGGGGAATTGCAACATATTTCGGGTTACCATGCTCTTCGGAGATGGGGAGTTGCAACATATTTTGGGTTACCATGCTCTTCGGAGATGGGGAGTTGTAATATGTTTCAAGTTACCATGCTCTTAGGAGATGGGGATAGCATCAATGCCCTTAAACGGGGGCATATGTGGCATATACTAGCCAGTCCCGACGATTGGTGAATTACGTCAGCATATGTCTGAGCCTACACACTCCCATGCGTACTACCAGGTCCTTAAATTGTATTCACTTAGATGGTTAGCACACCCCCCTTTATTTACTTAGTACTTACTTTATGGCATGTATTTTTTTGTATCTTGTTACGTCCCTCTGAGGACCTGGAACCCTTCCAGGTTGTTTGTGCAGTTGCAGGATACTTGATCTGATAGAGTGTGGACATCATTGCAGGTATATTTACATTTCCAGCTATTTCAATCTTGTATTACTTTCCATTTTATTCTGCTTATATAGCCTAGTATTTATAGACCTATATTGTTCTTCTGGTCTATTCGAATGGATGTATTATTGGGCTGCAGACTTATGATGCGTATCGTTCTTTCTTGAGATTACTTATCCTGGATTGAGATCTAGATTTAGTTGTTGTATATTAGCAATAGATTATTACTTGGATCACTTGACCATGGACAGCGTAAGTGCAATTCGTCGGGTCCATTAAATTGGAAAGCCCTACGGAGTCGTACCAGCTGGCCATTGCCACGTGTCTGATCTCATAGATTTTGGGACTGGGGCGTGACAATGGTCGATGTTGGAGGATGACCGTTTGCCTTTATCAGAGGCCGAGATCATGATCCCATTATCGTGTGCCTTCTGACTATTGTCCTCCGCAGCTACCGTTGAGATAATGAACGAGGGCCAATCATGGAACTGATATGGTCCTGTGAACACCGAGATCACGGGGAGAAGGTTCTTCCTGCAGATGTCCACCAATGTCGAGTCTGGAACTCCTGGAGGCATTTGGAAAGTGGCTTGACGAAAACGTTCGATGAAAGTGCGAACATTCTCTTTTTCCTTCTGCTGGACTTCGATGAGAGAGGACATAGACATGTCCATCCCTCCTTCGTAGAATCGCGTGAAGATTAATGCCTTGAAGTCTTCAAAGAAAGTAATGCAGTTGTCCGCCAAACTTCGGTGCCACTGATAAGCTACCCCCGAAAGACAGCCTTTAAACACCCGAGTGAGGAGGGCGTCGTTCCCTTGTAATAACACCGTCATCATACTGAAGTAGTTCATGTACTTACTCGGTAACGTTTTTCCTTTGAACAAAGACATAGTCTGTGGTTTGTATCTAGGAGGGAAAGGGACCTCTTTCCAGATAGCTGGGTAAGGTTGGTTGATTCCCAATTTCTTGAGCTGATCTTTGTGCTTTATGGCATCAAATTGGGCTTTCAACTCCCGTACTACCTGCATCGGATCTTCAGCCGGTGGTGGGACCACGGAGTGATGAGGAATCGATTGCATCGCGACTCCGACGGAAGGCAATACATTCTCCGTGTGAGGAAGCGGAGGAACTGCTGACTCCTGATCTAGAGCAGGCTCTTGGATTGCGTTGGATTGTGGTAAGTCCACCCCCACACGTATCTGAGTTGGAGGGTTCGACGCTTGAGCTATAGCAGCTGTGTGTTGAGTCAGCATCATCTGGTGCATGTTCTCCATCATGGATTATATTTTTTTCAGAGATGTCTCCAGTATAGTAATGCGCTGCTCAGCGCTCCCAAGCGGGGAAGCTTCCCCGCGTTTATCTCCAATGGCATAAACTCCCATCTCCCTGGATGTTATTGAAAGATTAGTATAGCTCTACGAAGTATCGATGTAAAGCAGCGTAAAAAGAGGACTTCAGAGCCTTCAATGTGTAATCAGAGCTTCTCCGCCAAGCGCAACGTGAAATATAGGCTCGAGGACCATCCGCGTAGGGCAGTATGTCCAGACTGCTTCAGCGTAAACAGGGTGCTTCATCGCCTTTATGGCGTAAAACTTATCCTCTTTCAATGCAGCATTGAAGTATACGAGGGACGCTTCGTATTCCCTGTAATGAACCTGTCAGATCCTACAATGAACCTGAATTCTCGACTTCTGACAAAGGGATACTGCTCGACTACCCAGGCGACGGCTATAATGATAGTGCGGTATTGCAACCCAGGCAGTCATTTACTGCCATTTCCCTTGCGTAAACCGCTTTTACGTACACAGAGGAATATGCTGCCTAGTTTTACACAGGCAGATGAGAGCTCCTTACGCTCCGCGGAAGACAAACCGCCTGCCACGTCAAAACTGTACTTCGTACGGGACTCGAGGCGTGTCTCTGCATTTAATGCACAGTACGGTGACAGGCCCTCAAGGCACATCTCTATAATTAATGCGTCGAATACTGACAGATGCCTGAGGCACGTCTCTGCGTTTGATGCACAGAAGGGTGGCAGACCTTCAAAACACGCCTCTGCATTTATTGCGCGGGATGATGGCGGATCTCCATATTTAATACAGGAAATTTGATTAAATGTTACCGAACCGTCGTTTAGTGACATCCCCTTTGCGAGAGCTGCTCCTACGCATACAAGGGAATACGCTACCTAGTTTTACACAGGCAAACATGAGCTCCTTACGCTCCGCTGAAGACGAACAGACTGCCACGACAGCGGTTACTCTTTGCACAGGGTTCAAGGTGCGTATCTGCATTTAATGCGCAGAACGATGACAAATCTTATAGAAAAGCATCTGCATTTAATGCACAGGATGGGGGCAGATCTCTGCATTTAATGCAAGAGATCTGATTATCTCCAAGAGCCATAAATTCGGCTAAAATGTCCACATTATCACTCTGGCACGCTACGCAGCGGCTTCTACGCCTATTCAGCTTTGGTGCCTGCTCGGCTTCTACGCCCATTCAGCTTCGGTGCTTGCTCGGCCTTCTGTGCCTGCTCGGCTTCTATGCCCACTCGGCCTCTATGACCACTCGGCTTCTACGCCTACTCGGCCTCTATGACCACTCGGCTTCTACGCCTATTAGGCTTCTATGCCGGTTTGATAACTATTTGGCTTCTATGCCATGGTGACAGACATTGGCTTCTATGCCAACCTCTTCTACACGAGGGATACCTACCTACGTGGCTTTTACGTCGTGATCTTCGTAGCGATTATACGCATTTTGTCCCTTAGTTGGACCCGCATCACACGCTCATTCAAAGGATCATATATACGCAAACATTGGTTATTTTAACCATTATGTAAAAGGGTATTGTACTTTCCACTACTCGATTTTTACACCGATTGAGTGATCACTGTCACTAAAACTCTATAAATAGAGACCTCTATCAACAAAGGACAAGGTCAACAAATTAGAAGGTCGAGGAAATTGGTTGGAAAATTGATCAAGAGATTCAGTACCAGATCCAACAGCCGAGAGAGAGAGAGAGAGAGAGGAGAATCTGGAGTTCAGGCAAAGGGAAGGGATCGACGACTTTGGCATCGGACATTCACCCTCTTCAGCAACCCTCGAAGCTGCTACCTGTCTTCCACGGTACTTCTTCAATATCGTGTGGTCCAAGGGCTAAAGTGATCGACTGCAGATCAGACACCTATAGCAATATTTACCTAGATTAAATAAATTGTACTTAGACATCCTCGTGTAGGATCAAATTTGTACAATCTTGTTTGTAAACATAAAAGAAGGGCGGGTCTTCGTACAAGACCTCGTTTTTCGCATTCATCAAATCTTTTCTCGTTTATATTATCCTAAAATAAGATGGCAACTCTGCTGGGGACATCTTTCTCTTCTGATGAGGAAGCTATTGCTCAACACGATACGGTATCCGTGGGATCCGTGAAGAAGACACTGGTCGTCCAGTTCGGCCAGTCTGCCTACGAAGATATGCTCCGAACAAAGGGCAGCTCTCACTCTCTCTCTGTCCAAAATAACAGGAAGCTGCGAAAGGTCTGGATGCCCAAGACATCCTCTACCATTCCTGTGGACTCTCCGATCTCTCCGATCTCTCCGACCAATGAGGTTGTAGCATTGCTCCCTCCGCGTCCTGCACGTAAAATTCAGTCGCCTGTCTTTGACAGAACCGACAAAACTTCTGGCAATACCTCAGCGCTAACCCAGAAGTATACTCCGCGCTCTGCGCGTGAAATTTAGTCTCCCGTCCCTAGCGGAATAGACAAAAATTCTGATAAAGCCTCAGGGCCAAATCAGAAGTACAAGACACGCTCCACGCGTAAAACAACATCTGACCTCTACGGAGAACCAGATGATCCCTGTGATCTCCGTAAGGGAAAGCGAGCGGCGGACTACTCAACTTCTCGACCTTTACGCCAGTAAGTTAACAATCTACACGCCCTCCGAATTATGCGAGACGCTGATGGCCGACTGAGGACATCCTCAGCTTTACGCCAACCAGAGCGAAGCTCCAAATTACTCCAGGCGAAGTCCCTAGGCGTAAAGAAGGCTCCAGTTGCGGAAAGACACCCTCCTCGGGGATTATCCGCCACCCAGATGGCCAACCTGTTGTATACGGGTGGCACAGGGAAGACTATGGTTCCCATCATCCGCATGCCCACCAATGGGAACAGAAGGAACAAGCCATCATCTTCCTCTTCTGCAACTCCTTCTGACCTGCGGAATTATCTGATCCAGAAATGCAAAGACAAAAGTCATAAACAGACTTTAGTTCCCCTAACGGTCAAACACGGGGAGATCTTATGGGAAGATACATCAACGTCTAATATCGTCATGACAGGTGGACCACACGAAGATTCCATCTTTATTATTCTACCAACTCGCGACGATCAGCATCCAATAATCTTCGGTCACAGACGGAACGCCCCGATCATACAGGAAGAATTTCGCGAGTCTGAAACTGGCATGATACAAACCCACAGATATAGGCCGCAAGCATTAAATATTATGCAAAGCATGGGTTATGATTTGAAGCTGAAACAAGGCCTCAACTATGGAAAAGGTAGACGAACACCAGAACGTGGTAATTCTCACCATCAACAAGCTCGTTTCGGGTTGGGATATACTGCATCTCTAACAAGACCCAAAACTTCAAAATCTAATCCTGGACAACCAGAGGCAGCTCCTGCTAAATTAGTTTCTGTGGCCGGAGGCCACGGCATGTCTGGGGGTAACGTACCCCGACGAAGAACCTACAACGTGTCCCTGATGCCACAGTGTGATGGAGGTGGTCCCAAACATCACTTTCACTCAAGAGGACATGCTGTTAAAACATAATAGGCATGACAGACCCCTTTACCACACCGGGTACGTCGGTTCCATGGAGATCGACCAGATTCACATAGATCCGGGATCCTTAATCAGCATCATTCCTCATAGTCTGCTCAGACCACTGAGGATTCCTACCAGCGAACTGGCTTACACCACCACTACTATCGTGGGTTTCAACGCCGGAAGAAGTAAGCCGTTGGAAAAAATTCTCCTGAAGATCCAGATTGGCAATCTCAGATCGGTGGCTACATGCTACGTCATTGATTCAGAGGTGTCCTACAATATCCTGCTGGGAAGACCATGGATCCATGACCACAACATCGTTCCTTCGACTCTACATCAATGCTTCAAATATGTAGACGCCCAAGGGACAGTACAAACGGAGGTTGCCGACGTAAACCCGTTTAAGGGAGTAGAATCCTACTACTCTGACGCCATGTTATACTCTCATGATTACACGGAAGAAGTGTCAGCGCAAGCAGAGAAGGAATCCCACCGGGAGCCTGAAGAGCCTTCTGCCAAGCAACCTCTGTCAATCAAGGTGAAAGGACAGACTACCCGTCCAAAAGCCACAGAGCCTATGCTATCCACTTGAACAAGACCAGGTCAGGGAAAGCGGGTGATCCTCTAGTGATCACTCTGAGACAGCAGCCTCCGCCCTTAATCATCAACTTTCGGCGCAACAAGTAGCCGAGTGATGTAAATGCAACCAGAAGTGCGGTTTCTGATAATAATAAAGGACCTCTTTTCCAGTATATCGACGCTCGGATTCCAAATCAGGAATCCTCTCCCCATAATGATATAGAGCCTATAGCACAAAAATTCTTGGCAGTTATTTATTTCTATCATCCACACATATGGGAAGTGGCATCATCATACAATATCACCACGACGTATGGACCACATGAGAATTCTATCTTCATTGTTCCACCTGCATGCAACGGTCAGCGTTCAATAGTCTTCGGCCGCATGTGCAACGAACAGACTATACAAGAGGATTCCTTTGATGACGACTCTGGTGAAATGCAAGTTCACAGGTACAGCCCGCAAGCCTTGAAGATCATGCAAAATATGGGTTACAACTTGAGGATGGAACCAGGTCTCAACTACGGGAAAGGAAGACGAACACGCTGCTCGGCAATCCCCACTATCAACAAACCCGTTCCGAGTTAGGGTGTGCCACCTCCCTCATGACTTCCAAGTCGAACGAGAATATCTTTTCCTCTTTTCAAGATGGCTCATCGCCCTCCGGCTCATCTCATGCCCTCGAGCAAACATTATCAGCAAATATGGTAGCGACGGATTCCTTCGAATCAGACGACAAGAATCCGAACCATTCGAGAATGACGCTTGGGCTCAGCAGATGGAAACACAATGGGAGTTCCGCTTCGAGCAGAGAGAACCTTCCAATAAAGATGAAGTTATCCAGATTGACGTAGGGGATGAACTTTCACCAAAGCCAATATTTATCAGTAACGACCTTTCCGAAGAAGAAAGGGAAGAAATTACCCAGCTGATAAGAGAATATATCGACGTCTTTACGTGGAATTATGAGGATATGCCAGTTCTTGATCCAAAGGTGGCTACTCATAAACTCAACATACTGCCCGATTCAAAGCCTGTGAAGCAGCACCAACGCCGGTTCCGCCCGGACATGATAGACGCCATTGAAGCTGAAGTCAAGAAGTTAATAGCCTGTGGCTTCATCCGTGAAGAACAACATCCCGACTGGGTCGCCAATGTTGTCCCGGTCATGAAGAAGAATGGGATAGTATGGATCTGTATCGATTACCGAGATCTGAACGCAGCCTGCCCCAAGGATGAATTCCCTCTTCCCATCACAGACGTCATGATCGACAATATATGCGATTTTGAACGCATGTCTTTCATGGACGGATTCTCGGGATATAATCAGATCAAGATGCATCCTAAAGACGAGAAGCATACCGCCTTCCGGACACCACTGGGGATATACTGCTATACGGTCATGCCCTTCGGGTTAAAGAACGCCGGGGCTACTTACCAACGAGCTATGAGTGACATATTCCATAAGCATTTACGCAAGACAGTGGAGTATTACGTGGACGATGTAGCTATCAAAAGCCGCCTCAGGGATAATCACATCCGAGACTTGAAGACAGTATTTGAATTGATGCACCAACATCAACTCAAAATGAACCCTACAAAGTCCTTTCTGGGGGTATCTAGCGGCAAATTTTTGGAATTTGTCATCACCGCCAAAGGCATTCAAGTGGACCCTGATAAAGTCAAGGCCATCTTAGAAATGCGACCGCCCCACAATCTAAGGGAACTCAGGGGATTTCAAGGTCGTCTGGCTTATATCCGAAGATTCATATCCAACCTCTCCGGGAGATGCCATCCCTTTTCTCGTCTCATGAAAAAAGTTGTATCCTTCGTATGGGACGAAGCCTGTCAGCAAGCGTTCGGAGATATCAAGCGCTACCTCACTAGACCGCCAGTTCTGGTACCTCCCATCATAGGAAGACCATTCGTGCTATATGTTCGAGCAATGGATCATTCTATGGGAGCTCTCCTCGCACAAAAGAACGATATGGGCCACGTGCAGGCTATTTACTACCTCAGCAGGGTGATGGTCAGAGCCGAACATCGGTACAATCTTGTGGAGAAAGAATGCTTGGCTCTGATGTTCGCTATTCAAAAAATGCGACACTATGTCACGGGCCAAACCATTCATATCATCTCCAGGATCAATCCTCTTCGGGTACTGATGAGCAAGCCAAATGTCCTTAATTCCTGACTCGCGACTTGGGCGATGTTATTAACGCCATATAACATGGTGTACGTCCCTCAAAAGTCCGTCAAGGGCCAAGCATTGGCTGACTTTCTAGCTGCTCATCCGATCCCAGAGGCCTCCAAACTGTACGAGGACATTTCCGACGAAGTTGCAGAGTATAATTCCGTAATGGAAGGTGATGCATGGCAACTGTTCTTCGATGGCGCCTCCAGGACTGGTCCCAGGGGAAACGTGGTTTCGGGAGTAGGGATCGTCCTAGTCACTCCTGATAAACTCATCATCTACCAAGCATATTCTCTTAGCGAGCCATGTTCTAATAATGTGGCAGAATACAACGCTCTACTAATCGGGATCCAAGTCGCTAAAGAGCTGGGGGTCGAATCTCTGGAAGCCTTCGGTGATTCTCTGCTGATCGTCAATCAAGTCAGAGGAATATATGAAGTCCAAAATCCCGACCTCGTCCCCTATCACCGAGTAACGGTCGAGATAGCCATGACATTCAAAGGATTCTTCCTTGAGCATGTACCTCGGTCTCAGAATCTGGAAGCTGATGCCCTAGCCAGTCTAGCTGCAGATTTAGCTACCCCTATAAGAAGGCAGAATTCGGTAATCCTTCTTAATAGAGACCTATTCTGTGTGAAAAACAACTTTTACATCGAATACAGCTACACGGTGGACACAGATCCTCGTAAGAGAGACTGGAGAAGTCCCTTTATAGATTTCGTAGCATACAGAATCTTGCCAGAAGATCCTAAAGAAGCAATATCTGTCAAAAGACGATCATTACGCTTCTATTTCGATGCATCGTCACAATGCCTATATCGTCGGTCTTATGACGGGCTATTATTACGATGTCTCTCTGGTGATGAAGCACAGCGGATTGTCCGTGAGGCTTACGACGGCGTGTGTGGGGCGCATCAACCCGGTCCTAAGCTACAGGATCGTATCAGGAGAATGGGCTATTACTGGCCCACTATGATCGCAGACGCAATCCAGTATGCCAGACGATGCAGGGCTTGTCAGGTCCATGCAGACTTCATACATCAAACGTCCGAATATCTACATCCTACGGTTGTATCCTGGCCTTTCGAAGCATGGGGCATGGATATCATTGGTCCTATTCACCCGTCTTTTTCCAGAGGTCACCAGTTCATACTGGCCATCACGGATTACTTCTCCAAATGGGCAGAGACGATCCCTCTTGCTGAGGTAAAGACATCTAATGTGACCAGCTTCATCAAGTATCACGTCATTTACCACTTCGGGGTTCCCCGAAGGATAATCCATGACAACGGGCCTCAGTTCATCAGCCATGCATTTTACCGATTATGCGATAAAAATCGGATACAAAATGTGGCCTCCACGGCATATTATCCAGCTGCTAATGGGTTGGCAGAAGCCTTCAACAAAACCATTATCAAACTCTTGAAGAAGTTCGTCTCTTCAAACAAGAGAGATTGGAATAAAAAGCTGGGAGAATATCTCTGGGTATACCGCACAACGGTACGAGCACCGACAGGTTGCACGCCATTCTCATTGGTCTATGGGAGTGAAGCAGATCTCCCCATCGAGATTTAAATTCCGTCACTCAGGATAGCCGTGGCCAACTAGTTAAATCAAGAAAAGAATGACCTTTTAAGGCTTCAAGAGCTCGAAGGATTAGACGAGAAATGCCTCCAAGCTCAGCAGCGCATCGCGCTCTACCAAGCACGCATTTCCAGAACGTTTAATCAAAAAGTAAAAAAAAAAGTGTTCAAAGCCGGCGAGCTAGTTTTGGCTGGAAGAAGGCCGATGATTCTTACTCACAGGAGTAAAGGCAAATTCCAGCCCAAATGGGAAGGCCCTTACGTGATCGAGACAACGTTCTCAAACGACGCTTACAGGTTAGCCCAGCCTAATGGAGACCTGCTAATGGCTCCTATCAATGGCAAATTCTTGAAAAGGTACTATGCTTAAACCTCCTCTGCACAAGTGGAATAAGGTGATCTCATTCTGACAAAACTACTTCCAAAACGAAACTAATTGGATCATATTCTGTCATGTCCATATGACCTCTGAATAGATTTGCTCTGCTAAAACTTACCGAAAGTATATCACGTCCATACTACCTCTGATATCACTTTTACCCAAACCTGTCATTTACATTCCGAAATGATAGGTCCACAAAGTCAGATAAAAAGCCTCTTTATTATTCCCAGAAAAGAGCAACAGTACATTGAAAAGCAAAAGCAAAAGTACATCATGAAGGGGGAGCGGTCAGGTCACGAAGCTGCTGCGCCAGTACGGCTATCCTCTCAGCCCCGGAATCCAAGACATCAGCGCGGACCCGCTCCAACCGTGTCTCGTCATCTATCAAGAGGGACAGTTTGGCTCTAGCCCAAAGGAGACCGGCACGGGCGACTCCTGCACTCGCCAAGTTCTGCTGTGCTGCGACCAGTCGGCCATTCACCACATCTAGACCTTCCGACGACTGAGAAGCCCACTCCTTTGCCTGAGCAAGCTTTGTCTCTAGTTTGCGGACCCTCGCTACAATGTCGTCATGCTCGGCCTGGCACTTCGTTTGAAGGGCGAGAGTCTCCTCCAAGACGACTTTCCCTTTATCCATCTCCTGCTGATTGGTCTCGATGAATTTATTCAGACCTTCCTTCTTTTCAACAAGATACGCAGTCAAGGAATCATATCTGGCCTGGACCAGAGCCTCAATATTGCCTCGAGCTAGCTACAGGTATTTGTTAATGGGTTGCTCCAAGCCATTAACCATCGCCTCCAGCGCGTCAGCTACCCCGGCATCACCGAATTCCCTGACCGCCTCTATCGAGAACCAAGAGGACCTCTTCAGCGACGCAAAGTCCTGCTTCTTCGCCAACACCATTGACATTAGCGTTCTCAAAGTGGTATAGAAGATCCCGGTGTACTACTCGGTCAGCGCAACTAGGTCCGCATGAACGCGGGGAGTGTCCGCGATGGTGGCGACTTTCCCCCAGGAATTACCACAGACGAGGTCGCCACGGCCGTCGCCTCAACAGGAGGTACGACAAAGGAAGAATCACCAACACCGGACGAAGTGACCGGCGTACTCAAAAGAGGCACTGTCGCAATGATAGGCTCGTCCTCCTCTTGAGATATCTCAAGAGTCTCCTCGACAGGCAAGCCAGCACCCGAAGAGGTCTCCTCATCAAAATCAGGTACCTCCGTGTCCCCACTAGAACCTGACACAGAGCCAACGGGCGCATCTACATCACCCTCTCCGAAGAGTTCTTCCCCTGAAAAGAAGATAAAAGGAAGTTAATATCAATGCAATATTAATTTTCCCAAAGAAAAGGCATAAAAGACAATATTTACCCCTGGCCGACGGCATATACGTCGCATCTGCAGCCTGTACAGCTAAATTATTTCTTAATAATGCTAGGCGAGCTGTCATACCTGGAGAAAGGGGGCTGCGAACTGACACTGGCAAGTAGTCCTCCTCAAAATCCAACCGAGGCTCATCGGCTGGAATCGTGCTAGGTGCGCTCGCAGGCACGGCAGAAGACCCTCCCGATGCCGATCCGACTAGAGGTATACGAAACTTTATTATACTCAGCCCCGAAGGCGACCTCGTTCCACTACCTGAAGCAGTAGCAGCGACGGCGGCATCCAGCTGAGATTCTCCGGCACCACCAGCCGGAACTGTGGAAGATCCCTCTCTAAAAGGCGAGGAACCTCCAATCAAAGAATCGTCCCCAGCACGGGGAGATGCAAGCTCACCTCCAGGAGCATCAATCCCAAGAATCCGGAGAGAACGATTTACCGTCTTCTTCTTCCTCTTACGAGGGGAAGCTTCCTTGGGAGCAAGAGCCCTTCGCTTCCCAGAAACTACCAAAGCCCCTGCAGGCGGAGGTACTTCACCCCTAGGGACCGACACCAGAGGCTCATCCGAGGTAACAGACTCCTCACCCTCGTCGGAAGAAACCGAGGGGACTTCAACTCTTCCCCCAGGCTTGGAAGAGGGCACCCTAAAGCTTCCATTTATATCAAAATCGCGATGGAAGGTGTTCGTTGCCACATAGAACTGGGCATACGAATGTAGGATGCGCAGCTCCATGGAGAGTGTGATAACCGGCACGATAAAAATTGCCCCAGTGCAGCCCATGATAAAATATTGCTATCCCCTCACTCCATCAATGAGTCCACCTCTGGACCTGAAGCTGGTGACGGCATTGCCCACGTGCAACTGATCATACCTGAACTACCGGGCAAACCGACTGGGCAAGTAGGGCTCCAGGAAGCAATAATCTTCGCTTCTGTACAGCAGATGGGATGGTCTAATGCAGACCAACCAGTTAAAAGCTTCGGGAGAAAGAATGGTCTTCTCTCTACCCGAATCCTCGAGCCTAATCCCCGACTGATTGCGATGTACAGGAGGGACGGTGCAGAAAAGCTTCCAACTATGACTGAAGCCTAGCGCCCGTCGACAGTCTATAACCGTGTTCACGTTCCAGGAAGACTTCCGATAGTTCAACAAGAAACTACCCCCCGAACTACTGCCCCCATCGGGAGACATCACCCGGGGGTTATGGAGAATTAACCACCCCATCAAATACAGGTATGGTAATTCTATCCTGGGAAAGCTATCACGCCAAATTTTATCGACGAGCAGCCCGTCAATCATGGCCCTCAGGCTAGCTTGTATACGGCACACCATGGCAGGTAGCAAGCCCAGTCTTGCCCCGAACACCAGACGCACTGCAGGCCATAGCGTGTTGCGGTGAAAGCGGTCCGCAAATGCGATGCCAGGCACTACTACTCGGCGTAGCCATATGGAAAGAAAGCCAGCCAGTTGAGCCTCCCTGGACAGAGGCCTGCGATAGCGTCTCAAATAACTATAGGCCTTAGTGCCTTCAGGATACTTTCTTGTCCCTTCATCGAGGAAACGGTCCGGAGCCCCAGCATCCACAATAAGATCGTCAAATACCTGAGCATTAAGCGCACTCAGGGGATTCACAGGCAGATCATTGCCCTCCAATACCTTCTCCGGCTTAGCAGTCCTAAACCGGTGAAAGAAGAGGTAGAACGTCCATTTGCTGATGTGAGCCAAATCTAAGGGCTCGTCATAAAAAGCGGTGCAAGCAAGGTAGTGGCACATCAACTCCTGGTACACTTCCACTACCCGAGGGTCTGAACCCCCCAACTCCCGGTTCATAGGAACATACTCTTCGTATGGAGTATCCCCCATCGGCAGTCTTGAGATCTCTACCATCTCATGCAGGGCCAATCCTAACTCTCCCAGTGGAGTGGCGAAGGTCCCGGTAAGCGAATTATATCGCTCCATCAGTGCCAAAAACAGGTTAGGTTTAAGAGGTAATCCAACACTGGTCGCACTCACAGCTGCAAACAGACCGATGTTTTCCAACTCGGCCTGAAAATGCTTCAGGGCCCAATCAACCAAGCGAGCCCATCGAAGGTTTGAAGGGGTGATCCACCCGCCACACCGAGGGTTCACCTTAGGGTATACTCCCCCACGCCCCATAAAATCATTATAAAAAGTCGGTAACTGGACCGGCTGGATCACCAAACTGTCTTCACTTGGGATACTGCCCGGGTACAGCCCCCTGAACAGCGTCACAGAGCCAGAAGGGCGGCTGACAAACGACCCCTGGTCAGCTCCTCTCAGATAAAAGATCTTTCCTGGCTTACCGTGAAGATCGGGGGTCAGCGTCCACGATATCTTCCTGGGATGCGTAGCATGAAAGAAGGCCGAGATGGGGTAGTCTCTCGGCATATTGGGCAGATACAAGACCAAACCCTCGGTAGGGAAAACCCAGAGTTCTCTCTTGGGCTTTGTCTGGGACTGCTTGTCAATCATGTCCCTGAAGAGGAAAGCCGACTTCAGGTATTGCTCTCCGTCTACGTACGTTAGGGGCTCCCCGTTGATTATGCTCTGTAGCATTCGCTCGTCCTGAGCTGATATCAGAATTGCCCTTCTTTCGGGATACTGGGGCCCGGAGATAGGAAATATCACGTGTGACAGATCCTCCAAATAGTTGGAGTGCAGCATCCCGGCGGCAGAGCCTATCACTTCAGCCAGCGGAGACTCATGCAAGTTAACTGCAAAAGCACAGAAGAAACACGTCAGTTCCTAACTAGACATTTCGGTACTTGCAACATCCGCAAAAAGGAAAATCAACAGTCAGTGCTCTACGCCGAGACTGTGAAACTTGAGCCTTTACGCTGGAATCCATTTCCTTAAAACATAAAAATTGGCAGTATACGGTCTGTGCTTTACGCCAGATTGATTAAATTGAGTTATTACGCCAGGATTTTCATCCACAAGCATAAAACTCAAATTTTAATAGTATACACCAAGTTTTCGGCGGTCAAAGCCTTTACGCTCGACCGTGCATCATCTTCCTCAAAGAGTCTATCAGAACAGAAGACGACCTAGCGCGGTCACGTTCAACGTGTGCGAAGGATTTTCAGTCATTCTCTCTTTCCCAAAAGCTCTACCTTCTAGGCCCGGTACACTACTCGTCGACGGGATGCTCCGCTCAGATTGAAGTTCGCCTTGTCCAACCAGAGACGCTCTCGCTTGGGCCGAAGAATGAGAAGAGAAATCAACCTTCTTTCCCTTAGAGGAGAAAGTTTGTTTTGAAGCCATTACTGGAAACTTTGAAGATTCGAAGAAGAAACGAAGAAGAACTCGAACAGTCGAAAGCTTTCTCTCGCAGAAGACGGATAGAAAGTTTTTCTCTCAGAAACTTGGGATATGTATAGAGTTCGGATGGACTCCTCGGACCCCGAACCAAATCTCCTAATTAATATTCGGTTATAATTGGGTCCTACGTCAGCCTATTTATTCAGAGAAGGTGGACAGTCGGCGAATTCGAAAAGTTTTTCGCGCAAAGCAGGTTCGAGGTTTCTACGCTAAGGAGCTTTCTACGCTCGACAGCTACAGATCTACGGTTTTATGCTCGCAATGGTTTTACGCCAGGATGCCTTTGTGCTCGGTAGCTTTTATGCTCGAGTGGCTACAGACCTACGACTTTGCGCTCAGCAGATACCAAATCAATGATCTCACGCTCGGTGGCGCTTAGTTTACGCTCGGAGACGACGGATCCACGACTTCACGCTCGGAAAATTTTCTCTTCAGAAGCAACAAATCTACAATTCTACGCTAAGGAGCTTTCTACGCTCGACAGCTACGAATCTACGACTTTACGTTCGACAGCTACAAGTCGGGTTTTACGCCCGGATGCCTTTGTGCTCGGTAGCTTTTATGCTCGAGAGGCTAGAAACCTACGACTTCACGCTTAGGAACTACAAGTCTATGATTTCATGCTCAATGGTGTTTAGTTTATGCTCAGAGGCTGCCAACTTATGATTTTGTGCTCTATGACTTCCCGCACATCTGAAGGATATGCAGGCCAGAATACACGTACATCTGAACGATCCTCAAGGCGGTCAATTACAGGAGTTCACACAGAAGATACTCCTTCTTGACCTCAAGATATCCCAAGTACCCGAAGCATACAGAGTTCAAACATTAAAAAAATTACTCTTCTTCATGGGTCGATTTGAAGTTCATCCAGAACTCCAGTCTGAATATTTCATCTACCAAGATGGTAAATCAGTTTGACAGCCATTTCTCGCCCTGTTCTAAGGGAGTTTCGTGAAACCATTCTTGAAGATGATGTCTGAACAAAAGAAATTATGTTTATCAAAAGTAACAGTTCAGAATTCTACGCGGTTCCTCACTCCTAAAAACAGCAGGACAGTTCGAACACTCGAATGCTAAAGCAGCTTTTTACGCATCACTAGTTATGCGTGAAAGACAGGACAGGACCTAGCACTCTTTATAAACAGAGTCGGCGTAAAGAATCAGACGTGTCGAAGCTACACATATTCAGACTTCACAGCAAAGTATGGCAAGATGATCATATGAAGAAGAAAGACGATTTTATTAAGATTAAAGTCATGATTACATATGAGGGAAATCCAGTCTATAAGTGTTTTCTTTCTTCATTTTTCATGACTACATATGAGGGAAATCTCGTCTACAAAGGGGTTCCTCATCATCGGCTGAAGATCGCACCGAGAAGCTGTTCTGACAGGTTCTCACATTGGTTAAGGTCTTCCTCTTCTTCCAAGACGGTTCGTCGACATCCACAATCGATGAACAAGAAGATGATCAGTGGCGGGCGGATACAGAACTGGGCATGGACCCATACCGCCAACAGAAGAAAAGCAGAGTAAATCTACTTTCTTACATCCCGCGCCACGGAGGTAATGGGAGAAGGTGCCACTTGCAAGCGGCATGGTGAAATACGATTCTTCTTCTCTCCCGAAGAACTACCATACAAAGTTGCTGATTATCCCGAGCAAAGGAGGCTATGATATCCTTTCATGATCCATCATTGCAGAGGACATTTGCTCGAAGACACCATCTTTTTTGGCTCCTTACATGCTGGAAAAGTATGATCTCCTTCTTCCTCAAGTCGACCCGACGAACTCCGGCCATCATCTCTGAATGATGAAGGAAGTGTGGGAAGAACAGGAGAACTCCTCAGCCTTTTTATAGGCGAGAGAGAGCACCGATCCCCAATAAATCCGCCATAAAGTCATCCTCGACCGTTTTAAAACTCCATTCAGAAACGTTTCGAGTTACGAGGAGCGGGTCATGCTTCATTCAAAGAGTTTCAAATTACGATGAATTTAAAAGCTTTGAAGGGGGTCTTGTAGAAGCATAAAAAATACGCTGGATAGCTTTACGAAGCATCGATGCAAAGCAGCGTAAAAAGAGGACTTCAGAGCCTTCAACGTGCAATCAGAGCTTCTCCGCCAAGCGCAGCGTGAAATATAGGCTCGAGGACCATCCGCGTAGGTCAGTATGTCTAGACTGCTTCAGCGTAAACAGGGTGCTTCATCGCCTTTATGGCATAAAACTCATCTTCTTTCAATGCAGCATTGAAGTGTACGAGGGATGCTTCGTATTCCCAGCAATGAACCTGTCAGACCATGCAATAAACCTGATGTCTCAACTTCTGACAAAGGGATAATGCTCGACTACCCAGGCGACGGCTATAATGATGGCGTAGAACTGCAACCCAGGCAGTCATTTACTGTCATTTCTTTTGCGTAAACCGCTTTTACGTACACAGAGGAATACGCTACCAAGTTTTACACAGGCAGATAATAGCTCCTTACGCTCCGCGGAAGACAAACCGTCTACCACGTCAAAAGCTGCACTCCGTACGGGACTCGAGGCGAGTCTATGCATTTAATGCACAGGGCGGTGACAGGCCCTCAAGGCACGTCTCTGCAATTAATGCGCCGAATACTGACAGATGCCTGAGGCACGTCTCTACGTTTGATGCACAAAAGGGTAGAGGACCTTCAAAACATGCCTCTATATTTAATACGCAGGATGATGGCGGATCTCCACATTTAATGCAGGAGATTTGATTAAATATCACCGAACCATCGTTTAGTGATATCCCCTTTGCAAGAGCTGCTCCTACGCATACAAGGGAATACGTTGCCTAGTTTTACACAGGCAAACATGAGCTCCTTACGCTTCGCAGAAGACGAACAGACTGCCACGACAGCGGTTACTCTTCTCACAGGGTTCAAGGTGCGTATCTGCATTAAATGCGCAGAATAATGGCAAATCTTAAAGACAAGCATCTGTATTTAATGCACAGGATGGGGGCAGATCTCTGCATTTAATGCAAGAGATCTGATTATCTCCAAGAGCCGTAATTCTGGCTAAAACGTCCACATCATCACTCTGGAACGTTACGTAGCGGCTTTTACGCCTATTCAGCTTCGGTGTCTGCTCGGCTTCTACGCCCATTCAGCTTCGGTGCCTGTTCGACCTTCTGTGCCTGCTCGGCTTCTATGACCACTCGGCCTCTATGACCACTCGGCTTCTACGCCTACTCGGCCTCTATGACCACTCAGCTTCTACGCCTACTTGGCCTCTATGACCACTCGGCTTATATGCCTATTCGGCTTCTATGCCGGTTTGATAACTATTTGGCTTCTATGCCATGGTGACAGATATTGGCTTCTATGCCAACATCTTCTACACGAGGGATACCTACCAACGTGGATTTTACGTCGTGATCTTCGTAGCGATTATACGCGTTTTGTCCCTTAGTTGGACCCGCGTCACATGCTCATTCAAAGGATCATCCATACGCAGGCATTGGTTATTTTAACCGTTGTATAAAAGGGTGCTGTACTTTCCACTACTTGGTTTTTACACCGATTGAGTGGTCACTGTCACTAAAACTCTATAAATAGAGACCTCTATCAACAGAGGACAAGGTCGACAAATTGGAAGGTCGAGGAAATTGGTTGGAAAATTGATCAAGAGATCCAGTACCAGATCCAACGGCCGAGAGAGAGAGAGAGAGAGAAGAATCCGGAGTTCAGGCAAAGGGAAGGGATCGACGACTTTGGCATCCGGCATCCACCATCTTCAGCAACCCTCGAAGCTGTTACCTGTCTTCCATGACACTTCTTCAACATCGTGTGGTCCAAGGGCTAAAGTGATCGACTGCAGATCAGACACCTATAGCAATATTTACCCAAATTAAATAAATTGTACTTAGATATCCTCATGTAGGATCAAATTTGTACAATCTTGTTTATAAACATAAAAGAAGGGCCAGTCTTCGTACAAGACCTTGTTTTCCGCATTCATCAAATATTTTTTTGTTTATATTATCCCAAAACAATTACAGGGGTCATCTGCTTTTCCGCGGAAGGCAGATGCATTTTTACGTGCGGGGCGCGTTAGGAACTTCTGATTTGGCGCTGAGGCCTTGTCAGAAATTTTGTCTGTTCCGCCAGGGAAAGGAGACTGGTTTCTACGCGCAGATCACGGTGTAAGCTTCTGGACAAGCGCTGAGGCATTGTCCGAAGCTTCTTCTTTTCTGCCAGGGACGGAAGACTGAATTTTACGTGCAGAGCGCGGTGTATACTTTTGGGTTAGCGCTGAGGCATTGCCAGAAGTTTTGTCTGCCCTGCCAGAGACAAGCGACTGAATTTTACGCACAAGGTGTGGAGGGAGCAATGCTACAACCTCGTTGGTCGGAGAAATCAGAGAGGTCGGAGGGTCCACAGGAATGGTAGAGGATGTCTTGGGCAGCCAGACCTTACGCAGCTTCCTGTTGTCTTGGACTGAGAGAGAGTGAGAGCTACCCCCGTTTGAAGCATGTCTTCATAGGCAGATTGGTCGAACTGGACGACCAATGTCTTCTTCACGGATCCCACGGATACCGCATCGTGTTGAGCAATTGCTTCCTCGTCAGAAGAGAAAGATGTCCCCAGCAGAGTCGCCATCTTGTTTCGGATAAAAATAAACGAAATATAAAATACGAGAAACGACAAGGTTCTTTATTTTAAAGAAAACCCCGCTCTTCTTCGTCGGTGTTTACAAATAATATTGTACAATTTTGATCCTACACGAGGAGCGTCGAAGTACAATTTATTTAATCTGGGTAAATATTGCTATAGGTGTCTGATGTGTAGTCGATCACTTTAGCCCTTGGACCACACGATGGTGAAGAAGTGCCGTAGAAGACAGGAAGCAGCTTCGAATGTTGCTAAAGAGGGTGGATGCCCGATGCCAAAGTCGTCGATCCCTTCTCTTTGCCTGAGCTCTGGATTCTTCTCTCTCTTTCTCTCTCTCTCTCCTTTTTGACCTTTAATTATCGACCTCCAATTGTTCGACCTTCAATTCTTCGACCTTCAATTCTTTGACCTATTTTTCTTTGACCTGTTCCTCTGTTGATAGAGGTCTCTATTTATAGATTTTTTAGTGACAGTGACCACTCAGTCGACGTAGAAATCGAGTAGTGGAAGGTACAACACCCTTTTATACGACAGTTTAAAATAACCAATGCCTGTGTATAGATAACCTTTTGAGTGAGCATGTGACGCGCGTCCAACTAAGGGACAGAACGCGTATATCTGCTGCGAAGATCACGACGTAGAAGCCAAGTAGGTAGTTATACCTTGTGTAGAAGAGGTTGGCGTAGAAGCCAATGACTGTCACCATGGTATAGAAGCCAAGTAGGCGTAGAAGCCGAGTAGGCGTAGAAGTCGAGTAGTCATAGAGGCCGAGTGGGCGTAGAAGCCGAGCGGGCATAGAAGCCGAGTGGTCATAGAGGCCGAGTGGGCATAGAAGCCGAGTAGGCATAGAAGCCGAGTGGGCATAGAAGCCTAGCAGGCGTAGAAGCCGAGATGATGTGGACATTTTAGCCGAAATTACGGCTCTTGGAGATATAATCAAATCTCTTGCATTAAATACAGAGATCTGCCCCCATCCTGCGCATTAAATGCAGAGGCTTGTCTTTAAGATTTGCCATCATTCTGCACATTAAATGCAGATACGCGCCTTAAATTTTGTACGAAGAGTAACTGCTGATGTGGCGGTCTGTCTGCCTTCTGCGGAGCCTAAGAAGCTCACTTCTGCCAGTGTAAAACTGGACAGCGTATCCCTTGTATGTGTAAGAGCAGTTGGCGCAAAGGGAATGTCACTAGACGACAGTTTGGTAACATTTAATCAAATCTCCTGCATTAAATGCAAAGATCCACCATTATCCTGCGCATTAAATGCAGAGGCGTGTTTTGAAGGTCTGCCACCCTTCTGCGCATAAAATATAGAGACATGCCTCGGGCATCTGTTAGTATTCGACACATTAAATGCAGAGACGTGCCTTGAGAACCTGTTACCGCTCTGCGCATTAAATGCAGAGACGCGCCTCGATCCCTGTACGAAGAGTAGCTTTTGACGTGGCAGGCTGTTTGTCTTCTGCGGAGCATAAACAGCTCATATCTGCCTGTGTAAAACTAGGCGGCGTATTCCTTTGTTATGTGTAGAAGCGGTCTACGCCAAGGAAATAGCAGTAAATGATAGCCTGGGTTGTAGTACCGTGCCATCATTATAGCCGTCGCTTGGGTTGTCGTACAGTACTCTTTGTCAGGACGCAGATGTCAGGTTCATTGCATGATCTAATAGGATCATTTTGAAGAATACGAAGCGTTCCTCGTACACTTCAATACTGCATTGAAAGCGGGTAAGTTTTACGCCATAAAGGCGATGTAGCACCCTTTTTACGCTGAAGCAGCCTAGACATACTGTATTACGCGGATGGTCCTTGAGCCTATATTTTATGCCGTACCCAACAAAAAAGCTCTGTTGTACGTTTGATGGCTCTGAGGTCATCTGTTTATGCTGCCCTACATCAACATGCTATGTAGAGCTATCCGGCGTATTTTTCATGCTTCTACACTCTCAGCCTAAATCCTATTTCCTAAAGCAGGCTCGTAGCAGTACTCTAGACGAGCACCACTACGATATCTATCTAAGACCTACATGGGCCATCACTAAAAATCTGTCACGACCCACTCCCGGAAATTCGGATACGAGTACGTGGTTATGCCCAGCCTACGCTACAGAATCAGTAATAGAACATTGTTTGGGTTATTTCTAACTATCTAATATCTCAACAATATAATATGGTACCTGTCAATCATCAGAACTCCAAACGGAGGAGCAATATGGTATCTCACAAGTATAACAAATCTCAATCATAAAATAAACTAAGGAAGAATAATACACGAATGGAATAGCGAAGGAAAGAATAAGATACAATCCACAATCTAAAATAATGATACAAATTATGAATCCACCAAAAGAATAGTCTAATACAATCTAATACAAATATAACTAGACATCCTCGGGCTCTGCAACTAAGTCCTCCTGGTCAATAGGAGCATTCTCTAAAGGTACGTTGTCCTGCAGCCCGTAGAATGTGGGATACTGCTCTAAAAGCCAGTCATCTGGAAAAATATATCCAATCATGATTGGAGCGAAGTACATACATCTGAAAGAAGTTTTAATAGAATAATCAAGCATATAAACAGATAATAAAAATAAAATACAAGATCACAAGACATATGAATGATGAATAATAGATATACAGGTAATGTACGAGAATATAGATCAACAATATGATGGATAACTAAAATCTAAACTAACTAATGTGCCTCAGAATAAAAGTTTATTATGTAATTGGGTTGGGTGAACATGATTAGGTAAGACGGATTACAACTGAGGTATGTAACCAGAATGTACACGATTTAACAATGGCTTTGATCAAATAATCAACTCCTACTCTCCCACCCCCAACTAATATCGATGGATCCAATCACAACATGCTACGAACACGAAATATAACCACTGAACACGAGAAGTGGGTGTACACGAATATCATAACCACCAAACACGAGCGATGGGTGTACACGAATAAGCACACTGAACACGAGCAGTGTGTGAGCACGAAATATAATCCATACCCAATATACACGATGAGATACAATGTACACGAGTACCCGCTGAACATGGTAGGGGATAACATCTCCTAACGGGATCCATATAGTACCAGTCCGTGAAATTACTGTGTCGGGATCAATGTATACAATTCTAGAACATGCATATATACAATATTATGATTTAAAAACAATCAAAGAAATGTACTCGCCGGACATCCTAAGCAAGGTGTGTCTCTCGATGCCCAAGCCGGTGTCTCATAACCTATATATGGTATATTCCATCAATACAAGGTTCTAAAATGAAAATAAGTGAAGTTGAGGCAATTCTAGGTCGATACACTATTTTTAAGTCAAACTAATAAATTCTAGGGTATAAGAGTCTAATGCTAAGTCACTAAGTCGATACACTATGAAACTATTATATACTAGCCAAGCTATGATACTAGAATCACACAAATAGGCCGTATCCTAAGATACACAAATTTTCTAATATATGAAAATAATGTTTTTGATATATATTCAAGTCAATATTTATAATGCTACAACCAATCAATTGAAATAGGATACCCTGGCCTTGCACCAATGCGTATCGCGCCTATCTCGATACCCAAACTCAGTACCTTGGGTATTGGCCCAATACCTTGGTGATACCTTGGTATCCCAAGGCAACTCAACACTAACATAGCTAATACATATATAACCAAGCTAATATTAACTATATAACTAACACTATAATATATCTAACTAATAACAATAATAATTAATACAAGTATATATATATATTTAGCTAACTATTAGACTAATAAGGTATACATCTATACTAACATAAATATATATATATATATATATATATATATATATATATATATATATATATATATAGGTACTAGCTACCATTAGCTAACTTAATAGATCAACTAACAACTAAACTAATCCCAATATACCTATCATATTAACTATCTCACATCAAAACCTCATAACCCAACACCCAACTGCCAATGATACTAGAACACAAACCAAAGACTGAAACTGCACAGTGAAGATACCTGGATACTGAAATACCATAACTGAAACTGCACAGTTATTGTGTTGTGTCTGATCAAGCTTGCTGAGACCACCATTTCTGAAATGCACAGTTAAATTCTGTAACAGATACTGTGCTTGGCTCAAAACTCTAGTGTGCATTCCTCAGTTGCACTGAGCTGCTGCTCGGGCTCAAAACTATAATTTTCTCAAGCCACAGTTTCTGTGAGCTGCTGCTCTGCTCAACTGTAGTGCTCTCGAGCCACAGTTGTTGTGAGCTGCTACTCTGCTCAACTGCAGTGCTCTCGAGCCACAGTTGCTTCCTCTCACTGAACTGTCGAGCCCCCCATTGATACCTGCTGTACATGTACTGATGCACGAGTTCGACACGCTACTCAATCCCTCAACACAGCCATAATCCCCCTTACACACCCCGCACAAACACAACATAAGCACAACACTAACAGACATCTCACCACATATATACGAGTATAGATACATAGCACTCTATGTTAAATAAATAAATATATATATATATATATATATATATATATATATATATATACACACACACACACACTATAGCTCTGTTACATGTATGTATCCTCACCTATACACCTCTATGTAGATAAATACTCCTTGTACAACTATATATACATAGATACCAAACTATCTATATGTATAAAAAAATATCTATATATAACCAAATATATAAAACCAACACATGTACTTATATATATACATATAAATCACTAGCTATATATATACATATATATATATATACACATAGACCCATACATAACAACTCAAACACAAAATGCACCATTATATACACTATATATTACATAGATAGCATACATGTATATAAATATACATGCACGTATAGGAAAAGAACCAAACAACAAACACGTGGAGTGCACCACACCCGTATCATACTTGATCTATGATACGCTTGCGATACGGCTCCAACACACCACTAAACGTATCCCGGAGGACACAAGCAAGTCTAAAACATTAATTATGAATAATACATATAGTAATTAGAGTATCTATATGTCTGTGTCACAATATGATATGCACAAGGCCCCGTGTCGGAGAAAACCCTCCAAAATCAACCTGTTTCGTCAAATTGAGGAGATACGGCCTACATATATCCAATTGTGGACACAAAACTAGTTACAAATAAGCAATCAAATGTCAATTAGATCTATTAGACCCAATAACAAGCACTACATGTGCCAATCTCGGAATTTTCTTAAAATTGGCACCAAATTGGACATAACTTCCACCGTAGGTCTCCGATTATGGTCCGTGAAGATCTCCATACGCTCTCCGTACATATAATGTTTCTAACATTTTAGAGCAAATATGGCCGCTGTAACTCCAAATCATGGGTAGGATAGTTCTTCTTATGAGGACCTAATTGCCTGGATGCTAGAGAACACAATCCAAACCTTTCTCCGATGCATAATTATAGATAGTAAAACCTCCAGACCCTGCTGGCAAAGTCAAAATAGGAGCATATGTTAACCTCGTCTTTAATTCCTTAAAAGCAGTATGGTACTCCTTTGTCCAAACAAACTCTGCATCATTCCTGGTGAGTTTGTTCATCGGCTCAGTAATCCTTGAAAAATCTTGTACAAACGTCCTGTAGTAGCCTGCCAGACCCAAGAAACTCCTGATCTCTGCCATTGAACTCAGGGTCTTCCAAGACTCCACTGTGGTAATCTTCTTCGGATCCACTGAAGTCCCATCACCTGTCATAATATGACCCATGAACTCAGCCTTACCCAGGAAGAACTCACACTTGGACAGCTTTTCATACGACTTCTCCTTCCTCAATACATCCAACACAATCCGCAGATGCTCCTCGTGCTCCTCTAGCATCTTCGAGTATATGAGAATGTCATCGATGAACACCACCACGAACTTGTCAAGGTACTGGGGGAACACCTTGTAAATCAAATTCACAAACATCGTCGGAGCATTAATCAACCCAAACGATATCACCATAAACTCATACTGGACATACCGAGTCCAAAATTTAGTCTTCAGAATATCCACCGGCTTCACCTTCACCTAGTGGTAGCCTGATCTCAAGTCTATCTTGGAGAACACCTTGGCGCCACTCAACTGATTGAACAAATCAATAATCCATGGCAACGGGTATTTGTTCTTGATAGTGAGATTATTCTATGCCCTATAATGGATGCACATGCGCACCGATCCATCCTTCTGCGGTACAAAAAATATCAGGGCTCCCTACGGTGAAGAACTGGATCCGATAAACCCTTTATTATGCAGTTCATCTACTTGCTTCTTCAGCTCAGCCAGGTCATTGTTGTTCACTCTATAGACATACTATAAAATTGGCTCTTCACCGGACACCAAGTCTATAAAGAACTCAACTCTTTTGGGAGGCTAAACAAAACTCTACCTCCTCTGCAATCTATATAACATGGTGCCTACTCAACCAATCCATCCCGAGTATAATATCATAGCTAGGAAATAACATTACAAGTAGGCACGCACTCAGCTCTCGACCTCCCAGAGTAACTCTCCGGTCCTTGTAAATATCACTAACCAAAATAATGCCTCTCCGATCATGATCTTGTAAGTCCTAAGCAAAGACTAAGCTACCAAATAATGCTTCAAAGCAAAAGAAACAGATACAAAACTATGAGAAGCACCACTATCAAACAAAGCTAAAGATGAAAAAGAATCAAGCAGAATATAACCTATATTACATCTCCAGTGGGCTTGGCCTCCTTGACCGTCATAGTAAATGCTCGTCCATGAAATGCACCTTCCTGATGCTGGTGTTGGGCATAACGTTGCTGCTAGGTCAGAAGTGGCGGTCCCCTCGTTTGTACTGCAGGTGGCCTCGCCTGTGCTCTCTGTGGTAGAGCTACTCCCTGAGCTACACGACGAGGGTTGGTAGGACAATCTCTCATCTGGTGCCCCTCTGTGCCATAATACAAACAAACTCCCAACCTCTTCCTGCAAACTTCCCAGATATGGCCGGGCTTCTTGCAGTAGTAGCAGAAAACATGTTGTGAGTGTCTCTGCTATTGTTGTGGTGCTTGGTGAACCAACGCCCTAGCTGGAGTCAGATATTGTTGTAGTTGCTGGAAAAGCCTAGACTGGAGATAAGGACGCTTAGCATGCCATGCACTGCTACTAGCCCCCAGAAAAGAATCGTGGTCTCTCTTGGGCTTCAAGTTTTACTCCCGCTCAACCTTGTGTGCCTCCACGAGTATCTCAAAATATGTCTGATATAAAGACGGATTGAGGATCTTCACTTCCCAGTTCAGACCCTCACAAAAACGGATAGCCCGAACCTCTGGCTCACTCACCAAATACTCCGCAAATTGGCTCAACCTTCCAAACTCTGCGGGATACTCCTCCACAGACATGCTCCCCTAAGTAAGGCTCTCAAACTGTCTCCCCAAGTCCAACCAGTCCACTCGAGCAAAGAACATACTCTTGAAGAGGTCCTTGAACACCTTCCAAGACTGTTCAGAATCAGCAAGAAGTGGCTCATTCCTGAACCAAGTATAGGCGATGTCGAACAGCTGAAGTCCCACTGCCTCAACCTTCAGATCCTCAGCAAGACGGGATACCCTCAAGAGACTCGATATCCTCGAGCAAATCATCATCATAGACGATTCCCTTGATCCCCTTGAAGACCCGAGGTTCCAGCTTCTTGAATTCCTGGACACTACCAGGCCGAAGCGGGGCAACCTTCGGAGCAACTTGATGCTGGACTGGAACATATCTCTCTACAGCAGCACAGAAAAGCTGATGAGAACTCTCAAAACCCTTCCATAACACGTCGGTCTGCCTCTGGTGAACCTATGACTGGGCCCTCTGAGCCTCCAGCATCTCACAAAATAGTGCGGACATCTGGGTCGCATCTGTCGGCATGGGAGCTGGAGGTGGAACTCCCTCAGTCGCAGCTAGAACAGCCCTTTGTACTATGGTGGACCCCCGAATATAGATGATATGTCAATCACCAGAGAAGTGACTGGTGTAGGCTCTTGGAAAGTCGTTGATCCCTCATAAGCTCCTCCTCCACGCTGTGATCGAGTCCTGGGCGGCTTCCTGAGACAAAGCGAAAGAAAAGAATCAATATGGCACAAGATAGAATATTTTCATAGAAGGATAGTTAAAGCACCATTTTATCAATATCAAGAAAGAATAATTGAATTGAACAATAGAGTTTTTCTTAGTTGTGATTCAGTATTCTCTGTTATAGCCTATATCTGATATCCTGGAGTAGGCTCGTAATATCACTCAATTCAGAGCACCACTACGAATCATACTATTTGCGACCTCAAAGGACCTGCATGGGTCACCATAAAATTTTGTCACGACCCGCACCCACTTTATCGAGGCACAAGTACGTGGGTACGTCCAGCTTACGCCGCAGCATCGACGATAAAACATTATTTGGGGGTAAACTATGCTATCTAGCAATAATGATCATCAAGACATATAATGCCACCAATAAAATATAAATACTCAATCAGAGATCTATAAGATGGAACAACGCACGAATATGATATAAGAAACTGAAGCATCAAATATAACTCATATCACAAAATAATATCCTATCAGCCATCAAATATAATAAGGAATACTAATGTCAAAAACTAGAGACAAATTTAGTACAATAAACTATCTACTGAGCTACAAGTAATGGGTCGTCTGTCTCAACTAGGATAAGTCCCTCTTGAGCCAAAGTCTCTGGCTCTAAGCCAACTACATCATGAGGCCCGTAGTAAGTGGGATATCACTCCTTAGCGTCATCTGAGAAAAATATATTCAGTCAGGAAAGGAGCAAAGTACATCTCTAAAAATAGTTCTAATAAATAATAAAAACTATGTAACAGTAAATAGAGAGCATTACAGTAGAAACAGAGAATGGCAGTAATTACTGAAATAAAGAAATGAGGGAAATACATACAAGAGATAAGAACTTCATATAAGGAATATGAAATACAACTATCTAAGTGAGTGAGCACCAGTGACAACATGTGATCGTCTTAGGTACTGCTCATGAACCACGGGCCTGGCTAGTCATACGTGCGATGTATTATTAATACTATTAAAGATATCAAGAACTCCGGGGGAATAATCATATATCTACACTAAATACTTTCCGCCCCTGACTGGTATAGTGGATCCAACCCTGGCACGCTATGACACGGGATTCTATGAGAAGTCGTAACCCTTCTCATGAATAAGTGTCCATACTCGCACAAGAACAATGGGACTCGAATAAGAGATACGCCAGAAACTACCAGGAATAATATCTCATAACAGAATTCGGGAATACCAATCCGTGTTACCAAGTGTCAGGAAAGTCAAGGATATCTGCACTAATACAAGAAACATAGGATATCATAAATGAGAAACTCTCAGAGAATGTACTTGCCTAAAACTCGACAAATAATATCAAAGATATCTGAAACGGTGCCTCGAAGACCTAAATATTGAATGTAGCATCAATACAAGGTTTTGGAATAAAAAAGTTAAACTAGTAAAAATCTAGGTTATAAAGCCATTTCTAAGTCAAAATAATCAAATTAGCTCAACTCTAAGTCAACTAGTCAAAGTAGCTATTTTTAGGTTGTATGAGTCCAACTCTAGCCTATTAGGTCCATACACTTTGTAAATAGGTTATACTAGCTATATAAGATACTAGTACTATATTGTATCGTAAGATACGTAATAAAAATACTAGATAAGATAAACAATATAAATTATACTAGTATTTTTAGCTAAACAAGTACTATTGGATACCTTGGCTTTGACCCACCCTTATCCTGATACCCGTACTCAAAACCTTGAGTAAACTCCCCTTACCTTAGTATTACCTTGGCATCTCCAAGTAATACTAACCTTGACTAACTAGTAATCTACTATACATATATACCCATATACATACATGCCATAAATCAAGTATCTAACATACTATCAATACTAACATATAAATATATCTACATTAGTTAACATTTATATATAACTCACAGTTAGAGATCTAAAAGTATGCAAATTACTGACACTAATCTAACTTCTTAAAATACATTAGTGCCAAAACTAACTTAACTTAATAATACTCGAATACACTAAATTGTCTTAACTTCTTCTCCCTTCTGTTCTACTACTTGCTGTGGCAAAATAACACTTAATTGTTGTTGTTGCTATTGCTGCTATGTACAGTAAGCCCAAATTGCTGTTGTTGCTAACAAACTTTGTTGTGCATACAGTGCACAGCACACTGTGTTCGACCCCCCCCCCTTTGCAATAATACCGTTGTTGTTGTATGTTGCTGCTCTGCTTGAGTCTGCCACACACCCCACTCAGGTCTGCATACTAGAAATCTTACAACCTGCACCATATCCCCTCTCTAACTGAGCATCAGTCACAGTACAGTGCACATACCCGACTGCTCCCCACTTCATAGTTAAAACTGATAAACTTCTATTCACCCCAAAGCAGTCACCAAAACATACACTTCACAGTCACAAGGTTAAGTAGGACTGAAACTGAGAGTGCCCTTCCAAATATACTAACTGATACATCTAAATAATTTTCTACTTATATATATATATATATATATATATATATATATATATATATATATATATATATATATATATATATATCTCAAACTCTATTAATACTCAAAGCATATAACTATACAAATACTAAAGTTGCATATACATATTATTAATCAAATAGCTATATAGATATGAGTTATGAATCAACTAACAATTATAATACAAGGGAATACAATGTGCTAGCATGGTAATTTAACAAACACAAGGAGTGCATCACCCCCATATCATACTAGGTCTATGATACGCTTGTGATACGGCTCCAACACATCACCAAAACATCCCGAAGGATACGAGCAAGACTAATATAATAATTAAGAGCAAAATAAAGTGCTAGCTATACATCTACGTGCTTGTATCAAAATATGACATGCTCAAACCCCGTCTCCAAGGAAAACCCCACAAATCTACCCGTATCACCAAAATATCAAGATACGGCCTACACGTATCCATTTGGGGATACGACACTAGTCTCAAACAAGCAAAAATATTTCAATTTGGTTTAATTGACCTATTGACAAACATATGATGTGCCAATCTCGAAATTCTCCCAAAATTGGTAAAAAAAATACATCATAACTTCTCTATAGGCCTCTTATGAACCTAATTCCAAATCATATGGGTAGCCTTAGTACATGGGAGGGTTTCTAATGATTAAAATATAGATTTTGAGTCTAATTAGAAGAAAAATTCTGAGATGTACTTATTGGGAGATGGATTTCTAATACAAGTCTCCAATTGGAAGCAAAGAGCCCTCAACTTGTGCTCCTTCCTCTTCCTTGTAGATACTTGCCCCCTCCTTGCTCCAATAGCCTCCAATTATGAGTATAGAAGGAATTAGAATAGAATTTGGGTAGGTATTGGTGTAGGGATGAAGGAATTTAGAAGAGAGAAATTCTAGATCTAGAATGAAAAAAAATGAATAGAGAGAGAGAGAGAGAGTCTCTCTCCTCCCCCCTATGGCCGGCCCTTGCTTGAGATGAAAGCAAGTATAAAAAGTCAAAAATATCCCTATGGGCTTGTCATGAAGAATGGATTATGGAAGGAAGCTTCTACTCCTAATAGTTTGACTAATTAATCATCAACTTAATAAATTGGGCTTGTTTGTTGGGCTCAAGTCTAACTAGAAATAATATTAGCCCAAGAGTCATTTCTAATCTACATAGGTCCACTAACATAATGTAACCTCCGTATCCTAAAATTCTAGCTTAAATGTTGTTATTAGGTTAATTTGGGACTATTTGGTTTTTTCCATAATTTTTAGTTGATTAAAAACTAGTAACACTAATTTCCTAGGACTTTCAAGAATTTATTTTAGGGACAAAATAATTAAAAATATCCCAAACTTTTATTTTAGGTTCTAACTAATCAAATATATTTTTTAGAATTTTTTGATTATTTTTAGCATTTATTTTGAGTTAATTATGAAAAACTGAATTAAAAACTAATTTTCAGAAAAAGAAAAACCTAATAAAACCAACCCGTCCAGTCAGCAGCCAGCCTGGCCCGCGTGTCATCCAGCATGGCCCAGTCAGCATGGCCCAGTCAGCGGGGCCCAGCGGTTAGTGAAAGAGGGCGAGGGTGGGTACGGGTGGAGTCGGTCCAAGCCGAGCTGAGCTGAGCCGAGCCGAGTCCTAATCCGACTCGGACTCAGCCGAGCCAAATTGGCTTGAACGCTGATCGTTTGATCCGAGTGGGTAGATGTGGATGGACATCATGTGGCACATCCTTTAGCCATAGCTTCTCTCTCTCTCTCTCCTATATATATATAGCATTTAGTTTATAATTTCTAGGGTTTTCTTTTAGTCGATTTTAGGAAATTGTCATCTAGAGTTTCCTTCATCTTCCAGAAGTTATTACTCATAGCTTCGGACTCCAAACATGGCCCAATTTCCTGCATTAGAACCATATTGAGGTTATTTTTTTGAATATGTAAATTATTTCATGAAATTCTGAATATTAAATTCTAGAAAATTTGTAGAGCACAACATGTCTGAAAATAGACTCGTCTCATTTTTTTTGCGATTTCGGGAGAACCAGAAATCAGAATCATGTACCGTTTGAAGTTTTGGAAAGCTAATGTCAAGATCATTGACATAAGTTTTTCCTAGAATTAATTCGAAATATTTATATGCTGTTAATTCTGTAGAACTTCTAGGTTAACAATCAACCACCGTTGCACAATACGATTTTGTATGTGCAATAATTTTCGAATAAACTTGAATCCGGATGAGCTGTAAATTCTAGTATATTTATGACACTGAAATTTATAAAAAACCATGCATAAAAGTTGAGTTTGTATCGGTTGACTTTTTGGTCAACAGATTGCCTCGATTTGCGTGCCATGAGTCTCGAGTTGATAAAATTTAGTTCCTTTGGACAAAATTTAGAACTTAACCTAAAAATTAGAATAATAAGATTAAAATATAATTTTAGATTAATTATTCCAGAATTAAATAAATTAAAATAACTTATGTTTTGACATGGTAAATTTGTACTATATAGGTTATTCGGACTGTGACTTGGATTCTGACTCATACCAGCTAAGAACCACAGGCGAGTACATTTACGTGATTACTTTCAGTGCTTGATAGTCTCTATAATGCATTCTTAGTATTGATTATTTGATTCTTGATACTTGCTACATGGATGAGTATGATGGATTTTTATTATGAGATACGTGTCTGTTCTGGATTATTGTTATTTCTTCATGACTGGTTCAAAATCCATGTTGTACTCGTGGGGAGGGGAAATACTTAGTAGATGTGTGAACTACCCTTTGTATCTCATGGTCTTACTGAAATAATAGCAGCCATGCATGACACGTGTGGTTTGTCGAATTTTACCCTTTAGCCGTTCACATGTTAACAAGGTATTTCAAATCACATGTGGTAGTTGTTCCTATCTGTTCTTTCATACATTTCAGTTATTTTCTTTGTTGCTTGGAGATATTGCACTATATGTTGCCATGATAGGACTTTAGCATTTATTTATTCTAGTTGCCTTATTATGATTTCAGTTTTGTTGCTGTCATATATTCGTTACTATTTCTTGTCTTATAGCTTCTACCATGTGTTAGAACTATTTTTACTGTGATGTACTCATTCCCTTCCTGACTGGATAAATATTTTAGATGACTACAATAAGGATGCAATCCCTACACATTATGGACCGTATGCTAGCGACATAATAGAGCCTGATCTTGCCCTTCCGGAGGATCAGGGAGAGTTAGCAGCTCAGATACCATCTATAATGGAGTAGTTTAGTAGTAGTTCATTTTGTTAGTTATTTTGGACCAAATTATTCTCCGACAATTTTTTTAAAGTATTTTGAGTATTGTACTTTGGATATTTAGATTTTGGGGAGATTCCTCGAACCCGCATCAAGACTATTATTTTATTATTATCTTGGTATATTCATTTAGACTAGTGCCTGTGATTGAGTATAGTGTGGAGATATATGTATGTTGTGACTTATAGATTATACTTTTGGCTTATTATACACTGTTCTACCATTGACACTATGGCATAGGCTGGACGTACCCATGACTCATGCCCAAATCTAGGGTGCGAGTCATGACACGTTTATTAGTGGTGGCCCATGCAGGTCAGGTTTCACACAAGGTTACAAACTCGTAGTAGTACTCAAGTTAGATGTATGACTGTGAGCCTGTTACAGGATATACATACTAAGGATAGGAAGATACTCAATCACAACTAGGGATCCCATATACTCAACTTGCTAATCCTTACTATTTTCTTTCGAGCAATCGAACCTCTTCCATAGTTGATTGTCCTTCTTGAATACTTCCTTATCTTGTGCCATATCAATTGAATTCTTTTTGCTTTAAACCTTTCAGAATGCCACACAAGACTAGAACGCACGGTAATAGAGCCAATGGTGTTCTCCCTCCAGCACCCATATCTTATAGCTTCATATCTATATCCCTTGTGCTGAAGCATAGTTTAGTAACAGAACCCTTGAGTAGAAGTTGAAAGATCACGACTGATGGAGGCACTATCCTAGTCAGTGATACTCGCAAGGGGCATCGTGTTACCTTAGGAGGCCATAATTTGGATGTCAGTTTACTCGTAATACCACTTTCGAGTTTTGACATTGTCCTTGGAATGGATTGGTTGGGTATGCACCATGCTAGCATAGACGATCATGGAGGACGTGTCCTATTTTGCCCTCCAGGAGAGCCAAATTTGAGTTTGTTAGAGGAAAAGTTGAGCAGAGTGATAGAATTATTTGTGGAGCCATGGTAGCAGAGAAGGACTTGCCACACCCTATTATTATAGAATTTCTAGACGTATTTCATGAGGAGCTACCAGGATTGCCACCAGACAGAGATCTTGAATTTTTTATAAACTTAGTGCCTTGGGCAGAGCCGATGTCGCAGCAAGTCTACAGGATCAACAACAATGAGCTGGCAGAATTGAAGAAGCAGGTTGATAATTTGCTAGACAAGGATTTTATTATATCGAGTTCCTCGCCTTGGGGAGCCCCGATCTTATTTGTACCAAAGAAAGATGAGTCGGTGTCACGACCCGCACCCGATATAGGGGTACGAGTATATGGGTACGTCCAGCCTACGCCGCAGCATCGGCGGTAGAACGTTGTCTAGGTCACAATACTATCTAATCAATCTTACAAGAGTATCCAACTCCATAAAGACACAGATATTATAATATAATATAAAAATACTCAACCACATAACTAAAGCACGATAAGATATCAAAGAAAATAAATAAAAAATAACACAAGTCTAAATAACAAAAATAATCTAACTGCAAAAATAACATCCAAGTCTTAAAGTATGCCGGAAACAAATCCGGTACCAATAATCTGCTAAAAGAAACTAACTGAATAACTAGTGATCCTGGCTAGACCTCCTGGAATCACACCTAAGCTACAAGGTCCGAGGCTGCAGCTAATCTCCCTGTGGTCCATAATATGTCGGACACCAGTCCTCTAAGTCGCAGTCTGGAAAAATATTTCCAGTCAGGATGGAGCAAAGTATAACCCAAATAACAATTCCAGTTAATTGACAAGGACTATAAAACAATAAATAGATGATGCTAAATACTGAGAGAAGACAATAAATAAATGCAATGGCAAAATAAAGAGAATAGGCAATATAGGCAATATGGTATAGTCAGTTCATATATGAAATGAAGAGAAAGAACTACAATATCATATACGGGGTGATATAGTACAATAAAGAACTATAACTATTCTAAGTGTTTGAAATAGTAGCTTCGATATGTGATCGGCTTGGAAACATGTATGAGAGCTATATGGCCTGGCTAATCATAGTGAGGTGTATGATTAACACTAACATAATTCTATACTTGTACAATAGGGATATGATCACATTTCTCACTAACTATTTTTACGCCCTCAACTAGTATAGTGGATCCAACCATGACACATCACGATACACAAGCAATGTCCAATATATCATGTATAATATCTAATATCAATGTCGTGTACAATGTCAATACAATAACCAATGTAACATTTCATGACTGAAGATCCAATCTATATACTAGTCCATGTAGCACAGTGTCAAGAATCAGATATAATATTTCTAAATACTTGAATTATAGAAATTATCAAATAACAAAAATTATCAGAGAATATACTCGCCTATGGTCCTTAACTGGTATGAATCAGAGTCCAAGTCACAGTCCAAATAGCCTATGTATTACAATTTTACCAAGTCAAAAGATAATTTATTTTAATTTATTTAATTCTAGAATAATTACTCTAAAATTCTATTTTAATCCTATTATTCTAATTTTTACGTTAATTCATAAATTTTGTCCAAAGAAACTGAATTTTACCAATTTGAGACTCATGGCACGCAAATCGAGGCAATTTGTTGACCAAAAAAGTCAACCGATGCAAACTAGACTTTCATGCATAGTTTTTTTGTAGATTTTAGCATCAAAAATATGCTGGAGTTTATGGCTCGTCCGAATTTCAATTTGTTTGGAAATTATTGCACATACCTAAAATCGTATTGTGCAACGATGGTTGATTGTTATCCTAGAAGTTTTACAGAATTAACAGTATATAAATATTTTGTATTAAATCCTAAAAAACATATGTCAATTATCTTAAAATTATATTTTCGGAACTTTAAACGGTTAGTGATTCTGATTTCTGGTTCTCCCATAATCGCGAAAACACTGAGACGCGTCTCTTTTCAGACATGCTGTGCTCTACGAATTTTCCAAATTTTAATATTCATAATTTTGTGAAAAAATTTATATATTCAGAAAACTAACCTCAATATGGTTCTAACACAAGAAACTGGGTGGTGTTTAGAGTCCGGAGCTATGAGTAATGGCTTTTAGAAGATGAAGGAAACCCTAGATGACATCCCCTTAAATCTCTCTCTCTAAAATAATGGGATAATTAAGGTTATTATATTATATATTATTTATGGAGCCATGTTAGCTGAGAAGGACTTGCCATACTCTATTATTATAGAATTTTTAGATGTATTTCATGAGGAGCTACCAGGATTTTCACCGAACATAGATCTTGAATTTTCTATAAACTTAGTGCCTGGGGCAGAGCCGGTGTCGTAGGAAGTCTACAGGATCAATAACAATGAGCTGGCAGAATTAAAGAAGCAAGTTGATGATTTGCTAGACAAGGGTTTTATTACATCGAGTTCCTCAACTTGGGGATCCCTGGTCTTATTTGTACCAAAGAAAGATGGGTCGGTGCGAATGTGCACTGATTATAGGGCTCTAAACAACATCACCATCAAGAAAAAATACCCGCTACCAAGAATAAACGATCTTTTTTATCAGTTGAGTGGTGCGAGAGTATTTTTAAAGATTGATTTGAGGTCTAGCTATCATCAGTTGAAGGTGAAGAAGAAAGATATTCCAAAAACTATATTTCGGACAAGATATGGCCAATATGAGTTTATGGTGATGCCATTTTGGTTGACTAATGCCCCTGTAGTCTTCATGAACTTGATGAACAAGGTATTCCACCAATACCTTGACAAGTTTATAGTAGTATTCATAGATGATATTCTTGTCTATTCGAAGATACCAGAAGAGCATGAGAAGTATCTAAGGATTGTGCTAGAGATCCATCGAAAGGAGAAGCTCTATGAAAAACTCTCAAAATATGAGTTCTTCCTGGATAAGGTAGAGTTCATTAGGCATGTAGTGACTGGAGACAGAATTTTGATGGATCCAAAGAATATTGCTGCTGTAGAGTCTTGGACCACTCCGAGTTTTGTTACAGAGATCAGAAGCTTCTTAAGATTTGTCGGATATTACAGGAAATTTGTAAAGTATTTTTCTTGGATCACAGAGCCGTTGACTAGACTCACTCGAAAGGATGTGCAGTTCGTATGGACCGAAGAATGTCAGGATGCATTTAATGAGCTAAAGAAGAAATTGACCACAACGCCTGTTTTGACGGTGCCATCGGGGACGAGTGGATTTGTCATTTATAGCGATGCTTCGGGGAAGGTCTTAGAATGTGTTCTTGAGTAGAACAAGAAGGTGGTGGCATATGCTTCTAGGCAGTTACAGCCACATGAAAGAAACTATCCCACTCATGACTTAGTTTTAGCAGCGATATCTTTTCTCTAAAGCTATGGAGACATTATCTTTATTGAGAGCGTGTAGAAATATACACTGACCACAAGAGCTTGAAGTACATCTTTATGCAGAAAGAGCTAAATATGAGACAGCGCAGGTGGTTAGAACTGATGAAGGATTTTGATATCTCACTACAGTATCATCCAGGGAATGCTAACGTGGTTGTTGATGCCTTGAGAAGGTATCCAGTAGCGATGTACTTGATAATGTATCGCCTCTTATTAGCAGACTTGGATAGGCTGGGCATCGAGGTTATTGTTCTAGGAGTGGAGAAACAAATGATGGGCATACAGATTCAGTCAGGGTTGATGGAGAAGATTCGAGGGATACAGTACCAGGATGAGGGTCTGCGAAACCTCAGAGCTCAAGTGCAGGCAGGATTGATGGATGACTTCTCTATTGCTGAGGATGGTTCACTAAGGCACAGGACTAGGTTATATATGCCTAGTGGGGACCAGCGGAAAAAGATCATGCAGGAGGCTCATTGTTCCCAGTATTCTATACATCCGAGAACTAACAAGATGTATAAGCACCTAAAGGAACACGTGTGGTGGTATGGAATAAAGCGAGAGGTAGCATATTTTATCTCCATATGTTTAGTGTGCCAGCAGGTCAAAGCCGAGAGGCAGAGACCATGAGGATTGCTACAGCCCCTACCAATTTCTCAGTGGAAATGGGAGCATATCACGATGGATTTTATTTTTGGACTTCCACGCACTCCAGGAGGAAATGACGCTACTTAGGTCATTGTTGACAGGCTGACCAAATCAGCCTACTTTTTGTCTTTTAAAGTGGGATTGACCGTGGAGAAGCTCGCCAATTTATATATAAGACAGATAGTCAGGCTGCATGGAGTTCTAGTAAGCATCATATCCGATCGGGATAGTAGATTTATGTCCCACTTTTGGAGGAGTTTGCAGGCTAGCTTGGGTACCCAACTCAAATTTAGCACTTCTTACCACCCTCAGATGGATGGACAGTTAAAGAGGACTATTCAGACGCTCGAGGATATGCTTCGGACATGTGTACTAGATTTTGGTGGCTCATGGGAGGATAATCTTCACCTAGTAGAGTTTGCATACAACAATAGCTATCAAGCCAGTATCGAGATGTCTCCTTTCGAGGCTTTGTATGGTAGGAGATGTCGAACTCCATTATCTTGGGATGACGTAGAAAAGAGAGTACTTTTGGGACCAGGTATGGTAGTTGATGCTACAGAAAAAAGTGAAGCAGATTAGAGAGAGACTTCGTGTGGCTCAGGAAAGACAAAACCAGTGGACCGATAACCACAAGAGACCACTAGAGTTTGAGGTATCGATTAGTTTATTTAAATATCTATTATGTTCTTAGATTATGCGTTAAGTTCCTATTTTGCATATGTTGGCGACTTTGTGTTCTTAAGGATCTCTCCGACACGTAGAACGATTCATTTCGGTGGAGATGAAAAGCTTAGTCCAAGATTCATCGGACCTTTCAATGTTCTAGAGAAGGTCGGGATAGTAGCTTATTGACTAGCCTTACCGTCTATATTGGAAGGAGTAGACAACGTGTTTCATGTGTACCAGCTGAGGTGATGTAAACTCCCTCACCCAAAATAGATAATTTGTGTATATTTTATATTATTATATTTATTATAGATGTTGAATTTATTTAGAGTATTCTCTTAGTTAATTAGAAAATAAATTTTCTAATAGTATATTTACTTATATAAATATTTATTTAGAATTATTTTTAAGCTATTTTAGATTATTGAGATTTTTCCATAATTTTTAGTTAATTAAAAACTAGTAACACTAATTTTCTAGGACTTTGAAGAATTTATTTTATGTTCAAACTTAATTAAAAATATTCCAAAATTTTATTTTAGGTTCTAAATAGTCAAATATATTTTCTAGAATTTTCTGGGAATTTTCTGAATAATTTTAGTATTTATTGGGAGTTATTTAGACTAATAACTAATTTTTAGAACTTGTAGAATTTATTGTGCAAGCTCAGGAATATAGAATAGACCCATGTTATTTTCTAGGATTTATAATATTATTATATATTTTCTGAAATTATTTCAGAATTTTTGGAATAATGTTAGTATTTATTTTTAGTTAAATGGATAAAACTAATGTTTAGAGCTTCTCCTAATTATAGTAGTAAACTTATGAATATAAAATTATCCCAAATATTTTTCTAGGATTTATAGGTTCAAAATATATTTTATATAATTTTTCCAGATTTTTATGATTATTTTTAATATTTATTTGGAGTTATTTAGATTTAAAATGACTTAAATAATGTTTTGATAAAGGCAAATCAAAAACAAATAATATAACAAAAACCATCCAATCAGATTCTGACACGTGTCAGCCTATAAATATCCATTCAGCCGTAGGTACATCCCTATATATATATATATATATATATATATATATATATATATATATATATATATATATATATATATATATATATATTATTACAACCCTAATTATCCCATTATCTTAGAGAGAGAGAGATTTTGGAGAATTGTCATCTAGGGTTCCTTCATCTTCCACAAGCCATTGCGCATAGTTCCGGTCTTCAAACGAGGCCTAGTTTCTTGCGTTAGAAAGATATTGAGGTTAGATTTCTGATTATATAATTTATTTTATGAAATTATGAGTATTAAATTCTAAAAAATTCGTAGAGCACAGCATGTCCGAAAATAGACATGTTTTAATATTTTCGCGATTTCGGGAGAACCAGGAATCAGAATCATGAACCGTTTAAAGTTTCAGAAATCTAATGTCGAGATCATTGACATATGTTTTTCCTAGAATTTAATTCGAATTATTTATATATTATTAATTCTATAGAACTTTTAGGTTAGAATTTAACCATCGGTGCATAATACAAAATTTGTATGTGCCATAATTCCCAAATGAATTTGAATTCGGACGTGCCATAAATTCCAGCATATTTTTGACGCTGAAATCTACAGGAAATTATGCATGAAATTTGAGTTTGTGTTGGTTGACTTTTCGGTCAACAGATCGTCTCGATTTGCGTGCCATGAGTCTCGAGTTGATAAAATTTAGTTTTTTTGGACAAAATTTAGGAATTAACATAAAAATCAGAATAATAAGATTAAAATAAGATTTTAGAGTAATTATTCCAGAATTAAATAAATTAAAATAAATTATCTTTTGACGTGACAAATTTGTAATACATAGGCTATTTGGACTGTGACTTGGACTCTGATTCATACCAGCAGCAGGACCCCAGGCAAGATACCTTGCCAAATTACTTACAGTATTTTGCATACTTAGTATATTTCTGTATATTTATTGCATTTCTGTTTATTCTTGCATGTGTAGTTTTTTTTCAATCATTACTATGTATTAGATATGTTGACACACACATGGCACTTAGTATCATAGAGGACAATCATTAGGCGTATGGGCTTTTAACCACTCTGGTAACACCGTAGTTACTAGCACGCACTATGGTGGGTCGTGTCCGATGGTCGCTACCCCCGAGGTATGTCGATTGATGGAGTCCGAGGGTCGCTACCCCAGAGGTATGTCGGCTGATGATGTCCACTGACGAGCGTGAGGTTATGAGGATTAGATCGAGTAGCCTACCCTTACCCATACGTCGAAAAGTTGTCCTTATTTGCATTCATATAGATGGTCTTGTACAGCGTACTTATTTATTTTCAAATAATATGCATGTTTACTGTATTCAAATTGGCTCATATTTTCTGTATCTTGTTACGTCCCTCTGAGGACCTGGTCCTCTGCCAGGTGTATCTGTTCTTGAGTAATTACAGGAGCGCCGATTTGGATGATTACTTGTGTTGCGAGGATGTCTTCTCTTCGAGCCTATGGTCGTTAGCTGGTATTCCTATATTGTATTTGTTGTGTTGTACTTTTTTATTCGAGTTGGTAGTGGATTTATTTCCATCCAACTATCATTCTTAGATATTTATGTTGAGATCTAGTTATATAGATGCTGGTTATTATTTATATCTGATTTTCGCGGATGAGATTTAGATTATACCCTGTGACTTGTGATACATTTTATACCACTTGTGGATTGATATTCATATTACAGCGTACGTGTGGATTTTGGTTTCCATATATTAGAGTTGCCATATCCATGCGGCTGGCATGCTTACGTGTTCCTAGTCCTATGTACTTTTGGGACTGGGGCGTGACATGTTTTTGTGGTGGCCCATGCAGGTCGAGAGCATATTGTCTCGGTTACGATACTGTACCGAGCAAGCCTGCACCTAGGACTAGAGTATAGGATCTCATCCACAATTGACTATGATTCATCTTTCTCCTATCTGTTCTATTTGAACAATTGTATACTGCTTGATTCATGTGCTTTCCTAATAGTTCCTTGAGTATAGCCTTCTGCTGAGAATATAGGAACCCCTATTATTAGGATGATAATTAGAGTAGCATACCTATTAAGATTACAACGAGAATATAGACACACCACTAAGTTTAGAATATCTAGTGAACCTAGAATTCCTTATCTATAGATTGGTTTACCATTATCCCTTGATGTATTATGAAGACTTAAGAGTAGTATAGATACTACTAGAGTTAGTTAGAAGCTTACCATAATGTTTGACCCTAGTATGGAGGAACCAATTGAAAACCAAAAGAGAATATTAGGACTGAACCTAACCCTCATAGTTAGATAGTATTGGAGAACTATAAACTTATATCATTGTCTTGTTATTAGTAAACAGCACCCTAGGAAGCCTAGAGGAATACAATCAACACTTCTCCCTTGATCATACCTCGAACATTCAACTAGTATACCACTCCCCCTTGAAAAACCATGATGCTACCTAGAGCCCCTCTATTTCACATATTGTTCCTCTGTGACTAATTGTGCGACGACCAAAATTACGTTCTTCTTTTCTTTATCTTTCAACTCGTGCCACCTGACACTTCTGATAGTAGGCCAAGTAATTTATTTTTTTGTTAAGGACACATAGTTTGCTAGGATTATAGTTGTAATCTTGAATTTTGAAATTGTGTGCTTAGTAGTTAGAACTTGATAGTTAAGTTATTCTTGTAGATTGAGACCTGGTGCTTATTCCTTAGTTTTAAATTGCGTAACTTGTACCACACCTCAATACGAGTTATATTCCCTTTCTCTTGAGGCCAGTAACTGTCCCATTCTTACTATTGACACTTGCACTATGACTAAGAGTTAAGAAGACCATGACCTATGTAATATAAGAGGATACCCTAACAAGTACCAAGACCCCTTCTCCAAGACCTTAACAGGAGCTTCTACGGTACCCTTAAGACTGTCACAGTATTAGTTTATTGTTTTAAGTTGGGTAGTATACCTCACAACCTAGTATCACATAGCCTTTTGACCTATTATTGAAGTATGATTGAACAACATTAATTGTATACTAGCATAAGACAACAGTGGTTATTCAGACAATAGAAGTTAGAGGTCCTTGACCACATTTGGTCGACTAGCGACATAGATAAGGAGGTTGTATAATAACTGTAGGGATTGTAGAGTCTTTTATTATTGTTGCTTAGTTGTTTTATTTTGTGAACTTGAATTAATTTGTATCTCCTTTCATCATCATCTAGCGTACTTATATTTGCTGCACTACCTTGACTTATGCTGCTATTATAGCCTAGTTTTGCAAGCTTACTCTTTTATCGAGCTTGATCATGAGATATGTATTATTGGGGACGCCTACTAATACATTTTAGAATCAGTGTATTAAGGTCTAGCTAACCTTAGTGCGCTTGATTCGCCCTTCGTAATACTACTTTACGTGGATTGAGATATGTAGTGATTGGTAGACGAATATACTTGTCCTAGTCATGTCTGAGCGTATCGTATCGGCTACATAACTGTACTAATACGAGTATGTGAATATGAATTACCAAAATAGGATTTTAATCCACAACTACTTTAACAATTCCTATTTAAATTCTTTAAATGCCTTGATCCCGATACTTCTATTCTATTACCTCACCCTTGAACTCTTTATTATTGATCTCCGTCTTCCCTTATTTCGGAAAGACGAAACCTCGTGCTTGGTATAAGTTTGATACACAGAGAGTACTAGATATACCCCATAGGCCGATCACATACTTGAGGATTATTCTTTCGTAATTAAGGACATATCACATATGATATAATCGGCGTTAAAGTTTTGAGGATTGAATGACATAAGTAAATAAATTAAAGAATATTTTTCTTAAAGTATATAGCCTTCTGTGATAGATGGATAAATTCTAAGTTGGGTAGCAGTGCATTGGCAACTCGAGAGGAATTTCTTTTAGATTGTGATCGAATAAGATTAGATTGGGAGAGGTTCAAGCCATTTTAATTTTGAGAATTTTAGAAGAATGACTAAGATGATGAGGATTAATGAATTTTAAAAATCTTGATATTACGGACCAAATATTTATACTTTGAGCACATGATTTAAATTTTGAATATTGAAGGATGAATCATCAATTTAAAATTTTGAGGATAAATATAGAATTTTAGACTTGAACAATTGGTGAATTAGATTTAAATTTTATAATTTGATGATTTGAATTAAAAGTTCAATTTTGATTATTGGGTCACCTATTTAAAATATTGAGGATGTAAATTGAGTTTAAATATTTGAAGAGTACAAAATTCTTAATTTGAGAATAGGAATAAGATTTGATTAGAATTGTTTATTGTTCAAAGTCTAGAGGAGATTATGATAGTTGAAAATGGTGATATAAATTTTGATGTGGGATGTCATATAGACTTGAGTTAGATTTGAATGTTGATTATTTAAAAAAAAATCGAAAAAAGATTACGACAGGTTTAATTTTGATTTAAACAGTGGTTATCTTAATTTGGAGTGATCGCGATATATTTGAATAGATTTTGTTATTTAAATTTTTGGAAGAGATTGCGATTGACGTACCTTATGTACGAATGTGAAGGATTTAACAAATTTTGCCTTATTTTAATTTCGAGGACGAAATTATTTTAAGTTGGGTAGATTGTAAACTCCCTCACCCAAAATAGGTAATTTGTGTATATTTTATATTATTATATTTATTATACATGTTGAATTTATTTAGAGTATTCTCTTAGTTAATTAGAAAATAAATTTTCTAATAGTATATTTACTTATATAAATATTTATTTAGAATTATTTTTAGGCTATTTTAGATTATTGAGATTTTGCTATAATTTTTAGTTAATTAAAAACTAGTAACACTAATTTTCTAGGACTTTGAAGAATTTATTTTATGTTCAAACTTAATTAAAAATATTCTAAAATTTTATTTTATGTTCTAAATAGTCAAATATATTTTCTAGAATTTTCTGGGAATTTTCTGAATACTTTTAGTATTTATTGGGAGTTATTTAGACTAATAACTAATTTTTAGGACTTGTAGAATTTATTGTGCAAGCTCAGGAATATAGAATAGACCCACGTTATTTTCTAGGGTTTATAATATTATTATATATTTTCTGAAATTATTTCAGAATTTTTGGAATAATGTTAGTATTTATTTTTAGTTAAATGGATAAAACTAATGTTTAGAGCTTCTCCTAATTATAGTAGTAAACTTATGAATATAAAATTGTCCCAAATATTTTTCTAGGGTTTATAGGTTCAAAATATATTTTATTTAATTTTTCCAGATTTTTATGATTATTTTTAATATTTATTTTGAGTTATTTAGATTTAAAATGACTTAAATAATGTTTTGATAAAGGCAAATAAAAAACAAATAATATAACAAAAACCATCCAATCAGATTCTGACATATGTCAGCCTATAAATACCGCAGGTACATCCCTATATATATATATATATATATTATTATAACCCTAATTATCCCATTATCTTAGAGAGAGAGAGATTTTGGAGAATTGTCATCTAGGGTTCCTTCATCTTCCACAAGCCATTGCGCATAGTTCCGGACTTCAAACGAGGCCTAGTTTCTTGCGTTAGAAAGATGTTGAGGTTAGATTTCTGATTATATAATTTATTTTACGAAATTATGAGTATTAAATTCTGGAAAATTCGTAGAGCACAGCATGTCCGAAAATAGACATGTTTCAATATTTTCACAATTTCGGGAGAACCAGGAATCAGAATCATAAACCGTTTAAAGTTTCGGAAATCTAATGTCGAGATCATTGACATATATTTTTCCTAGAATTTAATTCGAAGTATTTATATACTATTAATTCTGTAGAACTTTTAGGTTAGAATTTAACCATCGGTGCACAATACAAAATTTGTATGTGCCATAATTCCCAAACGAATTTGAATTCGGACGAGCCATAAATTCTAGCATATTTTTGACGCTAAAATATACAGAAAATCATGCATGAAATTTGAGTTTGTGTCGGTTGACTTTTCGGTCAACAGATCGCCTCGATTTGCGTGCCATGAGTCTCGAGTTGATAAAATTCAGTTTCTTTAGACCAAATTTAGGAATTAACATAAAAATCAGAATAATAAGATTAAAATAAGATTTTAGAGTAATTATTCCAGAATTAAATAAATTAAAATAAATTATCTTTTGACGTGATAAATTTGTAATACATAGGCTATTTGGACTGTGACTTGGACTCTGATTCATACCAGCAGCAGGACCCCAGGCAAGATACCTTGCCAAATTACTTATCGTATTTTGCATGCTTAGTATATTTCTGTATATTTATTGCATTTCTGTTTATTCTTGCATGTGTAGTTTTTTTTCAGTCATTACTATGTATTAGATATGTTGACACACACATGGCACTTAGTATCATAGAGGACAATCATTAGGCATATGGGCTTTTAACCACTCTGGTAACACCGTAGTCACTAGCACGCACTATGGTGGGTCGTGTCCGATGGTCGCTACCCCCGAGGTATGTCGATTGATGGAGTCCGAGGGTCGCTATCCCAGAGGTATGTCGGCTGATGATGTCCACTGACGAGCGTGAGGTTGTGAGGATTAGATCGAGTAGCCTACCCTTGCCCATACGTCAAAAAGTTGTCCTTATTTGCATTCATATAGATGGTCTTGTACAGCGTACTTATTTATTTTCAAATAATATGCATGTTTACTGTATTCAAATTGGCTCGTATTTTCTGTATCTTGTTACGTCCCTCTGAGGACCTGGTCCTCTGCCAGGTGTATTTGTTCTTGAGTAATTACAGGAGCACCGATTTGGATGATTACTTGTGTTGCGAGGATGTCTTCTCTTCGAGCCCATGGTCGTTAGTTGGTATTCCTATATTGTATTTGTTGTGTTGTACTTTTCTATTCGAGTTGGTAGTGGATTTGTTCCATCCAACTATCATCCTTAGATATTTATGTTGAGATCTAGTTATATAGATGTTGGTTATTATTTATATCTGATTTTCACGGATGAGATTTAGATTATACCCTGTGACTTGTGATACATTTTATACCACTTGTGGATTGATATTCATATTACAGCGTACGTGTGGATTTTGGTTTCCATATATTGGAGTTGCCATATCCATGCGGCTGGCATGCTTACGTGTTTCTAGTCCTATGTACTTTTGGGACTGGGGTGTGACAGGTGATACAAGGCAGATCCTACCCATGTATCGGATCATTCGGAGCTTGAGGTTGGACCAAGCCTCCGTTATCCGAAGCAGCCTGTGGGGATCCTAGACCGCAGAGATAAAATGCTTCGTAACCAAGTAATTCCCTTGGTTTGCGTCGCTTGGACGCATCATTCTCCCGGTGAATCCACTTGGGAGCGGGAAGAGGAGATGCGAGAGCGTTACCCCTATCTTTTTGCACCATGAGGTAATTTTCTTCTTGTATTTGTTATGTCCTAAATTTTGAGGACGAAACTTTTTTTTAGGAGGGTAGACTTGTAACCTCCGTATCCTGAAATTCTAGCTTAAATGTTGTTATTGGGTTAATTTGGGGCTATTTGGTTTTTTCACAATTTTTAGTTAATTAAAAACTAGTAACACTAATTTTCTAGGACTTTCAAGAATTTATTTTAGGGTCAAATATAATTAAAAATATTCAAAACTTTTATTTTATGTTCTAAATAATCAAATATAGTTTCTAGAATTTTTTGGGAATTTTCTGATTATTTTTAGTATTTATTATAAATTTATTATGAAAAACTGAATTAAAAACTAATTTTCAGAAAAAGAAAAACCTAATAAAACCAACCTGCCCAGTCAGCAGCCAGCCTGGGCCGCATGTCATCCAGGGCGATCCAGTCAGTAGGGCCCAATGGTCAGTGAGAGAGGGCGAGGGTGGGTGCAGGTGGAGTCGGTCCAAGCTAAGCCGAGCCGAGTCGAGTCCTAATCCGACTTGTACTCAGCCGAGCCAAGCCGGCTTGAACGCTGGTCGTTCGATTCGAGCAGACAACAGCGGATAGATGCCACATGGCACGTCCTTTAGCCATGGCTGCTCTCTCTAACCTATATATATATATATATATATATATATATATATATATATATATATATATATATATATATATATATATATATATAGTATTTAGTTTATAATTTCAAGGGTTTCCTTCAGTTCCAGAAGCCATTACTAATAGTTTTGGACTCCAAACGTGGCCCAATTTCTTGCATTAGAACCGTATTGAGGTTAGTTTTTTGAATATTGAAATTATTTCACCAAATTATGAATATTAAATTTTGGAAAATTCGTAGAGCACAGCATATCCGAAAATAGATGTGTCTCGGTTTTTTTGCGATTTTGGGAGAATCAGGAGTCAGAATCATTAACCGTTTAAAGTTTCGAAAAGCTAATGTCAAGGTTATTGACATATGTTTTTCCCAGAATTTAATACAAAATATTTCTATACTTTTAATTCTTTAGAACTTCTAGGTTAGCAATCAACCACCGTTGCACAATACGATTTATATGTGCAATAATTTCCTAACGAACATGAATCCGGATGAGCCATAAATTTTAGCATATTTGTGATACTAAAATCTATAGAAAACCATGCATAAAATTTGATTTTGTATTGATTTTGGTCAACAGATCGCCTTGATTTGCGTGCCATGAGTCTCAAGTTAATAAAATTCAGTTCCTTTGGACAAAATTTAGCAATTAACCTAAAAATTAGAATAATAAGATTAAAATAGAATTTTAGAGTAATTATTCCAGAATAAATAAATTAAAATAACTTATCTTTTGATATGGTAAATTTGTACTACATAGGCTATTTGGGATGTGACTTGGATTCTGACTCATACCAGCTAAGGACCACAGGCGAGTACATTTCCGTGATTACTTTCAGTGCTTGATAGTCTTTATAATACATGCTTAGTATTATTATTTGATTCTTGACACTTGCTACACGGATGAGTATGATGGATTCTTATTATGAGATACGTGACTGTTCTGGATTATTGTTATTTCTTCGTGACTGGTTTGGAATCCATGTTGTACTCGTAGGGAGAGGAAATACTTAGTTGATGTGTGAACTACCCTTTATATCCCATGGTCTTATTGGAATAATAGTAGCCATGCACGACATGTGTGGTTTGTTGGATTTTATCCCTTAGTCGTTCACATGTCAACAAGGTATTTCAAATCACATAGGGTAGTTGTTCCTATCTGTTCTTCCATACATTTCAGTTATTTCCTTTTTTGCTTGGAGATATTGTACTATATGTTGCCATGACAGGACTTTAGCATTTATTTATTCTAGTTGCCTTATTATGATTTCAATTTTGTTGTTGTCATATATTCGTTACTATTTCTTGTCTTATAGCTTCTACCATGTGTTTGAACTGTTTTTACTGTGATATACTCGTTCCCTTCCTGACTGGATAAATATTTTAGGTGACTACAATGAGGATGCAATTCCTACACATTATAGACCGTATGCTAGCGACATAATAGAGCCTAATCTTGCCATTCTGAAGGATCAAGGAGAGTTAGCAGCTCAGATACCATCTGCAATGGAGTAGTTTAGTAGTAGTTGATTTTGTTAGTTATTTTGGATCGAATTGTTCTCCAGCAATTTTTCTAAAGTATTTTCAGTATTGTACTTTAGATATTTAGATTTTGGGGAGATTTCTTTAACCTGCATCAAGACTATTATTTCATTATTATCTTGGTGTATTCATTTAGACTAGTGCCTGTGATTGAGTATAGTGTAGAGATGTATGTATGTTGTGAGTTATAGAATATACTTGTGGCTTATTATACATCGTTCTACCGCCGACACTGCGGCATAGGCTGGACGTACCCTTGACTCTTGCCCAAATCTAGGGTGCGGGTCTTGAAACATAAGTCCAAACTATAATATAACATCCAATAATAAATAAATAATGCAAGAAATAAATATACAACATGCACAATAGTTATTAAATTATGAAAATGACCAAAATACCCTTCCTAGAAAATGTGGTAGTGACATAGACCCCAAAAATAATAACATATAATGCCATGATATCTATAATTGAGGTGCAGTGGCATGAGTTAAGTTAAGGGGGGCGTGCCATTAGAACAAGATCAACAACAGCAACATTAGGTTGTTCGAGCAGTGGTACCGAGAGAAATAGCAGATGTTGCCGTCCACTGCACGTGTGATAGGAAGCTTGGAATTATAGGGTATAGAGGGGTATCGGGTTAAGTTTTGTTGATGTTGGTGTGTCGATTGGAGAAGTGAAGGGGGGAGTCGAGCTTAGAACAGTGCAGGTCTGTGTATGATATGTGTTTGTGTTTGTGTTTGTGTGTCGCCAAGTGTGTGTTGTAGCAGGTGATAGGGTGGTTATGCTTAGTTTGAGTATAGTTAGATACATGATGTGTGGGGAATCTGTGATAGTAGATGGGGCATTAGTGCACCTATGTTGCATTACCAGTGATGTGCACATGAGTGTCTGTGAGGGAGTAGCATTAAGTAAGAGTGGTGTGATAAAAGGTTATAAGTGATACCAAGGTATATTAGTAAGGATATGGTATTAAGAAATGAGATACTAGAATACGGTAACACATGAGATACGGGGTATTGCTAAGGTATCAAGATATTAGCAAGGTATTGGTAATAGGAAATATGTATAGACTAATTAATAACCCAAGATACTATGGTGATATTATAAGGGATTGTATAACTTATGTATATAAGTATGATACTATATTAATTAGTATATGTATATTAGTTATACTTAATGGTATAGTATATATGGTAATCTATTACCTAGTATTAATAACTAGTGTAGGTTGTATATTGATACTATAGGGTATCATAGTACCTAGTTTTAGCTAGTATAGATGGTATCATTATGATAACAACCTAATATCCTAGAGATGGACTCATATAACCTAGAAATAGTGAGTTTGATTATTTTGACTTAGACTTGACATAATGACCTAGATTTGGATTAGTTTAACTTATTTTTATTCGAAAACCTTATATTGATGTAATATTACATATTTAGGTCTCCGAGGCACCATTTCAGATATCTTTGATACTGCTCACCAGATTCTAGGTGAGTACATTCTCTAATAGTTTCCTGTTTTTGATTTTCTCTATATTTCTTATATTTAGTATAGATATTATTGACTTTCCTGAAATTTGGTTTCACGAATTGGTATTCCTGAATTCCGTCATGAGATATTATTACTAGTAGTTCCTGGCATATTTCTTGTGCGAGTCCGCTCTTCTTGTACATATATGGACACTATTCATGAAAAGATTAGCTCCTTCTCATAAAATTTGATGTCATAGTGTGTCATGGTTGGATCCACTATACCAGTTGGGACGGGGAGTATTGAGTGTATATATGTGATCATACCCCGCAGTTCATGTTTTCCTTCAATAGTGTTAATCATACACTACACGTATAATTAACCAGGCCTTGATTCTATAGCAAGTTTCCAAGTTGATCACATGTTGTCGCTAGTACTCACTCACTTAGATTTTTTTTTGATTATATATATGATGTTCATACCTCTTGTATGTATTTTTCGTATTTACTTATTCTTATATATTTTTGCCATGACTATCTATCTTATATATGCTCTCTATTTACTGCTGCATAGTCTTTATCATTTATTGGAACTGCTGTGAGAGGTATATTTTGCTTCAATCCTGATTCGGTATATTTTTATAGATGACAATGAGGAGTAGTATCCCACTCACTACGGGCCTCAGGACATAGTTGGCTTAAAGCTAGGGACTGTGGCTCAGGAGGGACTCATCCCGATTGAGACAAGTGGTACTTTACCTGGAGCTTAGTAGATAGGTTTATATTGTACTGGATTTGCCTCCGGCTTTGGAAATTAGTACTCTTTTATATTTGAGACTCACTAGATATTATCTTCTGCCTGATGAGTTATATTTTGACTCTTCAGTGCTTTATATCTTATTCGTGTGTTGTTCCATCTTATAGTACTATGATTGAGTATTCATATTTTATTGGTGGCATTATATATCTTGATAATTATTATTGTTAGATAGTATAGTTTACCCAAAAAGCGTTCTACTGTAGATGCTACGGCATATGATGGACGTACCCATGTTCTCATGCCCTTACATCGGGTGCAGGTCGTGACACTTAGGCTTATTTATGCCTTCTTGACAGAATGGCCCTTTCGGCTTATAACAAAAATTAATCTTAAATTTTAAGAAATTAGGTTTAACATGTATATATGCTAATTATAAACATCATAATCCAGAATCCCTAATTCTCGATGAATAAAGTTTACTCAAGGACATAAAGGATGCATACACAATATGTCATATTAATAGAAAGTAAATGACTCCATAGTTTGAACTAATATTTTAGCTAAACAACTAGTCATGCTAGATAAAAGTAATTGTAGGATCTTATAGCAACTCTAGAGGGGTGCGAATTGAGTTTAGCGAAAATAAACACCAAATAAAAATAAAGTCAAAGGCCAAATTATAAACAGCAGTAATAAGTAATAATTAGTGAGTAAACAGAGTATAAGTAAAGTTTAGAATAGCAAACTCAAACACAGAGAATTTTTATCCTGGTTTCCCTCGTGGAGGACTAGTCTAGGCCTGAGAAGTCTTGCTCGAAGTTAATCTACTATTTGTGGAATAGGGTACACACGCACCTTTGATCCGAAGAGCAAGCCAACTTCTTACAACACGAGCTTTTGATCCAAAGAACTCGAAGACTTCAGATAGGAATTGAAAGCAGCTTTTTAACTAAGCTTGTATAACTTGACTCAACTTCTAATCGGAATGACACTTGGCACTTAGAAGAAAATATGAGTTATCTAGGAAATGGGAAGAGAAAAGTTCTTTATAAAATAGAGAAGATGAAGAATGAATGAGTGATTTGGAATGGATAAATTCTTATCTATTAGTAAGTTTTTATGGACAATGTTCGGGCCGAGTTCGGATACAAAATGTTCAAAATTTTGAATGTTAGGAGTCTGGCCTTCAGGAGATGAGTCTGACTAAAAATTTAGTTTTGAGTAACCGAGTTTGGTTCGAGTTCGGGCAGAGCTCATACCGAGTTCGGTTAGTCATATTCAAGACTGATTTAGCTTGGTTTTTTAATAGGTTTGAGTTTATGTTCAAATTCAAATAAATTTCTAGTTTGGGTAGGCTTTTGTTTGAGTGGACTTGGATAAAGGTTTAATCTAAATGCCAAATTTTTGTTCGGACTCACATAAGTCCTTAGACTCATGAAATAGAAAATTACATAACAAAGTATAAAAAGAAACTAAACATAATCGTCTAGCTTGTAATGAAGTCATCTTTTGAACAACACGTCTTCTGAAAGATAATCATAGTTGCAACGTATCGACTCGTAGTTTAGTTCAATTATTAAAATCAATTTGACCATGACTAGATGGGCCAATAATCTCCCCAAATTTGAAATTTTACAAAATTGTAACTAAAATGACAACTGAGAATATAAAGTTGCTTCCCCGCTAGCTTGTAATGGGTATCGATGTCTCTTGTAACATGCCAGTATATATCGGGGTCTCCCCTATTATCACTTCATCAAAATGTAAAACCTCCTCCGTAATAGTTGGAATAGATAGACAATTAAACAAGATAAGTGAAGCTGGATATGACACAGACAGGTAAAAAAATAGACATAATATTCTTTAGAGCATAAACAAAAACTTATAACTAAGAGCATAAATAGTTTGCCAATGTTAATCAAGTACAAATAAAGCATCACCATACTAGTCTGATATCCAAATAACTAAAGATATCATCTCATAAAGATAATATCTCATAAAGAGTCTCATAACTAAAAAAAAACTGAAGATACATCTCATAAAGATCAACATGATCACTAAATTCTAAGCTAATGATCTCTACACTACTACTGATCATCATTACTTGTCTCTGCCGAAAGGTTGGGATCTTAAAAATAGCAGCTGGATCAAAGTATCTCTGAGCATCGTGATCATCAATACGATAGCCAGAGATGGAGGAATCACGAACCAAAGGAACTAGTCCGCCAGGGTAAATAGAGAAGCTATAACGCATATCCATTAATTTGTTGGATATAGCCTGGGCTTGGAGTGTGGTACGGTGATCCATAGCACGATAGCGCTCATTTTCTAATATGTGACGATCGTCTTCTAGACAAAAAAGATCCTGGAGCATAGTATGGAGTTACTCAAGAGTAATTGGTGGAGCAGCAAAAGTCGTAGCAATATGAGGTACAGGTGGTGTAGATGGGCCAGCACTAATAGGAGCATCTTTGGGAGTAGAGACTGATTGTGGGACAGGCGGAACAGGTGGATGAGTAGGTCTACGAATAGTAAAGTGATATGATGGCTCTGCTAGATAAGGAAAGTCATATAAGGGAATATCAAAATGTTGAAATATGATTGGTAAGTACATAACGTATAGTAAATTCTGCTTGTTTTAACAAACCCGAGCTATAGATTGAATGATAGTATGTGGAAAGCTAAATGGAATTCCAAAATAGAGATGATAGATAGCACAAAGTTCTAAGTTTGTGATATCATCAGTAGAGGATTGCATAGGAATGATCACAGAGAAAAAAATATGATACAAGTCATAAAACTATTTGTTCAGGTGTTTGGCTTTAAGCTTTCCAAGAAGACGAGGGTTTGGACTATAAAAGAAATTGTTAAAGGAGTCTACATTCATGCCTTTGGGAAACGTGAATTTGGTGATATCGATAAGGAGTTCACCTTTGTTTGGGATATAAAGTATTTTTCCTAAATAGTCAGCATCAAATTCAATATTTATCCCGCCGACATGAGAATGGATAGAATCATCTTCATAGATCAGGTTACAATAAAACATTCTGACAGCATTTATATAAACTGGATATCTAGAAACAACCAATTCATCTAGCCCCAAGTACATAATGTAGCCAGGTATGCTGGAAATAGAGTAAAATTAATAGGATTTCCAGGATAAATAGTCCTGTCAACAAACTTATCAAACCACTCTACGGATTGTTCAAGAGATGAAAATAAATTGTCCTAATCACCCTCACCGGGTATTGATAGACTGAACAAATAATAAGATATTTCTTCATGAATATTGGAAGATGATGCTTCCCCAGCAACTTTTATTTTCTTAGATAACTTAGGAGACATTAAAAGAAAACGTATTTGAGAGGAAAGGAGAATTTTACCTGAGAAAAAATCTAAAATATGATAGAGAACCTTGAGAAACACCTTGATCCGAAGTTTGGAGAGGTAAGAAGCCTTGAGGAGGGAGAAACAAAAGGATAGAGTATCAAAATTAGGGTTCTAAGGAGGAAGAAGATGAAAGAGAGGATGTTGCTCCCGGATGTAAAGATTTCGATGAAAAGTAGTGAAAATATAAGGAGTTTGGTCCCGTTTCGAATTCTGAAACAAAGGTAACCGAGTTCGGCCCGAGTTTGACCCGAGTTCGGTCCGAACTCTGTCCGAATTTGGTTTATTTGAACCTTAACTCATTTTGAGACTCAATTCTTTATATATATTATTATAGTTTAATTTTCTAAGTCTAGAATTTAGGGTTTTTGGAATCAATACAATAATTTATTGAAATTTATTATCACTCTTTATTCCATAAAGTATCGATCATCTCGGGTTAGCTGTAGGGGCCGGATCCCAGCTAATGGTGGTCCGAAGACACTTAAATATCGGGTCGCCTAAGGCTATTTACACCTCTTTAACAAAAGGGCCCTTTCGATGTGTATCCAAAATAATTGTTACATTTATAAAAATACAAAGTAGTAAATAAGATAAACAAGTTATGTATTATCGATGTCCAAAAGGTCTAATTCACGATGAATAAAATTGAAGCAATCTTCAGCTAAATGTTTAGTAAAAATGTTTGTAAGTTGATATTCTGTATCAATGAATTCTAAATAAATATTATCATGCAATTGATGATCTCTTAAGAAGTGGTGTCTAATCTCAATAAGTTTAGTACGTGAATGACAGATTGAATTTTTAGTGAGATTGGTAGTGCTAGTGTTATCACAAAAGATGAGAATATTTTTAAAGGATAAATTATAGACTTCTAATATTTGTTTCATCCACAAAATTTGTGCATAATAACGTCCTGCGACGATATACTCAGCCTTAGTAGTTGACAATGCAACAGAATTTTATTTCTTAGAAAACCAAGAGACTAAAATCTTTCCCAAGAAATGACAAGTACCGCTAGTACTTTTATAATGGACCTTGCATCCAGCAAAATCAGCATCCGGATAACCAACTAGGTCAAAGGATGTAGTTTTGAGATACCACAAGCCTGTTGTTTGAGTACCATTAAGGTATCTAAGGATACGCTTAACTGCACATACATGTGATTCCTTAGGATTAGCTTGGTATCTAGCACATAAGCATACGGAAAATATAATATCTGGACGACTAACAGTTAGGTAAAAGAGACTACCAATCAGACCTCAATATTTACGTATATCTGTAGGCTTGCCATTATCATCAAGATCAAGTTTAGTTGATGTTGCCATTGGAGTTCCAATAGATTTTTCGTTGTTCATATCAAACTTCTTTAGCAATCTTTTATGTACTATGTTTGATTGATGAATATTCCGTGATAATTCTGCTTGATTTGTAATCCGAGGAAGAAAGTAAGTTCTTTCATCATGCTCATTTCAAAAAATTTCTGCATACACTTAGCAAACTCGTTACATAGAATCTCATTAGGAGATCCAAAAATAATATCATCTATGTAAATTTGTACTAATAAAAGATTGTCATCATGAGATTTTATAAATAAGGTATTGTCAACTTTTCCATTTGAAAAACTATATTCAAGTAGAAATGTGCTAAGGCGCTAATACCATGCACGAGGGTCTTATTTGAGTCTATATAGAGCCTTGCTAAGCATGAAAACGTGATTAGAGAATTTGAAATCTTCACATCCAGGGTGTTATTAAATAAAATATCCACTTTTATAACACCATTTAAAATGCACTTTTGACATCCATTTGACATAATTTAAAATTGTAAAAACTTGCCAAAACATAAAGCATGTGGTAGATTCTATTCTCGTAACAGGAGCATAGGTCTCATCATAATCAATACCTTCTTCTTGATTACTTCATTGACCTGCGAGACGTGCTTTGTTACGAGTGACTAAACCATCCTCATTAAGTTTATTTCAAAAAACTCATTTAGTACCAATGACTGGGTAATTATTAGGTCAGGGAATGAGTTCCCAAACTTAATTTTGTTCAAATTGGTTGAGTTTCTCTTGCATTGTGAAAATCCAAAATTTATCATCAAAAGCTTCTACAATATTCTTATGTTCTACTTGAAAAATTAAAGCAACATTTGCAATAATATATCTAGTTGCAGAATGAGTACTTACACCTTTCGATACCTCACCTATTACCAAGTTCTCTGGGTGGTCGGTTGAGAATTTCAATCTTTTAGGTAAGATGTCCAGATAACTTGTTCCAGTAGCATCTTCATGGGGTCTTGTTGGATGTTTCCCTGATATCTTCATCATCACTATCACTTGCTACTGGACTATTAAGCTCATCAAAAGTAACATTAATTGATTCTTCAACAATCATAGACTTTTTATTAAAAACTCTAAAATATTTACTTTTAGCAGAATAGACAAAAAAATACCTTCATCAGCCTTGAGTCAAATTTACCTAAGTTATCTTTATTATTCAAGATAAAATATTTACATCCAAGTACTTTGAAATAACTTATAGTAGAAATTCTATTAAACCAAATCTCATAGGGTGTCTTCTTTGATATAGGTCGAATAAGAAACATATTCAAAATATGGCATATTGTATTCACAGCCTCAGCCCAAAAATATTTCGGAAGGTTATACTTTTTAACATTACTCTAGCCATATCGCCAAGAGTTCTGTTCTTCCACTCTACAACACCATTTTGTTGAGGAGTTCTAGGACAAAAAAATTCATGCACAAATCCATTTGAATCAAAAAAAGTTTTGAAATCAGAATTTTTGAATTCGCGTCCATAATCACTTCGGATACGAGTAATTATGAAGCTTTTTTCGTTTTGTACCGTTTTACAAAATGTAACAAATTCTAAAAAATTTATTTTTATTTGCTAGAAAATAAACCCAAGTATATCTAAAATAATCATCAACAATAACATAGGCATATATCTTACCACCAACACTGGCGACTCTGCTTGGGCCAAATAAATCAATATGCAAAACTTGAAGGGGTCTAGAAGTACTTACAATATTTATTGATTTAAACGAATATCTTGTCGCATCGTTCTTTTTACACTCAGAAAAGACCATATCTTTCTTAAAGGTAATTTGGGTAAACCTCTTACCAGTTTTTTGAAAATAGTCTGGCTATAGTATCCATATTTGCATGTCCAAGGCTCATATGTCACAACCAACTTTAGTCTTTGGTTGCGTATAAGCATCTTCCTTTATTGTTAGTATTTTTTGAGAGATAGAAGACATATATATTTTCTCTTATTCCTTCATAAGTTATCTTACCAGTAGATCTATCATAAATAGAATATTTATCTTTCACAAAATTAATGCCATAACCATGATCAGCCAATTGATAAATGTTAAGTAGGTTATGTTTTAATTCTGTTAGTAAACATATATTTTTAATAACAGGAGAAGGATGATTACCTATATCACCATTACTTATAATATGCCCTTTTAGATTATTGTCGAAGGAGACGTATCCTTCTTTTGTCATCGATAGTGTTGCGAATAGATTGGCATCACCGGTCATATGGCGTAAGCAACCACTATCGAGAATCCACTTGCTTCTAGTTTGAGAAGGCATGTCCACCTTGAAAATAAGTTGAAGATGAAACCTTTGGTACCCACTTTCTTTAGGGTCCTAATGTGTTAATTTTTGGAACCCAAATATATACATGTATATCAACCTATTTTTTAGTTCTATATTGTCTTGATATATGCCCTTTAATACCACAATAATGACATGTAGCAGATGTGTTGATACTTGGTGCAGTAGTATAATGTATATGTGAAGCATTATGTTGTAGTTTACGTGGATACTTGTAATAGAATGCATGATTAGAAGGTTTAGCATTCTTAGGCTCTGTCTTATGGGTGTCTTTGGGATTTGAGTAATATGTGTTAGCTTGGATAGCAGTCTGTACAGGCTATTTTCCTAATCTAAGTTTCAACTTTTTGGATGTGTATGCTACTGCTTTTCCCTGCTTCTCACTGCTTTTTGGCTCCTTATTGACCGCTTTTTACTATTCATTCTTCTCCCCTCTAGCTCACATACACACATATACATATCTAATACACACATACATTCACTCATATATATATATATATATATATATATATATATATATATATAAGTCACCACATAACCACACTATGATGCACATACACTCTCATATTCTCCTATGACCACCAACTCATCAAATATAAATATAAAACATACACATAAATATACATACATATATATATATATATATATATATATATATAATTTATAATTTATAATATTACAATATCTATAACCAAGGTAAATTGAATTGAAATGCAATAAAATAAAATAAACATGTGGAGTGCACCATACCCGTATCACACTAGAACTATGATACACTTGCGATATGGCTCCACCATACCACCAAACGTACCCGAAGGATACGAGTAAGTCTAAAATCATAACTATGAATAATACGAAGAGCTATCTACTCATCTTCGGGCCCATGTCAAATTGTGACATGCTCAAACCCCCTTGTCGGAGGAAAATCCCCAAATCAACCTGTCTCTCTAAATTGTCGGGATACGGCCTACACGTATCTAATTGTGGACACGATACTAGTCACACATAAAAAATACATATCAGTTTGGTCTAATTTATTAATTGACAAACACAAGATGTGTCAATCTCGGAATTCTTCCAAAATTAACACAAAATACCATATTACTTTCTCCATAGGCCTCCAATGAACCTAATTCTGATTCCTATGGGTAGCCTTAGTAAATGGGATGGTTTCTAATGATTAAATTATAGATTTAGAGTCTAATTAGGGTGAGAAAATTGAATTATACCTATTGGGAGATGGATTCCCAATAAAAATTCTAAATTGAGTATCAAGAGCCTTCAACTTGTAGATCATTGCTCCTCTTTGTAGATCCTTGCTTCCTCCTTATAGATCATTGCTTCTTCCTTATTCTAATGGCCTCCAATGATTATTAATAAAGGAATAATGAATAAATTTGGGTATAATTTGATGTAGGAATGAAAAAAATTGGAAGAGGGAAATTATAGATATAAATTTAAAATAAAAAATGAAGAGAGAGAATTTTTCCTACATTCTATACTAGGTCGGCCACTACCACCTCCCCCAAGCTACAATAAAATATCCAAAATACCCCTTGGGGCTTGTCATTAAAAAATTAATTAAGGAGGGAAGGTTCTAGTCTAATTGGTATAACTAATTAATCATCCTCCTAATGATTGGGCTTATTATTGGGCTCAATTCTAACTCGAATTAAATATTGGTCCATGGATCTAATCTAAACTAGTTAGGTCCACTAACACAAGTCTAAATTTAAATAATAATAACTAATAATAAATAATAAAATAAAATAAAATAAAATAAATAAATAATCAACATGCAAATTATTTAATTAATTATGAAATGACCAAAATATTCTTTCCTAGAAAATGTAGTAGTGACATGCTTTTCCAATCTTATCTCTAACTTTTTAAAGGTGGCATATAAATTATCATATTTAGTAGTAAGAGCATCAATTCAAAGTGAGGCATTAGAGTACTTCTACCTCTCTTGTCACAAGCAATCCTTAAATTTAGCATTTTCTTGATTGCTTTTAGCAAAGCAGTCAAGAGCTTCTTGTAAGCTAAGCTTAAGTTTGGAGATATGAACAGAGTCATCAATTTTCTCTAGCTTTATTTTATAAACAAGTAAGCTTTTCATTCTCAAGCTGATAAATTTATTATCTTTTCTGGCTTGCTTATACTTATTCATACGCATCTTGTAATCTTTAAATAAGTCATTAAAAGCATCAGATAATTCATCATAAGAAAACTCTTCAAATAAAGGATTATCTTTTACCTCGTTAGTTAATGTCGTTAAGCATACATTTGTAGCATATCAAGGACTTTCTTCTTCCGAACCGCTAGCTTTACTTTTACACTAGATGCTTCTATTTGCATATTTGTGAGACGAAGATCCTCCTTTGTTTGATCATTCATATTAATTCTCCATTTTTTCTTTGGAGCAATCTTTTATCTTATGGCCTGGCCTTCTGCAGTTGTAGCAAATTGGTTCCTCTTTAAGATATTTCTTCTTTCGGTTTGCTTTCACAAACTTCAATAATCGTTTGAAGCTCCTATGAATTTGGGCTAGATTCTCATTGTCTGAATTATCGCCTATTTTTTTATCTTCAGAAACATCGTCAAAGGATCTATTGTGGTGCGCCTTGAATGCGATGGCATTTTCTTTTGGTGCAGATTTTTTGAAATCCTTGAGGTACAGCTCATGTGTCATAAGCTTTCCCATGAGTGTTGCTATCGTCATTATAGTGAGGTCATTTACTTTAATGATCGTCGTTGCTTTCAGATTCCAGTTCTTCAAAAGTCTTCTAAGTACTTTGCGTATCTTCTTATGGTTGTTGTACTTCTTGCCAAGAGATGATAGAGGATTAGTGATGTCAAGAAATCTTGTGAACATATGAGTGACGGTCTTATTTGATTTCATCTTGAATGTCTCATACTCTAGTGTCAGCCTACTTATCATAGACTCTTTCACATGAGTAGTTCCTTCATAAGTTACCTCAAGAAGTTTTCAGACTTCATGCGAAGTGGTACAGGTAGATACTCTGTTGAACTAAGTATTGTCTATGGCACAAAATAAAGTATTTACAGCTCTATCATCAAGACTAGATTATTTCTTTTTTCGATCATTGTATTTATCTTTAGGTTTATCTATAAGATTACCATCTACTATAATTCTATCAGTATTTCTGTAGCCGTCTTCAACTATTGACCAAAGGTCAAAGTCTAATGATCTGAGATAAAAACCCATAGGTGTTTTTTAGTAAGTGTAGTTGGTTCCATCAAATAGATGAGGCCTATTTATGGATTAGCCTTCACCAATGAAGAAAGATTTCACAGTTGCCTTGTGTAATACACTAGGAATTAAATACTATAAAAGAGAACCCGCTCTGATATCAATTGTAGGACCGTAAGACAACTCTAGAGGGGGAATGAATAGAGTACAATAGAATAATCTATCCAATTAAAAAATTATACAGAGTAAAGGCAGCTACCAACTAATATCAGAAAATAACATAGAGCAGAAAAGTTGAGAGAGAGCAAACACAAACACCATGATGTATACTAGTTTCCCACTGAGAGGAATAGTCCAGTCCCGGGAACTCTTGCTCGAAGTTTTATCCAGTATAATCACTAATAGTGAATCACAAGCTTTGATCCGAAGGCGTACAGACTACTTACAACATCAAGCTTTGATCCGAAAGCTCAAAAGTCTTCACACGTGCGTTTAATGCGAAGGGAACGCCGACTTCAAACTAAAGAAAAAACTTGTTTAGCCAAGCTTTTCCAACTCTGATATTCTTCTAATTGAGATCACAAATTGCACTAAAAGGATGGGGAGTTGATATTAGAAATAGGAAAGGTTAAAGCTCAATGGTTTACTCACTTATAAGATTGAAAGATTGAGAATGGTTGAGTAAGTAAGAATGGAAAAATTCAAGTCTATTTATAGGGTATTATGGGACAGAGTTAGGCTAGAATTCGGTATAGAAATTAAAATATTTTGAATGTTTGAGGCCACAAAATTAAGGATTTCAAAAATGTCAATATTTCTGAATTAGGCTGACCGAGATCAGTCCGAGTTCGGCCAGAGTTCGGACCAAGTTCAGTTGGCCTATTTCTAGAATGGTTTGAGCTTTGGTCACGTTTTTTTAGTCTGATTTTGGTTTGGGGTTTGGGTAGGCTATTTGTGAGTGAACTTGAGACTTCTAGTTACAAAGTACAACTCGACTCACATAAGTCATAGACTCAATTAAAATTTAAAATTATATATTAAATTAGGAGCATACATATAGCGCCAATCTTTTGAAACGTCATGCTGACTAGAAGACACATTTTCCTTGACGATAGTTGTCTAAATATAAACAGATCTTGGAATCCTAATACCTTTCAGGGGTTCACCCCTGAACCCCTACGAGGAGTCATGCCCCCATCGACCCCCGTCAGCTGACCGGATAGCGAAACCCCCTGGTGCGAGGCTTCAGATAATTTATAGGCGGTTCAGAGAAATCTTATGGTATAATACCGTCTTTATCTCATATAGCATATGTCCATTGCTTTTTTATAAATATATATTAGACAAATAAAGAAATATATAGAAGCAATATATAAAATAACATTAAAGATTAGATATGGACAATATTGAGTTTAAATAGAAGTTACTACAGTGATTGATCAATTATCATAATGCTAAACTTAATCGATTAGACATATAAAAAACTTAACTTAAACATTGGGTTAATAGCTAATTTATTGGGGATTGATATCAGCAAGTCTAGTCATTTTATATTTTATTATGTATTTTATACTTTATTGAGTCTAGGACTTACGTATTTAGGATCATATTTTGGCACCCTAATCCAAAGCCCAAAGTTTACTCAAAATGAGCCTACCTAAATCCAGACCTAACCATAATTCAAATTCAACCAAAAACCTAGCCCAAACCAAGTCAAACAAGCATGAAACAAAAAAAATATTCTAGAAATGGACTACTCGAACTCGGTCATGGTAAAACTGAAATCCAAGTCAGACTCCTCTTCTGAATGATCAGGCTTCTAATGTTCGAATATATGAACATTTGAGGGCCGAACTCAGCCCTAACTCGGACTCAAAAAACCCTATAAATATAAGTGAATTTCATATCCTTTTTATCAACTCATTCACTCAATCCTTCTTATCTACTCGTGAGCAATATCTCAGAGCCTAAACTTTCCTATTCCCAAGACAACTCTCCAGCCTACTAATGCCAAGTACAATCTCGGTTAGAAGTCTGTCTCAAGTTATAAAGAGCATGGAAATTAAAGTCTGCTTATGCAAAGTCTGAAGTCAGCATTCCATTCGGATCAAAACACGTGGTTGTAAGAAGTCGGCAAGCCTTCGAATCAAATCTTGTAGTATATTTTCCATTGTTTGATAGTGGATTTAACTTCGAGCAAGAGTTTTCGTGACTGGACTAGTTCTCCACGAGAAAAACTAATAAAAAATCTCGGTGTTTGCATTTGCTCTCTAAACTTTACCCATTTTCATACATATATTTGTTATATTACTACTATAGTTTAGTTGGTGTCTTGAACTAAATTTTTATTGGGTAATAATTTTTGCTGCACTCTATTTAACCCCCCCCCCCTTATAGCTGCCATACCGGTCATTCAGTTGGTATCAAAGCTTAGTTCTCTTGATATAAGCTTAACATACTAGAGTATTACTTATTTAAAAAATAAAACACATTTACACCAACAATGGTGAAGGCCGGTGCATAAATAGGCCACCCCTATTTGATGGAACCAACTACACGCATTGGAAAACACGTATGAGATTCTATCTCAAGTTACTAGATTATTATCTAGGGTCAATTGTTATAGATGGCTACAAAAAACCTTCTAGAATAGTTGTTTATGGTAATCTTGTAGAAAAGTCCAATGATAAATATACTTATCTAGAAAAGAAGCAAGCCAGTAATTATGATAGAGCTATTAATGCATTGTTTTGGGTTATAGATAGGACTGAGTTTACTAGAGTATCTACTTACAATACTTCACATGAGATATAAAAACTTCTTGAGGTAACTCATGAAGGAACTTCACAAGTAAAGAAATCTAAGTTCAGTAGGCTTACACAAGAATATGAGGCATTCAAAATAAAGCCTAACGAGACCATCAAACAATTGTTTACTCATTTTTATGATATCGTTAATTCTCTCTCTTCTCTTGGTAAGGATTATAATAATCACGAAAATATACAAAAACTACTCAAGGGACTCACCAAGAACTGGTACCCCAAGACTACTGCGATCATTGAAGGGAACGACCTCACTACCATGAATCTTGAGACGCTCGGGTAAACTAATGACACATGAGCTGGACCTCTAGGAGTTCAAAGAACCAACTTTAAAGGAGAAGACCATAGCTTTCAAGGCACATCACAAGAAGGTCTACAATGATGAAAGTGAGGATGATAGTTCAGATGATGAATAAATAGCCCTATAGTCTCCAAGAACTTCAAAAAATTCTTAAAGTTTGAAAGATCAAACCGAAAGAAGTAGGACAACAAAGATGAAAACTTGTAATCCCCCATTTTTTTTTAAAATTTTAGAAATTAAAATTATTGAGATATTCGTATAGCAATCGTGAGAGTTATAGACAAACTCGTGTTACACCTAGCCCACACCACCCAAAAATATGCAACACTATGGTAAATATATCTCTAAAGACTCATATATAGCTATAGAAATCTATTTATACTATTTTAGAATTTTTGGGAATATTTTGTAGTTTTCTAGAATTTTTGGATAACTAAAACCTAGAAAACCTATTTATCGACGATATTTTCGAATTTATTTTGCAGACATAAGAAAATATTTTGCTGTCAAACTTTTATTTTAGGGTTAGAATGCCTATATATTTTTTTAAAATTTTCTTGGTTTGTATGATAATTTTAGTATTTATTTTGAGTTAAATAGAGCCAAATTTAATTAATAAATAATTTTTGTAATTAAAAATTATATTACACAGTCAACTGCTCAGTCAGCTTCCTATCTCTAAGAGACTCATATATATAAACCCTAAACTATTCAGTCGTAATATTAAATTAGAGGAGAGAGAAAGAGGGTTGCTTCGTACGGGACTTTCGAGTTCTTCAACCTTCGGGAGCCCTAGCGACCAATCCAGACATCAAAATCATGCGTCGATTTTTTGTTAGAACCATATCGAGGTAATGATCCTAATTTTATAATTTATTTTTGATAATTAGGAACCATAATTTTTGTAGAATTGTTTTTGTGTGGGTTGTCTGAACCCCTATCGATATGTTATTTTTGAGATTTTGGGAGATCCTGAACCCCATATCGAGCTTCTTTACATAAGTTTTTATTACTTCCATGACATCTGGATAAAAGTGTCATTTTTGTTGTTTAACTGGCTTGGCATTGTTATATGAGGATCAAGACCATGCATATCTTTGTAGCTCCAGGTGAAGATATCGATATACTCTCTTATAAGCTGTATAATAAATTGCTTCTCTTTCTCATAGGCTTTTGCTGATAAAGATTAGCTTAGGAGACGATTTATCTCCTAAGTCAACTTGGATGATTTTGTCCTCAGTGGACGATTCTCGTTGCTAAAACCTTAGAACATACTGTGACTCCATCTTTTGAGACCATAAATCAACTTCAAAAGGCTCCAGAATTTGAACTTCTTCAACTTGGTCCACTGTCACCATGTTGACTGACAATGCTTGTTTAATAATTTTACCAGTCCTCCTATCAAAATCCTAAATAGAGGACTCTGATGAATATGAATAGAATTCTCCTTCCATGTCTGAGCTTTCAAGGGTTAAAGGAGTGACATAACCTAAACCACTATGTGTACGTTGGTAGTGATTTCAAGGTTAATTTTCGGAGCAAAGTGACATAACGACAAATGCCATCCTTTGCCAAAACTATGAAATTTATTGCTTTTCAAGTTGTAGCCCATCTTCTGAATGATGTTCTTAAATAGATGACTGTAGCGGTAAAGTTGCTTCTTGCCTTTATCCTTTTTTTGATTTGTCGTTAGAAAATGCCTTACGAGCGTCGACGCTTTCGAAGATGATTGGCTTACCTTCTTTCTTCCTTGCTGGAACTTGAAAATAAGAAATCTTATATAGAAGATACGGTACCCATACTTTTAATCAGTCAAAACCGACATACTCAATGAATGTTGGGAATATAGGATAGACATGACTTCCCTAAACCTAACGACAACAGAGTAGTTCAAAATATTCTTTTTATTGAGAAAGTAAAAGATTTCTTCTTCCATGATTACATCATAAATGGGATAAGCATCCAGTTGTACATTCATGTACTCTTCAAGTGCAACATCGGTCTTAGCTTCGGTCATAGCTTTAGTTAAGTCATCACAAATGGCTGGTCAGAATTGGAAGGAATATTGTGATAGAGGTTGGAAACAAAGGGCTTCGTATCACGATAAATATTAGAAAGATCCACCACAAGTGGATGGTTAATTCTCCCATCAAGTACTTATTTGCAGAGGTCAACCACAAAAGGCTCTGTCTTGATGGAGCAATATTTCTAGTAGATCACAAAGGACCTTCTTGAGCTGACCCAAGTTCAGCTTCATCATCAACATCGTTACCATCTTCCTCCTTAGGGTACCATTGTTTGTATAATACCAAGTCAGAATAGTATGCTTCAATTCCCTTGAACGGATCGATGTCTGTAAACTTCGTTTGAACTACACCATCGTTGCCTACGTACTTAAAGTACTAGTAGAGACTAGAAGCTGTAATTATATTCTCATGTATCCATAACCATCCCAGCAAGATATTGTAGGATACCTCTACGTTAATTATATAGTAAGTGACCTCGGTGCAAATATCGCCTATCTTGTATCAGACGAGTTTTTCCCAAGGGAAGGCTCCTTCCAGCATTGAAGCCCAGAATTATGGTATGGGTGGCTTAAAGCCAATGCATCGGGGTCCTTTAAACCTATAGAAGACTCCTTTAAATGATACAAAGTGAAGAGCCTATATCGATGTGAATACAATCTATCTTAATAGCCCCGATGTAACCAGTATAATACAATAGTCTATTATGAGAATTATTCTTCAACAATATATTCTCTTATGAGAAGGTTATATTGGTTATCTTCTCTATTATGTTGTAGAAATGGAAACATACATCAGGATCTTCTGTTGGTAACTTGATTTGTGTCAGGTAGGAGTGGACATGTAGCAATGGCTTACTTAATGCATCTCGAGCCTCTTTAGAGAAATTTAGCTCATAAATAGATAGCCAAGATGTGCCAATATGTCAAAGTTGAACGGTTTATCGAGTCCTTAAGGAAGGTTCTTCTTCAAGGACTTGTCGAACCGAACTTATTTTTATTTAGCTTGGTTTGCCATTGCTTGGTTTGACGGTCCTGCTTCAGGAGCAGCAGGGGTAAGAAGGGATGGACATATATCCTTCTGGACTGGGTCATAGGTCAGTAAGTAGGCATTGTTGGATCTAGTCTCTCCATACAATACTTTATCATCAGCTGGAGACGTAAGAAGCACCATATGACATAATTTGCTCTTTTTCTCCTTTTACTTCGGTTTGGAATTAGTCAAAGCTTGGAATTAGTCAAAGCAATCACTTCTTCCATTTGATTGTGCACTGGTGGAAGATTGACGATCTTTATCTTTGATTTTGGTATCTAAATGACACTATCTTGAACTTCTAGTGTTAGGAAATCACTAAACTATAAGGACACTATATTGGTGGTAACCTTCTTTTCATCAGTGTAGAGCATGATAGTTTAGAGTTTATCAGCTGTTGAATTCCCATTTTAAATACGTAGCAATCCTTCGTGGGATGATGAACGTATGGATGAAATAGGTAGTATTTGGGGTCATTAGTATGACCCACTTCTTCTGGTCTTATGATATCAAGAATCTTGAGCTTGTTAACTTTTATTAGAACGTAGAAGATGACGACAATATCTTCCTTGTCGAAAGTGAACTCCTTCTTTGTTTTTTGTGTTGTCTGGACCCTTATATTTTGATTGAGGAGCGGTCCTTAAGATTTTAATGATCAGGGACTCCTTACCTTTTGTTATTGCGATTGGCATTGTTGTTGTTTTGGGGATGTTTTCCCTTGTCAACAAATTTAAGTCATTTAAACCCGATCAACTCTAGATCAGCCACCGACTTCTCGGTGGTTTCAACACTTCCAATAAAAGTCGGCAAGTTCTCTAACTTGGTCGATCCCAAGCAAAATTTTACTGTTGGAAGAAGGTTGTGTCTCTGGTATCCATCAACATTGTCTGGGAGATTCGTGGAGTCAGCTTCAGAGCGAGTCTTCAAAAATGTTCGATGAAATCCCGTGCTGGCTCTTTCTCCTTTTACTTTGCGGAGACTAGAGTTGGCATGGTAATATTGGCTTCTCCTTCATAGAATCTGGCTAGTAACAACCTCTCCAGATCTTTGAAGAACTTGATGGATTCATTGGACAGATTTTGAAATCATTCGAATGCAACTCCTTCTATAGTTCCGACAAACACCTTTGTCAAAAGAGCATCATCTTTAGTTATATAAAAAGTTTGTGGATTGAAGAACACAAATGCTACTGAGGTAAAGTTAGGCCATCAAAGGACTGTAGAGACTGCAACTTGAAATTTGGTGGACAAACCACCTTATCCCATTTAGGCATGTATAAATGTGATACACCCAGTCTTAGAAAGTTCTCTTTGTTGTCAATAGTGGCAACATGTTCTCCACCCCTGAGATTTACATCTGAGTTTTGATTATCTTTTACTTTCGGATGTGGTTGCACTAGAAGTATTGGTGCAGTTGTTACATTATTTGCAACATCATATGCATATCTCGGACTGTAGCTTTATGGGTGTCGAGGCATTGATTGATACGAGTAGAGAAGCTACCATTCGGCTCATTACCTGTTATGTACACATTGACTTCCCTATTATCAAAAGAAGGGGTATTGGACTGGACTGTGTATCCAGAATCCACATTGTATTCTTCAGAGTCCCGAGATATGCTATCCTCAGGTAGAGTTGTGATATTGTCTGTTTCAGATTCTGGTTTGTTGCTACCCCCTAGCTAATAGGGCCTCTTCTTCATGCAAAGACATGCTCTTGGAATGAGTATATTGGTACACTACTTAAGAAGAATCATCTCGCTGGTTGACTCTTGACCTTCCTCTTCCATGAGAAGAAGGAGGTGGAGTGATTGCACCTCTCCGAGATCCACTAGGTGAATTGGAAGAAGTAAAATAGTGTTATGTCTTGGGTTTTATTCCCCATGAAGAGATCTCTTGGTTCTCTATATATTGAACATTTTTTCATCTTCTAGAGCATTGTTTAGCTGGGTATTTATAGTGCAGTCGATCAAATATAGACTTCTTGTTTGATGGCTCAACTGCTTTTGAACAACATCAGTTGATTATAATGCTATAAAAATTATGCTTACAAGGAAGCTCCACTACTACAGTAGAAGACTTTTTTTTTACGCTTTTGGTTAAGCATATTGCATAAATCAAGAGAGGAAAAAAAGATAAATTCTGCATACGGATCCTTTTCTGCGAAAAAATTTTCTACGCGAGGGTCCAGTTCAACAACTTCTTGAGAATTTCTACAGAAATTGATGTTGTTATTTACTTTGTATAATGTGTTGTCTTCTACATGGAAAAATTTCATCGGAGTCTCTTGTTACTTCTGCTTTGCGCGCAGAGGAATGGTGCTCTCTGCTTGCAGAGCTTGAGTTGGTGCTCTTTTTTGTGCATGCAATTTTGCACGCTAGGACACATAGTACATGTCCTCAAAGAATGGATAGTTAGAGTTTGGATAAGAAATATCTCAACTCCATAATCTGGAGTTGGAACTTATGTTTTTTTCAGCCGTTGTAAGCGATAAAATCTGTGCGTAGATTCTGTGTTTTGAGAAATTTATTTTGTACAATAGAGTCCTTTTTTCACACAATTTGCATGCCATGATGGGTGCAAAGCCTTAATTTGGTGCTTGCCTGCTATCCCCTTAGCATCATAATGAATTCCTTTGCCATGATTCTTCGGGTTGTACCAAGTTGGTTGTTACGATAACGTCGTAACTTCTTTCCCTTGGCAGGAACACTAGCGTGGCCAAGAACATTTTCTATAAAACTCTAGATAGGAAGCATAAGAGTGGAGTCGTTAAGGAGTTGCTCCTTATTGCCACAGGCTATCACACTCTCCTCCTTATCATCAATGATGTTAGGGTAGGAGAAACGTGACTTAGATAGTCAAGTCCCATAAATCTTCTAAGGCTTAGTAATTGGTGAAGGGCTTGAATGTCCTTACAGAAGCATGTATTCATAGGCTTATTGGTTGAACTCGATGACCAAAGTCTTTTGTGTTGTTCCCATCAACACCATGTCAGGTTGAGCCATTACCTTCTAGTTGGTGAAGAAGACCGTCCCCAGTAGAGTCGTCAATTTGTTTGCCATAAAACAAAAGTTTATAATAACTTTTATTACAAACTTGAGAATTTACTTTTACAATGTACAAAGAATCCTAAACAAGAATTTATATATACAAGCAATAAGAATCTGGAGAAGTATTAGCTATAAAGGTCTGATTTGTACACGATCACTTTTCTTCTTTGACTACATGTGGCAAGAACGAAAAACTTGCTAAGTCTCAATTACTGGAGAAACTAACAGCAATGATGCTCTGGAACAAGACACAAAACTTTTAATATCTTAGAATGGAACTAATATCGAGGTATTTGTAGCCATTAACTACTATGACGGTCAAATTAAAGTCCTGTACAGAAAATAGGCAATATTCACTATTTTTGCCTTTTTCGCATAGAATAATAGGTAACAGCCACCCACAATGCACTTTAATTGGCTTTACTGCTCGCAAAAAAAAATTTGCCTACCTGACACGTGGCAACAATTATGAGGAATATACATTAAATTCAAATCATAGTGATCATTTCTTTCCAGGTTTACCGAGATTTGAGCAACAAATGCACGAGATTTTATTGAATTCCTAACCGCATACTAACGATTTAAAGTAAGAGAAATTAATGACTTTCGCCATATTTTTTTTCCCACTAAAAGAAAATAGAACACTTTTACGCAAAAAAATACTTTTTAGAGTTGTCACGTGGCTCCATGATAAAGTGCTATGATTACTATTACATGATCAATATTGTCACCTCGACTTCTACCCATAACTTCTTACATTTCGGATATATCAGACATCAAAGCACGTTCTTCAACAAAAGTTGTCTTTTAATGCAGGATCTAAAAGAAGACTCAAAATGTGCGCCTAGGAGCTCTGTAGCTCAAAATATATGTGAGGAAGACTTGCAGCTCAAAATGTGTGCGAGAAAGTTCTACAGCTCAAAATGTGCATGAGGAAGCTCTGCAGCTCAAATGTGCACATTTTTAATCATGAAGATTATGATACTTTCTTCTAACTGTTAAGAGTGATGGCTTGTTTTGACCATAAAATGTTCTATGCTTCTACGTTTGCCTACTGCGATGCTCACCTATTATTGATATATTATATACATATCATATTATAATATATTATTTTTCATGCATTGACATCATCATGGTTTCTCGGCATAGTAGCATACCTAAGTTAGGATCTGTGTATTGAATGTAGAAGTCTATGTCCAGGATAAATCTAGATTGAAACTTTCGAGAACCAACCTAGCATACCTGTACTACGGTATGACATCTAGGGATGATGATTGTGTGTCTACGGCACGAGATTCCATATATAACTATATGATTAATTAGGTAACTTAAAACTTATAGGAGCATTGGGAGGGAATAAAATATTAAGATCGTGTATTGCTGATCATTCATCAGATACTATATATTATTCAACTTAGTGAAGTACACTCTCTGGCTACTATCCTAACCGACTCACTATTTATCCTATGGGAGTACTGGGACTTCTACTGATTCTATTTAGCCTATTGGTCTTAAGAGAGATTATGGCATGCCACTTATATATATATATATATATATATATATATATATATATATTATATATGTGTGTGTGTGTGCCGATTACCTAAATCTTTTGTCTTTATTCTATATCACATACTAGTATCCTAGGGACATAGACTGTCGTGGCGATTGATTCAACCCTTGTTTGGTTGTAGGGTCGAGCTATTGCCCGATGATAGGATATAGACCTAAGTTACGACAGAGGTTCCTTTATATATTTTTATTGCTTGGGTTTTGTTATTTTACACGTGCTTTCTTTTGGTACTTGCTACTAGTGGCCTGACCCCTCTAGTTTTATTTGGCTAGATCAAGTAGCATGTTCAAGAGATTTAGTGTACCTTCCTACTGATGTTGTGCACCAGGAGGATGGTCACCAAAGGGACTGAGTAGGTTTCTTCTTTACCACTCTTGTAAAATTTTGTCTCTTTTGGGCATTTAGTCATATGCACATGTTTAGCCTAATATTTTTGATATTTATTCTTTTTACATGATTGTACTTATTCAGACTTTATTTGACTATGATCGTGTATTATTGAGAATGTGATAACTCTTCATTTCTTATAGCTAGTTTCATGATCATTTTTATATAGCGCCGGTGATGCCTTAATATTTACCCTACATGTTTTATATTTTCTGCTTCTTGTTTAACTGATTGAGATATAGTGTATTCTTGTGAAGCCATAGGTGACTTTTTTTATAGTATGCACCACTTGTATAGTGATAGCCATGACTGTATTATGGGGTATTGGTGTACTCAGTAGTGTGTAGTAGGCCGTATCATATCTCTGTTTCCTGTATTTCAGTATTGGAGCATGGCAAGGCTGCTCCCACGAAAATATAATTTTTGCATGGAGATTGCTGTCGCAAAAAATATAATTTTTACTTGGAGGCTGCTCCCACAAAAATATAGTTCACACAAAATAACTATTCGTCTACAACGTAGGCGTAACAACGCACTTAGTGGGGATTACTACTATAAATGCCCTCTTAATGGAGATTTTCTCTCCCAATTAACTGTCTATTATGGGTAGTGGGCTGCTAGGGTATTGGTTCCCCTATATAAAGTCTTTCTCTTTGGAGAAAAATATAAAGATTATAATCTACGAGAGAGGAGGTGAATGCAATTTTTTGAAGCAACGAAATATTGTTCATTCGTCCATTCCAAGAGTCAGAGTTCTGTCCATGCAACAGTGACAAACAAGCATCCCATAAGTTCATCTTTTAAACTTGTTGGTTCATGGGAGTAGATCGACAAAAATGATCGATTCTTGCTTTGAGCAACGGTGGTTTTTCAAGGACCGTGTATGGCAACTCTAGAGGGGAGGGTGAATAGAGATTATGTATGCAGCAAAATAAAATCACCTGTTAAAAACTATGTGTCGTGTAGTTGATAATTAATTACTAATTATAAGTGAAGCAGAAATATAAAACAATTGTAGCTAGAAAGACATGTAAGTAAATACAGTATAATTTAGAAGAGAACAAACGCAAACACCGAGATTTTATCCTGGTTTTTCTCTGAGAGGACTAGTCCAGGCCAGGGAACTCTTGCTCGAAGTTGTATCCACTATAATCATCAATAGTGAATCACAAGCTTTGTTCTGAATGCTTGTTGACTTCTTACAACCATGAGATTTGATCCGAAGTCTCGTAACTTCACTCACATGTACGTTTGATATGAAGAGCATGCAAACTTCTAACAGAAGAAAGTCTTGATGAGCCAAGCTATTACAACTCAAACAACATATAAATGAGATCGCACTTTGGCACTTTGAGAGCTGAGGAGTTGATCTTGGAGATGGAAAAGTTTAGGCTCAATATATTGCTCACAGTAGGATAAAAAGATGAAGGATTAGATAATTTAAAATATGGAAATTTTAATCATATTTATAGGTTATGAGCAAACAGAATCGGCCAGAGTTCGGGTAGGTTGCAATTCAAATTTTTTAACGTTGGGCCATGAAATTAGGGATGTGATAACTAGGTTGATTTCAAACTATATAAGTGACTGAGTTTGTTCCAATTTTGGCACGAATTTGGTCCAAGTTTGGTTGCCTATTCAGGTAAGATTTGAGTATGAATTTGGACTAGTTTGGTGGATAGGTTCGTTAGTTTATTTTACTGGACTGGATAATGTTCCTGAGATGGGTATCTGTAGGTGGACAAGTACTTCAAATTGCAAGTACAAATTGACTTACATCAATCCTAGACTTAATAAATGAAAGATTATATTTGCTGAAATCATATAAGATTAGACACATGAGATCCAAAAGCTGGTGCAGATATTTATCTTTAGCAGTGATGCAGTTTGATCTCAGTTGATTTTCTTCGCATCTAGTATCTATTTATTTGTATTTAGTTCTAATGTTTTGTCGATTATTAGAATCAGGTTGACCGTGACCACTTTGTGTCAATAATCTCCCTCGTTATGATAATTAACAAACTATGCTAAAATATAAATTGATGTATCCTTTATATATTATTTGATGCGATATTTTGAAATAGAATAGCTCCCCCGTAAGAAGAACTTTTCCTAGAATGAGTGATGATTTCAAAATCACCTGTAACGTGTTATTTCTTTACATCGAGTATGAGTATCATAGTCCAACCATTATTAGTGGTGTTACAGTCATAATATCATGCTAATTATTCATAATAGCATCATGATGAACATCAGATTATTATTCGTATCATATTTGTATTGTATCATATTTGTATTTGGTCATTTTTCCCCCTTTGTCATAATATCATATGAAGAAATCATAGCTCCCCCGAAATGAATGACTAGGATAAAATAAAGTAAATACATCATAAGACAACATAGAGCATGTAAGATAACATTTGTCAAGACAACACAATATGTCAAGACATATAAAGCATAAAAATATTGCAGATAGACTAGTAATGCTAAGATCATACGTCAAGACAACATAAAGTCTCAAATAGCAAAGAGTCACAAATAACATAGATCATAGATGTTTCTAGTATACTGAAATAAAAGTCCACATAGCTAAAAATATAAACTAAGGCATAAGTAGCTATCTCCTGAACAGTCACAGATCATCATCAACAACAGGGTCATCATCAGGCGGGTGATCATCAAAATAAGCTCCAGTGGAATCGAAGTACTAGTGGACAAAAGTATCATCGATCCCGTATCCTGGGCTAGAGGGATCACGAGCCACTGGATGTGGTGTGGTCGGATGATGAGCATAGCGGTAAAAAAGATCTGCAATAGAGTTGGCCAATGAGTGGACCTGAATGGTGGTACAATAAGCCTGGTCACGAAGACGAGTGATGATTATCTTGTTCTTCTCACGATGCTGAGCAGCCATCATCTCGTTTTGTAACATAAACTGCTCGCAGAATATCTCTTGGATAGAATCCAAGGAAGCAAGTTGTATAGAGAATGATGGTGCAGTAGGGGCGGGTGTTGGAGAAATAGAGACAGCTGGATCGGCAAAAGCATCAGAATCAGATCCAGGGGAGTCACCCTTATCAGAAGGAGGAAAAGTAGGATATGTACTGCGGGATTTGGTTAGGTAGGATGGCATGGACAGAAAGGTGGGTTCTTCCATAGGAATACGGAAGTGCTCAAAGATAATAGGTAAGTACATAACAAAAGGAAGTTGGTGTGAAGGCTTGCAACAGTTTATCATCTGTTTGATCATAGTCTTAGGAAGGCTAAAAGGAGTGGAGGACCAGAAGTGATAAAGGGCTGACATCTCTCGAAAAGCAACCTCGTCTTTTGAGGTTTGCTTGGGCAGAATAGCAGAGTAGATAATATGGTAAACTTCATAATAGTATTGATTCAAGTAGTAAACACGAAACTTTTCGTCAGGACAAGAATAGGGGAGTACACAAAATATCCTTAAGAGAATTAATAGTCGTTGTTGGCCCATCCGGTCTCAGTCAACTTGATTTTGATAGTTAACTAAACTATGTATTGATATATCACGATCTGAAGCCTCAACACTGCTTTTACATATCTTTTGTATTTTGTCTATTTAAATGTAATCTTTTATTTATTTGAGTCTAGAACTGATGTAAGCTGAGTCGCACTGGCAAATCCCAATTACCTATACCCATATACCTAGTCCACTCAAATGAAACAAAGAACATATCCATCAAATTAGGCCACATTTATTTATAACGTCTACAATACTAAGAGACCGAACTTGGGCCGAACTCGGACCGAACTCGGTTACCCTTTGGTATGAAATCAACCAGTTCAATAGCTCCTAATTTCTTGGCCCAATGGATAGAAATTTGAATTAAACCTCATCTGAATTATGGCCAAATTCTGTTTGCCTACACACTATAAATAGGATTGAAATTCTTCATTCTTACTCACTCAACCATTCTTAAGTCTTCTATCCTATTATGAGAAAACCCCTAAAGCCTTAACTTGCCTATCTCAAATAGCAACTTCCTAGCCTTCCTAGTGCCAAGTGCGATCACGGTCTAGAAGTCTTCTGAGTTATAAAGAGCTTTGTTCCATCAGTTACTCTCTCTCTCTAAGCTATGAAGTTGCGAGACTTCGGATCAAACCTCGTGGTGTAAGAAGTGGCAAGCTTTCGGATCAAAGCTTGTGATTCACTATTGGTGATTATAGTGGATAAAACTTCGAGCTTGAGTTCTCGGGACTGGACTAGTCCTCTCAGAGGAAAACTAGTATACATATTGGTGTTTTCGTTTGCTTTCTCTCTCTACTTTACTGCTTTACTTTATTGTCTTTATATACACTGTTAGTTAGCAACTGCCTTCATTCTGATAATATTAAATTGGGTAGATTATTCTGGTGCACTCTATTTACCCCCCTCTAGAGTTGCCTCACGGTCCTTCAATTGGTATCAGAGCTAATTCTCTTGATATTTGGCTTAATATCCTAAGAGACTTTTGGCAATTGTTAGATCTATCCATACCAACAATGGTGAAGGTTAGTCCACAAATAGGACACCCTTATTTGAAGGTACTAAATACACGTACTGGAAGACACGTATGAGCATATAACTAAAGTCACTTGATTTTGACCTTTGGACTGTAGTAGTAGAAGGATACAAGAAGCCACCTAGAATAGTCATAGATGGTAACCTTATATATAAGTATCATGATAAGTACACAAATACCGAAAAAATAAGCTAGTCTTGATGCTAAAGCTATTTACGCTCTATTTTGTGTTGTAGACAAAATTAAATTTAACAGGGTCTCCACTTTTGAAACTTCACACGAAGTATGGAAACTTCTTGAGATCACTCATGAAGGAACCTCCCAAGTGAAGGAATCAAAAATAAGTCGTCTAAGACAAGAATATAAAGCATTCAAGATAAAACAAAATGGGACGATTACTCAAGTATTCACGAGATTTCTCAATATCGTAAACCCACTATTATCACTCGGCAAGGAGTATAGCAATTACGAAAAGATTCGCAAGGTACTCAAGGGACTCACCAAGAATTATAATCCTAAGGCCACTACAATCATAGAGGAAAATAATCTTACCACGATGACCCTCAAGATGCTCATGGGCAAGCAGATGACTCACTAGCTAGATCTCAAGGAATTTGAATAACCCACTCCCAAGGAGAAGATGATTGCTCTTAAGGAATATCACAAAAAGATCACCAACTATAACTCTTATGACATTGTGTCTCAAGATGAGGAAGTTGCCCTGACCACCATTCCTGACCACCAGAAACTTTAGGAAATTTCTAAAGCTTAAGAACTCAAAGAAGAAGGAGCCAACTGACAACAGTGATGAAGAGCCTATATGCTACAACTGTAAGAAAATAGGGCATAAAAAGAAAGATTATCCAACCCTAAGAAAAAAATTTGCCACAACTACTCATCCAGAAGAACATCATCACAAAAATATGCAAACTCTAGTATTTGGCACAAAAGTGAAGCTAGTGAATCCGAAGAAAAAAATCCTCGAGAAGCAGCAAACCTATACTTCATGGCATTAGCCGATCAGGTAACGGATAACAACTCTTATGATGATTTTACTTTTGATAAACTAGATAATGCTTTTAGTGACCTTCTTGATGATTTTAGGAAACTTAGAAATAAGTACAAGCATGCTAAGAAAGATGTTCAAGAATGTCAAACTGAAATACAGAGACTAACATCTCTACTAAGTAAAGTAAAGGATACCTTAAATGATTCAGACAAGAATTTTAGACTTAAGCTTAACCTCCACGAGGCACTTGCCAGTCTTGACAAGAGCTCTCAGGAGAACGATAAACTTAAGGAAGAACTCAAATCTAAAAAGAAAAAGTATTCCATTGATACACGTAGAATAGATGCTCTCACTGCTAAATATGATGAAGTATATGCTACCTCAAAAAAGTTAGAGATTAGATTGGATAAACAGTCAAATAAACCTCCACCCAACCTAACATAAGACATGTAGCAAGACAAAAAAATACTCACAGCTATGATACCTACATGCATAACAGTTCATGCAATCATCATGCACATAGAACCAAACATAATCATGCATTCTATTATAGAAGACCACAAAGAAATATTCCATACAATCATGCATTCTATCCACATAGACCACAAAGAACTGCTTTATACAATCATATCTATCATGATGTACCAAGCATTAATCACACAGCTATATGTCACTACTGTGGTAAGAAATGACATATATCTAGATTTTGTAGAATAAGAAAATTAGTAGATATGAATGTTTATGCATGGGTAACAAAAACTAACACAACAGGACCCTCAAGGAAATTGGTACCAAGGGTTACATCTACAACTCGTTTTATAGGTGGACCAACCCTCTCATGCTAGAAGTAAGTGGATTCTCGATAGTAGTTGCTCACGACATATGACTAGTGATGTTAACCTATTTGTAACGCTATCGATGAAGAAAGAAGGTTATGTCTCCTTCGACAATAACCTCAGAGGATACATTATTGGTAATGGTAATATAGGTGTTTCTCCCTAACCTGTCATAAAAGACTTTTGTCTAGTTACGAAATTAAAACACAACATACTCAGCATCAGTCATCTAATTGACCATGGTTTTTTTATTAACTTTGTTAAAAATAAATGTTCCATTTATGAAAGATCCACTGGTAAGGTTATCTTTGAAGGGATCAGGGAAGACAATATATATTTTTTCTATCTTGCAAAAGACACTAACAATATACGTCTATACGCCAACAAAGATGACAGATGGCTATGGCATATGCGTCTAGGATACGCAAACATGGACACTATTGCAAGACTATCTACGAAGAAACTCGTAAGAGGCTTACAAGAGATTACTTTCAAGAAAGATATGGTATGTGCTGACTGTGAAAAGAATAAAGCTACTAAATCTTCTTTTAAATCAATCAACAATGTAAGTACCTCTAGACCTCTCCAATTCTTGCACATGGACTTGTTTGGACCCAATAGAGTCGTCAGTCTTGGCGGTAAGCTTCATGCTTATGTTATTGTTGATAATTTTTCTAGTTACACATGGGTTTATTTTCTCGCAAATAAAAATGAAGTATTTTCTGAATTTGTCACTTTTTGCAAAAAGGTTCAAAACGAAAATGGTTTCATGATTACTCATATCCGAAGTGGTCATGGAGGCAAATTTAAAAATAGTAATTTCAAAAGATTTTACAATAAAAATAGTTTTTCTCATGAATTTTCTTATCCTAGAACTCCACAACAAAATGGTGTTATAGAGCAAAATAATAAGAACTCTTGGCGATATGACTAGAGTCATGTTAAATCAGTATAACCTTCCAAAATACTTTTTGGCTGAAGCTGTAAGTACTTTATGCCATATTTTGAATAGGGTGCATATATCGAAGAAAATATCCTATGAACTTTGTTTTGGTAGAATCTCCATAATTAGTTACTTTAAATTTTTTGGCTGTAAATGTTTTATTCTTAATACCAAAGATAATCTAGGAAAATTTGACTCCAAGCCGATAAAGGTATTTTTCTAGGTTATGCCACCAAAAGTAAAGGATTCAGAGTATTCAACAAAATCTTATTAACTGTTGAAGAATCAATTAATGTTACATTTGATGAACACAACACTCAAGTACTAAACGAAAGCGACGATGAAGGTAGTCAACCCGCAACCAAAAAGACATCAGAAGATACAAACTGTCACTACCACATTCTAAACTAGGGGTCATTTTGTTATTTTTATCTATTATATAAGTATTGTGTATATTATTTTTAAATAATTGCATGATATATATATATATATATATATATATATATATATATATATATATATATATATATATATATAGTGTTCTTTAATGCATGAGTTAGTAGATTAGACCTAGAAGCCCACTAGATGAACCCATGACCATAATATAGGGTTATGAATTTAATTTGTATTATTTTGGGATTAATTAGTGAGGTTGTAATTTATTATTATAATTTTATTTAATTTTTGTACTATACTGTTGCTTCGATATTTGGAGCGCTACACTAGCTTTTGCCTTCTAACAAATTTTATACCATTGTCCTAGACGTGCCAGTCTTCCATTCTGACCCTTGTGTAACTCATAAATACCCTCTCTTGTGCTTCATTTTAGTCACACAATATTCGTCGCAGACATTTATTTTTAATTCAAAATAAATTTGACTTTCATCTTTGTGCGTTCCAATTAAAATTGGAGACACAATCTTGACCCATTTTGTGCAACCCAAATTATGACAATATTCTATTCTGAGTCTTCTACGTCCATGATACTTGTGTCCCACCTAATTTTAACCCTATCTACTTCTAATTATTTTAAGAACACCAATTACATTAATTTTAATTAAAGTGGTGTAAGGACCCAACTTAACCCAAACTAGACCCAACACCAAACCAAACCCCCATTCACACCCTCAAGACCCATACTAAACACCACATACCCTTTTTAACCATTATATCACACCAAACATGGTGTTTTCCCTCATTCAATCCAAATTCCCACTTTTTGTACAATTTTCCAAACGTTGGGGACTTTTATGCAAAATATAGTGAGGTGTCCATATCATATTGGAACCAACACATGAAGAAACAACCCCCTCCCTCATTGACCGGTTATACATATATTTTTCTTTTCTTTTTTGAGTGCACAACACCCTAAACTTTCCCCTCAAGCCATCTTCACCCTCCATTCAACCCAACACCAACTCCACCCTCCAATTTCTTTCATGTAGCTATATCCCCCATCCCAATGAGCACATGGCCAGCCATAATCCCTAGGCTAGCACCCCCCTCTTCTCTCTCCTACATAAAAACCCATCTCTCCATATTATTTTCATTACCATCACCAATATCAAATATCAAACATCAAACCCTAAACCAACCCAACCTCCATCTTCATCATCTTCCTCCCTATCATCCCGACCCCCATCTTCGACCGTCCTTCGCCTCTGAAATTGTCGAGCCTCCTCTGTCAGCCACCCACGTCGACTTCCTGAGCAACTCCTCAGCCGACTATGCCTCCATCCCCGACTCCTCCCATCTCCGGTCGTCGACAACGCCATCAACATCTCTCCTCCCCGACCACCCAGCAGTCGACCACCAGTCAACTCCGGATGACCAACACCACCATTCCCATCACCCGCAACTTCATCTCCCAACCGCACCATCGTCTCCTTCGATCTTTCAATCAGTCACCACCGCCTCCGTCGACACCCCACAACCACCGCAGCCTTTTTTTCCCAGCCGTCCCATTCTCCTCCTCCGCCACACCATTACCATCATTTTCCTCCGGCGACTTCCTCGACTCACCGCCGGACCTGAGCACCGCCAGAGTACCTCCTTCCCCAGTGGCCATCATCTCCCCCACGACCTCAGTCCCGCCGAAGCCCGACGACAAGCAGTCGACCACGACCCTGACAGAATCACCACCAGTCATCTCCTCCACATTCTTCCTTCATTCCCGACCGTCCCCGACTTCCCGACCACCTCGACACAGCCACCACCTCCGTCCACCATGCCTCACCCACAACCGACAGATCCCCCTCGCCGGAGTACCGCCCCTCCTCACAGTCTTGACCTCCCCATCATCATCACCATCATCATCATCATCATCACCATCATCATCGTCGTCATCATTATCACCACCCTCACCGGAGCCCGAGCACCCTCTCCGGTCAGCGTCACCCTCCTCGATCATGCCCAACCCGAGGTTTGAACCTGTCCCTTCTTTCATTTTGTTTTGTTGCGTAACACTGTGGAGTCATGAACCCTAGTGCCTAGTGTGCACGCGTGCACATTTAATAATTATTAGTATTAATGGTAATTAGGTTTCATAATGAATTGAATAGTAATTAGGGTTAATATTGCTTTATGGGATTTGGTTATTAGTAGTGGGTGTCACATATTAATATATGTTAAGTATAGCCCTAGGTGTATTAATATTAATATAGTATTGGGTAATACTAGGTAATGTACTAAAGTGCTATATGTATATATATATATATTCAACATATTTTGGTAACTCACTGCCTTATGTGTACCCTAACATGCTAGCTAGACCATGTGTTAGTGCTACACGAGATTTGGATATTGGACATTGTGTTATTGTTAGTTGTTTGTCTTGTTGTGCACTGTATTCGAGGATATGACACCCGTGCATTTAGAGACGCACACTTGACCCTGCTAGTTGGCCAGTATCACCCCCTAGCGTAGTTTCTGAGTTCAGTGAAATTGTGTTTGTGTGTGTGTGCTAGTGTAATGATTGATGCTATATTGTATTATATTATATATATATATGACCATTGGATCGTCCTGCGAGACTTCAGGAATAGGATATTAGTATTGTTAGCAGAGGACCACAGGCGAGTACATTCTCTAATAATTTATGTTATGTGATAATTTCTATAATTCAAGTATTTGAAAATGTTACATCTGATTCTTGACATAATGCTACACGGACTAGTATATAGATTGGATCTGCAATTATGAGATATTACATTGGTTATCGTATTGACATTGTACACGACATTGATATTAGACATTAATATTAGACCTTGTACATGATATATTGGACATTGATCGTGTATCGTGATGTGTTATGGTTGGATCCACTGTGCTAGTTGGGGGCGGAGAAATAGTTAGTGAGAAATATGATCATATCCCTATTGTACAAGTATAAAATCATGTTAGTATTATTCATACACCCCACGTATGATTAGCCAGGCCATATAGATCTCGTACATGTTCCCAAGATGATCACATATCAAAGCTACTATTTCAAGCACTTAGAATAGTTACAGTTCTCCATTTCAGTTCATATACTACATCACCCCGTATATGATATTGTAGTCCTTTCTCTACATTTCATATATGTACTGACTGTACCATATTGCCTATATTGCCTGTTCTCTTTATTTTGCCATTGCATTTATTTATTGTCTTCTCTCGGTATATAGCATCATCTATTTATTTTTTTATAGTCCTTATCAATTAACTGGAACTGTTATTGGGTTGTACTTCGCTCCATCCTGACTGAAAATATTTTTTCAAACTGCGACTTAGAGGAATGTTTCTGACATATTATCGATCACAGGAAGAGTAGTTGCAGCCTTGGACCTTGTAGTTCAGGTGTGAGTTCTGGGAGGTCTAGCTGGGATCACTAGTTATTCAATTATTTTTATTTAGCAGATTATGGTACCGGACTTATTTTTGACATACTTGGAAATTTGGACGTTATTGTTTGCAGGTTAGACTATTTTTGTTGTTTAGACTTGTGTTGTATTTCGTTTATTTTCTCCGATATCTTATCGGGCTTTAGTTCTGTGATTGACTATTTCCATATTATATTGTGATATCTGTGTCTCCTTATGGAGCTGGATACTCGTGAGAGATTGATTAGTTAGTATTATGACCTATACAGCGTTCTACTGCCGATGTTGCGGCGTAGGCTGGACGTACCCACGTACTCGTGCCCCTATATCAGGTGCGGGTCGTGACACATTTTTAGTAGTGGCCCATACACGTCGAGCTTCAAAATTAGAGCAATATCGTGGTAGTGTAACATCTTAGTTCTACTACTGTGTGCCTGTGATAGGATATAGGATATAGGATACTAGGATGAGAGAGGATACTCAATCATAAATTTTAAGAGATTCCTGGGACGACCCTTGAGAATGTTATTATAATTTCCAATTTAAATCTTTTTCCTTGTTCCCGTCCGTTCTCACTTATTGTTATTGAATTTGGTTCTTGTTTATCGGTTGTTAAATTTAATTTTGGTGTCGTTGAGTTTGATTTCTTATCGAGATAAACCTTATGGACTAAAATTTATGATATCATCTGATGACATATGTTGATGAGGACAGTGAGAAAGGTAAAACGTCTGCTTTGGTTATGGAGCATAGAGTTCATCGTAGCTATATTAGCTGGCGTGTCAGAAACGTAGGAACCTGACTTCGGATGTATATATCTTAGTTATAAAATTTAGAATTTTTTGCAGCTATACTAGTCAGCATAGCGAGGATTCTAGAAGACATGATTATAGAGTTGCATACCTAAGTTATGGAATCTATCGTTTATTGCAGCTATGCTTACTGGCGTGGCAAGGATTTTGAGTGTCATAATTTTGGACAGACGTGTATGATTATCATATTGTATCTTAAATTGGTTCTTAAAGTATCATCTTAATACTTATCTACTTCTGTTATTATAGGACCTTGTTCCATCATTTTCTTTGCTAGCAGTAGAGATACCTTCAGTCCTTAGTCCAGTTCCATATAGAGCTTCGTTCCATTAGGATTCCTTGTTATTGTGATAATTGGTGACTTACAATTAGGTCTGTGTCTTGAGTATCAGTGTTGACTGTTGGGAGTGTGGCTTGTGAGTCTGTAAGTGTTTCTTGGTTGGATATCTGAGAAGTAGGCATCAAATAGAGTTAACCCATAGCGTAGTACCTTGTAGCAATAGTTCTATGATAGGTGTCATTATAGTTAGTATTGGTATTATAAGTAGAAGGGGGAGTAAAGAGTATCAGTGATGGTTCCAGGAGTTAGTATCAGAGTCAGCATGCCAGTTCTGGATAGTTATGAATTATGTAGTTGGGTGATTCATGTAAACAATTAAGTATCAAGGAAATTGTGTTAAAAATTAATGAGCAATAAAGTGTGTCAGAGAGAAAAGACAAAACCAAAGAAAATAAGTGCCAACGGTTTAGAGCCATGCGTCCAAGAAGATTAGTGTTCACATGCTCTCCAGGCCGCATAAGTGTCGGTGCCGCATGGGTTGTCTCTTGGACTTAGCAAATTCCCATTCGTTCAGCAAGTGAAAGTACAAGGTGTTCAAGGACACTTATATAAATCAACAATCATGCGTCCAACAAGATAGATGCATGTTGTCAGTATAGAGCAAAAGTTTAGGCCGCATAGCCCTCTCAGCCACATAGCTCACTAGCCACATGACAACTTTGTCTTCTCCAACAGTAGGTTCGGCCAGGGCAAAAAATCTCCAAAAACTAAAAAAATATTTTGTTCATAAAATCCTCATTTTAAGTCCAAATCGGGTGAACCAAAAGCCAAAATGCTCTAAATTGAAAGCTCTATCATGAAGCAAAAATTGGTTTTCAAAGACGCATGTTTAATAGATCAAAACCAAGAAAACTCATAAAACCCTAAGTTTAGAAATGTAGATCTACTCAAAATCATCCATCAAAACAGAAAACCCCGAGAACTAAAAGTGCTTAAAAATACATAAGAAATATAATAGAATAATAATATGGAGGGTCTCTCTATTTCTCATGCAAGGTGTACTTGCCTATGGAAACGGGGAAAGAAAACTAAAAAGATGGTGAGAAAGAAAGAAGTGGAGAGAGAGAGAGAGAGAGAGAAAGAGAGAGAGAGAGATAGAAAGAGAGAGAAATATTGGGTTATATATGATAGGGTTGAGGGTTGAACCAAAGGTTCTCATGACTTGAAGTAACCCAAAAAATAAACCATGAACCAGATTAAACCAAATAATGGGTCTAGTCTTCATGCACATGCAATCATACTAAAATAAAAATACGTTCCAAATACGTATATAGGAAACGGGGAGTGACAGTTACTGTCATAGTTGTTGTATAGAATGTCTGCATCTTTTTCCATACTTGCTACTTGCTTATTAGGACATAAGCTTGCAGTATCATGAGGTTCTTCTTCGTTGCTTTCATAAGTTTCTTCCAGTAATTTTTATATCTCATATGATATTTTGCATTTAAAAATGCGTTTGAATTTCTCCTTGCGTAGAGCACAGTAGAACATGTATATTGCCTTCGCATCATCGCTTGCTGCTTTCTTTTCATCTTCTGTATATTTATTATCTGCTTTGTCAACTATTTGTAACCATTAGTAACATAAGTCCATAGAGCAAAGCCAAGAGATTTTAAGAATGCACTCATGTGTTCTTTCTAGAAGAAGTAGGTAGTACTATAAAATATGGGTGGCCTATCAGAAGTTGACTTTCACCATTGATGGGAAAGAGTGATCTTGTTGTTGCTATGTGTTATACTCTTTGGATGTTGATCCGGTAATCAAGAGAACTTGCTTTGATACCAATTGAAGAACCGTGTATGGCTACTCTAGAAGGGGTAAATAGAGATTGTGTATGCAGGCAAATAAAATTACTTATTAAAAACTATGTGTCGTGTAGTTGATAATCAACTACTAATTAAAAGTGAAGCAGATATATAAAACAGTTGTAGCTTGCAAGACATGTAAGTAAATACAGTAGAGTTTAGAATAGAGCAAACACAGACACCAAGATTTTATCCTGGTTTTCCTTTGAAAGGATTAGTTCAGGCCCGACAACTCTTGTCCGGAGTTGTATCTACTATAATCACCAATAGTGAATTACAAGCTTTGATCCGAAGGCTTGTTGACTTTTTACAACCATGAGATTTGATCCGAAGTCTCTCAACTTCACCCACACGTGCGTTTGATACGAAGAGCACGTACACTCCAAACAGAAAAAATGCTTGATGAGCTAAGTTATTACAACTCAAACAACTTCTAACCGAGATCGCACTTTGGCACTTAGAGAGCCGAGGAGTTGATCTTGGAGATGGAAAAGTTTAGGATCAATGTATTTCTCATAGTAGGATAGAAAGATGAAGGATTGCATGATTTAAAATATGGGAATTTCAATCCTATTTATAGGTTATGAGCAAATAGAATTCGGCCCAGGTTCAGGTAGGTTTCAATTCAATTTTTCGAACGTTGGGCCATAAAATCAGGGATGTGATAACTAGGTTGATTTCATAGTATATAGGTGACCGAGTTCGGCACGAATTCGATCCGAGTTCGGTTGCCTATTCAGGAAAGGTTTGAGTATAAATTTGGACTGATTTGGTGGATATGTTTGATGGTTTATTTGAGTGGACTGGATAATCTTCCTGAGATGTGTATCTGTAGGTGGACATATACTTCAAATTGCCACTACGACTCGACTTACATCGATTCTAGACTCAATAAATAAAAGATTACATTTGCTGAAATCATATAAGATTTAGACACATGGAATCCAGAAACTGGTGCAGATGTCTGTCTTTAGTAGTGATGCAGTTTGATCTCAGTCGTTTTTCTTCGCATAAGTATCTACTTGTTTGTATTTAGTTCTGATGTTTTGTCGATTATCAGAATCAGGTTAGCCGTGACTACTTTGTGCCAACAGTTTTGATTACTCCAATAAATTTTTTAGTCTGTTTCTTATTGTAGCAACTCTGCTGCAAAGTTTTTATTATTTATTTTAGAAACTTGTAATATGTTCTTTACTACTTGATTTAATTTCTAATTTTTTATATACTTTATACGTATTTCTGTAATTCGGAACTAACATTACTCTGGTGGTAATAATTGTCATGATGGGGGTACAACCCAACAAGGGCTATTTGAACTTGTAGCACTTAAATACCAAAAAAAATTTGCGCAAGATACTTCACAGATAAGGATCAGGTATATCTGTTAAAGCATATAAATATGGGACATGGATATCATTTAGAAATTATTTTACAAAAAAAAAAAGCTTAATTCTTCTGAAATTAAATCATTGCTTTTATATATATATATATATATATATATATATATATATATATATGGGACGAGATATTATATTAAATTATTACAACAATTATTATATCAAATAATTTTAATCACATATTTATTTCAATCAAATGGTTATAAATCATCCCATAAAGTATGTGTCACGTCAGTATATTTTATAATCACATATTTCAAAAAAATTTGTGACTGAAATTGTTTGATGTAATTATTGTTAAAATAATCATTGATTCAATATTTCTCCTCTCTCTCTCTCTCTCTCTCTATATATATATATATATATATATATATATATATATATATATATATATTATGCTGTTGAGTGATACTTAATCCACGACACTCACTCGACTCGGTCCCATAAGTTGAGTGATACTTAATCCACGACACTCACTGGACTCAGTCCCATAAAAGATTTAACTGTCTTTGAGTCTACAGGTACCCACTACTTGATTTTCAAGTTAGGAACAAAAAGTCTTTTCAAAAAAAATAAAGTTAGGAACCAAAATTACATATTTAGCCGAAACTATTTGTGTTAGCACAACAGAAGAACTATTTTATGCCAAAGAACTTACTTCACCATTGCGATGTAATTTGAAATTTGACGATGAGCATTATACAAACAATCGTGTTGCACTGTTCGCACTGTTGTACACGTAGTACTTACACACAGTGGTACAAGCGTCGACGCTACGGTCGGATACAGAACAGAAGGAAAGAAAAGGACGGAAGAAACGGACGGAACCAACATACGGATAAAAATGACGAGTGATCTGCCAGACACGAAACAAGACAGAAGGACTGGGGAAAAAATACGGCGGCGGACGGTACCGATCATTTTTGTTATACAAATCTACCATCGTCAAAGAACTGCAAACAAAAGTACTAATTCTTAGACGCTGGAGAGTTTCATCTATCATCATCAAAGAGCCATCACTAATGTCATGATCAATATAGGTGTGATCACATCACATGTAGAACCTTAGTACAGTACTGAACCATCAGTGTGCATCTCCTCGTATCATGTGCGTAAGCCAAGCTCTGAACATAGGGTACAGAGGCTCAGAGTACTATGAATTTATTGCACACACTGTGGCCCTAGCTATTATTAATTATTTCACTTTTCTCTGCCAGAGGACAATGAAATCTACTGATCACCGATTCACCATTCGACAGCTGCACTATTGTGTGAGCAGTTAGCATTTGTTCCAGGTACTATTGAGAAACAATACAACTCCTGTGTAAGTACAAACTGACCTTATTTATTTTTGAAGAGTATAATTTAATGTGTTTGGTTAACATATGTCCTTAAGAATACATGTTAATACATAATTTTGATTGATACCCGTAGCAGCAAATTTATTAATTTATATTTTACATTTAACAATATATTTTTTAAATAAAATATACATTGATAAATATGCTAGTACGAATAACAATGTAAATTACACATTTACTAATGTGCTACCATATGTCCTTAGAACATATGTTGACAAAATTCTAATTTAATTCATATAATATTAATAAATATTAATTATTTTAAACAGCAACCATTGTATTTCTTTATAATGACTTATTTGTTCAGGATCTGTCCTTGTGAGCTGCATTAAATTATATATATATATATATATATATATATATATATATATATATATATATATAATGTGGTTTCGAAACGGTTCAAAAATGAGCTCATCTAAATTGCATGTATATCATCAATCATTTATTAATATATAAAAATTTAAAATATTTTTTAACTATCCCATATGTTTTTTTATCACGTTGTTTAAGATCTGAGTTAAAAATTAAAAATCACTTGAACATATAACATATCATAAAATATATTCAAAATTTAAATTATATTTAAACTCACTACATAGTATTATCTAATTAGACACATATCAAAAACTAAAAAAAAATGTAACAAATCATAATTAAAATATATTAAAATTATATTTAAAATATTCTAATCTAATTTAATTTTCTATTTAATTTTTTAATTATAGTATAGATTTTTTTTTATACGTGCAATGCACGTGAACGTGAGTATATATATATATATATATATATATATGTGTGTGTGTGTGTGTGTGTGTGTGTGTGTGGGGAGATAAAATCTATTTTGAAGAATAATTAAGGCTATCTCTAATGAAAAAATTTAAAATTGAATTTCTATCCAAATTGCCATTGTATTTTAAGAAAAATTATATCCTAGTGCCAGAGTTCATACATATAAATTGTACACACAAAACATACTTTTCAATGATTCTCAATTTTTATCCTACCTACGTGCCAGAAAATAAGATGATCAATTTAATGATTTGTTTTGAAAGTATGACCTAATATTAAATTCTATGAGAGTCGGAGAATTTTTATGAGAGTAAATTTTTTTTATTCTATATCAACGTCATGTAGGATAAAAAATTGAAACAAAAATTATTGTTGGTATAAAAAAAATTATAATAAAAATAGGGGAGATAAAAATCCAATTGGAGATGGCCTTGTGCGGAAGTTCGTTTGTGACGGATTTACGATGAAAAAATATATTAAAAAATACTCAGCTTTTACAAAAAAAAACAAAAACAAAAACAAAAACAAAAAAGAGTGACCTAAAAAAAAAAAAAAAAACAAAAAAGGAAAGAAGAGGAATTTTAGTAAAATATGATGGGATTGGAATGTTGACCCCATCTCACCTGAGAAGTATCTGAAAATGTATTGAATGAGGTCCCGGACTTGTACTTTTACCAGAGTGACAGAGTCCCATTATCACTTCCCATAGCATATGGAATTTAATCTATTTCTCATACATGATATTATGCATTATTTCTTTCTTTCTTTCTCTCTCACCTCACCCCATCTTAACTATAGGTATCGTTTGTGTATTCTGCATTTACTCACCGTTCGTAGAACAAGGACAGCTTATCATCAGCTGATTATCAGAAGAAAACAACCATCTATCAGCGGACAGCAGCAGAACATCACATATAATACAAGTATACAACAGAAGCTAATAAAAAGTTACTGTAACAAAAAATATATTTAATTAATAACATGTTAAATGTTGTATTAATAAAAAGAGGTTGGAAAAAGAAGTTAAAGAGTGCTTTTGTAAAACACATGATGCTAAGCTGAAACAGCCCGAAAGTAACCCCTGCCAGCCGAAAGTAACCCCTGCCATGAGCAGCAACTTTTCAAGAAAGAAACACAATTCATATACGAAGCAGCTTCTAAGAAGCTATACCAAATCCAGCCTAACACGATCAAAATGTGTTCCTCAGCATAATATTACACAAAAATACGTACCTATCACAATCTTTACACAATGCTATCTTATATCAATCTATACTTACACTATTTTACATATATTACATTACACTTTGTTTCATACCAGAGGAGTTGTTTTTTCTTCTTCTTCTTTTACAACAATTGCAAGCAGAACTCCAAAGAGTTCAATCATAGGCTTGTTATTGACACTCATATTCAATGTTTTGATTGTCCTTCATTCACTAGCTACAATCAATATAGGACAATTCATGCTACAAAATCATGCAGCAGATGGTTGGGTGCGTAGCTGATGGAAGGACCTGTGGTGCCATACATGTCCTCACCCCTCACCGCGAGGAAGCCCTGTTGACCATCTGATGCAGCAGCAAGACTACCGTCATCGCAATTCTGTAGGCCCAATGTGAGCGACACTCCGCTGTTCACGTACCTCCCCATGTCAGCCATCTGATAGGCCATGAACCTCCCGCCATCGGATTGGGTAAAGGCGTCGTGCAAAAGGCCACCACTGTCCTCTCTACTTGGCCGTTGGTCCCTTGATTTGAGAGCCATGTACGAATCATCAGCAGCCGTTGCATCATTCTGGAAGGCAGTGCCACCGATTCCCATGCTGGATATGAGGTTTGATTTGGAGGAGTCGGTCAATTGGCCTTGACTGGTGCTTGTCAGACATCTCTCGGACGCAGGGCTTTGCTGCAGGTCTCCTCTATCCTCCGAGGATCGGAGCTCCTCTCTCCCTTTAGCTGCATTCTCTGATGAAGAGTTCGAGTCCATCTCGGTTTCACCGAATTCTTCTTTGTACATGTCCTCGACCATGGGCTTCCACAAGCGTACTCGTGCATTTATGAACCAGTTCGAGACCTAGGTGAAGGATGATAAATTAGTAAATGTTGACAGATTAAGGAAATGATCTCTATTTGTGCCGGTAAATGCCTAAAGATGCACATTCTGAATAGATGTCTTTCCACCGAGATTGCACACTGCATAAATTCAACTTCAACAAGGCATTTCCCTTCAAAAGAGTCGGCAATGGAGCATACTCCAGATAAGAACGCCAATAAAAGCATGACCAAACTCTTAAGGCTGTGTTTGGTTTGGTGGAAAGTGTGGGAGAGGAAAATGAAACGACGTCGTGTAGAAATTGAAACCAATTAGCATATAATCATGTTTCTTTTCTTTTATTTTCCCTCAGTTTCTTAGCAGCCTACACACAACCTTAAGACCCATATATCACCTACATTTGTCCGTGGGACAGTTTAATCCAAAAAAAACAAAAGTGGAGCATGTATTGGCATCACAAAGATGCAACACCTATGATCCATAGGCCTGTAGATGGAAGCTACCGATCAATATCAAGTTGATGGTGGTCAAGAAACAAGGCAATGGAGTAGAAGCTTCATCCTACCAATAAAATGGGTGTTCGACCTGTGGGGGCGTATTAGAATGATAAAAATAAATAATCCTCAACCAACAAAAACTTACAGTTCAAAATTCTAATGAGGGTTGAGGGTTATACATTTGTATTATTCTAATAGACATTAATTTGGGTACCACAACCTACATAGTTCGCCAGGCTGAAAACTAAGACTTACCCACATAATAGATTATATGATTTTCCTAGTACTAAGCCCAATTCATCTAATTGTTAGCTAGGAGGATTACTATATGATATACCTTAATATTATTTCAATTTATTCCTTTAGGTAAATGTAACATTATCTACCCTTTTTTTTCACTAGGATGGGATTAGCTATGCGACACACCTCTAACTGAAAATTCCTGTAGAAGATTAACCAAGTTTTACCAGTGAGTCGAATAATGTCAATATTCATAGTTGGTGGGAAATTCTTGACCAAGGAAATTATATTCAAGAGAAGGGGATTCATAAAATTATGATGGCAATGGAGGTAGTTGGAAACCTGTCTTAGTTATCATGAACTTTAAGATTATACAACCAGGGAGAAACCCCCAATATTGAGAAGAAAACAATATATATTTTACTTTAGGTAATGGTATTCCGTATTCTAAAAGGTTTAAACAATACATACCTGACCCCTTGTCAAGCCAGTTTGTCTTGCGAGCATTAACTTTTCAGAGTCATTTGGGTAACTGGAAAGTACATTATATACACCAAAAAATCAGCACAAAAGAATGAATTGAAGGAAAACATAATTATCTTGAATACGGTAAATATATTGTGTGAAGAGGATTACGGGTGAAGGAAATGCTCAAAAAGCCATGCACGGAGAACTGACACCGAGGTTTCAGGTAAACCCCTTTGTGGCCGCCAAGCATGCGGTTGCATCATTCCTAGTTGTTGCATGGCTCGCTGCTGCCTTAAATGCTGGTCTATATAACGAAGGCGAGATATTCCACACCCTTTAGTAGTTGAACTCTCTTGCTCGCCGAGAATTTTTCGAGTCGACTGGATCTGACCACTGTTGGCATCTCGAAGACAGCGGAAGTGCCGAGAAATTGTTTGAAGAGCCAGTGCAGTGTAAGGTTTAGCAGAGCCGGAGCCTGCTATTGCATCAAAAGATGATACTATAACCTGCATTTGATGGTAATATTGTTTGTATCTTCTATCGACCTGCCATACAAGGGGAAGAGAAAATTTAGAAAATGATGGACATAAAATTATAATGAAGACTGACTAGGTACAGAACGGAAGTAGTAGATTTGATATTACCAAAGATTAGTATTATGACTTTTGAAGTGCCTTCTGTATATTGTTCTCTAGAAGTATATCTGAAGTTAGTGTCTTGTGTTTTGTTTAATGATGAAGTAGAAGTTCTAGAAACAAAAGCTCAAATATAATACATGCTGTAGCAAGTATATTTATTTTAAAAAACAACTTTTTTCTTTTACAAAACATTAAGTGTTGTTGTTCTCCTTCCACTGCTTCAATGGTATCTTCCTTTCTTGGATGTAGGGCCATCATAGGATCTCTGTAAGTAACATCAATTACTACTTCGAGAAAAGCAAAACTAGTTAATGTTGATATGGTATGTTGGGTGTCATATTTAAGTATAGTATAAGCACATGGGAATATCCTGAGGACATATTTGGGATGCCAGAATATGTCACAGGATATTCCATTATGAGATTATTGTCATAATGATTGAGATCATTGTATTAATGACTGTAAGGCTATATAATGCCAATGAGACAATCAATAAAATCATCAACTAATTTCAACATTTGTTCCCCACATCATCATAGGTCCTTCTCAACTCAACTTCTCCCACACATCTTTCACCATCTCAATATCGTCTACTGTAGCGGCAATAGACTGGACTAAGGAGTTGAGAAGCCAGATGTAGATCACCATATGAGTGGACTTCCACTCATCGCGTCCTGTTGAGCCCTCGTCCGGCTCTGTCGTCTCGCCCGTCAGGAACCCCTCCATGTTTTTTCCTGCAAGGGTTCTTCTCACCCGCCGTGACCAACTCAGATAGGTGGCTGGTCCATCTAATTTCAGATCGATGGAGGGAAGCTTCAACTCCGGCGACGTTCGTGTCGTGTTCTCACCAGCCGACATCGTCAACAACTTCATCAACGTCGCCACCTCTGCAGAATCTAGCTTCTTGATGATCTCCTCCATCGATGCGTCGTCTATCCAATCATGTCACATCCGCTCCACGACTCACGCTCGTCCTCGTCGTCCGCTCCTAGATCCGAACATGTCCCCCCTTTTTTCAGATCTAGGCATCCCTATTAGGCGTTGTCTCGTGCTGGTGCGGAGGAGGCGGCAGCACGCATGTCACAGCCGCCGTCGCAGCAGCCGCAGCAGCAGTAGTAGCCGCAGCAGTAGCGGGACGGGGCAGCAACAGCGAAGGGCGGCCTGCGAAGGGCGGAGAAGGGAAGAAGGGGGGGCGTGGAAGAGTTCGGTGGAGGAGATCTAGGAAATCCTCCTGTGGGTTTGTGGAAGTTTGGTGACGGCTAGGGTTTGTGGAAACTTGGCTCTGAGCGGTCAAATGCATCTTCGTAGGCTACTCGGCGACCCAGAAGGGGTATGTGTGCTGGAGTCCAGTAGAGAAGAAAAAGTTTGTCAGTATGGATGTCCACTTTCGGGAGCATGAGCCATACTACCACCAGGACGGAACTTCACACAACACGCCTAATACTGCCAGTATTAGGCGAAAGGGGGAGATGGAGAACTTGGTGGTAACCGATTTAGAAGTTTGGCATGGAGGCACGAAGAAGGGACAAGAAGGTGAAGGTGTTAGGCCTACGGCTCAGGGAGAGTTACTTACCTACAGCAGGAGAGAGAAGCAAACTGCAGGACCAGTACCGCCAGTGCCAGTGCCAAGTCCTTTGCCTGCGTTCGTCCCAACTCCTGAGGCACCGACACCAACCCCCCTTCAGGTGATACCCCCTCCTTCACAAGATATCATTCCTCCTACTTCTACTCCTCCCACACCACTATCTGTACGGAGGACCACTCGCAGGAATGCAGAAAATCCTCCAAACAGATATGGTTGGGATATTGCTCAGTTTGTTTCTTATGACCATATCCCTTATTCTCATGGAGCATTTATAGCATCTTTGGATAGTATTACTGTACCTAACAATTGGCAGGTTGCCAAGAACGATCCAAAGTGGAAAGCGGCAATGCACGAGGAGTTGGAAGCTCTGGAGAAGAACCACACTTGGGAGCTTGTGAGACTGCCAGAGGGGAAGAGAGCAGTTGGATGCAAGTGGGTCTTTACCGTGAAGCAGAACCCAGATGGACAGGTTGAGCGCTACAAAGCTCGACTAGTAGCCAAAGGATACAGTCAGACGTACGGCATTGACTATGACGAGACCTTTGCACCAGTTGCAAAGATGAGCACTGTCAGGACTCTGATTTCTCTGGCAGCGAATGGTGGATGGAAGCTACACCAACTGGATGTGAAGAATGCGTTTCTTCACGGAGATCTAGTAGAGGAGGTGTACATGGAGATACCACCAGGATTTGGCACCAATCAGACAGTAGGCAAGGTCTGCAGGTTGAAGAAGTCCCTCTATGGACTGAAGCAGTCTCCTCGAGCGTGGTTTGACAGACTCAGAAGGGCGATGATAGGGATGGAATATCAGCAGATCAATGCTGATCATACTGTGTTCTTCCGTCGGAGTGGAGGCCACATCACCATGCTTGCGGTGTATGTGGACGATATGATTATCACAGGAGATGATGAACAGGAGATCGCCCAACTCAAAGGAAAGCTTGGCAAGGAATTCGAGGTGAAGGATCTCGGCCTTCTTCGGTACTTCCTTGGGATTGAGATTGCTCGAGAAGCAGAGGGGATTGTTCTCTCTCAAAGGAAGTATGCACTGGACCTTCTCACAGAAACTGGGATGTTGGGGTACAAACCTACAGCGACACCAATATATCAGAGGTTCAAGATTGATGCTGAGGCTGGAGAACCAGTTGATCGGGACAGATACCAGAGACTGGTTGGCAAGTTGATCTATTTGAGCCACACACGTCCTGATATCTACTTTGCAGTAAGTGTGGTGAGCCGCTACATGCATGACCCACGGAAGGGTCATATGGATGCAGTGTACCAGATTCTGAGGTACTTGAAAGGTGCTCCCGGGAAGGGACTAATATTTAGGAAGAACAATCACGTGAGCATCGAGGGCTACTGTGATTCTGACTGGGCTAGTTGTGCTGATGACAGGAGGTCTACCTCGGGATATTGCATATTTGTAGGAGGTAACTTGGTCTCCTGGAGGAGTAAGAAGCAGTCTGTGGTGGCCAGATCGACAGCTGAAGCAGAGTACAGAGCTATGGCCTTGGGAGTTGCAGAGCTGCTATGGTTGAAGAATATGCTGGTAGAGCTGAAGCTGGATCAAGGAGCCAAGATGAAGCTGTGGTGTGACAATCAGTCAGCTATTAGTATCGCCAACAATCCAGTACAGCATGACAGGACCAAACACATCGAGATTGATAGATTCTTCATCAAAGAGAAGTTGGATAGTGGATTACTGGAGCTTGGCCATGTTCCAATCAGGGATCAAGTAGCAGATGGACTAACCAAGGGACTCGCCTCAGTGAGCATGATTAGAGGATGTGACAAGATGGGCTTAGTGAATATCTTTCACCCATCTTGAGGGAGAGTGTTGATATGGTATGTTGGGTGTCATATTTAAGTATAGTATAAGCACATGGGAATATCCTGAGGACATATTTGGGATGCCAGAATATGTCACAGGATATTCCATTATGAGATTATTGTCATAATGATTGAGATCATTGTATTAATGACTGTAAGGCTATATAATGCCAATGAGACAATCAATAAAATCATCAACTAATTTCAACAGTTAAAGTGACAGTAATTAATATGTATGTAAAGTACTTCTATGTGCAAACAAAGAGCTGTCTAGTGTTACACTAATATGCATATATACTGGTGCATATGCAGAGTATATATTTAAGTTCTTCATCGTTACAACTTCGTGCTTATAGTGATGCAGACGGATTATCGTTACAACTTTGTGCTTATAGCTGTGCCGACGGGTTGATGATGTCACCGGCTGGTAATCTACTACTGGGTTTTGTATTTTCTTGGATGATCCCTTAATTTAATGGAAATCAAAAAAGTAGGATATCTATCAACAAGTGTCAAGCCTTTGCCTATAAGGCCCAATAGACTATTGTAGGTTGACCCTGGGTCTGTCCTCAGCTTCATCAGGCTGTTGTTGTCGATGTCCCCTCTGTCTCTACCTTGGCACCCTATTCCTTTGATCAGTCCAAGCAGATTCAGCCAACTCCATCATTTGCAGCTATACCGTAGTGCCTTTGACACCTCCTCCACTGTCTATGTTTCGCTGCCTATTCAGGTACTCCTTATACTCATTGGATACTTTGAGTTATTTTATTTTGTTATTTATCATATGAGGGTATAATAGTAATTGTGGGTGTATTGCATATCAATATAAATAGACATGAGATGCAACATAGGGTTTAAGGCCCTTGCAATCTCCTTTCTCATATTCTCTCTTCTCCAACTTCCTCTTCTCCTCTCTATCTCTAAACTTAACTTGGTATCAGAGCATATATTTGTAAGTACTGTACATCCCATCCCCGACAGGGCCGATCGAACTCTGCCGTGAGTTCGACAGGGGTTCGGGGGCGGTAGCCCCTGATTGCAGGGTTCGGGGCGACAGTCGTTCGTCTACTTTTCATGATTCGCCGTTAGTCGTTCGTTGTTCGTGGTCGTTCGTGGTTCGTTTATGAGATCTAGGGTTTCTACAGATCTCCGTTGGTTATTCGTCGTCTGTTGAGGTTCGTTGTGAGATCTAGGGTTTCAAAGATCTCGTCTTTCTGTTGCATCTGCAAGTATGGTGGGGACCGAATCTTCTAGCGAGGTTAATAGTGGTGGTGGTAGCGGAGGTGGTTCTCCTTTTACTGTTATTCATAATGATGAATTGGGAAAGTCGATTACAGCGGTGAAACTCAATGGTGCGAACTATCTTGCCTGGTCCAAGTCTATCAAAGTGGTGTTAAGGGCGAAGAAGTTGAAGTTTTTGACCGAAAAACCCCTGCCTGAAACGTCCGCTGAGTATGAAGATTGGATGAGTGCAGATGCATACGTTATGTCGTGGTTGTGGCATAGTATGGAACCACATATCGCTGCTAATGTTCAGTAGTGTGAATCAAGCAAACAGATTTGGGCATCTCTGGAAGAATCTTATTCGCAGAAGCGAAACGTTGCCCGTATCTATGAGTTGTACGAGTTATTGTTCAATACAAAACAAAATGGGAAGCCTGTGAATGAATATCTGGCTTCAAAGAAAGCTTTGTGGGAGGAACTGCTTCAATATCATCCTGTTACTACTGATTTGAAGGAAGCTCGGAGACAGAAGGAAGAGTTTCATGTTTCACTCATCCTAGCCGGCTTGGATCCTGCACTCGAACCTTATAAAGCTCAAATCCTTGCTGGAGAGCAGTTACCTACGGTGGCAGATACTTTCTCCCGTATCAATCGTTCCTTTCTGGGACAGAGTTCTGTGGTGCCGAGTACTGACTCTTCTGCCCTAGTTTCTAGTGCTGTTGGTCGTGGTGGTGAACGTGGTATTGGACGTGGCGGTAGAGATGGTGGCCGTAGTTTTGGTCGAGGAGGAGGCCGTGGTGGTAGAGACAATGGTCGTGGTGGCAGCCGCGGTGGTGGTGGTGGTGGCCGTGGTCAACCACGAAAGTGTAACTATTGTGGAATGCTCGGTCATGTAGAAGACTATTGTTGGGACAAATGGGGCAAACCAGAATATGCACATCAAGTGCATGATGAAAATATGCAGTCCCAGGACAACACTTCTGCTCCCAGAGATGATACTTCGGGTTTCAATCAGACTTCAACGTCCGATACCTCATCTCCATTTCAACAGATCCTCCAGAAGTTGAACGAGCTTGCTAGTACCACCTCCCAACCTACTGCAACCATGGCACATATAGGTAATCCTGCTTTTGTGGCAACCCAGTCACCATCCACCTCTTGGGTCATCGACTCCGGAGCAAGCTCTCACATGTCTGGTATAACATCTATCTTTCATAATCGTAGTTCCATTAAACATAATATTATCTTGGCTGATGGGTCTACTCGTCCTGTGCTTGGAAAATGTGTCATTCACCCTATGTAGTTCCATTAAACATAATATTATCTTGGCTGATGGGTCTATGTTTCGCTGCCTATTCATTATATGTGCCTAATTTTCCATTTAATTTGTTATCTGTGAGCCAGTTAACCAAATCTCTTCAATGTTCTGTGACATTTTCTCTCAATTCGTGTGTTTTTCAGGACCTCAGGACGAAGAAGACGATTGGTTCGGGGCATGAAAAAGATGGACTGTACTACTTGGATCTACCTGGAAAGGCCTTCACTTCTGTTTCTACTTCTCCGTTGCAGTGGCATTATCGTTTGGGACATCCGTCTTTGGCTAAGTTGCGTCAAGTTGTTCCTAGTTTGAGTCATGTTTCTAGTCTTGAATGTGAGGCTTGTCAGTTAGGTAAGCATCACCGTAGTTCATTTCCTCGTCGTAGTGAGAGTCGTCAATTAGAGTCTTTTGATCTTGTTCATTCTGATATTTGGGGTCCGTCTAGAGTCAAAAGTCCGAAAGGATTTCAGTATTTTGTTATTTTTATTGAAGATTATTCCAGAATGACTTGGTGTTATTTAATGAAAGAAAGATCTGAGTTTCCAAATGTGTTATCTGTCTTTTATAATGAAGTTTATGTTCAGTTTAATAAACGTATCAAAATTCTGCGTTCTGATAATGCTTTGGAGTATACTTAATCTTCTGTGAACAGTTTCTGTGTTGATCGTGGTATGATTCATCAAACCAGTTGTGTCCACACCTCTCAACAAAATGGTATAGCCGAACGTAAACATCGACACATTTTAGATGTGGCTCGAACTCTCATGTTCAATATGCATGTCCCCAAACAGTATTGGGCAGATACCGTTCTTACTGCATGTTATCTTATTAATCGCATGCCATCATCTGTATTAAATAACAAAGTCCCATTTACTATATTACATACAGATGTCGCACCCTTTTCCTTCTCTCCTCGAGTGTTTGGCTGTGTCGCTTTTATTCATAACTTGGAACCTAATCGAGATAAGTTGGCTCCTAGATCTCTTAAGTGTGTCTTTCTTGGTTATCCCCGTACTCAAAAAGGTTATCGTTGTTACAGTCCACAGTCACGTAAATATTATGTCAGTGCGAATGTTACATTCTTTGAGTCTACCCCTTTTTTCCTTCAGGAGACCGTTGTATTCCTTTTACAACAGATTTGATATCTTCCATACCACTTTCGGTCATTCCTGAATCAATTTCTGTCTCCATTCCCTATTTACAGGTTTATCAGAGATCCAAGGGCAGGCCAGTGGTTCTGCAAAATTCAGCCTTCAACCAATCATCTTCCGTGTCTGAGGTTTCTGCTCCCATCACCACAGATCCAGATGATCTTCCTATTGCTCTCAGAAAAAGACAACGCCTTTGTACCACAAAGAATAAGCATCCCATTTCTAACTATGTTTCATTACACCGTGCTTCATCATCTTTTCATGCATTTGCTGTTTCATTGTCTTCTACTTTTATTCCCAAAACTTATAAGCAGGCTATGTCATCTTCTGGTTAAAAAAGTGCAATGGATGAGGAGATGTATGCTTTACATCAAAATCAGACTTGGAAGCTTACATCACTTCATGTTGGAAAACAAACAGTGGGTTGTAGATGGGTGTACACTGTTAAGTATCACCCTGATGGTTCTGTTGAGTGCCTCAAGGCACGGTTGGTTGCAAAAGGGTATACTCAGACATGGCGTGGATTATATGGAGACTTTCTCTCCAGTGGCTCGGTTGAATTCAGTTCGGATTCTTATTTCTGTGGCGGTTAATCACCAATGGCCTATATATCAGCTGGACATAAAGAATGCTTTCTTGCATGGTGACTTACAGGAGGAGGTATATATGGATCAACCACCGGGATATGTTGTAGCAGGAAATAAAAGACTCGTATGTCGATTGAAGAAAGCATTATATGGACTGAAACAGTCACCTCGTGCTTGGTTTGACAAGTTCAGTTCAGTTCTCATTCAGTATGGCTTTCGGCGTACCACATCAGATCATTCAGTGTTTTGCCATTCTTCCTCAGCAGGTATTATCGTGTTGATTGTTTATGTTGATGATATCATTATATCTGGGAGTGATCATGCTGGAATTGCGGACTTGAAGGCCTACCTTAGTCGTCAGTTTCATCCTAAGGATTTGGGTCTTCTTCGATATTTTCTTGGAATCGAGGTTGCTCGATCTAAGAAGGGGGTGTATCTGTCACAACGCAAGTATGTTCTAGACTTGCTTTCCGAGACTGGGATGTTGGAGTGTCGGCCAGTTGAGACTCCTATGGATTATCATGACAAGCTTGATGCTGACAGGGGAGAGTTATTTGAGGATGTTGGATATTATAGACGTTTGGTTGGCAAACTTATATATCTTACTGTTACTCGACCAGACATCACATATGCAGTTGGAGTAGTTAGTCAGTTTATGCATGCCCCTCGGCAACCACATTGGGAGACTATCTCTCGCATTCTTCGATACTTGAAAGGTGCACCTGGAAAGGGTTTGTTGTACAAACCTTCCCAGTTGCTTACGGTGACTGGGTTCAGTGATGCTGATTGGGCAGGCAGTCGCAGTGATAGGAGGTCTACTTCTGGCTATTGTACGTTTGTGGGTGGCAATCTTGTCACGTGGCGTAGTAAGAAGCAGAATGTTGTGGCTCGTTCTAGTGCAGAGGCCGAGTACCATGCGATGGCTCATACAGCTTCTGAGATGATGTGGGTGCAGTCTCTTCTTCATGAAATGGGAATTATGATTCCTATTCCGATGGAGATGTATTGTGATAATCAGTCGGCAATGTTTATCGCAAGTAATCCGGTGTTTCATGAGCGCACGAAGCATATCGAGGTGGATTGTCATTTTGTTCGTGATTTGTTGCTGAAGAAACAGATTGTCACTCCTTATGTTCGGTCAGAGGATCAATTAGGTGATATCCTCACCAAACCACTTGCTCGCGGTCCATTTTCTGATTTATGTAGCAAGCTGGGCATGTCTGATCTATATGCTCCTGCTTGAGGGAGGGTGTTAGAGTTATTTTATTTTGTTATTTATCATATGAGGGTATAATAGTAATTGTGGGTGTATTGCATATCAATATAAATAGACATGAGATGCAACCTAGGGTTTAAGGCCCTTGCAATCTCCTTTCTCATATTCTCTCTTCCCCAACTTCCTCTTCTCCTCTCTATCTCTAAACTTAACTATACTTAACTTTGGGTCTACCTACCACATGACTAGTGACCCTTGTAGATTCATCTCCTCATCACATGTTCATTCTTCTTTTGTAATACTATAGATGGTACCCCCTTACCATTCACATGTCGTGATCATCTCTGATCTTTCTTGTTTCTCAATACCTCATGTGCATTATGTGCCAAACTCTCCACAAATTTATTTTTTGTTTCCCAGTTGACTGATATGCATTACTCTGTAACAATCAACTCCACTTCATACTCATACCAAGGAATTTGTGGAAGAATGATTTCATTAGGCTCAAAGCTAAGCTATTTAAATATAGTACAAGACAATATGGACAAAGTAAACAACTATACAATACCTAGCATGTAATATCATGAGTCATATCACTAAGGCTATACTTAACACCTATAGTCCCAGAAGAATTCTGATTGTGTTGGTTATAATTAGTAACACTTGAAGATCACATAAACCCAAGGTTCAAATCAAGGGATTAGGAAGATTTGGTATCCTTTTCTTTAGAATACCGGGTAGAAGATATGATATCAGTGTAATAAACCTGAGGAAAGTTTGGAATCCTGACCTTGATGATGAATTTGTATAGGTTTTTGTAGAAATTTGGTATCAATCTGTTGTAGTCTAGTTAGTAGAATACTAGAATCTAACCTGAGAGCACTGGTAATAATCTAGGCAACAGGAATTCCTTTCAGTATTAAGAAATAGATGAGAAAAGTAGGAATAACAAGCGACTAGAGACTAGATGACTAGAGACTAGATGACGTAATTTGAAAGGGGACAATTGACAATATTGATAAAGGAAAGGACATGAAAAATAGAAACAAAGTTAATGGCATGTGGTATAATATATCTAATTATATCAAGAAAGTAGCAGAAAGCTTTTAGGATCTTATGATTTCTGAAGGCAATTGACTGAAATCTAAGAATGTAAGTAGTGGCATAATGGAGTCCAACGGTAATCAAGGGAAAGTAGCTTCCTGTAAAGATGACAAATATTAGAGTACCAGAAACTTTAAAGGTATAAATTGCAGAATGGTAAGAAATCAGTTAATCAAGCTAAATATAAAGCTTATGATGATCTATAAGGAAGTTAGAAATCAAAGTTAAAAGAGTAGAAAAAGAAGGTGTAGAGACCTACGGATGCTAAATCAGTGCAAAGGTCCATTGGTAGTAGTAATGAAATGATATTAAAGAGGGATTGAGTTATTTTCAGAAACTTTTGATGAGAAGATTCTAGGAGAACTTCTTACTGAAAACAAATGGAATAGCTTAAGTTAAGAATTATTTCTATTATCATAAAACTAGGATTTCTGAAGTTGGAGATGGTTCAAAGAAAGTTTAAAACTTAAAATGCTCTAGGAAATGATGAGAGATCAATTAAGGTATAGAGATTCTTGGGAGCCAAATGAGTGATGTGGCTCAGTAATTTATTCCCACCAAATTCCGAACACTAAGTATGTCTCAAGAATGGAGTAGATACCATATCTATTTATACAAAAAGAGGAGATATCAAAGTTGTACTAGTTATTTCAAAGTAAAGTTCATGAGCCACCATGGGACTCGGGAACATAGTAATTTTAGCAAATACTAAAGAACAAGAATTTCAGAAAATTAATTTGGTTTCGTAACAAAGGTTTACTATGGAACTTACTTAGTTACAAAGATGATTAACAAAAAATAAGAGAGAAGAGGGATCCACATATGGTTACTATTACCTTGCAAATATTACTATGGCTCCCTAAGGAGATAATGTGGTGATTATGTGAGAGGAAATAGGCCTCTACTAGAAATTTAGATTATCAAAGATATACAAGATGGACTTGAGCTAATGTGAAAACAAATAGAGGAGAAGCCCTATTTCCAGTCATCACAAGTTACATTCATGTCACATTAAGGTAGTACCTATCTTCAATAATTGTCAACACATTGAAAATATGGTTCCATGGTGTAAGTTATTTCCTATTTGACTGTGACATAATGAGAAGAGTGAGGGATTAACTTAAAATAGAATTGTGCAGAGAAGCTATGAAATCTAATATTTAACATTAGTAGGACAAAAATAGTATAAGCAAGTAGCTTTAGCAAATCAGGAAGATCACAGAGTAATCCATATTGATTGCCAATAGGAACCTAAGATTGCTATAGGACCATTAATGCTCTAGCTGAACTGAGAGGTAAGATGGATAAGCGATAATAGGTTGGAATATAAGAATAAAATGAGTTTATCGTGGAAGTTGAAAATGGTGCCAATTGAAGAAATCGATGAGAGAAAATTGTCAATGGTAGTTTTAGCATATGCAGCAAAGACCTATAAATGCACCAATTAGGAGTATAGGATATTAGATAAAAGGAGCTGCTAGAGATAGGATGGTGAGAATAATCTTCCTAAACAAACTTGGATGGAGGACGTAAAATAAGATATGGTATTTGCTAATGTTAGAAAGAAAACAGGGTGGCCCTTAAAGGACCGGAATGACAGAAAGGATTTAAATCAATGGTCCTAAAAAGTAGGAATAAAGGATTTGATATGATAGTTGTTATGAAATAATTTTAGCAGTTAGACGTCCTTTTCAACTGAAAAGGCCATTACTGCCTCAGACCACGTTTTATTGTCCACATGCTAAGAAAGTTCTTCTAAAAGCTCTAGATTATCCAAATAATAGCAATAATTGGATAAAGAAAATATTTATGAGATTGTGACTCTCACCAGCTCGTCAGCACTTTGCATATTGTGCCTCAGAGGTGAATTTGATATAATTACTTCCACCTTCACTCTTTGCCTCCTATATTAACTATACCTTATAGATAGTCAATTTCAAATTGTATAAAGCATTTCATTGTGCTTCAACCATGATTAGTCCGAGTTCGGGCACTAATGCATAAAATGGTCATTAGTTTGGTTTGAATATGAGGGTGCAGTTTGCACCACTTCCACCACTATCTTTCAAGTTTCTTCAGAGAGTAAATTCTAAGGAGTGTAAACTTTTCACTAGACTCGAGCACACCTCCAGGTTATCTTGAAAATTGGTTCCAACCGAATTTACTTTTTACATCCTATGTGCTAGTTAGGCATTCAGCCCCTAACAAGTAACAAGTTAGCATTTTGCAATCACTCTAACGCCAGATTAATACAAGCACCTTAACCTAGAAATATGTTGACTTGACATATGTTTGAAACCCAATTAGTTGAGGTATCTATCTATACAACGAGACTGGCTTGGCATACCTAAAACATGATTGGTAAGAACACCCTAAAGTATTAATAATTTACTTGAGAAACATAGGAAAGCTTACTGACTAGTAGACAGACAAGATAAGAGGCAGGTAAATGATCACTTTGTAGTCAAGACCATTGATACAATGACAGGTTTCAAGATCGTGCAGGCCCTAAGCTTCACACTTACTGCAGAGTTCAGACCTATTGGCACCATGGCAGCCTCAAAATACTTCGTAGCATCACAGCATATAAACTTGCTAACTGTAGAATTCTTCCTATGCTTAAATGTTTAAGACAAATTGATGATGCCACCACCTCTAAGAACAATCTTCAATAGGTGTGAGTAAAATCTTTAGAATTGAGTTATTACTTGATATGCATATAGGGAAGAAAATACTTGACTATGTACGTCTACAAGCTGTATAATGTTTTTATTCCTTGATATGCAGATAGGAAACATAGATATAGGTTACAGGAGCATGTCCCATGCCTGATTAGTTCATATAGATTGGAACTATCCACTTCTGTGACCTAAAATTACATAATTGCAGTGTAGTTGGACATTCAGGATGGAGCATGATATCTTAGTTTGGAATAAATTTAAACCTTCTATAAGTTTTCTAGTTGTTAAAAGATCTTTGTCCAATTTAAAATACAAATTAGAAACCAAATTCAAGGGAATAAACAAATAATATTGTGCTCCTTTAAAATGTGAAATCCAAATACTAATGCAAGCCATACTCTTGTCATCATAGAAAAGGTGAACCATGATTGCAAAAAGAAAGACATTAATATTTAATCAGTTGCAATACAGAGCTACTTCAAAAATAGACACCAAAAACAATATGCAATATAATATAAACTTAGTAGAAGAGCTTTGTTAGAATAATATAAACATTAACACTCAACTCTCCGCAACATTCTATTGTTTTGGTGCACTGACTGGGACTTTAACATGGTATCATAGAAACCTAGTAAATCTTCTTTGGTGTACATTTTAATTTAATCCGATTTAAGAAGAAAAATTATACCGTTTAGTGAATCCAACTCTCGACCTATGAATCCGCCCTCGACTTGTGGGGGTGTGTTAGAATAATATAAATATTAACCCTCAACCCTCACCGATAAGAGTTTTGGTGTAGTGGCAAGGACTTTAACAAGATTGATTAGATAATACTAAGAAAGGATCTGCATAACATCAAATAAAACTAAGAATGTACAAAAATTAATACCAATTATTTAAATAAGACTTATCTACTTTTCATTTGTAAAGTTAAGCCACATCTTCTAGGTGTGAGTACGTAGGGAACCGAGGTCACTTGTTCAACTGCAATGAGAGTTTACCTCAGTATGAAAAGCATACAAGTGCATTCAAAATTTTGAAACTTACTGCAACCAACATCAAGTCAATAATAGATATTAATTAGGTTCAATGAATTAGTCAGATTGTGAATGGAACTGATGTCAAACCTCATCCAACATAGCCAAAAGCTTCGCTACTTTGTTCTGGAGGTCCTGCCTTTCAGAAGGCGAGAGCTCACTGGAAGAGTTGGCCTCCTGAGGGTTTGAAGAAATCCCATCACTCTTTGATGCCCCATCATTATCTTTGCAATCTGTTGAAGTATTGAAATTCTGGCTTCTGTTTGCCTTGTGCTTTAAAGACTTCTGGACATTGACGACTTCATCAAGTAACTGTTGTGCGACCCTGAGGTACTTGGAATTTGAAATATTGACAGTGGAATTTGAGAGTCCATAGGTAGAGGCATTAGCATGCAACAAGTTGTTTCCAGAAATGTCATCTCTACATGACTCACCATTCATTGAACACTGATGAGAGCTCAACATGGATATGTCATTGGATGGCTGATACTTAAATGAAGGCACTTGAATCTGCGTGCCAAGGCTAAGAGACAATCCTTGACCTTGCACATTAGAGAAATTTGACTGCTGCAAAGGCAAGGCTTGTCCAGATAATATAACAGAGTTGCGAACGAGATTATTCTCACCATCCATTGACCCCCCATTTGTCTGCATGAACAATGTTTCATTTGTACCATCCCTCCAGGCATTGTAAGGATGACCACCCATAGATGATTCTTGTGAAAGAACAGGAAACTCGGTACAGTTTTGTTGGGACTGGTTACTGCCTGTCAACATCTCTGAATATGGACCAGAAGATGAGAAGTTTAGGTACATCATGTTGCCACCTACTGATGACTCAGGATATGTGTTTCCAGATTCTCTGATGTAGAGGTTTGGGACAACCTCCCTTTGGTCGGTACAACTCGGGTAGAAAGTAGCCATAATAGAATTCTTGCTTATGGGCACACTGAGAGCTTGGATGGGGAATTATTACAGTTGGAGGAAGGCCGAAAAACTGGCTTCATCATGAAAAATCAGGCATGTAGCTCCGATAGTATTGAATTCCAAGCCGAGCAACCGAAGTCCTTCACCTAGAAAATTGGACTGCAAGATGTGTAAAGGCAGAAAATGAGCAGAAAGAAAGCACTGACAAACATCCTGTGGGAAATCAGAGTGATATAGAGCGGTAGACACTGTCATTCGGCAAGAACAACAAGAATCTGTACATAACAGTTGATTTGTCGATGTAACTAAGGAAAACCCAAAAAAGTCAAAAAATTTGGAATAGTTTTCCATCAACTGACTTAAGAGTTTGAAACTCTGATAACACATTAAAAAATAGTTGGCATGACAAGCAAGTATACTAATAAATTATTATAATATAATTAACGGACAAGAAATCAAACATATAAGGTACAAGCAATAGTACAACTGCTGTATCGTTATATTATTTCCACGAAATGATCGCTCTGAAACTATTCATTATGCTAAAAGCAAGTTGGACAACTACAAAGGTTCCGTGGAATATAGCATAATTCAAATATGACAACAAGAAAGAACGAATTCGTTTCAATTAAGTAAATGCTAAGTAATTTGGTGGGTGGGGGTGGGTGGGGGGGGGGGGGGGGGGGGGGGGGGTGGTTGGACAGGATCTAGCATTCTCTGATCAATCAATTAACTGCAGGGTATCTGGACAAACAATCAGAATCAATTTCTACGATTAGGAAGGCTTGCAAATTACTAAAAAACATATGACAAAATTTTACATACTTCACAGGATAATGTAAGTTCTAATAGAAAAAAGATAATTTATATGAAGCAAGCACACACACAAGCAGTATCAACTTGTTGGCAACTCAAACAACTAATTCCATAGCAGTTGAACACACAATCTGCTTCCATCTCTGTAAGGATCATGATAAATATTCATTGCAAACATTCAATTTGTCCAAAATTCCTAAGCTAAAAGCTCTACATGAACCCGACTTCCAAATAATTTCACGAGCAGTTGAAAAAACAAATTCAGTTTCCATCTCCATCTCCATCTCCATCTGGAATTAATTAGAACGGCATAAATCTCACCAGCACCAACAAGGACTATGCTCAATTTCTTTCCACTATGCAACATACCCAAAATTTCACTATGCTCAGTTTCCATCTCCATCTCCATCTGGAATTAATTAGTAAAATCTCTGAACCAAGAAACGAAAAGCTCATAAAATTTTGATCACCCTAAAATTCAATCCAGTTGACATACATACAAAGACCCAACTGCCCAAAATCTTTACATACACACCACCTGTGGAAACAAACCATTTGGTTACAAAGAAAGCAACCCTTCACCTACAATTAATAGAAAGAAGAAGAAGAAGAAGAAGAAGAAGAAGAAAACCACAGAGCCCAAAACAATAACTGAACCATCTAAATAGGCAATAAAACCCAGAAAACCAGCACAAGTGGGTCATGATCAAGTGTCATAACAGCAAGACACTACCTAGTTCTGAGAACCCACATCAGAAATAGTACTGGTCGTAGAAGAAAAAAAAAAAAAGAAGAAGAAGAACAAAAACTGATTCATATGTCCTAAAAATAGCCAGAAAAAAAAAAGCCAGAAAAAAAAAAAGCCAGCAAAAAATAATTTGTTCATTCCTATAGCTGCTGTTGAAGGGCTATGTAATTATGGATGATTGACTGACAAATCTGTCTAGACTAGTAGTGCCCACCCCCTCACGAGGTAATCACTTAACCATTATCCTGATCAGCTGCCTGCCTGTTCCTATCTCATATCATTCATATATACCTGTTATCTTATACTACTAACTCAATTTTATCCTCTCTTCTAATAATAATAATAATAATAATAATAATAATAATAATAAACTTTTCATCTATATCCTAATTATAGCTAATTAAAATTCCCCAAAAAACTAACAAAATTTGGCTGATGATCCAAGTGTTGCAAGAGTAGAGCACTACCTATCATTGAGAACCCACACCACAAGCCCACCCACAAAAGAAGAAGAAGAAGAAGAAGAAGAAGAATAGAAGATGGGTGAAATTAAAAAAGTACATATGGCAACAAAAAGAAGGAAGGGAAAGAGGGGATGTGCACCTTGTGGGGGGCAGGAAAGCAAGGAATTCACAGCTGATCTTCAGAGGAAAAAGCTCCCAATCTGGAGACAGAACCAATCCCAAGGTTCAAAAAAAAAATTATTTAGATTAACAAGAGGAGCCGGCCCTTTTCATACTATAGAGAGAGAGAGAGAGAGAGAGAGAGAGAGTAATGGAAGAATATTTGTATATAAACAAACAATATGCTGCAGCTGAGGCACCAGCAATAAAAATAACCACCACCCATATTATAATACTACACCATCCATCTCTCTGCTCTCTTAGTTTCACCTCTATCCTCTTTTCAATCTATTTTGCACGTGAGAATAGTCTCTCTCCCCTAACGACAGTACGTACTGTATAAGCTTTGCTTTGTCCAAACCATATTTCTTATTCCACTCATCAGAAATCCTTTTCATACAACATAAAAATATTTTATTATGTGAAATCTTATTTGAAGACAGGACAACTGCTGAGTTTTACTTGGACTGATCATTTTGAACCAACCTTTGGGCAATTTTTGGATTTTGGTTCGGTACAACTTAGCTTTCGATAATAAAAAGAAAAATTAAAGAAAAAGAAGAAGCTTCTCTATACAAACTACTGGTTTAGCTTTATTTTAAAGTAAGTCATAAGGGAGTTACCAATGATCTGCTAAAGCGAGTTGGTATTGGTGTTGTTAAGGTGCTCTCTGTCTTCTAACCACCAGTTGGTAGACCTAAGCCTTTGTCTTAAGACATAAACACTAACCACCCGTATCTCCTCCCCCTTTCTTTCTCTCTTTCAAGACTTGGAAGCCTTCTCTCTCTCTCTCTCTCTCTCTCTCTCTCTGAACTTTTTGCCAGCTGACAATCTCCAACTTAAATACTTGGAACCCTTCTCCCTCTCCCTCTCCCTCTCTCTCTCTCTCTCTCTCTCTCTCTCTCCTACTATATTTATATATCATTTCGATCAAGAACGAAGTCAGAAATTCAAACTTATGTGGACTGGAGTGTACTAGGATAGACTAGCTGTGAACGAACTCATATGATAAAATCAAAAAATAAAAATATATATAAAAAAAGTTTTTTGGTAGTTGGAATCCACCCCAACCCTAGTATAGGTACGTCCTTGATTTCCATCTTTGTCAATATTATCATTCACAAAAGTAAAAAAAAAATATTAACATGATTAACTTTTCATGTATGACACCATATTAACATAAGGAACGTAGTCACTTGGTCATGAGGGATCGTGACTGTGTCTCCTCTCTCTCTCTCTCTCTCTTCATATATATATATATATATATATATATATATATATATATATATATATATATATATATATTTTGTACTATGTCTTGTAGAGCTATATTAAGCCTGTATTCAAATGCTAAAACAATAAATGTAGTCGAAACATAACAACGTGTAGCTGAACAGTAAAATATGGGATAAGTACCTAGTTCAAGAGCCATTGTTGACTTATCGGTGATTCATAATATAGGATATGTGGATACACAAGGAAAATTTTCAATCCAAATAAAACAACTAAGAAAATAAAGACCACAATTAAACACTATATTTAATTTGAACCTGATACAACATTCATGTATGTCCATCATTTGATCAAAATTTTCTGTTGTCCATCATTTGATCAATCGTCCTGAGGCTCGAAGTGAGCTACTGAACATTTATGTTTTCATTAAAAATTGCTGGTTGGGTATAGTCTTCTTGATTTGAGCGATTCCAGCACGAATCTATTGCAATGAAAAGCACGTACGGTCATAACCAACGTGTTTGAAAATTGACGGAACTTGAATTCATTGACTGTGCGTAACGAATTTGGCTCGTATCGTCAAATTTTACCATATCGATATTATCAAAATTTTGTAATTATTCTTCCTGGGCTCTCCGGATCGAGACGTGACTTACGTTATTGGATGTGCAACGTCGAACTTGTCGTACGAAGTTAGTTTTGTCCAGTTCTAAAATCGTCAACCGTATCATTATTATTCTTTATTCTTTATTATAATTTATTATTTTTTTAATAGTAAATATTATGTGTCTTAGATAAAATTTGTGTGTATGCCACTGATTGACATCAATATTTTTTTCTTGTAGACTAAGTATAAATATTCTATTTAATCTCGTTACCAGTTTCCTAGATTACCTACTTTTTATGAAATGAAGTCAACTAGGGGTAAATGGAGTGAATAGTTATTAATATTATTGTATATGTTATTTCGTAATTAGATATGAATGAATATTCAGATAGAAGCTGCCAGACTTTATTCTCACATCAGTTATGATACTTAATTGCTCTTTTGTGTTCCTCTTTTATTAAATTTAAATTGTTCAACTGTAGCGAGTCCAGGAGAAGAGAGGTCAGAGCTGTTAGAAGACTTTAGTCCAACACAGAGGAAAATCCTACTGGGGAATCAGACATCAGAACCAAATGCTCTGACACCAGGCGTTAGAAATGGGCACGTCTTACAAGCGTTCTGAGACCGTGTCTGAAACTGATCGTAGCAGAAACTTAGGCCAACCCACCTGAAATAATCAACACCCATCTAACGAACACCAAGCACATATAAAGACAGCGTATATGGCGGTGACTACGGCACCTAAACAAATTTTAATATATATAACTCAGATGAAATTACAATATTGACAAAAATCAATATTGAACCTTTTACACTAATAGGTTCAACTCCCTCACCACACTCAAGAAGAAAATACAAAGATTACAATGAAATCACTCACCCAACCCGTAGCGATCTCCCTGAACGAAGGCGACGACTCATCGGTCATATCTCCTCTTCCTTCTGTTTTGGATGGCAAGCCCTAAGAGCAAAGTATGGACTTTCTCTTAGATTTTCTGTGGACAAGCACCCTGAATCTCAACCTTATGCTCTCTCTTTGTGCCTCTACCCTCAACCAATATATATAGTTAAGAAACCCTAGGTTAGGTCATATGAATTCCTAAATAGAAATCTCTAAAATATGAAAATTACCTAAAATAAATAGCACCAATTATGGACGTCCAAATTTGATCAAATTAAATATTTGATACAGATTTGTAAATCTAATCAAATTAATGTAGATTTTTAAATTGCATCAAATGAAATCATTGCCATAATTGGGCACCAAAATTTGTTGTTACCAAATCCAGACTAGACCAAACATACTCTCCCTCTAGTCTGATGAGATGGTGTTGACCCTATGGCTCTTCAACTGGACTCCATGTATGTCGTCCCGTGATAGAGTTTCTACTCCCCCATACCACCTATCTTCGATCCCCCGAGCTGCTTTGCATCTTTCTTCGTCTCCAACTTCTCGACCGTTACGTCGACGCTAGCTGCACTGCGTAGAACCTCCTGCACTACTGGGATCCTATCAATATCAATGACACGGCCAAGAACGAAGTCCCTAATGATCAGTCTCACTATAAGTCTTGACCACCTTTCCTAGACTTCCGTCTTCTACCGGAATGTGCTACCGTTTCGACAAGCTTCTTCACCCTTGGCTGGCCCAACAATGATTGACAGTACGGTTCTCCTGAGATTCAGACTCATGAACTTGCCCACCTTCGTGTCCGGCACTGTAGATCTCCCGTACACATGCATCCTCGAGCAGAATATCATGCACTGTGAACGCCGTTAATGACCCATAGCACCCCAAAAACTGTACAAATGGAGATGCACTTGTCTCTGATTAAGTTTGCTGCACACCTTGATCTCCTCGCTGGATTTGAACTGCTGAAACTAATGTCCCTCAATGAAGCTTTGGCAAACCATCCGTCACCAAAATCGGATCCGTGGAACAACCCCTACTTGGAGACCGACCAGTTGCCAAGGGACCGACATACTGACCCTTAATTTTTTGCTCTATCACTACCTACACCCGGTGTAAGGGAACGAGAACGTGGGTACGTCCAGCCTACGCCACAATATCGACGGTAGAACGTTGTCTAGGTCAACAATACTATATAATCCTCTCACAATAATATATGTACCTGTCAATGACAGCTCAACTCCATACGGAGGAACAAGATGATAATATCTATAATGATAACAAATACTCCATCACAATGAACCAGAAGTAGATAATGGTACGATATCATATAAAGAAAGGAAATCACAAGTCACAACTACAATAGTCACAATAATATCCAAATCTAGAGTCTAACAATAAACACAATAAGTCTAAGTTTCAATAACATGCCAATAGTATAAGGCTGGAGACAGATCTAGTAAAATAAGTAAATGCTAGCTAAGTGTCTGTTATAACTAGTTGAGCCTCCTCAACAGCAGGTACCGGATCCTCCTGAACTAAGGGTGCTACCACGACTGGCTCTTCGTCCAGGCCATAATGTGTAGGACACCAGTCCTCTAAATAATCATCTAAAAATATATTCAGTTAGGATTTGAGCGAAGTACAACCCAATAGCAGTTCCAATAAATGACAGAAGCTATGAAACTATAATAGCAATAAAAATAAATGATGGAAAGTAGCTGAGATAGTAAACATCAATAATAGAGAGAATATCACGACAGCTAATGATAAATAACTAAGAGCAATATGGTAAGAATCATCACTGTAATGAACTGGAGGTAAAAGAGAACTATAACAATAAGTGCCTTAAAATATTAGTACGACATGTGATCGGCTTGGGCCTAGCACGGTCTATATAAAAGGAAACTAGCTCAACCATACGTAAAGTGCATGATCGGCTAGTTGTTACGGTCTGCACTACTGAATTGTCTGTAAGGTATGATCACATATCCACTAATACTTTCTCTGCCCCCGAATAGTACACGGATCCAAATTATGACACGTTATAACACGGTAATCACTATGTACGGTCTGTAATATCATGCACACTGATTACGGTCTAATCATATAATCACAGAGTAATAATAAAGTGATCATGGAGAAGAATATCTCATGACGGGGATCCAAGGTTTAGTAATCTATGTACCATCTTGTCAAGAATCAAATATCTCAATTCTAAATACATGTAACATAGAGACTATCAAATAAGAAAACTATCAGAGAATATACTCGCATATGATCCTGAGAAATGATATGACTCGGTATCCAAACTGGTATCACATAGACCAGTATATGAGATTTTATGTTATTTTGTGTAATAAAGTGATAATGATGCTTAAATAAACTAAAATATGGTTTCTAGGTCAAAACTAAGTCAATACCTTAATTCTAGGTCCATACTTAACTTCTAAGTTAGTTACAAGACTAAACTAGCTAATACTAGGTGATACTAGGCCATAACTAGGTTTCTAAGTCCATATATTGAAGGTATTAGCTAAACTAGCTAATATTACTAAGTACTATATATAACTTATACATACTAGTTAATATCACCAAGTATCTATATGTATAACATGAATATATAGTATTACCTAATATCTCGACACTTGAGATATCCCGTATCACAATATCTGATTACCTTGGTTTAACTCCTATTACCTTGGTCTCAGACCTCGGTATCCTAGTTATTACTACCTATACTCTATACTCAACTATTCATTACACTTAACCCTCACTTGTACTAGATACAACAAGCAATTGTGCACACTAAACCTTGTCTTGCACTCCACTGACACCAATACACTCATCTAAATTCTAAAACCTCCACACATGTACCTACACCATGGCTTTAGGATATACACAAATCAATTGACACTATTATACTAATGCATTTACTTCTATTGATAACTAATTGGTATATTCAGTCAACCTTGATTTATACTAGGATACACCATCTAAGATCCATACATAGGTTTAGATACCCTGATACACAAATCCCTCACTCAATGCACTCTAGCACAACCCACACACTTAGTACACAACTTCACACACCTGACCATTTCCCTCTCTATTCTCTTGTGCACTGATACCCCACCTGTACCCACATATGCACAGGTCTGAACCCTCGAGCTCCTCCCTCAAAATCCAGGCCTCCTTCTCTCCTCTGCTGTTATTTCAGCTCTGTGTGCACACTACTGCAACTATGTAGCAATACATCAATCCCTTGCCCGACTATAATTTACTGTTGTTGCTGTAGTGAGCTACTTATTTCCCCTCCTAATGCACTGTTGCATGATGATCCTCTCCCTGTCGTGCACATTTGCACCAACACCTAATACACTTCAACATGCAGGTTGCTTTAAGGGTTGTTGTAGTTCAATCTTGCACATCCTACAGGTAATGCCCCTATCAACCTGTGCACACCTACACCAACTAATCTCCCAAAATACCCTCAATAACAAACTCCTCTCTTGCTAACTATCTCTATACTCACACACAATCAACACCCACCAAGACATATACAAGTGCACATCAAAGACCATCACACTAGACCATCATACTCCCACTTATGATACCCATATCTATTCCACCACCACTTTCTTCACTCCTCAATCTTTAATGCATAATCAGCACATGCAAATAATACTTGTTGTCGTCAAGTATTTGCCTATAGCAATCACTGACACTATAACACAACAAAATACTATACACCCACACCATACTAACATGCTAACACAATCAATTCACTCATTCCTCACGAACACACTCAATATCTACACTAGCAATGCAATTCATCAAACACAAACCATCACCCACTCACACTAAAACATTAGACAACTGATACACTGTTACTCATTCCCTTCTCCAACACATCCTAAATCTGGACTGAATACCCCAACTCAGTTTACATACACACACACTCATGTGTGTATGCAGTGCCACCTATCTGTTGCTATTATAGCTGTTGTTGTTGTCTATAGGTGTTGTGGTTTATCTTCCCTTACAGGCAACAGGGAACACTCCCATCTCAGATATACGTGGAGTCATCTCCCTTGCACTTACAGTGCACTCCAAACTTTCCCCCCTCTTCCTCTAGCATAGACCACCAACACACCCACACTCAACACAAATCAGCCCAATTACTTTTATATATATATATATATATATATATATATATATATATATATATATATATATATATATATATAGGTATTTTATCAAACACTTAATGTGCACCACTACGATACGCTCAAGATACTCATGATACGCATATGGTATACCCCTCCCACATCTTGATACTAACCCCAAACACTATGGAACACATCCAAAACACTAAATATAATATGAATGACATAGATAATAGCTATTCTAATACAATATGAATAAATTTGCATGCTATAACTCAATGCACATAGAAATACCCTTCCTACGACTTTGTATCATGGCGTTTCATGATACGGCCTATACGTATCCAATTGTGGACACGTACACCCTTGTAAATCATATACCCCACTCTAAAATTCCTAAAAAAAAATTCTATCAAACACCTAATGGCCCAAACTATGATTTTGTCTAATTTGGCCACAAAAGTCAATGTAACTATCATAATATAGCTCATATATGAACCTAGTTCTTCCTCTTATGGATAGTCCTTAGCCATGGAAGGGTTTCTAAGGGTCTAATACCATAAATTAACCATAAAATTAAAGAAAAAAAAATGGTGTTATACCTATTGGAAGTTAAATTCCAATGAAATCTCCTTCGGGTGGACACGAAATCGATATAAGCTCCTCGGATTTTCTTTCCAAGTAATGCTCCTTGTAATCCAAGCTCCTAGGCTTCCTTGATAATGAAAATGAGTGGGGAAATGGAAGAAAATAGATTGGGAGTGGTGGGGTTTGGTCTCAATTTGGGGAAGAACACTTGTGGAATAAAATAAGCAATAAATAAAAAGGAGAGAGAGTGTTCCCCCTCTTAATTAGGGACGGCCACTACCCCCCTCTCCAAGCCAATGTAAAAAGTCCATGTTGCCCCTAATTTTTTATGAATAATTTAATTAATTAAGTGCTAACTAAGAAAATGTTCTAATATTAAAGGAAAGGGTTATTATATTTATTCTCTCTAATTAATGAGTCCACCATGACTAAACTAATTGGTTGCACTAATGGGTCAAGTCAAGTCTAGTTGGGTCTACTTGGGCTTACTAGTACTAATTCCAACTAATGGGCTAACTCACAAACCATTCTAACTAACACATGCACCATTGCCAAGCCTAAAATAAATATAAATATAAATACAATATAATATAATATCAATAATATGAAAGCACAGAAATACATGTAGACTATTTATATATTACAATAGCAATTTAAAATAAAAAATACCCTTTCTAGAATTAGGTAGTTACAATCCAACCCCTCTTGGAAAAATATTGTCCTCAAAATTTAAGATATCTCACCTTCTCTGTTCTGGCTAATCATAACCTATTCATTGTAATCCTCACTATAGTCGCAACCCAAGCTATTCATGGTCTAAGAAGTCCTATCTAAAATTATTCAAACATACAATTTTATAAAAATGAATCATTCACGGGTTATCAAACACATATGGCTATAATCCTATTAGTCCTAATATTGCAGCCTCTATCAGGGTCACTTGCTAATTATACTATGGCACAAAATTACTAATGTAACAATAGGATGCTATAGAACCACGCAGATCCATATATAGAAGAAAAAGGAAAAGAGAAACTCAAAACCTAATAACCCAACACCTTCTATTAAGGATCGTCATCGTAAAAGTCCTATCCCGCTGGGCTGTCTCACTCTTCTGGTGCGGAGCAATTTATTGTGCCACAGGTGGCCTAGCTGGATCTCTTACCTATTTCACACCAAGCATTCACTAAGCATCAACCTTGACAAAATATTTAATATCAAGGGTTACCACTTCTAATTCTAATGGTATACTATGGTTCTAGACTATGGACACACTTAACTCACTTGCACATACACTACCTAGGATACTGTACTAACACTCCTAGGATACTATATTCTAGCACTAGAAGGGTACTCTATCAATACTCAAATTTCCTATACGTCCCTGGGAGACACTTGAATGCATTTACTAATATGCCAAATCTTATTCTAGCTCACTTTTTAACACACATAAAGTCTCATATTTGTCTCTATTCTTGCAGCCACCTGAACACTGCTCAACCACTTCCTACATGTAAATGAACACTCGTATCCCCTCACACTCATGTACCCTATTGGTACACCCTTACCAAATCTAGAATACTTTCTATTAGGTGCCTACCCAAGTCTTGACACTATTTACCTAAGGCACTAACTCATATATGTGATACTTAGATGATACTCTCATACCAGGTTACTCATGTTTCTCTTCTATGCCTAGTACACTAGCCACTAGGATGCTTGTACCCTAAACCTACATAATACTTGAGGTACTCTGGATCTTGCCACTAGAGTACTCCTCCCATTTAGATATATGATTGTTTACCTAATTCTAACACTCAATAATCACTATAAGATACTTACCCGTATCTTGGCAATATAAACAAGTATAAATACTTTCTACCCACTATGACACTAAACACTAGATACTGCTATCATACTATTACCATTCTACCCATCGTATAGTTCACTAATATATAGCCACTCATATACCCAATATACCTGCAATGTATCCTCACTCACCGAAACTTACCCCTATACAGGTTACCCTTCCTCTCTTACTGCTTTGAACACTTGTACCCCTACTCTCCCTGATACTCCCTTATATACCTTAACTTAACTTTACACCGATACTCCTATCTGATACTATTATCCATAATAATACTTACTGATACTAGTCTGACATGTTATATCTAGCATATACTACTCATCTCAATATTGATACACTTTAATACTTGCACTCTCTAGGCACTCCTGGTGGCAGATACCAACACATCACTATACATGTCACATGCACTTAATAACTCAAAATACTAACTTGGCACTAGCCTACCTTAGTGTCACGCTATTGCTATTTCTAATACCCAGACTCTTACTGCATGTTTAGGATAATAAACGAGAAAATATTGATAATATGGAAAACGAGGTCTTATACGAAAACCCGTCCTTCTTTTATGTTTACAAACAAGATTGTACAATTTGATCCTACACGAGGATGACTAAGTACAATTTATTTAATCTGGATAAATATTGCTATAGGTATCTGATCTGCAGTCGATCACTTTAGCCCTTGGACCACACGATGTTGAAGAAGTGCCGTGGAAGACAGAAAGCAGCTTCGAAGGTTGCTAAAGAGGGTGGATGCTCGATGCCAAAGTCGTCGATCCCTTCTCTTTGCCTAAGCTCTGGGTTCTCCTCTCCTCTCTCCCTTGACCATTTGACCTTCGATCTTTGCGACCGTTGGATCTGATACTGGATTTCTTCATCAATTTTTTGGCCTAATTTCTTCGACATTTTCCTCTGTTGATAGAGGTCTCTATTTATAGAGTTTTTAGTAACAGTGACCACACAGTCGGCATAGAAACCGAGTAGTGGAAAGTACAGCACCCTTTTACACGACGGTTTAAAATAACTAATGCCTGCGTATAGATGACCTTTTGAGTGAGCATGTGACGTGCGTCCAACTAAGGGACAAAACGCGTATATCTGCTGCGAAGATCACGGCGTAGAAGCCACGTAGGTAGTTATCCCTTGTGTAGAAGAGGTTGGTGTGGAAGCCAATGACTGTCACCATGGCATATAAGCCAAAATAGGCATATAAGCCGAGTAGGCGTAGAAGCCGAGTAGGCATAGAAGCCGAGTAGGCGTAAAAGCCGAGTGGTCATAGAGGCCGGGTGGGCATGGAAGCCGAGCAGGCGTAGAAGCCGAGACGATATGGACGTTTTAGCCAGAATTATGGCTCTTGGAGATATAATCAAATCTCTTGAATTAAATGCAGGGATCTGCCCCCATCCTGCGCATTAAATGTAGAGGCTTGTCTTTAAGATTTGCCATCATTCTGTGCATTAAATACAGATATGCGCCTCGAATTCTGTACGAAGAGTAACTGCTGATGTGGCGGTCTGTTTGCCTTCTGCGGAGCGTAAGAAGCTCACGTCTGCCTGTGTAAAACTGGGCGGCATATTCCCTTATATGCGTAAGAGTAGTTTACGCAAAGGGGATGTCACTAAACGACGGTTCGGTAATATTTAATCAAATCTCCAGCATTAAATGCGGAGATCCGCCATTATCCTGTGCATTAAATGAGGAGGCATGTTTTGAAGGCCTGCCACCCTTCTGTGCATCAGGTGCAGAGACGTGCCTTGGGCATCTGTCAGTATTCGACGCTTTGAATGCAGAGACGTGCCTCGAGAAACTGTCATCGCCCTGCGTATTAAATGCAGAGACGTGCCTCGAGCCCTGTACGAAGTGCAGCTTTTGACGTGGCAGGCTGTTTGTCCTCTGCGGAGCATAAATAGCTCACATCGGCCTGTGTAAAACTAGGCAGCGTATTCCTTCGTATGTGTAAAAGTGGTTTACGCAAAGGAAATGGCAGTAAATGACAGCCTGGGTTACAGTATCGTGCCATCATGATACCCGTCGCTTGGGTTATTGTGCAGTACTCTTTGTCAGGAGTCCAGACATCTAGTTCATTGCATGATCTGACAGGTTCATTTTGAAGAATACGAAGCGTTCCTCGTACACTTCAATGCTGCATTGAAAGCGGATGAGTTTTATACCATAAAGGCGATGAAGCACCCTGTTTACGCTGAAGCAGTCTGGACATACTGCATTACGCGGATGGTCCTTGAGCCTACATTTTTATACTGTACTCAGCGGAAAAGCTCTGTTACACGTTTGATGGCTCTGAGGTCCTCTGTTTACGCTACCCCGTATCAAGATGCTGCGTATAGCTATCCAGCGTATTTTTCATGCTTCTACAAGACCCCCTTCAAAGCTTTTAAATTCCTCATAATTTGAAATGCTTTGAATGAAGCATGAACCGTTCCTTGTAACTCGAAACGCTCTGAATGGAGCCTGAAACGGTCAAGCCTGACACGTTCTTTCATGGCTGACTTTATGGCAGAGTTATTGGGGATTGGTGAGATCTCTTTCGCCTATAAAAAGGCTGAGGAGTTGTCCTGTCCTTTCCACACTTCCTTCACCACACAGAGATGATTGCCGGAGTTCGGCGGGTCGACTTGAGGAAGAAGGAGATCATGCTCTTCCAGCATGTAAGGAGCCAAAAAAGATGGCGTCTTCGAGCAAATGTCCTCTGCAACGATGGATCATTGAAGGATATCATAGCCTCCTTTGCTAGGGATAATCAGCAACTTTGTATGGTGGTTCTTCGGGAGAGAAGAAGGGTCGCATTTCGCCATATCGCTTGCAAGTGGCACCTTCTTCCGTTACCTGCGGACGAGGGTAGACCATCTAGCTGCTGTCCGGGATTGAGTTGAGTGAAATATCTCAACTCAATCTGTCACGGTGCTGGATGCAAGAAAGCAGATTTACTTCTGCTTTTCTTCTGTTGGCGGCTGGGTCTATGCCCAGTTCTGTATTCTTCCGTCGTTGACCCATATGTCAGTCAGTTTGCAGTTACTGACTGACTGCCGGAGAAGATGGATGAAGGATGCCGCCCATGCGAGAACCTGGCCGAAATAGATTCTGGGTGCGATCTTTAAATGAAAATGAGAAACCCTTTGTAGACGGGATTTCCCTCATATGTAACCACGAAAATGGAGAAAAACCCTTGTAGACTGGATTTCCCTCATATGTAATCGTGATTTTAATAAGATCGTCTTCTTCTTCATATTATCATCTTGCCATACTTTGCTGTGAAGTCTGAATGTGTGTAGCTTCGACACGTCTGATTCTTTACGCCGACTCTGTGTAGAAAGAGTGCTAGGTTCTGTCCTGTCTTTTACGCATAACTAAGGATGCGCAGAAAGCCGCTTTAGCAGTCGAGTGTTCGAACTGTCCTGCTTTTAGGAACTGCGTAGAATTCTGAACTATTTTTACTTCTGATAAAAATAATTTTTTTTTCAGACCGTCGTCTTCAAGAGTGATTTCTCGAAAATCCCTTGGAACAGGGCGAGGAATGGCTGTCAAGAACTGAGTTGCCATCTTGAATTTGCAGACAAAATATTCAGACTAGATTCTGGATGAACTTCGAATCGACCAATGAAGAAGAGTAATTTTTAATGTTGAACTCTGTATGCTTTGGGTACTTGGGGTATCTTGTGGTCAAGAAGGAGTATCTTCTGTGTGAACTCCCGCGATTGACCGTCTTGAGAATTTGTTCAGATGTACTGTACTGGCCTGCGCATCTTTCAGATGTGCGAAAAGTCATAGAGCATGAAATCATGAGTTTGCAGCCTCTGAGCGTAAACTAAACGCCACCGAGCGTGAAATCGTAGATTTGTAGTTCCTGAGCGTGAAGTCGTAGGTTTGTAGCCTCTCGAGCATAAAAGCTACCTAGAACAAAGGCATCCGGGCGTAAAACCATAGACTTGTAGCCATTGAACGTAAAATCGTAGATTTGTAGCTGTCGAGCGTAGAAAGCTCCTTGGTGCAGAACTATAGATTTATAGCCTGTGAAAAAGAAAACTTCCGAGCGTGCAGTTTATGGATCTGTTGCCTCTGAGCGTAAACTAAACGCCACCGAGTGTGAGATCATAGATTTGTAGCTGCTAAGCGTGAAGTCGTAGGTTTGTAGCCTCTCGAGCATAAAAGCTACCGAGCACAAAGGCATCCGGGCGTAAAACCATAGACTTATAGCCTGTGAGCGTAAAATCGTAGATCTGTAGCTGTCGAGCGTAGAAAGCTCCTTAGCGTAAAAACTACGAATCTGCTTTGCGCGTAAAACTTTTCGAATTCGCCGACTGTCCGCCTTCTCTGAGTAATAGGCTGACGTAGTACCCAATCATAACCGAATATTAATTAGAGATTTGGTTCGTGATTCGAGGAGTCCATCCGAACTCTATATATACCCCAAGTCTCTGAGAGAAAAACTTTTCATCCATCTTCTTCGAAAGAAAGCCTTCGTCTGTTCGAGTTCTTCTTCGTCTCTTCTCCGAGATTTTAAAGTTTCCAGTAATGGCCCCAAAACAAGTCCCATCCACTAAGGGAAAGAAGGTTGATTCTTCTTCTCGTTCTTCTACTCAAGAGAGAGCACCTTCGGTCGGGCAAGGCGAACTTTATTCTGAGCAAAGTATCTCGCCGACGAGCAGTGCACCTGGCCTTAAAGGTAGAGCATTTGGGACGAAAAGGAACGGCTGAAAATCCTTCGTACACGTTGTACGTGACCGCGCTAGGTCGTCTTCTGTGCTGATAGTCTCTTTGAGAAAGATGATGCACAGAGACGTTTCATATTTTATGCCCACATTTCTAACGTGTCAGCGTAAAAACTCCATATTTTTGCAGTCTAGCGTGAAAGCTTTGACTGTCAAAAGTTGGCGTATAAAATTTGAGTGTTACGCTTCTGGATAAAGATTCTGGCGTAATACCTCAACTTTATCAGTCTGGCATAAAGCACAGACTGTGTACTGCCCGCCTTGAACTTTATGCTTTAGGAAATGGATTCCAGCGTAATGGTCAAGTTTTTACGGTCTTGGCGTAGAGCACGGACTGTTGATTTTTGGCGTAGGCTACAAGATCTATAATGTCTAGTTATAGGAACTGACGTGTTTTTCTTGCATTCTTGCAGTTAACTTGTATGTGTCTCCGCTAGCCGATATGATGGATTCTGTCGCCAGGATGCTGCACTCCAACTATTTGGAGGATCTGTCATACGTGACATTTCCTATGTCCGGGCCCCAGTATCCCAAAGGAAGGGAAATTCTGATATCGGCTCAGGGCGAGCGAACGCTGCTGAAATTGATCAACGGAGAGCCCCTGACGTACATAGACGGGGACCAATACATAAAGTCGGCTTTTCTCTTCTGGGACATGATCGGCAAGCAGTCCCAGACGAAGCCCAAAAAAGAACTCTGGATTTTTCCTGCCGGGGGCTTGGTTTTGTATCTGCCCCAAGATGCCGAGAGACTATCCTATCTCGACGATCTTCCATGCCACACATCCCAGGAGAATGTCGTGGATGCTGACTCCTGATCTTCACGGCAGGCCAGGGAAGATCTTTTATCTGAAAGGAGCGGACCAGGGGTCATTTGTCAGCCGCCCTTCCGGCAATGTGACGATATTCAGGGGGCTGTACCCGGGCAGTATCCCAAGTGAAGACAGCTTGGTGATCCAGCCGGTCCAATTATCGACCTTCTGTAATAATTTTATGGGGCACGGGGGAGTATACCCTATGGTGAACCCTCGGTACGGTGGGTGGATCACCCCTACAAACCTTCGATGGGCTCGCTTAGTTGATTGGGCCCTAAAGCATTTTCAGACCGAGTTGGAGAGCATTGGTCTATTTGCAGCTGTGAGTGTCACCAGTGTTGGGTTACCTCCTAACCCCAACCTGTTTCTGGCACTGATGGAGCGATATATTTCACTCATCGGGACTTTCGCCACTCCACTGGGGGAGTTGGGATTGGCCCTTCATGAGATGGCAGAGATCTCGAGACTGCCGATGGGGGATACTCTGTATGAAGAGTATGTTCCCACGAACCGGGAGCTGGGGGATTCAGATCCTCGGGTAGTGGAAGTGTATCAAGAGCTGATGTGCCACTACCTCGCTTGTACCACTTTTTATGGTGAGCCCTCAGATTTGGCTCACATCAATAAATGGACATCCTATCTCTTCTTTCATCGGTCCAGGACTGCTAAGCCGAAGAAGGAATTAGAGGGCAAGGATCTACCTGTGAATCCTCTAAGCGCGCTAAATGCTCAGGTAGTCGACGATCTCATGGTAGACGCTGGTGCTCCGGACTTGATCCTAGACGAAGGAATAGGACAGTATCCTGTAGGCATTAAAGCCTATAGTTATTTGAGGCACTGTCGCAGGCCTCTGTCCAGGGAAGCTCAACTGGCTGGCTTTCTCTCCATATGGCTGTGCCGAGTGGTGGTACCTGGCGTCGCATCTGCGGACCGCATTCACCGCAATACGCTATAGCCTGCAGTGCGTCTGGTATTTGGGGCAAGACTGGGCTTGCTTCCTGCCATGGTGTGCCGCATTCAAGCTGGCCTGAGGGCCATGACTGACGGGCTGCTCGCCGATGAAACTCGGTGTGATAGCTTTCCCAGGGTAGAATTACCACACCTGTATCTGATGGGATGGTTAATTCTTCATAACCCCAGGGTTATGTCTCCCAGCTCCGACAGTAGTTCGGGGGCTAGTTTCTTGTTGAACTACCAGAAATCTTCCTGGAATGTGGCCACGGTTCTAGACTGTTGGCGGGTGCTGGGCTTCAGTCACAGTTGGAAGCTCTTCTGCACTGTCCCTTCTGTACATCGCAATCAATCGGGGATTAGGCTTGAGGATTCCGGCAGAGAGAAGACCAATCTTTCTCCTGAAGCTTTTAATTGGTTGGTCTGCATTAGACCTTCCCATTTACTGTACAAGAGTGAGGACCATTGCTTCTTGGAGCCCTACCTGCCTAGTCGGTTTCCCAGGCAGTTTGGGTACGATCAGTTGCACGTGGGCAACGCCGTCACCAGCTTTCGGTCCAGGGGTGGACTCATTGATGGACCGAGAGGATTGCGATATTTCCTCATGGGCTGCACTGGAGAAATTTTTATCGTGCCGGTCATTACACCCTCTACGGAGCTGCGCATTCTGCACTCGTATGCCCAGTTCTATGTGGCAACGAACACCTTCCATCGCAATTTTGACATGCATGAAAGTTTTAGGGTGCCCTCTTCTAAGTCTGGGGGAAGAGTGGAAGTCCCCTCAGTTTCTTCTGACGAGGGTGAGGAGTTCGTCACTCCAGATGAGCCTCTGTTGGCGGTATCGAGGGGTGAAGTACCCCTGCCTGCAGGGCCTTTGGTAATCTCCGGGAAGCGAAGGGCTCCTACTCTGAAGGAGACTTCCCCTCGCAAGAGGAAGAAGAAGATGGTTAATCGTCCTCTCCGGATTCCTGGTATTGAGGCTCCTGGAAGTGAGCCTGCATCTCCCCATGTTGGGGATGATTCTTTGATTGGAGGTTCCTCGCCTTTTAGAGAGGGACCCTCTACAGTTCCGGCTGGTGGTGCCGGAGAATCTCTGCTGGAGGTTGCCGTCGTTGCTACTGCTTCAGGTAGTGGAACGAGGTCGCCTCCGGGGCTGAGTATATCTTTACGTGGATCGGCATCGGGAGAGACCCCTGCCGTGCCTGTCAGTGCACCCGGCGAGATTCCTGCCGATGAGCCTCGGTTGGAATTTGACGAGGATTTGGAAGACTATTTGCCAACGTCGGTTAGCAGACCCCTTTCTCCAGGTATGACAGCTTGCTTAGCATCGTTAAGAAATAATTTAGCTGTACAGGCCGCAGATACGACATATATGCCGTCGGCCATGGGTAAATATCGTCTTCATGCCTCTTTTTAGAAAAGTTAACATCATTTCGATACTAACTTTCTTTCGTCCTCTTTTCAGGGGAAGATCTCTTCGGGGAGGGCAGTGTAGATGCGCCCTTCGGCTCCGTATCAGGTCCTGGCGATGACACGGAGGTGGCTGATTTTGAGGAGGAAACATCTTTGGGTGCCAGCTCGCCTGTCGACGAGATTCCGATATCTCAGGAGGAGGACGAGCCTGTCATTACGACAATGCCTCCTTTGAGTATGCTAGTATCGTCGTCCGGTGTTGGCTCTTCTTCTTTTGTCGCACCACCTGTTGAGGCGACGGCCGTGGCAACATCGTCTGCGATTGTTCTCGAAGGGGGATTTGCCAATATTGAGGCCACCCCTAGCGTCCAATTGGATCTAGCTGTGCTGATCGAGCAGTACACTGATATCTTCTACACCACTTTGAAAATGTTAATATCAAGGGTGTTGGCAAAGAATCTGAGCTTTGCGTCGCTGAAGAGGTCCTGCCAGTCTGCGATAATGCCGATCCGAGAATTCGACGACACTGGGCTAGCTGAAACGCTGGAGTAGATAGTTAATGGTTTGGAGCAACCCATTAACGAATACTTGCAGCTAGCTCAAGACAATGTTGAAGATCTAGTCCAGGCTAGATACGACTCCATGACTGCGCGGCTTGCCAAACAGATGGTAGGCATAAATAAATCCATCCAGACACATCAGCAGGAGATGGATGAAGGAAAAGTCGTCCTGGAGGAGGCCATTGCTCTTCGAACGAAGTGCCAGGCCGAGCACGAAGGGAATGTAGCGAGGGTCCTCAGGCTGGAAACGAAACTCGCTCAGGCAAAAGAGTGGGCTTCTCAGTCGTCGGAAGCTCTAGTTGTGGTGGATAGCCAATTGGACGTAGCACAACAGAACTTGGCGCGTGCAGATGTCGCCCGTGCTAGTTTTCTTCGGGATAGAGCCGAACTGTCCCTCCTAAGCAATGATGAGGCACGGCTGGAGCGGGCTCGCCATGATGTCTTGGATTCCAGGACTGAGAGGATGGCCGCACTAGCGCAGCAGCTTCGCGACCTGACTGCTCCCCCAAAATGATGTACTTTTGCTTTTGCTTTTCAATGTACTTCCGCTCCTTTTTTGGGAATAATAAAGAGGCTTTCATCTGACTTTGTGGACCCATCATTTCAGAATGTAAATGACAGATTTGGGTGAAAGTGATATCAGAGATAATATGGACGTGATATACTCTTGGTAAGTTTTAGCAGGATATATCTATTCAGAGGTTATATGGACATGATAGAATATGATCCAACTAGTTTCGTTTTGGAAGTAGTTTTGTCAGAATGAGGTTTTTGCCATATTCCACTTGAGCAGAGGAGGTTAAGCATAGTACCTTTTTAAGAATTTGCCATTGATAGGAGCCATTAACAGGTCTCCATTAGGCTGGGCTAACCTGTAAGCGCCGTTTGAGAACGTCGTCTCGATCACATAAGGGCCTTCCCATTTGGGCTGAAATTTGCCCTTACTTCTGTGAGTAAGGATCATCGGCCTTCTTACGGCTAAAACTAGATCGACGACTTTGAACACCCTTTCCTTCACTTTTTGATTAAAAGCCCTGGAAATGCGTACTTGGTAGAGCGCGATGAGCTGTTAAGCTTGGAGGTATTTCTCGTCTAATCCTTCTAGCTCTTAAAACCTTAATAGGTCATTCTTTTCTTGAGTCAACCCATTAGCCACGGCTATCCTGAGTGACAGAATTTGGATCTCGATGGGGAGAATCGCTTCGCTCCCGTAGACTAATGAGAATGGTGTGCAACCTGTTGGTGCCCGTACCGTTGTGCGGTACGCCCAGAGACATCCTCCCAGCTTTTCATTCGAATCCCTTTTGTTCGAAGAGACGAACTTCTTCAAGAGCTTGATAATGGTTTTGTTGAAAGCTTCCGCCAAACTATTAGCAGCAGGATTATATGCCGTAGAGGCGACATTTTGTATCCGATTTTTATCGCAAAATCGATGAAATGCTTGGCTAATGAATTAAGGCCCATTGTCATGGATTATCCTTCGGGGTATCCCAAAGTGGTAAATGATGTGATGCTTGATGAAGCTGATCATATTAGATGCCTTTACCTCAACAAGAGGGATCGCCTCTGCCCATTTGGAGAAGTAATCCGTGATGGCCAGTATGAACCGGTGACCTCTGGAAGAAGATGGGTGAATTGGAGCAATGATATCCATACCCCATTCTTCGAAAGGCCAAGATGCAACCGTAGGATGTAGATATTTGGGAGGTTGATGGATAAAGTCTGCGTGGACCTGACAGGCTCTGCAGTGTCTTGCATACTTTATTGCATCTGTGATCATAGTAGGCCAGTAATAGCCCATTCTCCTGACGCGATCCTGTAGCTTAGGACCGGGTTGATGTGCTCCGCATACGCCGTCGTAGGCTTCACGGATAATCCGTTGTGCTTCGTCACCAGAGAGACATCATAATAATAGTCCGTCATAAGACCGACGATATAGACATTATGACGATACGTCGAAATAGAAGCGTAATGATCGTCTTTTGATGGATACTGCTTCTTTAGGATCTTTTGGAAAGATTTCGTATGCTACAAAATCTATAAAGGGACTTCTCCAGTCTCTCCTGGGAGGATCTGCGTTCACCGCGTAGCTGCGTTCTATGTGAAAATTATTTTTCACACAGAATAAATCTCTGTTAAGAAGGATTACCGAATTCTGCCTTCTTATAGGGGTAGCTAAATCTGCAGCTAGACTGGCTAGGGCATCATCCCAGATTCTGAGATTGAGGTACATGCTCTAGGAAGAATCCTTTGAATGTCATGGCTATCTCGACCGTTGCTCGGTGATAGGGGATGAGGTCTGGATTCCGGACTTCATATATTCCTCTGACTTGATTGACGATCAGCAGAGAATCATCGAAAGCTTCCAGAGATTCGACACCCAATTCTTTAGCGACTTGGAGGCCGATTAGTAGAGCGTTGTATTCTGCCACATTGTTGGAACATGGCTCGCTAAGAGAATATGCTTGGTAGATGACGAGCTTATCAGGAGTAACCAGGACAATTCCTACTCCCGAAACCACGTTTCCCCTAGGACCAGTTCTGGAGGCACCATCGAAGAACAGTTGCCATGCATCACTTTCCATTACAGAATTATATTCTGCAACTTCGTCGGGAATGTCCTCGTACAGTTTGGAGGCCTCCGGGATCGGATGAGCAGCTAGGAAGTCAGTCAGTGCTTGGCCTTTGACAGACTTCTCGCGGACGTACACTATGTCATACGGTGTCAATAACATCGCCCAGGTAGCGAGTCGGGAATTAAGAACACTTGGCTTGTTCATCAGTACCCGAAGAGGATTGATCCTGGAGATGATGTGAATGGTTTGTCCTGTGACATAGTGTCGCATTTTCTGAATAGCGAACATCAGAGCCAAGCATTCTTTCTCCACTGGATTGTACCAGTATTCGGCTTCGACCATCATCCTGCTGAGGTAGTAGATAGCCTGCTCGTGACCCATCTCGTTCTTTTGTACGAGAAGAGCTCCTAGAGAATGATCCATCGCTCGAACATACAGCACGAATGGTCTTCCTATGACAGGAGGCACCAGAACTGGCGGACTAGTGAGGTAGCGCTTGATATCACCGAACGCTTGTTGACAGGTTTCGTCCCATACGAAGGATACACCTTTCTTTATGAGACAAGAAAAGGGCTGACATCTCCCCGAGAGGTTGGATATGAATCTCCGGATATAAGCCAGACGACCTTGAAATCCCCTGAGTTCCCTCAGATTGCGGGGTGGTCGCATTTCTAATATGGCCTTGACTTTATCAGGGTCCACTTGAATGTCTTTGGCGGTTATGACAAATCCCAGAAATTTGCCACTAGATACCCCCAGAAAGGACTTTGTGGGATTCATTTTGAGTTGATGTTGGCGCATCAAGTCAAATACTGTCTTCAAGTCTTGGATGTGATTATCCTTGAGGCGGCTTTTGACAGCTATATCGTCCACGTAACACTCTACCGTCTTGCGTAAATGCTCATAGAATATGTTACTCATAGCCCGTTGGTACGTAGCCCCGACATTCTTTAATCCGAAGGGCATGACCGTATAACAATATACCCCAAAAGGTGTCCGAAAGGCGGTATGCTTCTCGTCTTCATGATGCATCTTGATTTGATTGTATCCTGAAAATCCATCCATGAAAGACATACGTTCAAAACCGCATGTATTGTCAATCATGACGTCTGTGATGGGAAGAGGAAATTCATCCTTGGGCATGCTGCGTTCAGATCTCGGTAATCGATGCAGACTCGTACTTTTCCATTTTTCTTCATGACCGGGACAACATTGGCGACCCAGTCGGGATGTTGTTCTCCACGGATGAAGCCGCAGGCTATCAACTTCTTGATTTTAGCTTCAATGGCGTCCATCATATCCGGGCGGAACTGGCGTTGGTGCTGCTTCACAGGCTTTGAATCGGGCAATATATTGAGCTTATGAGTAGCTACCTTTGGATCAAGGCCTGGCATGTCCTCATAATTCTACGCAAAGACGTCGATATATTCTTTTATCAGCTGGATAACTTCGTCCCTTTCTGCTTCGGAAAGATTGTTACTGATAAATATCGGCTTTGGTGAAAGTTCATCCCCAACGTCAATTTGGATAACTTTGTCTTCAGTGGGAGGTTCTCTCTGCTCAAAGTGGAACTCCCATTGTGTATCCATTTGCTGAGCCCAAGCATCATTCTCAAACGGTACAAATTCCTATTCGTCTGATTCGAAGGAATCCATCACTACCATATTTACTGATAATGTTCGCTCGAGAGCACGAGATGAGTCGTAGGGCATTGAGCCATTTTGAGAGGAGGAAAAGATATCCTCGTTTGACTAAGGAGCTGCGAGGGAGGTGGTATACCCTAACCCGAAACGAGTTCATTGATAGTAGGGATCATCGTGCAGTGATATTCGTCTGCCTCTCCCGTAGTTGAGACCCGGTTCTAGCTTCAAGTTATAACCCATATTTTGCATGATCTTCAGAGCTTGCGGGCTGTATCTGTGAACCTGCAATTTACCGACATCGTCGTCGGAAGAATCCTCTTGTACAGTCGGTTTATTGCGCATGCGGCCGAAGACTATTGGATGCTGACTGCTGCAAGTAGGTGGGACAATGAAGATAGAATTCTCATGCGGTCCATATATCGTGGTGACATTGGATGATGACGCCACTTCCCATATATACGGATGATAAGAATCTATAGCTTCCAAGAATTTTTGTGCTATAGGTTCTATATCGTCGTAGGGGGAGGATTCCTGAATTGGAATTTGGGCATAAATATACTGGAAAAGAGAATGTTTATTATCATCTGAAACTCTGTTCCTGGTTGTGTTTACATCACTTGGCTGCCTGTTGCGCCGGAGGTTGATGACCAAGGGTGGAGGCTTCTGGTTCAAAGTGATCACTAGAGGATCACCCCCTTTTCCTGACCTGGTCTCGTTTAGGTGGATAGCCATAGGTTTTATGGCTTTTGGACGAGTAGTCCGTCCTTTCACCTGGATTGACAGAGTTTGCTTGGCAGAGGGTTCTTCTGGCTCCCGGTGGGATTCTTTCTCTGCTTCGGCTGACACCTCTTCCGTGCAGTCTTGAGAGTACAACACGGCATCAGAGTAGTAGGATTCTACTCCTTTGAATGGGTTCAGGTCAGCAATCTCCGTTCGTACTGTTCCTCGGGCATCTACATATTTGAAGCATTGATGTAGAGTCGAAGGAACGATGTTGTGGTCGTGGATCCAAGGTCTACCCAGCAGAATATTGTAGGACACCTCTGAATCGATGACGTAACATGTAGCCACCGATCTGAGGTTGCCAATCTGGATCCTCAGGCAAATTTTCCCCAAAGGCTTACTTCTTCCGGTGTTGAAACCCACGATTGTAGTGGTGGTGTACGCCAATTCACTGGTAGAAATCCTCAGCGGTCTGAGCAGACTATGAGGAATGATGCTGATCGACGATCCCGGATCTATGTGAATCCGGTCGACCTCCATGGATGTAAACTCCCTCACCCAAAATAGGTATTTGGTGTATATTTTATATTATTATATTTATTATATATGTTGAATTTATTTAGAATATGCTCTTAGTTAATTAGAAAATAAATTTTTTGATATATTTACTTATATAAATATTCATTTAGAATTATTTTAGGTTATTTTAGATTTTTGGAGATTTTTCTAGAATTTTTGGTAATTAAAACTTAGAAAACATAAATTTCTAGGACTTCTATGATTTACTATACGACCATACTTGCATGTCGTTCCTACCAAATATTTATTTTAATTTAAAATATTTAATTATATTTTTTTGTAATTTATTTAGAATTTTAAGAAATTTATTTAGATTTTAAAATTATTTAGGATTTATTTTGATATATATAGTCTTAATATTAGATAGATACTAATTTAGTGTTAATAGATATTAATAAGATTTTATAAATTATTTGTATTATCTTTAATTATATTTAAGATTATAAATTATTGAGATAAATTCAAACTCTATTTTAAATTAATTCAAATCCTGAACCTACTAGGAAATCAACTTCATGCATATCCTATCCTTATTTAAATTCATCATAATCCTATCCAAATTAACCAATCCTATTCGTATTTAATTAAGTAGTGTCCACCATTATAAATACCTCATCCTTCATATTTTTCTTTTCCAAATTCCTCTCTTTTTCGTCCAAAAAAAATAGTCAAAATTCGTCATAAATTTAGCCTTATTTTCTACTAGTTATGACGAATTAAAAAGACGATATCTCCTAGCTTCGGACTCCAAACGCGTTCCAGTTTTTTTTTGTTAGAACGATATTGAGGTTAGCTTTCTGTTTTTATAAATTTTTTTACGAAATTATTAGTATTAAATTCTGGGAAATTCGTAGAGCACAGCATGTCCGAAAATAGACGTATTTTGATGTTTTTGCGATTTCGGGAGAACTAGGAATCAGAATCATGAACCGTTTAAAATTTCGGAAAGCTAATATCGAGATCATCGACATATATTTTTCCCAGAATTTATTTCGAAGTATTTACATACTGTTAATTCTGTAGAACTTTTAGGTTAGAATTTAACCATCGGTGCACAATACAAAATTTGTATGTGCCATAATTCCCAAACGAATTTGAATTCAGACGAGCCGTAAATTCCAGTATGTATTTGATGCTGAAATCTACAGGAAATCATGCATGAAAGTCAAGTTTGTATCGGTTGACTTTTTGGTCAACAGATCGCCTCGATTTGCGTGTCATGAGTCTCGAGTTGATAAAATTCAGTTTCTTTGGACAAAATTTAGGAATTAACATAAAAATTAGAATAATAAGATTAAAATAGGATTTTAGAGTAATTATTCCAGAATTAAATAAATTAAAATAAATTAATGGTTATATTATTATATAGTTATATGAATATATATGTAAGTAAATGCTAATTGATAATTATGACTAAATATTCAGACTGTATGACCCTAGGACATCGTGGACTATCCCATACTTACCTTGACCATGTTGACCCTAAGAACTTGTGAATTTGTCTGCCTTGCGTACACTAACGTACTGGCATAGACACCTGTCAGTTGACTGACTGATTTCGTACAGTACTTGAAGACGCGACACCCGCGTAATTCAATGCGTAATTGACCGTGTTAGATGACTAGTGTTACCCCTAGTATATCCCCTGATTCCAGTGTAAATGTGGTTGAGTATGTGCTAGTGTAATGACTAATGATTCTATTATATTATATTTATGTGTACATAGGATATTGGATTGTTCTGCGCGATTTCTGGAGCAGGTTATTGGTACATTGCAGCTTCCTTGCCAGGCAAGTATACCTTGCCATTGTACTGTTATTTATATTCCATATGTTGCATGCATCTTTATTTTCTGTCTTTAGTTCATATATTTTAACTGTTATATAAAATGCGCGCGACGGTGACGTCGCGATATATTTTTATTTATGTATTGCATTGACCTTGTTCATGAGACTACCCCATTATCATGTAGCACCATTAGGTTCATTGGCCGTGACACAGTGGTTACACGAGTTGTGAGTCTCATATAGAGATTACGGACTTGCGTGCAGGGTTGGCCTCCTGTACGTGTGGGTCGTGCGTTAGGAATAACTGCTGTTAGAAACTTTGTATGCTAGAAGACTTAGCAGTTATTAGAGGTCTAGGGACATAGCCTATTGTAGTACGGTGGTCCCATCCTTGTCCTTGTTTGGTTGCAGGATTGGGCTAGGGTACTAAGAATAGGCTATGGACCAAATCGTGTCATGGATGTGACATGCTTAGAGCATGGGGTGGGGAGAACAACAAGTATCACATTTGAGCTCCTTTACACTTTTCCTTCTGTAACCCGGAAGCTCCGCTGGAGATACGGGCGGTGATGACCCCTTTACTACTTGGCGGGCCTCTGCCGTTCAAAAGACGACATGCCTTTGAGGCCCCTGGTTCTCCGAGAGAATCATGCCAATCCCAGTTCTCAGCCAGATAGCTCACTTGTTAGAAAGTTGTTCTTAACTGCATTCACTTTAGACGGTTAGGCGACCCCTTTGGATATTTATTTCAGTACTTTATTGGCATGTGTTTAAGTATCTTGTTATGTCCCTCTGAGGACCTGGTCCGCTGCCAGGTGTATCTTTTCTTGAGTATTTGCAGGAGCGCAGATTTGGATGGTTACATGTGATCCGAGGATGCCTTCTCTTCGAGCTGTGATGGATAGCTGGTATTCTTATATTGTGTTGTGGTGTTGTACTCATATTGTATTTGCTCTTATATTCGAGTTGGTAATGGATTTGTTTCCATCCAACTATCATCCTTAGATACTTCTTATTGAGATCTAGTTTCATAGGTACTGTTTATTTATTTCTATATGATTTTGGTGGATGAGATTTAGATTTTACCCTGTGACTTGTATTACATTTTATACCACTTGTCGATTGATATTCATACTACAGCGTACGTATGGATTTGGTTTCCATATATTGGAGTTGCCATATCCATGCGGCTGGCATGCTTACGTGTCCTAGTCCTACGTATATTTTTGGGACTGGGGCGTGACATGTTTTTGTGGTGGCCAATGCAGGTCGAGAGCATATTGTCTCGGTTACGTACTGTACCGAACAAGCCTGCACATAGGACTAGTGTATAGGATCTCATCCACAATTGACTATGATTCACCTTCCTCCTCTATGATCTATTCGAACAATTGTATCCTGCTTGATTCATGTACTTCCCTAATAAGTTCCTTGAGTATATATGGCCTTCTGCTAGAATATAGGAACCCCTGTTATTAGGATGATAATTAGAGTAGCACACCTATTAAAAATACAACGAGAATATAGACACACCACTAAGTTTAGAATATCTAGTGAACCCTAGAATTCCTTATCTTTAGAATTGATTTACCATTACCCCCTGATGTATTATGAAGACTTGAGAGTAGTATAGACACTACTAGAGTTAGTTAGAAGTTTTACCATAATGTTTGACCCTAGTATTGAGGAACCAATGGAGAACCAATATTGAACATTAGGACTGAACCTAACCCTCATAATTGGATAGTATTAGAGAACTATAAAACTTATGTCATTGTCTTGTTACTAGTAGACAGCACCCTAGGAAGCCTAGAGGAATGTAATCAACCCTTTCCCTTGATCATACCCCGAACATGGCAACTAGCATGCCACCCTCTTAGAGAACCATGATGCTATCTAGAGCCCTCTATTTTTGATTTCATAACTTGTCCCCCTGCAACCTTAGCATTCGCTAATTGTGTGACGACTAAATTATGATTCTTCTTTCTTCATCATTTAACTCGTGCCACATAACTCGTATGATTGAAGGCCAAGTAATCTTATTCTATGTTAGGACATATAGTTTGCTAGGGTATATCTTGGTAATTTGAACTTTGAATTTTGTGCGTGATAGTTGGGATTTGATAGTTTGCGTAGTTCCCTTAGGTTGTGACCTAATGATTACCCCTTATCTTTAAATCACGAAATTTGTACCCATAGCTCGATACGAGTTAAATCCCTTTTTCCCTTAACGGCTAGTAACTCTTCTATCCCTACGATTGACACCTGTTCTATGAGCACTTGACCCTTACCTATATAATGCAATAGGAGACCCTAATAAGAGTTTCTGTTCTATGTACATGTGCAAGGTTATTTTTGTAGGTATCCTTAAGGCAATACAATAGTAGTTAAATTATTTTAAGTTGGATAGTATACCTCACCACCTAGTATCACGTAGTCCCTGTGATCCATTGATGAAGTGTAACTGAATGACATTAATTGTATGCTAGCAAAGACGACAGTATTTATTCAGACGATAGAATTTAGAGGTCCATGTCCCTATTGGTCGACTAGCGACTTAGACAAGGAATTAGTATGACAACTGTAGAGATTGTGTAGTCTTTCATTATTATTGCTTATTTTGCTTTTGTTTTTGTGAATTTGAATTGTTATGAACCTTCTTTCATCATAATCTAGCGTATTCATATTTGCTGTACCACCTTGACTTATGCTGCTATTATAGCCTAGTTTTTGCAAGCTTATTCTTTATCGAGCTTGTTCATGACATACGTATTATTGGGGGCCCACAATAATACATTTCAGAATCAGTGTATTAGGGTCTAGCTAACCTTAGTGCGCTTGGTTCGCCCTTCGCATAACTACTTTACGTGGATTGAGATATGTAGTGATTAGTAGACGAATATACTTACCCTCTAGATACGACAAAGCATATCATATCAAGTACATAACTGCACCGATGTGAGCATGCGAATAGAAAATTACCAAATTAAGATTTCAATCCACAACTGTCTTGACAATTACCATTTGAATTCTTTAAACCCTTTGATTCCCATACTTCCATTCTATTACCCCTCCTTGAACTCTTTTCCGTTGCTTTCTGTCTTCCCTTGTTTCGGAAAGACGAAATCTCGTGCTTGGATATAAGTGATACACGGATAGTACAAGATATACCCCATAGGCCAATCACATTATTTGGTGACTATCTTTCATAATTGATTAAGGGCATATCACATATGATATAGTTGGTGTTAAAGTTTTGAGGATTGAATGACATGAGAAAATAAATTGAGGAATATTTTTCTTAAGTGTAAGAGCCTTATGTGATAGATGGGTAAATTCTAAGTTGGGTAGAAATTGCAGTATTAAACTTGAGGAGAATTATTTTAGATTATGATCAAGTAGGATTAGATTGAGAGATTAAGTCCTTTTAAATATGAAGAATTTTAAAAGAGGGATTAAGATAATGAGGATTTAATAAATTTTAAAAATCTTGATATTGAGGACCCAATATTTATACTTTGAGCACATGATTTAAATTTTAAATATTGAAGGATGAATCATCGATTTAAATTTTGAGGATAAATATAGAATTTTAGACTTGAAAAATTGGTTAATTAGATTTAAATTTTATAATTTGATGATTTGAATTAAAAGTTTAATTTTGATTGTTGGGTCACCTATTTGAAATATTGAGGATGTAAATTGAGTTTAAATATTTGAATAGTACAAAATTCTTAAGTTAAGAATAGGAATAAGATTTGATTAGAATTGTTTATTGTTCAAAGTCTAGAGGAGATTATGATAGTTGGAAATTATGATATAAATTTTGATGTGGGATGTCATATAGACTTGAGTCAGATTTGGATGTTGATTATTTAAAAATCGAGAAAAGATTACGACAGGTTGAATTTTGATTTAAACAGTGGTTATATTAATTTTAAAGTGATCGCGATAGATTCGAATAGATTTTGTTATTTAAATTTTTGGAAGAGATTGCGATTGACATACCTTATGTACGAATGTGAAGTATTTAACAAATTATGTCTTATTTTAATTTCGAGGACGAAATTATTTTAAGTTGGGTAGATTGTAAACTCCCTCACCCAAAATAGGTATTTGGTGTATATTTTATACTATTATATTTATTATATATATTGAATTTATTTAGAATATGTTCTTAGTTAATTAGAAAATAAATTTTTTGATATATTTACTTATATAAATATTCATTTAGAATTATTTTAGGTTATTTTAGATTTTTGGAGATTTTTCTAGAAGTTTTGGTAATTAAAACTTAGAAAACATAAATTTTTAGGACTTCTATGATTTACTATACGACCATACTTGCATGTCATTCCTACCAAATATTTATTTTAGTTTAAAATATTTAATTATATTTTTTTGTAATTTATTTAGAATTTTAAGAAATTTATTTAGATTTTAAAATTATTTAGGATTTATTTTGATATATATAGTCTTAATATTAGATAGATACTAATTTAGTGTTAATAGATATTAATAAGATTTTATAAATTATTTGTATTATCTTTAATTATATTTAAGATTATAAATTATTGAGATAAATTCAAACTCTATTTTAAATTAATTCAAATCCTGAACCTACTAGGAAATCAACTTCATGCATATCCTATCCTTATTTAAATTCATCATAATCCTATCCAAATTAACCAATCCTATTCGTATTTAATTAAGTAGTGTCCACCATTATAAATACCTCATCCTTCATATTTTTCTTTCCCAAATTCCTCTCTTTTTCGTCCAAAAAAAATAGTCAAAATTTGTCATAAATTCAGCCTTATTTTCTACTAGTTATGACGAATTAAAAAGACGATATCTCCTAGCTTCGGACTCCAAACGCGCTCCAGTTTTTTTTTGTTAGAACGATATTGAGGTTAGCTTTCTGTTTTTATAAATTTTTTTACGAAATTATTAGTATTAAATTCTGGGAAATTCGTAGAGCACAGCATGTTCGAAAATAGACGTATTTTGATGATTTTACGATTTCGGGAGAACCAGGAATCAGAATCACGAACCGTTTAAAGTTTCGGAAAGATAATGTCGAGATCATCGACATATATTTTTCCCAGAATTTATTTCGAAGTATTTACATACTGTTAATTCTGTAGAACTTTTAGGTTAGAATTTAACCATCGGTGCACAATACAAAATTTGTATGTGCCATAATTCTCAAACGAATTTGAATTCAGACGAGCCGTAAATTCCAGTATGTATTTGATGCTGAAATCTACAGGAAATCATGCATGAAAGTCGAGTTTGTATCGGTTGACTTTTTGGTCAACAGATCGCCTCGATTTGCGTGCCATGAGTCTCGAGTTGATAAAATTCAGTTTCTTTGGACAAAATTTAGGAATTAACATAAAAATTTGAATAATAAGATTAAAATAGGATTTTAGAGTAATTATTCTAGAATTAAATAAATTAAAATAAATTAATGGTTATATTATTATATAGTTATATGAATATATATGTAAGTAAATGCTAATTAATAATTATGACTAAATATTCAGACTGTATGACCCTAGGACATCGTGGACTATCCCATACTTACCTTGACCATGTTGACCCTAAGAACTTGTGAATTTGTCTGCCTTGCGTACACTAACGTACTGGCATAGACACCTGTCAGTTGACTGACTGATTTCGTACAGTACTTGAAGACGCGACACCCGCGTAATTCAATGCGTAATTGACCGTGTTAGATGACTAGTGTTACCCCTAGTATACCCCCTGATTCCAGTGTAAATGTGGTTGAGTATGTGCTAGTGTAATGACTAATAATTCTATTATATTATATTTATGTGTACATAGGATATTGGATTGTTCTGCGCGATTTTTGGAGCAGGTTATTGGTACATTGCAGCTTCCTTGCCAGGCAAGTATACCTTGCCATTGTACTGTTATTTATATTCTATATGTTGCATGCATCTTTATTTTCTGTCTTTAGTTCATATATTTTAACTGTTATATAAAATGCGCGCGACGGTGACGTCGCGATATATTTTTATTTATGTATTGCATTGACCTTGTTCATGAGACTACCCCATTATCATGTAGCACCATTAGGTTCATTGGCCGTGACACAGTGGTTACACGAGTTGTGAGTCTCATATAGAGATCACGGACTTGCGTGCAGGGTTGGCCTCCTGTACGTGTGGGCCGTGCGTTAGGAATAACTGCTGTTAGAAACTTTGTATGCTAGAAGACTTAGCAGTTATTAGAGGTCTAGGGACATAGCCTATTGTAGTACGGTGGTCCCATCCTTGTCCTTGTTTGGTTGCAGGATTGGGCTAGGGTACTAAGAATAGGCTATGGACCAAATCGTGTCATGGATGTGACATGCTTAGAGCATGGGGTGGGAAGAACAACAAGTATCACATTTGAGCTCCTTTACACTTTTCCTTCTGTAACCCGGAAGCTCCGCTGGAGATACGGGCGGTGATGACCCCTTTACTACTTGGCGGGCCTCTGCCGTTCAAAAGACAACATGCCTTTGAGGCCCCTGGTTCTCCGAGAGAGTCATGCCAATCCCAGTTCTTAGCCAGATAGCTCACTTGTTAGAAAGTTGTTCTTAACTGCATTCACTTTAGACGGTTAGGCGACCCCTTTGGATATTTATTTCAGTACTTTATTGGCATGTGTTTAAGTATCTTGTTATGTCCCTCTGAGGACCTGGTCCGCTGCCAGGTGTATCTTTTCTTGAGTATTTACAGGAGCGCAGATTTGGATGGTTACATGTGATCCGAGGATGCCTTCTCTTCGAGCTGTGATGGATAGCTGGTATTCTTATATTGTGTTGTGGTGTTGTACTCATATTGTATTTGCTCTTATATTCGAGTTGGTAATGGATTTGTTTCCATCCAACTATCATCCTTAGATACTTCTTATTGAGATCTAGTTTCATAGGTACTGTTTATTTATTTCTATATGATTTTGGTGGATGAGATTTAGATTTTACCCTGTGACTTGTATTATATTTTATACCACTTGTGGATTGATATTCATACTACAGCGTACGTATGGATTTGGTTTCCATATATTGGAGTTGCCATATCCATGCGGCTGGCATGCTTACGTGTCCTAGTCCTACGTATATTTTTGTCCCTGGGGCGTGACAATGGAACCGATGTACCCGGTGTAATAGAGGGGTCTGTCATGCCTGTTATGTTTTAACAACATGTCATCTTGAGTGAAAGTGATGTTTGGAACCACCTCCATCACACTGTGGCATTGAGGACACGCCACGGGTTCTTCGTCAGGGGACTTGAGCTGGGTCAAGTATGCCTCCGCTTGCATCAGTGCTTCGCTCAGGGCTAGACGAGTGTCTTGAGAGAGCCTGAGTAGCTCGAAGATGGACAACCTGGCTGGTGTATTAGCCAGTTGGGCCAGGATGTCGAAGTTGTATGGCTTCTCTAAACCTTTGTTTTGAATGTTTTTCACAGGTTTATCGAAGCGCACTTCTTTTTGCTTCCCTTTGTCCGCCGAAGTTGGTCTTGAAGGACCGGCCTCTGGTACGACGGATTCTGGTTCTGAAGGCTTGGCGGCTGAAGCGTCCGCCGATGTATCTTCCTGGTTGGCTCCATAGTCCTGGAGGTAGGCTTTCCCTGAGCGGGTTCCAGTAGCCAAGACCTCATCTTCTGATGCCGAGTGTACCGCAATCATGTGACACGGTTTATGCTTTGAGTTCCTTTTAGACTTAGCCTTAGCAGCTTGAGTCTCTTTCTCGATCTCTGGTACCAGATCTGGATGAACCCACATAGTCTCACCTTGCCGGGTAGTTAGTGGTAGCAGGTCATGATTTTGACCTCTAGCAGGAGGGAGATTAACGATGTTCATCGTCGTCCGGAAAATAGGTGTAACACCGTCCGGGATTTCTTGGGGAGGCAGATTGCCAAATTACAGGGAGATCATGTTGGCCGTGACCGTCTTCTCGCTGTTGCGCAGAGTGATGGCCTTAGCATCGATCAGCTCCTGGATCTTCCTTTTCAGTATATAGCACGACTTTATGGGGAGGTGTATGTACCTATGGAAGATGCAGTACTTGGGACTGTTGGTACTGCCGGTCTCATTGGGCCATCTCACCTCAGGAAGGGTAATCTTGCCGCTTTTGACGAGACATTCGAATATGCTCGGAATATCATCGTCGTCGAAAGAGTACACTTCAATGGGCCTGGAAGTCCCAGGTTTCGTCTGCGTGGTAGCCACCGTCTTTTGCCTGGACGTGTTGATCGCCAGAGCTTCTTTACCCTTAGTACCACGAGGATGGTCGATGTTGGAGTATGACCTCTTGCCTTTATCGGAGGCCGAGATCATGATGCCTTTATCGTGCGCCTTCTGACTATTGTCCTCCGCGGCCACCGCTGAGATGATGAACGAGGGCCAATCACGGAACTGATATGGTCCTGTGAACACCGAGATCACGGGGAGAAGGTTCTTCCTGCAGATGTCGACCAGTGCCGAGTCTGGGACTCCTGGAGGCATTTTCAGAGTGGCTTGACAAAAACGTTCGATGAAAGTGCGAACATTCTCCTTTTCCTTCTTTCTGACTTCGATGAGAGAGGACATAGACATGTCCATCCCTCCCTCGTAGAATTGCATGAAGAATAAGGCCTTGAAGTCTTCAAAGGAAGTAATGCAGTTGTCCGCCAGACTTCGGTACCACTGGTAAGCTACCCCCGAGAGACAGCCTTTGAACACCCGAGTGAGGAGGGCGTCGTTCCCTTGTAACAACACTGTCATCATGCTGAAGTAGTTCATGTATTGACTCGGTGATGTTTTTTCCTCGAACAAAGCCATAGTCTGTGGTTTGTATCTAGGAGAGAAAGGGACCTCTTCCCAGATAGTTGGGTAAGGTTGGTTGATTCCCATTTCTTGAGCTGATCTTTGTGCTTCAGAGCATCAAATTGGGCTTTCAACTCCCGTACTGCCTGCATCGGATCTTCAGCCGGTGGCGGGACCACGGAGTGATGAGGAATCGATGGCATCGCGACTCCGATGGAAGGTAATACATTCTCCGAGTGAGGAAGCGAAGGAACTGCTGACTCCTGATCTAGAGCAGGCTCTTGGATTGTGTTGGATGGTGGTAAGTCCACCCCTACGTGTATCTAAATTGGAGGGGCCGATGCTGGAGCCATGGCAGTTGCGTGTTGAGTTAGCATCATCTGGTGCATGTTCTCTATCATAGATTGCATTTCCTTCAGAGACGTCTCTAGTATAGTGATGCGTTGTTCGGCGCTCCCGGACGGGGAAGCTTGCTCGTGTTCATCTCCAATGGCATAAACTCCCATCTCCCTGGGTGTCATTGAAAGAGTATAGGTCTCTGTTGAAGTTGACTCTATACTTTCGGCATCTGATTCGGGATACTGGCGACCCCCAGCATCGAAATCAGAAGAGTACGAAGCTGGTTGTTGCGACCTCGAACGAGTGTTTTGGAACACCCCAGCTTCGGTGTTCCTAAGGAGGATGTTGAATCTCCTTCGGCTCAGAGTTCTAGAGGGATAACGTCTTGAGCCTGACCCTCCTCTAGGTATATGTGACGCCATGTTCACAGATGCATGCGTGGGCTCTTCTTCCTGGAAAGATGGAGAGTAGCTCAACGGGTCAAAAATGGACCGTTTTGCTTCAGAACGGCAACAATTAATTACAATCCTATTACAACAGTGCTCACTAGGAGGCGTAATAGACATGCTGGAAGATCCCCTCTCCTTGCGCTTCTGGATCAGATAATTGCGCAGGTCAGTAGGAGTTACAGAAGAAGAAGATGATGGCTTGTTCCTTTGCTGGCATAAAGGTCGAGAAGCTGAGTAGTTCGCCGCTTGCTTTCCCTTGTGTAGTTTACAGTGATCATCTGCTTTTCTACGGAAGACAGATCCATTTTTACGCGCGGAGCGCGTTTGTGATTCCTGATTTGGCGTTGAGGCATCATCAAAAATTTTGTCTATTCCGCCAGGGACGGGAGACTGAAATTTACGTACAGAGCGCGGATTAGGCTCCTGAACTAGCGCTGAGGCATTGTCAGAAGTTTCTTCTGTTCCGCCAGGGACGGGAGACTGAAATTTACGCACAGAGCGCGGAGTATACTTCTGGGTTAGCGCTGAGACTTTGCCAGAAGTTTTGTCGGCCCTGCCAGAGATAGGCGACTGAATTTTACGCGCAAGGCGTGGATTATACTTCTGGGTAAGCACTGAGGCTTTGCCAGAAGTTTTGTCGGTCCTGCCAGAGACGGGCGACTAAATTTTACGCGCAAGATACGTATTATACTTCTGGGTTAGCGATGAGGATTTGCCAGAAGTTTTGTCGGTCCTACCAGAGACAGGCGACTGAATTTTATGCGCAAGGCGCGGAGGGAGCAATGCTACAACCTCATTGGTCGGAGAGATCGGAGAGATCAGAGAGTCCACAGAAATGGTAGAGGATGTCTTGGGCATCCAGACCTTGCGCAGCTTCCTGTTATTTTGGACGGAGAGGGAGTGAGAGCTACCCCTTGTTCGAAGCATGTCTTCGTAGGCAGACTGGTCGAACTGGACGACCAGTATCTTCTTCACGGATCCCACGGATACTGCATCGTGTTGAGCAATAGCTTCCTCATCGGAAGAGAAAGATGTCCCCAGCAGAGTCGCCATCTTGTTTAGGATAATAAACGAGAAAAGATTGATAATGTGGAAAATGAGGTCTTATATGAAAACCCGCCCTTCTTTTATGTTTACAAACAAGATTGTATAATTTGATCCTACACGAGGATGACTAAGTACAATTTATTTAATCTGGGTAAATATTGCTATAGGTGTCTGATCTACGATCGATCACTTTAGCCCTTGGACCACACGATGTTGAAGAAGTGTCGTGGAAGACAGAAAGCAGCTTCGAAGGTTGCTAAAGAGGGTAGATGCTTGATGCCAAAGTCGTCGATCCCTTCTCTTTACCTGAGCTCTGGATTCTCCTCTCCTCTCTCCCTTGACCATTTGACCTTCGATCTTTGCGATCGTTGGATCTGATACTGGACTTCTTGATCAATTTTTCGACCTAATTTCTTTGACCTTTTCCTCTATTGATAGAGGTCTCTATTTATAGAGTTTTTAGTGACAGTGACCACACAGTCAGCGTAGAAACCGAGTAGTGGAAAGTACAGTACCCTTTTACACGACGGTTTAAAATAACCAATGCCTGCGTATAGATGACCTTTTGAGTGAGCATGTGACGCGCATCCAACTAAGGGACAAAACGCATATATCTACTGCGAAGATCACGGCGTAGAAGCCACGTAGGTAGTTATCCCTTGTGTAGAAGAGGTTGGCGTAGAAGCTAATGACTGTCACCATGGCATAGAAGCCAAAATAGGCATAGAAGCCGAGTAGGTATAGAAGCCGAGTAGGCATAGAAGCCGAGCAGGCGTAAAAGCCGAGTGGTCATAGAGGCCGAGTGGCGTAGAAGCCAAGTAGGCATAGAAGCCGAGTGGTCATAGAGGCCGGGTGGGCATAGAAGCCGAGCAGGCGTAGAAGCCGAGACGATGTGGACGTTTTAGCCATAATTACGGCTCTTGGAGATATAATCAAATTTCTTGCATTAAATGCAGAGATCTGCCCCCATCCTGCACATTAAATGCAGAGGCCTGTCTTTAAGATTTGCCATCATTCTGTGCATTAAATGCAGATACGCACCTCGAATTCTGTACGAAGAGTAAATGCTGATGTGGCAGTCTGTTTGCCATCTGCGGAGCGTAAGAAGCTCACATCTGCCTGTGTAAAACTGGGCGGCGTATTCCCTTATATGCGTAAGAGTAGTTTACGCAAAGGGGATGTCACTAAACGACGGTTGGGTGACATTTAATTAAATCCCCAGCATTAAATGCGGAGATCCGTCATTATCCTGTATAGTAAATGAGGAGGCATGTTTTGAAGGCCTGCCACCCTTCTGTGCATCAGGGGCAGAGACGTGCCTTGGGCATCTGTCAGTATTCGGCACTTTGAATGCAGAGACGTGCCTCGAGAAACTGTCACCGCCTTGCACATTAAATGCAGAGACGTGCCTCGAGCCCTGTACGAAGTGCAGCTTTTAACGTGGCAGGCTATTTGTCTTTTGCGGAGCATAAATAGCTCACATCGGCCTGTGTAAAACTAGGCAGCGTATTCCTTCATATTTGTAAAAGTGGTTTACGCAAAGGAAATAGCAGTAAATGACAGCCTGGGTTGCAGTGCCGGGCCATCATGATACCCGTCGCTTGGGTTGTCGTGCAGTACTCTTTGTCAGGAGTCCAAACGTCAGGTTTATTGCATGATCTAACAGGTTCATTTCGAAGAATACGAAGCGTTCCTCGTACACTTCAATGCTGTATTAAAAGCGGATGAGTTTTACGCCATAAAGGCGATGAAGCACCCTGTTTACGCTGAAGCAGTCTGGACATACTGTATTACGCGGATGGTCCTTGAGCCTACATTTTTATGCTGTGCTTAGCGGAAAAGCTCTGTTGCACGTTTGATGGCTCTGAGGTCCTCTGTTTACGCTGTACCGTATCAAGATGCTGTGTATAGCTATCCAGCATATTTTTTATGCTTCTACACTGCATGATACTCATGAAACTCCCATAATGTACTTTACTTCACCATTATGTAATTCATACATCACCTCCATGCACTTGTGCACACAATTCTAGACACTACACTTCCTTCTTCTAATTATCACTCTCTAACACATCAACAACCTCAAATACTAGGTGATATACCTTCACTAGACACTTACTTGTGCACTCACATCTACCCATATTGATGCACAACTTCCACATGTAGCATAAGTCCTACTACCTAGCATAATACATTGTAACGCTGGGTACGTGTCTACCATGGCACACTCATTAATATATCTCATAGATACCCATCTCTAAAAAACCAAGTGTCAAGCACCAAAAGAATATTAAGGCTCCATTAATACTCAAAATAATTTTATGACACTCAATTGCTACTTAGATTACTCAACTATATGAACCTATATCCATCTAAAATATACATGATGACATAATAACAATACCTAGAATCATAAATGGGTATACTACTCCCTCTCACAACTCTCTTATTTCTAATATCATGATACTAATCACTAACTATACTTTGACACCAACCTTAGCTGCATTGTTACAAATGGTAGGCTTATATACTGATACCTGATGCTCATATACCCAACTAAGAACCACTCTCAGACTCAGCTGCTACACTTCCTACAACCAAAATTAATACTCAACTTGACACACCCTATCTTCAAGTAACCAAACTACTACACTATCCAAGGAAACTGTCTCAGGAGCTGATGAAGGTAAAACTCTATAAGGAACTAACTAGAGAAACTAAGATATCTCTATCCTGAACTAGTAGGGTGATGGAGCAAAACTCAATGATAATAAGGTTAAATGATAGAGACGATATATTAAGAACCAATTTAAGATACAATCTGATAATCATACATGTCTATCTGAAATTATATTACTCAAAATCCTTGCCACGCCAGTAAGCATAGCTGTGATAAACGATCGAGTCCATAACTAAGGTATGCACCTCTATAATCATGTTATCTAGGTTCCTCGCTGTACCGACTAGTATAGTTGTGAGAAACTCTAAATTCTATAACTAAGATATGTACGTCCAAAATTAGGTCTTTACGGTTTTGCCACGCCAACTAATATGGCTGTGCTAAACTCTAGGCTCCATAACCAAGGCAGAAAGTTACCTTTCTTACTGTCCTCATCAAAATATGTCATCAGAGTATACCTCAATTCAGTCCATAAAATTTATCTCGATACAAGAATCAGTTAACAACGTTCAACAACGAACAAGTAAGAGTAAATGAAACAAGTGGAAGCATATTTTGAATTAGAGTTCATAATAAGATTTTCTAGGGTCATCCCAGGAATCTTTCAAGGAATCATAATTTATGATTGAGTATTCTCTCATCCTATATCCTATATCATATCGCAGGCTCACAGTAGTACAACTAAGTCATTTTACCACCACGATATTGCACTAATTGCGAAACTAGACCTGTATGGGCTACCACAAAAATGTGTTACGACCTTCACCCGGTATAAGGGCACGAAAATGTAGGTACGTCCAGCCTACGCTATAGCATCAGCGGTAGAACGCTGTCTAGGTCAATAATACTATATAATTCTCTCACGCATTAATATATGTACTTGTCAATGACTTCTCAACTCTATACGGAAGAACAAGATGATAATATCTATAATGATAACCAATACTCCATCACAATAAACTAGAGGTAGATAATGACACGATATCATATAAAAAAAGAAAATTACATGTCACAACTAGTCTAGTCACCACAATATCCAAATTTATAGTCTAACAATAAACACAATAAGTCTAAGTTTCAATAATATGCCAATAGTATAAGGCTGGAGACAGATCTAGTACAATAAGTAAATGATAGCTAAGTTTCTGCTATAAGTAGTTGAGCCTCCTCAACAACTGGTACCGAATCCTCCTAAACTAAGGATGCTACCACGACTGGCTCTTTGTCCAGGCCATAATGTGTAGGATATCAGTCCTCTAAATAATCATCTGAAAAATATATCCAGTCAAGATTGGAACGAAGTACAACCCAATAGTAGTTCCAATAAATTACAGAAGCTATGAAACAGTAATATCAATAAAAATAAATGATGAAAAGTAGATAAGATAGTAAACATCAATACTAGAGAGAATATAACGACCAGTAATAGAAATAACTAAGAGTAATATAGTAAGAATCATCACTATAATTAACTGGAGGTAAAAGTAAACTAGAACAATAAGTGCCTTGAAATATTAGTACGACATGTGATCGGCTAGGGCCTAGCACGGTCTATATAAAAGAAAACTATGTCACGACCTGCTCCCGGGATAGGGATACGAGTAGTTGAATAACCCCCACGCTACGCCTCAACATTGACAGTAGAACATTATTTGGGTCAATAATACTATCTAACATCTCATACCAAAATATATAAGGTACCTGCCATGCTATCTTAACTCCAAATGGAGGAACAATATGCTATATGATAATAAAACTAATACTCAATCACAATATCAAACTAGGAGAAGAAATAACATGATATGGAATAAAGAAAAGAAGTACAAGAGTTACAAATATTTTCACAAGTCCACAATATAAGTCTAGGCACAAAGCAACTCCAAAAATAATAATACATGCCAAAAGTCTAAAATAAGACTAATATAATGTCTACAATATAAGTCTAAGCCTCCTTAGTCACTGGCACTAGGTTCTCCTGCTCTAGAGGAGTATCCTCTAATGGTTTGCCGTCCTGCGGCCCGTAGTAAGTGGGACACTGCTCCTCAAGCCAATCATCTGAAAAATATATCCAATCAGGATTGGAGCAAAGTATAAAACTCTGGAAGCAGTTCCAAATACATGGTAGAACATATATGACAAGTAATAGAAAAGAATACAAGATAACTAGTAATATAAAATGATATAAACTAGAGTAAACAGATAATATACTAGAAAGGGAAAAGCAGGCAATATGGAATATCTGCAAGTAATAGAAATAGATAAACTAGCTAATGTGCTTTAGAGTACAAGTTCGTCATGTGATTGGGTTATGTTGAACACGAATATAATATGGTAGCTCGATTACACGTGTGATATATAATCGACATCTATACGAATACACTGGGCTTGATCACGTAACCAACTCCTACTCCCCCACCCCAACCAATACTCATGGATCTAATTACGTAACGTTACAAATACAAATATAAGCACACTTAACATGAGCAGTGTGTGAACATGAAGTACATAATAATTAATACCCGATACACACGATAAAATACATGTGAAAGAGTACCCGCTGAACATGGTAGGGGAAAATATCCCATGACAGGATCCATTTAGTACTAGTCCGTGTAGCCACTGTGTCAAAATCAAGTAAACAGTTCTAGAACATGTGATATATCTACTTTCATGAAATAAAAACTAACAGAGAGATGTACTCGCCTCTGGTCCTGAGAAAATAATGTATCTCGATGCCGAAGCTGGTGTCACACAACCCTAGATAGGAAATATCATGTTAAATTGTACAATATAGTGATAAAATATTAAAATGAGCTAAAATATGATGTTCTAGGTCAATACTAGGTCAAACTTGGTCAATTTTAGTCAACTAGCTACTTCTAGGTCCACACTAAGATTTTATGCTCATATTGGTCATTAATTAACTAAAACTAGCTTATCTTAGCTATACTAGATTGTACTAAGGTTATTACCTTAAGTATCAGTTATATAAGCCATTACTTATATCTATGGTTAATACTAGTCATATTAGTCAGTACCTTAGCTCTAATACTAGTACCTAACCCCTCTATCTTAATATTTCTTATATAGTAATGGATACTAACTCTTAGTACTAAAACTCAACTAACATTCATTGGCTTACCTTATTGATACACACAATAGGTATATAAACTGATACACATATACTATTAATTAATATCTTTACACTAACTAATACACTATACTAACTAACATTCCTTTATAATTAGCTAACTGATATTACAACTAATTCTAACAGTTAACTAACTTCAACTTACCTGATACATGATGTATCAGACTTCTTGCTCACTCGATCTTTGTTCCCAACCTGTTTCATGATACCTGAATATCTCCCCTAATCCTTAATACCAGATATCAACATCTCACCATTAGTCCAACATCCCTACATTAGTTCCTCTATACTCGATTTCCCAATGCTTGCTAATACACCAACTGCAACTAACCAAGATGACACCAATTTAACAGTCATAACACACACACAATACTTCAACAAATGCAACCAACTGCACTCGAGTCACCCCTCCTCTACTATACCACCGTGGATTTAACTCCCCTTGCCTTAACACAACCACACACACACACACATTCATATCCCCACCTTCACACCATGTTAAATTAGTACACGCCTGCACCTGACTGCCTGTTTGCCTCGACCACTGATTGCCGTTGCTATAGTTGCTTTACTATAAGGACACAAAAGTCTTCCCTCTTATTGATACACCTGTGTATAAATCCTTCAACCTGAAACTTAGCCCCTTACCTCTCCAAAGCTACTGCTTCTACTTGTAACTGCTAATACTCGATTCCCTTCACTTGACTGCTAAGAGCCACCTATACCTCTTATATTTGGATATTATATTTTCTTCATTTTGATATCTTTTGCTTATCTTCATCGTTTCATATATTATTCTCCTAGTTATTGTGATTGAGTATTGTATTATATTAATGGTGTCCTCCTTATAAAGAGGTTATCATTAACAAGTTATATATTTATGAGATAGATAGTATGTTTAATCTAGGCAGTGTTCTACCGCCAATTTTGCGGCGTAGGCTGGACGTACCCACGTACTCGTGCCCCGATCATCCGGGTGCGGGTCATGACAGGAACTGCTACCTCGGCTGCTGGAAGTGTCTCTGATGCTGCTGTTGAAAGTGAGACCACTTTGTTGGGCCCATACTACTGTTAGCTCTCGAAGGATCCCTCATCCTCTTGGAGCCAAGCTCCAAATCATCCTCCGCCTGCTGGGCATGCACCAAGATCTCCTTAAAGGTAGTGGTTCGATGTCCGCTAGTATGAGATTTGATCTCCCTATTCAGACCCTTTATGAACTTTCGAGCCTTCCCCTGGAGATTATGCCCCTCCACAATGAAACCCAATCTACATAACTCCGTCGGGTACTCGTCCACCGTCATGCTACCCTGGATGAGGTACTAAAACTGTCTCTCTAGAGAAGTCAGAGCTACGTCTGGAAAGAACTTCTCCTTGAAAATCTTCTTAAAATATTTCCAAGTAAGTCCAGGTGTTGAGATTCTCGGGTCGGTCCTGAACCATGTTAAAGCAATGTCATGCATCATGCTCCATGTTGCCTCTACCTGTAGTCTCTCAGGAATCTGCGCCAGCAGCAGGTATCTCTCTATGTCTTCGATCCAGTCATCCGCATAAATAATCTTCTCAATTCCCTTAAAGTCCTTGGTCTCCATCCCCTTGAAGTCAATGATAGTCCCCGGCTGTTGTAGGTCGGGCTGAGGTAGAGCTACCTATGGCTGGACCAAGGTAACTCTTTCGACTGTGGCGAGTGCAAGCTGGTGGGCACTCTCAATACCCTGCCTCATAACCTCATGCTAGCGCTGCTGTACCTCCTCCTGGGCCCTTTGTGACTCTATCATCTGCTGAAAGAGTGCACACACCAGCGTCAGATCAACTGGTCGTGGTGGTAGTAGTAGCTCCTCTGAAGTTGTAGGCACCATCTTTGGTGAAGCTGTAGGCACCATCCTCTACACTGGAGGTTGAGTACATCTGAAAGCTGGTGTAGAATCGCCCACCTGAAACCGTGAAATAGCCTTCTGAGCTGGAACTGATGGAGTAGTGTATGCTGATGCCATCCTCTAAGGCGACAAAGTAACCGACCTCGCTGATATTGCGCTTGAGCGCTGGGATCGCATCTTCGACGATATCCTGAAGAAAGATTGAGACAAAGGATTCAATATTGAGTAAGATACGATATCATCAAAGAATGATAGAATTATTCAAGTAAGGCAAGCATTCAAATTGATAAGGATAGCAAAACATATATTTTGGGAATGTTTTCTAGTTGTGATTGAGTATACTCTCATCATGTATCCTATCGCAGGCTCGCAGTAGTACAACTAAGCAGTTGTACTACCACGATATCTTACTATTGCAAAATTGGACCTACATGGGCCACCATAAACTAGCTCAACCATAAGTGAAGTGCATGATCGACTAGTTGTCACGGTCTATACTCATGTGCGGTTTATAAGATATGATCACATATCCACTAATACTTTTCCTACCCCCGACTAGTACACGGATCCAAACTATGACACGTTCATACACGATAATCACTATGCATTGTCTGTAATATCATGCATATTGATCACGATCTAATCGTATAATCACTGAGTAATAATAAAATAATCACGGAGAAGAATATCTCATGATGGGGATCCAAGGTATAATAATTCGTGTACCATCGTGCAAGAATCAAATATCTCAATACTAAATATACGTAACATAGAGACTATCAAATAAGAAAACTATCAGAGAATGTACTCGCCTATGGTCCTGAGTAATGATATGACTTGGTGTCCAAACTGGTATCACATAGACCTATATATAAAATTTGATGTCATTTGGTGTAATGAAGTGATAATCATGCTTAAATAAACTAAAATATGATTTTTAGGTCAAAACTAGATCATAATAGTCAAACTAGGTCAATACCTTAATTCTAGGTTCATACCTAGCTTCTAAGTTAGTTACAAGGCTAAACTAGCTAATACTAGGTGATACTATGCCATAACTAGGTTTCTAAGTCCATATATTGAAGGTATTAGCTAAACTAGTTAATATTACTAAGTATTATATATAACTTATACATACTAGTTAATATCACCAAGTATTAATATGTATAACTTATGAATATATAGTATTACCTAATATCTAGACACTTGAGATACCTCGTATCACAATATCTGATTACCGTGGTTTAACTCCCATTACCTTGGTCTCAGACCTTGGTATCCAAGTTATCACTACCTATACTCTATACTCAACTATTCACTATACTTAACCCTCACTTGTATTGGATACAATAAGCCACTTTGTACCCTAAACCTTGGCTTGCACTCCACTGACACCAATACACTCATCTACACTCCAAAATTTCTACACATTTACCTACACTATGGCTTTAGGATATACACAAATCAATTGACACACTTTTACTAATGCATTTACTTATATTGATAACTAATTGGTACATTCAGTCAACCTTGATTTACACTAGCATACACCATCTAAGATCCATACATAGGTTTAGATACCCTGATACACAAATCCCTGAATCAATGCACTCTAGCACAACCCACACACTAGGTACAAAACTTCACACACCTGAATATTTCCCTCTCTTGTGCACTGATACCCCACCCGTGCCTACATATGCACAAGTCTGAACCCTCGAGCTCCTCCCTCAAAACCCATGCCTTCTTCTCTCCACTGCTGCTGTCTCAGATCTGTGTGCACACTGCTGCAACAATGCAACAATCCCTTGCCCGACTGTAATTCACTGATGTTGCAGCAGTAAGCTACTTATTCCCCATCCTAATGCACTACTGCATGCTGATCCTCTCCCTGTCGTTTATAGTTGCACTGTCACTACCACATTTTCTAGGAAAGGGTATTTTAGTCTTTTTTCTATTTAATTAATTATTGTGCATGGTAAATAATTATTGTTGTATTATTTAATTATTGTAAGATATTATTTAATTACTTTGGACTTATATTAGTAGACCCAACTAGTTTAGTTTGGACCCATGGACCAACATGAATTAATTAGTTAGACTTGGCCCATTTAGAAAGCCCATTGTTAAGGAGATGGATTAAATTAATTAAATCATTAGACTAGAAGCTTCCTTCCTTAATTATTTCTTCATGAGAGGCCCCAAGGGGTATATTGGACATTTCATAATTGTTTGAGGAAGGGGTAGGGGCCGGCCTATTAAAAGAGGGGGGGAAATTCTCTTTCCTCTCATTTTCATTCCAAATCTAGATCTAGAATTTTCCACTACCAAATTCCTTTCATTCCCATTTCATTTCTCTACCAAATTTATTCCAATTCCTTCCTAATTCACCATTAGAGGATCTAGAAGGAGGAAGCAAGGATCTACAAAGAGGAGCAAGGATCTACAATTTGGAGGCAATTTCATCTCTATTGGAGGTTTTATTGGGAATTCATCTCCCAATAGGTATAATTCAGTTTTTTCTCTTAAAATAGCTTCTAAATCTGAGATTTAATCATGGAAAATTAACCCATATGTATGTACTACCCATAGGACTTGGTTTTGTGTTCATAGGAGACCCATAGAGAAAGTTATGGAACTTTTTGTGTCAATTTTGGAGAAATTCCGAATTGACATTTTATTGTGTGTGTCAATTGATCCTATAGATCAATTGGGCATGTGCTTATGTGTTTGGGGCTAGTGTCGTGTCCACAATTGGGTACGTATAGATCGTATCCCAATAATTTGGTGATACGTGTTGTTTTGGGGGTTTTCTCTCCGACACGGGACTTTGTACATGTCGTATTTTGACACGGACACATAGATCTACATTTGACACTTTGTTTTGTTCATAAATAATATATGTGACTTGCTTGTGTCCTTCGGGGCGCAATTGGTTGTGTGTTGGACTCGTGTCGCATGCGTATCCTAGATCTAGTGGGATACGGTGTGATACTCTCCATTTGTGGTGTGTTTATGTGTAGATCTAATTATTTTGCTTTAATTCTTGAATTATAAATTAGTAAATATATATAGATGTTATATATTTATTATAGTGTATTTATTATGGTATTTATTGTAGCATAGATCTATGTATTATATGTGTACTAATATAATGTATAAATATATATGTAGCTTTCTTTTACATGCATTTTTATATGTTACAAATTATGTTAGTAATATAAAATATATGAAAATGTTTTATAAAAAATATATATGTGTTTAATTAAGTATTATATTATTTATATTTATTATATGATTATTTATATATATGATTGGATGTATTTTTATTAAACATATTTATGTATGTGTACTTTTAACCATGTTGTATTATGTACATTAGTAAATAGGATGTGTATTATAGCAATTTGGTATTTAATTATATAGATATATATATATATATATTAGATATGTATTAGGATTATATATGTAGATATACATAATTATTAATTTTGATTTATATATATATATTGATATATATATATATATATATATATATATATATATAGATTATATATATATATATTTATTATTCTTTATAGCAACAGCAGCTATTAATGACAGATTCTGTCATTAATAATCATGAGCAGCAGCAGCCGCTGTAGCTATTAATGACAGATCCTGTCATTAATAAACGCAGCTGCGGGCGGGAATATAAGCAACAGCGGCGATGGAGAATTTAGTGACAGTTGAGAACTGTGACCAAAAGGGTGGCAGCAGTGCAATTTCACAGCAGCAGTAGCGACGGCGTTTCAGTGACAGTTTGAACTGTCACTGAAGGTCTGTTTACAGAAAAATTAGTATTTTTTCACACTATTTTCAGTGACAGTTAGGCAGTTTTAGTATATAGTTTATATATTATATTTATATATATATGTAGATATATATGTATTAATTGTGAGATATAATACTAGTATTGTTATATTTCTTAATTGTATAATATTAGTTTATATATATTATATTATGTATGAGGGTAAATACTATATCAAGGTATCTTGAGCATTACCTTGTGGAAACCAAGGTAAGTGGGATACTCAAGATACGGGGTTTGGGTATCGAATTTGTGACTTTGTGTGGATATCAAGTTGGTTCAAAACCATGGTTCCTAATTGTTTGTAATTAATATTCTATATTATTATACTTTATTGTTGATATATAGGTATTGTGAGGTTTACCTTGGATTCACGTATCCGAAGATACGGTATCCTAATATTTTAGGTTGTGGTTCTTATGACTTAGATTTTAGTAGTTTGACCCAAGATTTTGGTGCTAGACTTGTGCAACCTAAAAATTGATAGTTGACCTTGGTTTGACCATAGTTGACTTAGAGTTGACAATAGTTGACTTTTGACTTAGAATTGACTTATTGATCTAGAAGTTGACTAGTTTAACTTGTTCTCTTTTCGGGACCTTGTATTAATGTTGTATTCTATATCTAGGTCTTCGAGGCAACCGAGTCAGACATCTGTGAGACTATTCATTGGCTTTAGGCGAGTACATTCTCTGATAGTTTCTCATTTATGATATCCTCTATGTTCATTGTATCTACTGTAGATATCCATGTTCTTTTGACACTATGGTTACACAGATTGGTATATCCGGATCTCATCATGAGATGTTATTCCTTGGTATATGGTGTATATGGTACAAGTATTGTTTCATTGGTTATCTTGTACATGTACAGACACCGATTCTCGAGAAGACTAGCTATCTTCTTAGGGAATCTCGTGCCATAACATACCGTGGTTGGATCTATTATACCAGTCGGGGGTGGAGAGTATTAGTATAGATATGTGATCAATATCCCTATTGAATAAAGTACTGATTACTGAATAGTGTTGATCATACACAGCACGTATGATTAGCCAGGCCGCATTGCATCTTGCCCAAGCCGATCATATGTTAAGCTAGTACTCACACACTTAGTCATTAGTATTATTGTTTCATTGGCATATTGTTCATTATTGTATTTATTTCCAGTATTTCCTTATTGTACATATATCTCTTGTATCTATTGTGCATCTTGTTTATCCACAGCTGTCACTACCACATTTTGAAAACAGGGGTATTTTCGACTTTTGATAATATTTAATATTATTGTAGTTATAATTAAGAAATTGCATGATAATTATTTGTTTTGAATAAATATGTGTGATGTGTAATTCAAATATAGTATTAGATGCAGTGTTCATTTATTTTTAGCTAGCAGACTAGACCTAGAAGCCCAGTAGATGACCACCTGTCCGAATTATAGAATTCTGGATTTTATTATTTTATCTAGAATTTATTTATTGGAGATTTTAATTAATTACCGTATTTTTATTAATTATTGCGCATTGCCTTTGCGTTGATATTTGGAGCACTACCCTACCTTTTGTCTTCCAACGAATTTCACAATCTTGCCCTAGACATGACCGCCTTCCATTCTGCTATTTTTGTAACTCATAATTATGCCCTCTGTACATTAATTCTGACCGCACAAAAATCGTCGCGGATATTGTTTTAAAATTTCTATTTTTGTATCGTTGTGCGTTCCAACCAAAATTGGGGACAATCTTGACCTATTTTTCGTGCGGCCCAAATTAGGGTAATATCCTGTTATGAGTCTACTTCATTATTGGTATTGATGACCTGACCTGATTTTGGCTCCATGTACTCCTAATTAATTTTAGAACACAACTTGCATTTATTTCTAATTAAATTGAGGATAACATTTTGACTGATTTTATAAATCCTAATTTAATTCTAATACCCGATTAATTGAACCCGTGCCTAACGTACAACACCCTCTCACCATGAGAATTACTAAACACATTTTTCTCCACAAATTTTGTGTCATTTCATGCGTCTGTGCAAATACCCAAATTTATGGGGGCTAATTTGCAAATTTACATTTTGGTGTCAACACCCATTTGTTTAAACCAATGAGGGAGCCTAATAAATATTTAATTAGCCTCTCACCCTCATCCCCACATGAATTATTTTCTCCATGCCAAATCTGGACCCCTCATTTAAAGGGGGTCAATCACCACCCTTCATCAACACCCTCTCCCCTATTTAATATCACATCAAACCCTAATCCCTAGAAAACCTAGGTTTCCCCACCTACTCACAAGCCCCCATCTTCCTCAACACCAAACCGTAGCCTCTATTCTTCTTCCTCTTTTCTCCATTTTTCATTTTCTTCTTCTCTTTTCTTCTTCTTCTTCTTCTTCTTCTTCTTCCCTTCTCTTTGTATTTTTGAATTCATTAAAGAGGGGGGGAAATCAGCCACCCCACTGCCACTGTTCCCGGCCGACCACCCTGCCAAGCCCCAACCGCAGCCCGGCTGCTGCTCCGGCCAAACTCCCCGACCCCGGAGATGGCCTCGTCATCCCAACGCCCCCACCACTCGTCGAGCCACCCAGCCACCTCCTCTGTGCAGCCGGCCAGTACTCCTTTTCCGGCCTCACTCGAGCCGCATCCACGCGGCGGCCAACTCCGGCGAAGCTTCCCCTCCTCTCCCCGCCTGATCTCCCCGTATCACTCCTTCTCCGGCGGACTTCCCAGCTCCTCCTCCTCGGCCTGCAGCGACCCGCCGAGCCACTACAACCTCTGCATCTCGATACCGGCCCTCACCTCGACCATCTTCGGCGTAGCTCGACCCGACCGCCCCTCCTCCGCCATACTCGCCGAGCCACTGCTCGAGCGGCTTCCTCGACGAGCAGCGGACGCCGGCCACTGATCCCCCTCCACTGTTCAGTCGAGCTACACCCCGACGCTGATCTTCTCTCCACCGGAACTACACCATCTCCTCCGACCTATTCCGTTCAACCTCCTCCTTCGAGCCACACCACCACCAGCTCCCTATCCATTCTCCAGCAGCCCGAAATTCTCCCCGCACCACCACCTGAGCTCAACTCTGCCGCTCCACCACTGCACAGTAGGCAACCCCGACTCCGGCATACCCCATCTCTTCTTCCCGGCGTCGAGCCCTCAGTTTCTCCTCCATTCCCTGCTACTCCGGCACAGCCCTTGCTCCACCGCAGCTCCTTGCTCCTCTTCCCTCTCCCTGCATCTTCCTCGAACTCCTCCTTCCCGACCTCCTCTCCGGCGGTTCAGCCGACCCCCTGCAATCCCGGAGCTCCGGCCATCTACACCATCGGAACCAACCCCACAGTGAGCTCCTTCATTCCCTCTTCCCTCCTTTATATAGGTGTGAATACATATACGTGTTAGTATATATATACGTATGTGTATACGTATGTGTGTATAATTAATTAATAATGTATATGTATATCTATTTAATTAATGTGTAAATATATGATTATGTAAATAAGTATACGTATATATTTGCGTGTATGTGTATGCGTATTACGTGTGTACGTATCTACGCGTATGTGTATATGTGTACATATATATATATATATATATATATATATATATATATATATATATATATATATATATATATATATATATATAAATATATATAGTGTATTTCTCTAATTGTATATATACGTATTCAATGTGTATGTGTATATTAATATACATGTATATGGTACAATTATTATTTTGTATAAATATAACAAATGTATTTTTCACTAGTACATATGTATGTATACCTATATATTCAGTATATGAATATTCTTTAATATAGTTGTTATGAATAAAAATTTGTTATGAATATTTATAGCATATAAAAAATATATTTATATACTTCTATTTTATACATATTTAGTACAAATTACAGATATACACTTATATATATATTATATACGTATTCAATTGGTATATATGTATGTTCTGAGTATAAATGTATAATTATATATGTATCCCTACTAGATGACCCTAGTTGACTAAGTTCCATGCCTGGCATAGCCCTAAGGCTAGTGTATTTCTATTGTGTGTTAGTGTAGCACCTGATACAAGTGTATATTTGTGTTATGTCTATAGGACTATTGGATCGTCCTGCGAGACTTCAAGGGCAGGACATTGGTTTTACCAGCTAAGGACCCAAGGCGAGTACATTCTCTGATTAGTTTCTAATTTATGATATCTCCTATGTTCACTGTATCTAGTGTAGATATACATGCTCTTGACACGTTGGTTACACGGATTGGTATACACGGATCTCGTCATGAGATGTTATTCCTTATTCATGGTGTAGCTTGTACAAGACTTGTTTCCTTGATATCTTGTGCATGTACAGACACTGATTTCCGGGGAGACTTGCTACCTCCCTAGGGAATCCCGTGCCATAGCGTACCATGATTGGATCTACTATACCAGTCAGGGGTGGGGAGTATTTTAGTGTAGATATGTGATCATACCCAACTTTCCATGCATCATAGCTCACCCCACATCTCATGTCGGGTGCGGCCTGACTATTTACATGCTTCATAGCTGTTACGTGTGATTAGCCTGACCTCTACATGCATCATAGCTTACCAACGGTTAGCCTGACCTTACAAGAATCATAGCTAATCACATGTAACCAGCCTGATCAAGTTCCCAAGCCGATCACATGTTAAAGCTAGTACTCACACACTTAGTCATAGGTTTCTTGCTCATGGACATATTGTTTCTTTTCCTGCAGTTACTTACAGTATTTTTCAGTATTTCTTTCATTGTACATTTCTCGTACCTATACATGCATCTGGTATATTTCCATCTAGAACTGCTACATAGTTTATATCATTAATAAAGAACTGCTATTTAGAGATGTACTTTGCTCCTTCATGACTGGAAAATATTTTTCCAGACTGTGACCTTAGTAGACTGGTTTCTGACACACTTGGGGATTGGAAGTTAATGATTGCAGGTATGATTATTTTGTCATTAGACTTGTCTTGTATTTCTTGCTTGCTTTGATATCTCATCGTGCTTAGTTTATGTGATTGAGTATTTCTAGCATAATTTTATGATATCCACGTCTCCTTATAGAGTTGGGTATTTACGTGAGTTTGATTAGATAGTTACATGACCTAGACAGCGTTCTACCGCCGATGCTGCGGCGTAGGCTGGACGTACCCACGCACTCGTGCCCCTAAACCGGGTGCGGGTCGTGACACATTTTTAGTGGTGGCCCATGCAGGTCAGACTTCGCGAGTTGTGCGATGTCGTAGTAGTGTGGCATCCTTGTTATACTACTGCGTGCCTGCAATAGGATCTAGGACGTAGGATACTAGGACGAGAGTGAATACTCAATCACAATTCCTTGAGAGATTCCTGGGATGACCCTTGAGAATCTTATTACAATTTCTAATTTTAAATTCCTTTCCCCTTATTTTCGTCTGCTCTCGCTTGTTGTTACTAAACTTGATTCTTGTTGATCAGTTATTAAATTAAAATCTTGGTATCATTATTGAGTTTGATTCTTGTTGACCAGTTGTTAACTTTAATTCTGGTATCGTTGTTGAGTTGATTTCATATTGAGATGAATTTTACGGACTAGAATTTATGGTATCATCTGATGACATATATTGATGAGGACAGTGAGAAAGGTAAAACGTCTACTTTGGTTATGGAACCTAGAGTTTATCGCAGCCATATTAGCTGTCGTGACGAGAACGCAGGAACCTAACTTGGATGTACATACTTTAGTTATGAGATTTAGAGTTTCTCGTAGCCATACCGGTTGGCGTGGCGAGGATTCTAGATGACATGATTATAGAGTTGCATACCTTAGTTACGGAACCTGTCGTTTATCGCATCTATGCTTACTGGCGTGGCGAGGATTCTGTGTGTCATGATTTCTGACAGACGTGTATGATTATCAGGTTGTATCTTAAATTGGTTCTTAAAGTATCATCTCAAGACTTATCTATTTCTGTTATTCCAGGACTTTGTTCCATCTCTTCTTTTCTTTACTAGCAGTAAAGATACCTTCCGTCCTTATCCAGTTCCTTTTTGAGCTTATTTTCTTTGAGGATCCTTGTTAGCGTGATAATTAGTGACTTGCAATTTTGGTTGTGTCTTGTATTAGTTTGACTGAGTGTGACTTGTGAGTTGGTAAGTGTTTCTTAGTTGGACATATGAGCAGTAGGCTTTAATCTAGAGTTAGCCCTTAGCATAGTACCTTGTACCAATGGTTCTAGGATAAGTGTCATTAGAGACTGTGAGTAGAAGGAGAGTATGGAGTAACAATGATAGTTCAAGAGTTAGTATCAGAGCCAACATACCCGTCCTGGATAATCATGATTATGCAATTGGATGATCTACGTGAACAATTAAGTATCCAGGAATCGTATTAAGGATTTATGGAGCATGATGTTCAATTTGATGATTGATATCGGAAGTGTAAAAGGTAAGGAAATATATACGCATAAAGAGTTAATGAGGTGTCATGGGTAGAGAAATATCGGAATTGGTAATGAAGATGGTGAAGCGTATCACAGATTGGTGTAACAGACTATGAAAGGTTAAAAGGAAATATCTATACAACCATCGAGATGAAGAACCATATACATGCCCATGAGAGTAAAGAAACATGAGTGTTATAGAAGGTACAGGTAATCATGAGTTCCAATGAGCTTGATAAGATGATCCATTAATGAAGCTAGTGACATAATACCAAGAGTGCTAATGGTTATATATCGAGGATTTGTCGAGAATGACGCTAGTAACAGTAAGCACTATGCGTGATGATGATTGGATGATATACCAGTTAATATAGATCGGAAATCATGAAAGAAAATACAGGTGATGATGACTTTGATCATTGGAGATAATGGTGCAAGTGATTCAGGCAGTACAATTTTAGTACACAGTTATAGACACTAGATGCATTGAGTGCACCTTGAGTATCAGAGACCGTGAGCACTGATATGTACATTTGTGGAGTTATAAATTAAAAGGTGGAAATAAAATTTTATTTTTAGAATAATTGAGGAGTTGAGATTACGTCATTAAATTTTGAGAATTTCAAATATGAATTCAATAAACATGGTTAAGGCTGCAAAGATTTTTGGAGTGATTAAATTTTATTTCGATGTTGAGTATCTGATTTTGAGGAAGTATATACAATTTATTTTAAGAAGTTAAATCTTGACGATTATTTTGAGGATTAGTTTTATGGTAGATGAGAGATATGAATATTAATATATGAGTAGATGATATACATGTGTAAGGATCTGGTAACTTGAGCATGATTGAGATGGCACCGCAGACTGACTTGGGTGTCCATCTAAAGTTGTATTGGAAAGAGCAGTAGTTAGTATGGTGTTGCACTTGACGTATATTTGAGTGATAAGAATGAATAGTATGGATAATTGTAGTAGGAACGAGAACTGACAGAGGGTATGGTACTAAAGAGATAGAGGTATCAACTTGGATGCATTATTGAATCATGGTTATATTAAAGATTCTTGGCATCAGATTTTGGCATCAATAGACAGGTGTGTGCAATACGGATATATTCATGGATTTTGTGGATTAATGATTAATTGATATGGGTACCAGTGTACATGAATAGGAATTAGTTAGTGAATGTGCTAGAGTTAAGTGTTGTTAGAGATAGGAGATACCGATAGAAATATGTTAGCAGGTTCTTTCTTTTTCTCATGTTGTTTTTGTCTTCTGATTGATTGATTCCCTAGTACCGTGGGTTGTATTCGTGATTTTTCTTGTTAGGATATAGTTAGTAGTACACCCTGATAGAGAATGCAATACCATGATAAGACAGACCATAACCATGCATGTTTCCTCTAAGTTGTTTGTTGTATGACTGTGGGTAAAATTTTTCTTAGACCATGATCGTTGGGGTTTTGACCATAACAAGGATCTATGACAAGGATATGACTTGACAAAATGGGACAAGATGATTAGAAATTCAAGGATAAGCATTCATGAGTTGATATACCAGAATTGCTGGATCATTGGTTTTACAAGGATCGAGATATGATTGAAATTGGAGGATAAACGCTAATTTAAATAAAGGGCCAAGAATTTAACATGGCAGAATTTATGACTTATTAATTCCAGGAAGATTGTGATGTGATTAAATTGGTTATTAAATTTGGAAATTTTGGGAGATTTATCAATATGCTTATTTTAATTGCAAGTTATGAATTTTAGAATTTTATATGGGATGTTGCAATTAGAGAATCCCTAAGTATCGTATTGTTGAGTATTTTGAGGAAGAGGAAATCGAGAAATAAAATTATTGATAGACTAATGTTTGAATTCAAACTTTTGGACGAGATTACATTTTTATATAGGTTCATTAATAAAAATCAAATTTGAGGAATGGATATTAAATTCCGAGTATTGAATTATTAACTAAAACTTTCAAGGAAATTGTTGATAAAAATGGACTTTGATTTTATTGGAGGATTTTTTCGGAATGCAATAATTTTAGAATTTTGGAAATTGTGAAAAGACATTGTGGATTATTACCTGATTTCATGGTTAATGGATTTAAATTTTGAGGAAAATAAATAATGTGTATGAATAAACACTACTGAGAGGATTTTTAAATTTCGAGGACGAAATTCTTTTAAGGTGGGTAGACTTGTCACTACCACATTCTGAAAACAGGGGTATTTTCGACTTTTGATAATATTTAATATTATTGTAGTTATAATTAAGAAATTGCATGATAATTATTTGTTTTGAATAAATATGTGTGATGTGTAATTCAAATATAGTATTAGATGCAGTGTTCATTTATTTTTAGCTAGCAGACTAGACCTAGAAGCCCAGTAGATGACCACCTGTCCGAATTATAGAATTCTGGATTTTATTATTTTATCTAGAATTTATTTATTGGAGATTTTAATTAATTACCGTATTTTTATTAATTATTGCGCATTGCCTTTGCGTTGATATTTGGAGCACTACCCTAGCTTTTGTCTTCCAACGAATTTCACAATCTTGCCCTAGACATGACCGCCTTCCATTCTGCTATTTTTGTAACTCATAATTATGCCCTCTGTACATTAATTCTGACCGCACAAAAATTGTCGCGGATATTGTTTTAAAATTTCTATTTTTGTATCGTTGTACGTTCCAACCAAAATTGGGGACAATCTTGACCTATTTTTCGTACGGCCCAAATTAGGGTAATATTTTGTTCTGAGTCTACTTCATTATTGGTATTGATGACCTGACCTGATTTTGGCTCCATGTACTCCTAATTAATTTTAGAACATAACTTGCATTTATTTCTAATTAAATTGAGGATAACATTTTGACTGATTTTATAAATCCTAATTTAATTCTAATACCCGATTAATTGAACCCGTGCCTAACGTACAACACCCTCTCACCATGAGAATTACTAAACACATTTTTCTCCACAAATTTTGTGTCATTTCATGCTTTTGTGCAAATACCCAAATTTATGGGGGCTAATTTGCAAATTTACATTTTGGTGTCAACACCCATTTGTTTAAACCAATGAGGGAGCCTAATAAATATTTAATTAGCCTCTCACCCTCATCCCCACATGAATTATTTTCTCCATGCCAAATCTGGACCCCTCATTTAAAGGGGGTCAATCACCACCCTTCATCAACACCCTCTCCCCTATTTAATATCACATCAAACCCTAATCCCTAGAAAACCTAGGTTTCCCCACCTACTCACAAGCCCCCATCTCCCTCAACACCAAACCGTAGCCTCTATTCTTCTTCCTCTTTTCTCCATTTTTCATTTTCTTCTTCTCTTTTCTTCTTCTTCTTCTTCTTCTTCTTCTTCTTCTTCTTCTTCTTCTTCTTCTTCCCTTCTCTTTGTATTTTTGAATTCATTAAAGAGGGGGGGAAATCAGCCACCCCACTGCCACTGTTCCCGGTCGACCACCCTGCCAAGCCCCAACCGCAGCCCGGCTGCTGCTCCGGCCAAACTCCCCGACCCCGGAGATGGCCTCGTCATCCCAACGCCCCCACCACTCGTCGAGCCACCCAGCCACCTCCTCTGTGCAGCCGGCCAGTACTCCTTTTTCGGCCTCACTCGAGCCGCATCCACGCGGCGGCCAACTCCGGCGAAGCTTCCCCTCCTCTCCCCGCCTGATCTCCCCGTATCACTCCTTCTCCGGCGGACTTCCCAGCTCCTCCTCCTCGGCCTGCAGCGACCCGCCGAGCCACTACAACCTCTGCATCTCGATACCGGCCCTCACCTCGACCATCTTCGGCGTAGCTCGACCCGACCGCCCCTCCTCCGCCATACTCGCCGAGCCACTGCTCGACCGGCTTCCTCGACGAGCAGCGGACGCCGGCCACTGATCCCCCTCCACTGTTCAGTCGAGCTACACCCCGGCGCTGATCTTCTCTCCACCGGAACTACACCATCTCCTCCGACCTATTCCGTTCAACCTCCTCCTTCGAGCCACACCACCACCAGCTCCCTATCCATTCTCCAGCAGCCCGAAATTCTCCCCGCACCACCACCTGAGCTCAACTCTGCCGCTCCACCACTGCACAGTAGGCAACCCCGACTCCGGCATACCCCATCTCTTCTTCCCGGCGTCGAGCCCTCAGTTTCTCCTCCATTCCCTGCTACTCCGGCACAGCCCTTGCTCCACCGCAGCTCCTTGCTCCTCTTCCCTCTCCCTGCATCTTCCTCGAACTCCTCCTTCCCGACCTCCTCTCCGGCGGTTCAGCCGACCCCCTGCAATCCCGGAGCTCCGGCCATCTACACCATCGGAACCACCCCCACAGTGAGCTCCTTCATTCCCTCTTCCCTCCTTTATATAGGTGTGAATACATATACGTGTTAGTATATATATACGTATGTGTATACGTATGTGTGTATAATTAATTAATAATGTATATGTATATCTATTTAATTAATGTGTAAATATATGATTATGTAAATACGTATACGTATATATTTGCGTGTATGTGTATGCGTATTACGTGTGTACGTATCTACGCGTATGTGTATATGTGTACATATATATATATATATATATATATATATATATATAAATATATATAGTGTATTTCTTTAATTATATATATACGTATTCAATGTGTATGTGTATATTAATATACATGTATATGGTATAATTATTATTTTGTATAAATATAACAAATGTATTTTTCACTAGTACATATGTATGTATACCTATATATTCAGTATATGAATATTCTTGAATATAGTTGTTATGAATAAAAATTTGTTATGAATATTTATAGCATATAAAAAATATATTTATATACTTCTATTTTATACATATTTAGTACAAATTACAGATATACACTTATATATATATTATATACGTATTCAATTGGTATATATGTATGTTCTGAGTATAAATGTATAATTATATATGTATCCCTACTAGATGACCCTAGTTGACTAAGTTCCATGCCTGGCATAGCCCTAAGGCTAGTGTATTTCTATTGTGTGTTAGTGTAGCACCTGATACAAGTATATATTTGTGTTATGTCTATAGGACTATTGGATCGTCCTGCGAGACTTCAAGGGCAGGACATTGGTTTTACCAGCTAAGGACCCAAGGCGAGTACATTCTCTGATTAGTTTCTAATTTATGATATCTCCTATGTTCACTGTATCTAGTGTAGATATACATGCTCTTGACACGTTGGTTACACGGATTGGTATACACGGATCTCGTCATGAGATGTTATTCCTTATTCATGGTGTAGCTTGTACAAGACTTGTTTCCTTGATATCTTGTGCATGTACAGACACTGATTTCCGGGGAGACTTGCTACCTCCCTAGGGAATCCCGTGCCATAGCGTACCATGATTGGATCTACTATACCAGTCAGGGGTGGGGAGTATTTTAGTGTAGATATGTGATCATACCCAACTTTCCATGCATCATAGCTCACCCCACATCTCATGTCGGGTGCGGCCTGACTATTTACATGCTTCATAGCTGTTACGTGTGATTAGCCTGACCTCTACATGCATCATAGCTTACCAACGGTTAGCCTGACCTTACAAGAATCATAGCTAATCACATGTAACCAGCCTGATCAAGTTCCCAAGCCGATCACATGTTAAAGCTAGTACTCACACACTTAGTCATAGGTTTCTTGCTCATGGACATATTGTTTCTTTTCCTGCAGTTACTTACAGTATTTTCCAGTATTTCTTTTATTGTACATTTCTCGTACATATACATGCATCTGGTATATTTCTATCTAGAACTGCTACATAGTTTATATCATTAATAAAGAACTGCTATTTAGAGATGTACTTTGCTCCTTCCTGACTGGAAAATATTTTTCCAGACTGTGACCTTAGTAGACTGGTTTCTGACACACTTGGGGATTGGAAGTTAATGATTGCAGGTATGATTATTTTGTCATTAGACTTGTCTTGTATTTCTTGCTTGCTTTGATATCTCATCGTGCTTAGTTTATGTGATTGAGTATTTCTAGCATAATTTTATGATATCCACGTCTCCTTATGGAGTTGGGTATTTACGTGAGTTTGATTAGATAGTTACATGACCTAGACAGCGTTCTACCGCCGATGCTGCGGCGTAGGCTGGACGTACCCACGCACTCGTGCCCCTAAACCGGGTGCGGGTCGTGACAACAGCTATTTACTGTTACATAGTTTTTATCATTAATTAGAACTGTTGTTAGAGATGTACTCTTCTCCTTTCCTGACTGGATATATTTTTCTAGATGACACTGAGGAGTGGTACCCTACCTATTATGGACCCCAGGATGTTGTGGGTTTAGATTCTGAGACCCTGGCTCAAGAGGGACTTATCCCAACTGAGACAGTTGACCCTGGAGTTATAGCTTCGTAGTATTCTTTGTTCTGGATTTGTCTCCAGCTTATTTTGTTACTTCTTCAGACTCATTGATGTATTATTTAGACTCATGAGTTGTATTGTGACTATTCTATTCTTTATCTGATTCATGCTCATTCTATCTTAGTTCTATGATTGAGTATACTATCATTATTGGTGGTTCATTATATTGTTAAATAGATTATCTAGACATCGTTCTATCGCCGATTCTGCGGCGTAGGCTGGGCGTTGTTTCCGACTAATACCCTTACACCGGGTGCGGGTCGTGACACATTTTTGGTGGTGGCCCATACATGTCTAGCTTCACAAAGTATGTGATGTCGTGGTAGTGTGACAACTTAGTTGTACTACTGCGAGCCTGCAATAGGATATAGGATATAGGCTGAGATACTCAATCACATCTAGGAAAATTCTTTTGATTCAACTATTCTCCTTTGATATTGATACTTGATCCCTTAAACTGTCCTTTCCTTGATATCTTACATCTTGTGCCATATTGATTCTTTCTTTCGCTTTATCTCAGGATGCCGCCTAAGACTAGATCACAGCAGGGGAGAGTAGTTTCTGAGAGGTCTGCGATATCCCGAGGGCCTGCACCAGTCACTTCTCCGGTGATTGGAGTGTCAGCTGCTTTCGGAGGTCCACTACCTACTCAGAGGACTGTGCCAGCTGTATGTGAGGGGCTTCCACCTCCACCTCCTGTGCCAGCAGAGGCGTCACAGATGTTTACACTGTTTTGTGAGATGCTCGAGGCACAGAGGGCTCAATCAGAGGCACATCAGAGGCAGACCGACGTTCTACGGCAGGGCATCGAGAGTGCTTATCAGCTTGCTCGTGCTGTAGTTGAGAGAGGAGTTCCGATCCAGCAATAAGTTGTTCCTCAGGTTGCCCAGCTTCGGCCAGGCAACATTCAGGACTTCAAGAAACTGGAGCCTAGGGTTTTCAAGGGGACGGAGGGCATCGTCTATGCTGATGATTGGCTCGAGGACATTGAGCGTCTTATGAGGGTGTACCATCTTTTTGAGGATCTGAGGGTTGAGGCGGTAGGACTTCAACTGTTTGACGTCGCTCGTACTTGGTTCAGGAATGAGCCGGTTCTAGTTGACGCAGGATAATCTTGGGAGGTATTCAAGGACCTTTTCAAGAAGAAGTTTTTCGCCCGGGCAGACAGGCTAGACTTGGGGAGACAGTTTGAGAGTCTCATTTAGGGGAGCATGTATGTGGAGGAATACGTTGTGGTGTTCGGTAGGTTGAGCCAATTTGCAGAGTATCTGGTGAGGGAGCCGGAGGTTCGAGCTATTCGTTTCCGTGAGGGTCTAAACTGGGAAGTGAAGATTTTTATTCCGTCTTTTTATGAGACATACTCGGAGATACTTGCGGAGGCACGCAAGGTTGAGCGAGAGTTGGGTTTGAAGACCAAGAGAGACCGTGATTCTTTTCTGGGGGCCAACGGCAGTGCAGTATCTGCCAAACGTTCTCATTTCTAGTCCAGACCTTTCCAGCAGCCACAGCAGAACCAGACTCCAGCTAAAGTGCCTTTTCACCAGGCACCTCAATAGTAGAGACAGTTACAGCAAGCTCCATGCAACTACTGCAAGAAGCCCGGCCACATCTGGGAAGTTTGCAGGAGAAGGCTAGGAGTTTGTTTGTATTATGGTACTGAAGGGCATCAATCGAGGGAGTGTCCTCGTCGTGTAGTTCAGGGAGCAGCTCTAGCTCCGAGGGCACAGACGAGACCACCTGTAGCACAGCCGAGGGGACCGCTTCCGACACAGCAATAATGTTTTGTCCAGCATCAGCAGCAGGGAGGTGCTCGATAGGGACGAGCATTTGCTATGACCGTCGAAGAGAAGGAACCCACCGGAGATGTCATCGCAGGTTCTATTCTTCTTGATTCTATTCCAGCTTTAGCTTTGTTTGATAGTGGTGCTTCCCATAGTTTTGTATCTGTTTCTTTTGCTCTGAAGCATGGTTTGGTAGCTGAGTCTTTGCTTAGGACTTGCAAGATCATGACCGGGGGAGGCATTATCCTGGGTAATGATATTTGCAAGGATCGGAGAGTTACTTTGGAAGGCCGGGAGTTGAGTGCGTATCTACTTGTAATGCCACTTCCGAGCTACGACATTGTACTCGGGATGGATTGGTTGAGTAGGCACCGGGCTAGCATAGATTATAGAGAAGGTAGAGTTTTGTTTGGTCCGCCAGAAGAGCCAGAGTTCGAGTTTGCTAGAAGAGCTGCAGAGCAAGGCGAAAGCATTATTTGTGGAGCTATGGTGGAAGACAAGGAGTTGCCGCATCCGTTGATAGCAGATTTCTTGGATGTGTTTCCTGAGGAATTGTCAGGATTGCCGCCAGATCGAGATATTAAATTTTCTATAGACTTGGTGCCAGGTGCAGAACCAATTTCGCAGTATGTCTATAGAGTAAACAACAACGAGCTGGTCGAGTTGAAGAAGCAGATGGACGAATTGCAGGATAAGGGGTTTATCAGATCGAGTTCTTCACCATAGGGAGCCCCGGTATTGTTTGTACCGAAGAAGGATGGATCGGTGCGCATGTGCATTGATTACAGAGCTTTGAATAATCTCACTATCAAGAATAAGTATCATTTACCATGGATTGATGATCTGTTTGATCAGTTGAGTGGTGCGAAGATGTTTTCTAAGATAGATTTGAGATCAGGCTACCATCAAGTGAAGGTGAAGTCGAAGGACATACCGAAGACTGCTTTTAGAACTCGGTATGGTCAGTACGAGTTTATGGTGATGCCGTTTGGTTTGACTAATGCAACTGTGGTCTTTATGAACTTGATGAACAAGGTGTTCCACCAGTATCTTGACAAGTTCGTGGTGGTGTTCATCGACGACATACTCATATACTCGAGGACACCGTAAGAGCATGAGGAGCATTTGAGGATTGTGTTGGATATGCTGAGGAATGAGAAGCTGTATGGAAAGTTGTCCAAGTGTGAGTTTTTCTTGGACAAGGTAGAGTTCTTGGGGCATGTTGTGACTGGTTATGGTATTTCAGTAGATCCGAAGAAGATTTCAGCAGTGGAATCTTGGAAGACTCCGAATTCGGTAGCAGAGATCAGGAGTTTCTTGGGGTTGGAAGGCTATTACAGGAAGTTTGTGCAAGATTTTTCGAGGATTGCCGAGCCGATGACCAGACTCACAAGGAAGGATATAGAGTTTGTTTGGACGGAGGATTGCCAAGTTGCTTTTGGGGAGTTGAAGAAGAGGTTGACGTCTGCTCCTATTTTGACGTTGCCATCAGGATCCGGAGATTTTACTATTTATAGTGATGCATCGGGGAAGGGTTTGTGTTGTGTTCTTCAGCAGCATGGAAAAGTGATTGCCTATGCATCCAAGCAATTTTGTCCTCATGAAAAGAACTATCCTACCCATGATTTAGAATTGGCAGCTGTCATATTCGCTCTGAAGTTGTGGAAACATTATTTGTACGGAGAGCGTGTGGAGATCTTCACAGACCACAAAAGCTTGAAGTACATTTTCACGCAGAAGGAGTTGAACATGAGGCAGCGTCGATGGTTGGAACTGATGAAGGATTTTGATATCTCTTTGCAATATCATCCTGGGAAAGCTAATGTAGTTGCCGATGCTTTGAGCCGGTATCCGGTAGCTATGTTCTTGACGCAGGATCGATATTTGTTGGAAGACTTGGAGAGCTTGGGCATTGAGGTAATTGTTCCTGGTGGTGCTATGCAGATATGGGGACTGCAGATACACTCAGATTTGATGGACAGGATCAAGGCAGCACAGTATGATGATGTATCTCTGAGGAGTATCAAAGCTCAGGTGAGAGCAGGATTGGAGGATGATTTCACTATTGCAGAGGATGGATCTTTGAGGCATGGAGTTAGATTGTGTGTGCCTAGTGGGGAGCTGCGAGAGGAGGTATTGCAGGAAGCGCATCGCTCTTAGTATTCTATGCATTCAGGTGCTAACAAGATGTATCGAGATATGCGAGAGAGTGTGTGGTGGTATGGCATGAAGAGGGAAGTGGCACAATTTGTATCCAGATGCTTAGTGTGCCAGCAGGTGAAAGCCGAGAGGCAGAGGCCAGGAGGCTTACTTCAGCCATTATCCATTCCAGAGTGGAAGTGGGAACACATTACTATGGATTTTGTGTCCGGACTTCTACGATCTCCAGGAGGGAAAGACGCGATTTGGGTCATTATTGATAGGTTGACCAAGTCGGCCCACTTTTTGTCTTTTAAGGTGGGTTTGTCTACGGAGAAGCTGGCAGAGATGTATGTGAGGCAGATCGTTAGGATACATGGAGTTTCCGTCAGCATAGTCTCAGATCGGGATAGTCATTTCACTTCTCATTTCTGGAGGAGTTTGTAGGAGAGTTTGGGCACTCAGCTCAAGTTTAGTACTGCATATCATCCCCAGACAGATGGGCAGTCAGAGAGGACTATCCAGACTCTCGAGGATATGTTGCGCACTTGTGTACTAAATTTCGGGGGTTCTTGGGAGGACCATCTCCATTTGGTAGAGTTTGCTTACAACAATAGTTACGAGGCCAGTATAGAGATGTCACCTTTTGAAGCTCTATATGGTCGGAGGTGTCGTACTCCTTTATCTTGGGATGATGTTGGAGAGAGAGTTTTGCTTGGGCCAGAGATGGTTGTGGATGCAGCAGAGAAGGTTCAGTTAATCAGAGACAGACTTCGAGTGGCGCAGGACAGACATCGACATTGGGCCGATAGCCATCGGAGACCTTTGGAGTTTGAGGTATAGTTTAGATTTTGTTTTGTGTTTGTTCTTATTTGTTATAGATTAAGTTCTTAAGGTGGTATTTTGTTCTAGGTGGGTAGTTTGGTGTTTCTGAGGATTTCTTCGACACGAGGCACGATTCGTTTCGATGGAGGCGGAAAGCTTAGTCCGCGATTCGTCGGACCTTTCACTATTCTAGAAAGGGTCAGTGCAGTTGCTTATAGACTAGACTTGCCACCTGCATTGGAGGGAGTGCACAATGTGTTTCATGTGTCACAGTTGAGACGATACGTGGCAGATCCTAGTCATGTATTGGATCACTCGGAGATAGAGGTGGGCCCTACTCTTAGCTATCCAGAGCAGCCAGTTGAGATTCTGGATCGAAGAGAGAAGGTGCTGAGGAACCAGACTATTCCTTTGGTACGTGTCGCATGGAGGCATCACTCTCCGGGGGAGTCTACCTGGGAGAGAGAGGATAAAATACGATAGCGTTATCCATATTTGTTTGTACCTTGAGGTATGTTGTTTTCTAGTTATGTCCTGTTCATTAGTTAGTTGTGAATCTTTAGTTCTGTTCTGTTACTTGCTGGGGGTAGTTTTCATCTTTAAATTTCGAGGACAAAATTATTTTAAGGACGGTAGACTTGTCACTACCACATTTTCTAGGAAAGGGTATTTTAGTCTTTTTCCTATTTAATTAATTATTGTGCATGGTAAATAATTATTGTTGTATTATTTAATTATTGTTAGATATTATTTAATTATTTTGGTCTTGTATTAGTGGACCCAACTAGTTTAGTTTGGACCCATAGACCAACATGAATTAATTAGTTAGACTTGCCCCATTTAAAGCACATTGTTAAGGAGATGGATTAAATTAATTAAATCATTAGACTAGAAGCTTCCTTCCTTAAGTATTTCTTCATGAGAGACCCCAAGGGGTATATTGGATATTTTATAATTGCTTGAGGAAGGGGTAGGGGCCGGCCTATTAAAAGAGGGGGGGAAATTCTCTCGCCTCTCATTTTCATTCCAAATCTAGATCTAGAATTTCCCACTACCAAATTCCTTTCATTCCCATTTCATTTCCCTACCAAATTTATTCTAATTCCTTTCCAATTCACCATTAGAGAGTTAAAAAGCAAGGATCTAGAAGGAGGAAGCAAGGATATACAAAGAGGAGCAAGGATATACAATTTGGAGGCAATTTCATCTCTATTGGAGGTTTCATTGGGAATCCATCTCCCAATAGGTATAATTCAGTTTTTCCCCTTAAAATAGCTTCTAAATATGAGATTTAATCATGTAAAATCAACCCATATGTATGTACTACCCATAGGACTTGGTTTTGTGTTCATAGGAGACCCATGGAGAAAGTTATGGTACTTTTTGTGTCAATTTTGGAGAAATTCCGAATTCACATTTTATTGTGTGTGTCAATTGATCCTATAGATCAATTGGGCATTTGCTTATGTGTTTGGGGCTAGTATCATATCTACAATTGGGTACGTGTAGATCGTATCCCAATAATTTGGTGATACGTGTTGTTTTGGGGGTTTTTTCTCCGACACGGGACTTTGTACATGTCGTATTTTGACACGGACACATAGATTTACATTTGACACTTTATTTTGTTCATAAATAATATATGTGACTTGCTTGTGTCCTTCGGGGTGCAATTGGTTGTGTGTTGGACTCGTGTCGCATGCGTATCCTAAATCTAGTGGGATACGGTGTGATACTTTCCATTTGTGGTGTGTTTATGTGTAGATCTAATTATTATGCTTTAATTCTTGAATTATAAATTAGTAAATATATATAGATGTTATATATTTATTATAGTGTATTTATTATGGTATTTATTGTAGCATAGATCTATGTATTATATGTGTACTAATATAATGTATAAATATATATATGTAGCTTTCTTTTATATACATTTTTATATGTTATAAATTATGTTAGTAATATAAAATATATGAAAATATTTTATAAAATATATATATGTGTTTAATTAAGTATTATATTATTTATAATTATTATATGATTATTTATATATATGATTGGATGTATTTTTATTAAACATATTTATGTATGTGTACTTTTAACCATGTTGTATTATGTACATTAGTACATAGGATGTGTATTATAGCAATTTGGTATTTAATTATATAGATATATATATTAGATATGTATTAGGATTATATATGTAGATATACATAATTATTTATTTTGATTTTTATATATATATTGATATATATATATATATATATATTATATATATATATATATATATATATTTTTATTATTCTTTATAGCAACAGCAGCTATTAATGACAGATTCTGTCATTAATAACCGTGAGCAGCAGCAGCCGTTGTAGCTATTAATGACAGATCCTGTCATTAATAAACGCAACTGCGGACGGGAATATAAGCAGTAGCGGCGACGGAGAATTTAGTGACAGTTGAGAACTGTCACCAAAAGGGTGGCAGCAGTGCAATTACACAGCAGCAGTAGCGACGGCGTTTCAGTGACAGTTTGAACTGTCACTGAAGGTCTGTTTACTGAAAAATCAGTATTTTTTCACACTGTTTTCAGTGACAGTTAGGCAGTTTTAGTATATAGTTTATATATTATATATATATATATATATGTAGATATATATGTATTAATTGTAAGATATAATACTAGTATTGTTATATTTCTTAATTGTATAATATTAGTTTATATATATTATATTATGTATGAGGGTAAATACTATATCAAGGTATCTTGAGCATTACCTTGTGGAAACCAAGGTAAGTGGGATACTCAAGATACGGGGTTTGGGTATCAAGTTTGTGACTTTGTGTGGATACCAAGTTGGTTCAAAACCATGGTTCCTAATTGTTTGTAATTAATATTCTATATTATTATACTTTATTGTTGATATATAGGTATTGTGAGGTTTACCTTGGATTCACGTATCCGAAGATACGGTATCCTAATATTTTAGGTTGTGGTTCTAATGACTTAGATTTTAATAGTTTGACCCAAGATTTTGGTGCTAGGCTTGTGCAACCTAGAAATAGATAGTTGACCTTGGTTTGACCATAGTTGACCATAGTTGACTTAGAGTTGACTATAGTTGACTTTTGACTTAGAATTGACTTATTGATCTAGAAGTTGACTAGTTTAACTTGTTCTCTTTTCGGGACCTTGTATTAATGTTGTATTCCATATCTAGGTCTTCGAGGCACCGAGTCAGACATCTGTGAGACTATTCATTGGACTTCAAGCGAGTACATTCTCTGATAGTTTCTCATTTATGATATCCTCTATGTTCATTGTATCTAGTGTAGATATCTCTATTCTTTTGATACTATGGTTACACGGATTGGTATATCCAGATCTCGTCATGAGATATTATTCCTTGGTATATGGTGTATATGGTGCAAGTATTGTTTCATTGGTTATCTTGTACATGTACAGACACCGATTCTCGGGAAGACTAGCTATCTTCTTGGAGAATCTCGTGTCATTACATACCGTGGTTGGATCTATTATACCAGTCGGGGTGGGGAGTATTAGTATAGATATGTTATCAATATCCCTATTGAATAAAGTAATGATTACTGAATAGTGTTGATCATACACAGCATGAATGATTAGCCAGGCCGCATTGCATCTTGCCCAAGCCGATCACATGTAAGCTAGTACTCACACACTTAGTCATTAGTATTATTGTTTCATTGGCATATTGTTTATTATTGTATTTATTTCCAGTATTTCCTTATTGTACATATATCTCTTGTATCTATTGTGCATCTTGTTTATCCACAGCTATTTACTGTTACATAGTTTTTATCATTAATTAGAACTGCTGTTAGAGATGTACTCTGCTCCTTTCCTGACTGAATATATTTTTCCAGATGACACTGAGGAGTGGTACCCTACCTATTATGGACCCCAGGATGTTGTGGGTTTAGATTCTGAGACCCTGGCTAAAGAGGGACTTATCCCAACTGAGACAGTTGACCCTGGAGTTGTAGTTTCGTAGTATTCTTTGTACGGGATTTGTCTTCAGCTTATTTTGTTACTTCTTCAGACTCATTGATGTATTATTTAGACTCATGAGTTGTATTATGACTATTCTATTCTTTATCTGATTCGTGCTCATTCTATCTTAGTTCTGTGATTGAGTATACTATCATTATTGGTGGTTCATTATATTGTTAGATAGATTATCTAGACAACGTTCTACCGCCGATTCTGTGGTGTAGGCTGGGCATTGTTTCCGACTAGTATCCTTACACCGGGTGCGGGTCGTGACATGCACCAACACCTAATACACTTCAACATGAAGATTGCTCTAAGGGTTACAGCAGTTCAGTCTTGCAAATCCAGCAGGCAATGCTCCCATTAACCTGTGCACACCTACACCAACTAATCTCCTAACATACCCTCAACAACACACTCCTCTCTTGCTAACTATCTCTACACTCACACACAATCAAAATCCACCAAGACATATTCAAGTTCACATCAAAGACCATCACACTCCCACTTATGATACCCACATCTATGACATCGCCACTTTCACCACTCCTCAAGCTTTAGTGCATAATATGCACAGGCAAATAATACTTGTCGTTGTCAAGTATTTGTCTATTGCAATCACCGACACTATAACACAATAAAACACTATACACCTACACCATACTAACATGCTAACAGAATCAATTCACTCATTTCTTACGAATACACTCAATATCTATACTAGCAATGCAATTCATCAAACACACACCATCACCCAGTCACACTAAAATATTAGACAACTGATACACTGATACTCATTCCCTTTTCCAACACATCCTAAATCTGGATTGAACACCCCAACTGAGTTTACATACACACACACACACACACACACTCATGTGTGTATGCATTGGCACCTATTCCTATTGCTGTTATAGCTACTGCTATTGTCTATAGGTGTTATTGTTGCTGTGGTTTATCTTCCCTTGCAGGCAATAGGGAACACCCCTATCTCAAAGATAAGCGGAGTCATCTACCTTGCACTTATAGTGCACTCCAAACTTCCCCCCTTCCTCGAGCACAGACCACCAACACACCCACACTCAACACAAATCAACCCAATTACTTATATATATGTATACACACACACACACACACACACACACACATACACACACACACATATATATATATATATATATATATATACAATTAGGTATTTGTGTGTATGTATGTGTTATGTATACAATTAGATATTTTATCAAATACTTGACGTGCACCATTATGATACGCTCAAGGATACTCATGATACACATGTGTTACCCCCCTCCCACGTCATGAAACTAACCCTAAATACTATAGAACACATCCAAAATACTAAATATAATATGAATAACGTAGATACTAGCTATTCTAATACAATATGGAGAAATTGGCATGCTAGAACTTAATGCACATATGAATACCCTTATACGACTCTATAGCATGGCGTATCATGATACGGCCTATACGTATCCAATTGTGGACATGTAAACCCTTATAAATCATATACCTCACACTAAAATTCCTAAAGAAATATTACATCGAACATCTAATGGCCAAGACTCAAATTCCTCCAATTTGGCCACAAAAGTTAATACAACAACTATCACAATATAGCTCATATGAACCTAGTTCTTCCTCTTATGGTTAGTCCTTAGTCATGGAAGTGTTCTTAAGGGTCTAATACCATAAATTAACTATAAAATTGAAGGTAAAATGGGGTTATACCTATTGGGAGTCAAATTCTAATAAAATCTCCTACGGGTGGACATGAAATGGATATAAGCTCCTCGAATTTTCTCTCCAAGTAGTGCTCCTTGTAATCCAAGCTCCTAGGCTTCCTTGATGATGAAAATGATTAGGGAAATAAGATAAAATAGATTATGAGTGGTGGAGTTTGGTCTCAATTTGGGGAAAAACAGTTGTGGATTAAAATGAGCAATAAATGAAGAGGAAATAGAGCGTTCCCCCTCTTAATTAGGGCTGGCCACTACTCCCCACTCCAAGCCAATGTAAAAATTCCATGTTGCCCCTAATTTGTCATGAAAGATTTAATTAATTAAGGGATAACTAAGAAAATTGACTAATATTAAATGAAAGGCTTATTCAATTCATTCTCTCTAATTAATGAGTCCACCAAGACTAAACTAATTGGTTGCACTAATGGGTCAAGTCAAGTCTAGTTGGGTCCACTAGGTCTCAATAGTACCAAGTCCAACTAATGGACTAACTCACAAACCATTCTAACTAACACATACACTATTGCCAAGCCTAAAATAAATATACATATAAATACAATATAATATCAATAATAACAATTTGAAATGACGAAAATATCCCTCTCCGGAATTAGGTAGTTACAGGATCATCACCATTCATCGCTTTGTCTCGACGAACCGAATCCCCTCTATCCCTTAAAACATCTCGAAGATCCTCCTCGGCAAATTCTCGATGATCCACTCACTTCTGTCGAATACCCCTCGAGCCTCATCCGATGTTTGTGGCCTGCCTGTATAACTTAGTGGCTTGAGCCTGTATATGCCATAACACAAATCTCCTCGAGCCAGCTGTTTGGAACCCTTCCTGAGCATCCAATCTTTTTCTCCAAAGAAATCGCGACGACCATCATCCGCCAGCCTCCCTACTCAAATCAAGTTGTAGCGCACACCCTTGAGAACGGGTTTCTTACCAAGCATTGTTGTCAAATGCATATCACCGATGCCAAACACTGCAACTGTTCCCTTGTTTTCCATCTTCACAAATCCAAACCAACAGTTATGGTATGACGTAATGATTCTCCTCTATAAAGTGGCATGATTTGATGCACCCCATGTCCATAACCCAATCACCATCATGACACGTGCCACAAGGTTCCTCCATATTGGTTGATGCAATAATGAGATCTTCCATAGCCATGAGATCCTCCTGATCATCCTTGCATTTTGCCTTCTCATCTTTGATCTTCATGTAGGTTCTCTTTATATGACCCCTTTTTGCCACTATGATAAAAGCCCTTCTTACGGTCCATATTCGCAAGATCCCGATAAGCCTCCCACATCATCGCTTGTGACTTGGGTCTTTCCTTCCCATAGGAAGCCACTAGAGTGGACTCCTTACGATGATTCAACTTGCTTATGTCGGACCTCCTCATTCAACAAACTACTTTTGACTGCCTCCATCGTGATAACTCTATCAGGTATGGAGTTTCTCACCAATACTACCAATGCCTCCCAGCTTTCCGACAGAGAATTCAAAAGCATAAGGGCCTGAATCTCTTCATCAATCACCATCTTCATCGCAGACAACTGATTGATGATACCCTGAATCATGTTCAGATATTGTGCCACCGGGGCACCTCCGTATACTTCGAGTTGATGAGTTGGCAAATAAGAAATGCCTTGTTGTCAGCCGTCTTCTTTTCGTACACTGAATGCAGCTTCTCCCACAATGATTTTGTCGAACTCTCCAAGGACACATGGTGAAACACCGAATTATCCAGCCATCAATGGATGAATCCAATGGCCTTCTATCATGCCCCAGTCCTAAAATATGTAGGACTAGGACACGTAAGCATGCTAGCCGCATATGTATGGCAACTCCAATATATGGAAACTATAACACATGCGTACGCTGTATTATGAACAATAATTCACAAGTGGTAAATATGTCACAAGTCATAGGGCATAACTAAAATCTTATCCACATAAATCATATAGAAATAAATAACCAATAACCAAGTAACTAAATCTCAATATGAAGTATCTAAGATGATAGTCGGATGAAAACAAATCCACTGCCAAACTAGAATATAAAATAAACAAAATAATGCACACCAACAAATAATCATGGGGCTCGAAGAGAAGACCTCCACGAAATATAAGTAGCAAGTCTGGATCTGTGCTCCTGCGAATGCTCATGAATATTTACACCTGGAAGGGGATCAGGTCCTCAGAGGGACATAACAAGATACATAGAAGCATGCCATAAAGTAAATACTGAATAAATAAAGGGGGTGTGCTAACCATCTAAGTGAATGCAATTTGAGTACAACTTTATGCGTATGGGAAAGTGTAGACTAGACATATGCTGACATAATTTACCAATCGTGATGACTGGCTAGTATATGCCATATATGCCCCCATAACAAGGGCACTCTGCAATATAATAACGTCCAGCTCCGAAGAGCATGGTATCTGTATAAATAATAACGTCCAACGTTCTCTACAGTGTGGTATCTACAAAATCACCAAGTAACGTCCAACACTCTAAAGAACGTGGTATATGCATAAATATATACGTCCTTATCACTCCGAGGAATGCGATATCTGTATAAAGGAGGTGGGTGTCCCATACGCCTACTAGTTGTCCTCCCCGCCTAATGATCTATGCATGTTGTATCCACAACACGCTTTAGATACTACGCCGAGACGGAGTGCAAGAATCAGCGTCGTACTCTGGCTCATAGTCTATCGTTAGAACAATAGCCCAACCTTAGAACCAAACAAGACCAAGGATTGGACCACCGTACTACAATAGTCTATGCTCCGACTACTAATAACTGCTAAGTCTTCTAACATGCATCACTAATAGCAGTTATTCCCTATCTGTCGTATGACCTACACGTACAGGTGGCCAACCGCATACGCAAGTCCGTGCCCTACATGAGACTCACAACACGTATCAGAAATGTGTCTTTCTCGGACGCGCACAATTATATAATATAAAATTATATATTATATAATATAAAATTATATATTATATAATATAAAATTAAAATAAATTAATAATATAAAATTAATTAAAATTAATAAATTAATAAACATGTTCGTTGACTGCACCCATGTCTTTCTCGGACGCGCACAATTATATAATATAAAATTAATAAACATGCAACCAAATAATAAATAAATTTAAATAGTACAACAAGACAAGGTATACTTGCCTGGGTCCGCAAGCTGCGAGTGCCAATAACCTGCTCCCGAAGTCTCGCAGGACGATCCAATGGTCCTATATATATGATATAATAATACCACCAGTCACTACAATAGTACGAGCAGGACACACTATGTTGCAGTAACGAACTGACGCAGGGTCACAACTGTCCATCTAGCTGGGTCACATGTGCACGTAGCTAAAACGTACACGTGTCATATCTTATTAAGAGACAATTTTTATAATAATATTAATACTTAAAAATACGTAATACATTTTTAATATTTAAATACGTATATATATATATATATATATATATATATATATATATATATATATATATATATATATATATATATATATATATATATATATATATATATATATATATATATACATATATACATATATACCTATAGTAAATACATATACATAATACATAAATACCTTAAATACGTAATATATATATAAACACAATATATACATAATATACATACATATATATATACATAAAAATAGATAAATATAATACTTAAATACTTATATACTTATATACGTAATTATGTAAATACATTATACATAATTTATACATTAAATACAATACACATATACATATATATCATATATTCATATATATACATATATATATATATATTAAATAAATTAATAAACATGTATACATACATTCATTATATATATATACATATATATGTACATAAATATACATAAATATACATTATATATATATATATATATATATATATATATATATATATATATATATAGTACACATAAATACATATATACATACATATAAATTATATAATACATATATATACACATTTACAATTATATATATATAGATACACGTATATACTAGGTGAGGGTGTACCTCGTTGTGTCGTGTCCGGGGGGTGTGTGTCCGCCGTACGAGGTCATCGCCGGCGAAGGGGGTAGAGCTCCGGCGGGGGGTGCACAGTGCACGACCGCAGCAACAGCAGCTCTGGCAGCAGTTGCAGCAGCTGCAACAGCTCCGGCGGGAGCCGGTGGGTCGTGGGGGCCGGTGGTGGTGGTGTGTGGGTCGGTAGTCAGGGGGTGGCGAAGAGGACGGCGGTGGAGGTGGCTAAGGTCGATGGTGGTGGTGTATGGGGTAATCGGGAGGGAGCAGTCGGGTGGTGGAGGTAATATTGGTGATGGTGGTGTTGCTGATGGTGGTATCGGTAATGGCGGCCAGGGGGTGGTGGAGATGGTGAGGACGGTGGTGGAGAGGACGAGGACGGTGGCCTAGGTGGTGGTGGTGGACTGTGGAGGTAGTGGCTACGGTGGGGGGAGTCGGGGGTCGGGTCGGGGAATGAGGAGTCGGGGGTGCTGATGGGGTGTGGTGGCTGCTGGTGGGAGAGCAGCTGCTGGTGGTGGCGGCAGGGGGTGCCTGGGAAATGGGAGGTCGGAGGGGGAGTCAGGTCGGTGGTGGTTGGAGGCGGAGGTGGCGGTGGTTGGCTGAGGAAGGAGGTCGGGTGGTGATGGGGTAGCCGGTCGGGTTGGGTGAGGGAGGTGTTGGTGAAGTGTAGGATTAGGTTTTTGTTTAGAAGAAGGATGGTGATGGTGATGTAAATAAAATAATAGGGGATGATGGTTTTGCATGAGGGAGAAGATGACTACCTAGGGATTAGGTCCGGCCTATATTCTTCATGATGGGGTTGACATTGGGAAAGGGTTTGGATGAGATTATATATATACATATATAGGAGTGTGGGTGGTTAGGATGTTGATCCATTTAAATGGAGGGTCAAGATTAAACATGAAGGGAGTGCACAAACCAAAAGGGGAGAGTGGACCGGTCAATGAGGGAGGGGTTATTTTCTTCATGGGTCATGACCAATAGGATGGTGACGCATTATTGCATTTTTGCATAAAGGTCCTCAACAATTGGAAAATTGCACAGAAAGTAGGTTTTTGGATTGGATGGGGGAAAATACCAAGTTTTGTGTGATATTGGCTAAAAAGGGTGTGTGGTGTTTAGTATGAGACTTGAGGGTGTGAATAGGGGTTTGGTTTGGTGTTGGGTCTAATTTTGGGTCAAGTTGGGTCCTTACATTAATTTAATTAAAATTGGTGTAAATGGTGTTCTAAAATTAATTGGAAGTACATGATATTAAAATTAAGTGGGACACAAGTGTCATGGACATAGGAGACTCAGGATAGAATATTATCATAAATTTGGTTGCACAAAACGGGTTAAGATTGTGACTCCAATTTCGATTAGAACGTATAAGGATACAATGTTGAATTTATTTAGAATTAAATATAAACGTTTGCGACGAATATTATGCGACTAAAATGTAGCACAAGAGAGCATAATTATATATTACACAAATGTCAGAATAGAAGGCGGGCACGTCTAGGAAAAGGTTGTGAAATTTGTAGGAAGGCAATGGCTAGTGTAGTGCTCCAATTATCGAAGCAACGGTAAGGTGCACTAAGTGATATAGATATTGTATAATAAAAAAATGTCGTGTTCTATTTCTAATTGGATTCAAACATGCCCTAGTCTCTCTATCTAAGACAAGTAGGCCTAATTTTGGGTGAGGGAGTTTACAATCTACCCAACTTAAAACAATTTTGTCCTCAAAATTAAACTAGGGTATAATTTGTTAAATCCTTCACAGTCGTATATAAGGTCAGTCAATCGCGATCTCTTCCAAAATTATAAATAACAAAATCTATTCAAATTCATCACACTTACTTCAAATTAAATTAACTATTATTTAAATCAAAATTCAACATCTCGTACTATCTTCTCAATTTTTAAATAATCGATCATCTAAATATAATTCGAATCTATATGACATCCCATATCGAAATTTATATCGCAATCTCCAACTATCATAATCTTCTTTAAAAAACAATTTTAATCAAATATTATTCTATTTTCATCTTAGGAATTTTATACTCTTCAATTTTTTAAATTCAATTCGCATCCTCAATATTTCAATTAGGTAATCCAACAATCAATTTTAACTTTTAATTCAAATCATCAGATTTGGAATTCAATCCGTCCATTTTCATGTTTGGAGTTTTATTTATTTTTCTAAAGATTTAAGTCGATGATTCCACCTTCAATATTCCAAATTTAAATTATGTGCTCAAGTTATAAGTATTTGGTCCAAAATATCAAGATTTTAAAAATTTATTAAATACTCATCATTTAATTATTCTTCTAAAATTCTCCATATTTAAAATGATTTAATCTCTCAATCTAATCTTACTTGATCACAATCTAAAAGAAATTCCTCTCAAGTTGATAATGCAACTTCTACCCAACTTAGAATCTGTCTATCTAGCACACAATGCTATACATTTAAGAAAGATATTCCTCAAATTATTTACTCATGTTATTCAATCCTCAAAACTTCAACACCAAATATATCATATATGATATGCCCTTAATCAATTATAAAAGATAGTCACCAAATAATACGGTTGGCCTATGGGGTATATCTAGTACTATCTGTATATCAAACTTATACCAAGCACGAGGTTTCGTCTTTCCGAATAAGGGAAGACGAAAAAAATGATAAAGAGTTCAAGGGGGAGGTAAGGCGTTTAAAGAATTCAAAAAGGAGTTGTCAAGGCAGTTGTGGATTGAAATTTTATTTGGTAAATTCTTATTCACATGCTCGTATCAGTATAGTTATATAACCGATACGATATGTTCAGACATGTCTAGAGGGCAAGTACATTCGTCTAAGAAGCTAAGTCAATTTTTTTTTTCTCAATCCACATACGTAGTTATGCGAAGAGCGAACCAAGTGTACTAAGGTTGTCCAGACCATAATACACTGATTCTGATTAGACAATTGTATCATTATGTGGTTGATCAGGCCCCAATAACACATATGTCATGAATAAGCTTGATAAAAGAATAAGCTTACAAAACTAGGCTATAGTAGCAGCATAAGTCAAGGTAGTACAGAAAACATAAATATGCTGGATTATGATGGAAGAAGGTATAACCTATATAGAGATACGGGTATAAATTACGTGATTTAAAAACTAAAGAATAATCATCAAATCACAATCTAAAAGAACAACTCAAACTATTAAGTTCTAACTACCAAGCACAAAAATTTAACATTCAAGATCAACAAACTATAATCCTACCACACTATATATCCTAACATAAAAGACATCACTTGGCCTACAATCAGAAGGATCATGTGGCACGAATTGAAAGAAAAAAACATAATTAGTCATCGCAAAATTAGCGAGCGCTAAGGTTTCAGAGGAACAAGATATGAAATTAAAATAGAGAGACTCTTGATAATATCATGGTTTTCTAAGGGGAAAGTGGTATGCTAATCTCTATATTCGAGGTATGATCAAGGGAAATGTTATATTCATTCCTCTTGGCTTCCTAAGATACTGTTCTGCTAATATCAAGACAAGAAGCTAAATTTATGGTCCTCTAATACTATCTCGCTATGAAAGTTAGGTTTAGTCATAATATTCAACCTTGGATTTCTACTGGTTCCTCAATACTAGGGTCAAACAATACGGTCAAATTTCTACTAACCCTCGTAGTGTCTACTCTAAAGTCCTTCATAAATATCTCAAGGGGTAAGGGTAAATCAATCTATAGGTAAGGGAGGCTAGGGTTTATTAGGTATTCTAAACTTAGTGATGTGTCAGTATCCTAGTTGTATCCTTAGTAGAAATATTACCCTAATTATCATCCTAACAACAAGGATTTCTATATTCTAGGAGAAGGCTATACTTAAGAACTATTAGGGAAGCACATGAATCAAGCAGGATGTAGTTATTCAAATAGAACAGATTGGAAGGAAGATGAGTCATAGTCAAATGTGGATGAGATCATATATTCTAATCCTAGGTGCAGGCTTGCTCAGTACAGTAATATAACCGAGACAATATGCTCTCGACCTGCATGGGCCACGACTAAAAATATGTCACGCCCCAGTCCCAAAATATGTAGGACTAGGACACGTAAGCATGCCAGCCGCGTATGTATGGCAACTCCAATATATGAAAACCATAACACATGCGTACGCTATATTATGAACAATAATTCACAAGTGGTAAATATGTCACAAGTCACAGGGCATAACTAAAATCTTATCCATAAAAATCAGATAGAAATAAATAACAATAACCAAGTAACTAAGTCTCAATATGAAGTATCTAAGATGATAGTCGGATGGAAAAAAATTCACTGCCGAACTAGAATATAAAATAAACAAAATAATGCACAACAACTAATAATCACGAGGCTCGAAGAGAAGACCTCCTCGAAATATAAGTAGCAAGTCTGGATCTGCGCTCCTGCGAATGCTCATGAATATCTACACCTGGAAAGAAATCAAGTCCTCAGAGGGACATAACAAGATACATAGAAACATGCCATAAAGTAAATACTGAATAAATAAAGGGGGTGTGCTAACCATCTAAGTGAATGCAATTTGAGGACAACTTTGTGCGTATGGAAAAGTATAGGCTAGACATATGCTGACGTAATTCACCAATCGTGATGACTGGCTAGTATATGCCACATATGCCCCCATAACAAGGGCACTCTGCAATATAATAACTTCCAGCTCCGAGGAGCATGGTATCTATATAAATAATAACGTCCAACATTCTCTAGAGTGTGGTATATGCAAAATCACCAAGTAACGTCCAACATTCTAAAGAACATGGTATCTGCATAAATATATACGTCCGTATCGCTTCGAGAAATACGATATCTGTATAAAGGAGGTGTGTGTCCTATACGCCTACTAGTCGTCCTCGCCACACAATAATCTATGCATGTTGTATCCACAACACGCTTTAGATACTACGCCGAGATAGAGTGCAAGTATCAGCGTCGTAACTCTGGCTCATAGTCTATCATTAGAATAATAGCCCAACCTTACAACCAAACAAGGACAAGGATTGGACCACCGTACTATAATAGTCTATGCTCCGACTACTAATAATTGCTAAGTCTTCTAACATGCATCACTAATACCAGTTATTCCCTATCCATCGCACGACCTACACGTACATGTGGCCAACTGTATACGCAAGTCCGTGCCCTACATGAGACTCACAACACGTGTAAGAAATATGTCAAGGCCTGGGGAGTCATACCGATAACTCCATAACTTTAGGTGGGTCAGTAGACACTAGGTCAGACACAAGTCCTAACGTCAATGGCTTCGTTGACTGCATCCGAGTCTTTCTCGGACGCGCACAATTATATAATATAAAAACAATAAACATGCAACTAAATAATAAATAAATTTAAATAGTACAACAAGGTAAGGTATACTTGCCTAGGTCCTCAAGCTGCGAGTGCCAATAACCTACTCCCAAAGTCTCGTAGGACGATCCAATGGTCCTATATATATGATATAATAATACCATCAGTCACTATAATAGTACGAGCAGGACACACTACGTTGCAGTAACGAACTGACGCAGGGTCACAACTGTCCATTTAGCTAGGTCACATGTGCACGTAGCTAAAACGTACACGTGTCATATCTTATTAAGAGGTAATTTTTATAATAATATTAATACTTAAAAATACGTAATATATTTTAATATTTAAATATATATGTATATATATATACATATATACATATATACCTATAGTAAATACATATACATAATACATAAATACCTTAAATACGTAATATATATATATATATAAACACAATATATACATAATATATATAAATATGTATATATACATTCAAATACATAAATATAATACTTAAATACTTATATACTTATATACGTAATTATGTAAATACATTATACATAATTTATACATTAAATACAATACACATATACATATATATCATATATATATATATATATATACATATATATATATATATATATATATATATTAAATTAATTAATAAACATGTATACATTATATATATACATAAATATACATACATACATATATATATATATATATATATATATATATATATATATATATATATATATATAGTATAATACATATATACATATATATACATAATATACCTAAATACATATATACATAGTACACATAAATACATATATACATACATATACATTATATAATACATATATATACACATTTATAATTATATATATATACATACATGTATATACGAGGTGAGGGTGTACCTCGCTGTGTCGTGTCCGGGGAGGGGGTGTGTCCGCCGTACAAGGTCATCTCCGACGAAGGGGGCGGAGCTCCGACGAAGGGGGCATAGCTCCGGCGGGGGGTGCATAGTGCATGATAGCAGCAGTAGTTGCAGCAGCTGCAACGGCTCCGGCGGGGGCCGGTGGGTCGTGGGGGCCGGTGGTGGTGGTGTGTGGGTCAGTGGTCAGGGGGTGGCGAAGAGGGCGGCGGTGGAGGTGGCTAAGGTCGGTGGTGGTGGTGGTGGTGTGTGGGGTGATCGGGAGGGAGCAGTCGGGTGGTGGAGTTGATGTTGGTGATGGTGGTGTTATTGATGGTGGTGTCGGTAATGGCGGCCAGGGGGTGGTGGAGATGGTGAGGACGGTGGTAGAGAGGACGAGGACGGTGGCCCAGGTGGTGGTGGTGGACTGTGGTGGTGGTGGATACGGTGGGGGGAGTCGGGGGTCGGGTCGGGGAAGGAGGAGTCGGGGGTGCTGATGGGGTGTGGTGGTTGCTGGTGGGGGAGCAATTGCTGGTGGTGGCGGCAGGGGGTGCCTGGGAGGAGGGAGGTCGGAGGGGGAGTCAGGTCGGTGGTGGTCGGAGGCGGAGGTGGCAGTGGTTGGCTGAGGGAGGAGGTCGGGTGATGATGGGGTAGCCGGTCGGGTTGGGTGAGGGAGGTGTTGGTGAAGTGTAGGATTAGGTTTTGGTTTAGAAGAAGGATGGTAATGGTGATGGTGATGGTGATGTAAATAAAATAATAGAGGATGCTGGTTTTGCATAAGGGAGAAGATGACTACCTAGGGATTAGGGCCGGCCTATGTTCTTCTTGATGGGGTTGACATTGGGAGAGGGTTTGGATGAGATTATATATATACATATATAGGAGGGTGGGTGGTTAGGATGTTGCTCCATTTAAATGGAGGGGATCAAACATGAAGGGAGTGCACAAACCAAAGGGGGGAGAGTGGACCGGTCAATGAGGGAGGGGTTGTTTTCTTCATGGGTCATGACCAATAGGATGGTGACACATCATTGCATTTTTGCATAAAAGTCCTTAACAATTGGAAATTGTACAGAAAGTGGGTTTTTGGATTGGATGGGGAAAACACTAAGTTTTGTGTGATGTATTGGCTAAAAAGGGTGTGTGGTGTTTAGTATTAGACTTGAGGGTGTGAATAGGGGTTTGGTTTGGTGTTGGGTCTAATTTTGGGTCAAGCTGGGTCCTTACATTAATTTAATTAAAATTGGTGTAAATGGTGTTCTAAAATTAATTGGAAGTACATGATATTAAAATTAAGTGGGACACAAGTATCATGGACATAGGGGACTCAGGATAGAATATTATCATAAATTTGGTTGCACAAAACGGGTCAAGATTGTGACTCCAATTTCGATTGGAACGCACACGGATATAATGTTGAATTTATTTAGAATTAAATGTAAACATCTGCGACGAATATTGTGCGACTTAAATGTAGCACAAGAGAGCATAATTATAAGTTACACAAAGGTCAGAATAGAAGGCGTTCACGTCTAGGAAAAGGTTATAAAATTTGTATGAATGCAATGGCTAGTGTAGTGCTCCAATTATCGAAGAAACGGTAAGGTGCACTAAGTGATATTGATATTGTATAATAAAAAAAATGTCGTGTTCTATTTCTAATTGGATTCAAACTTGCCCTAGTCTCTCTATCTAAGCCAAGTAGGCCTAATTTTGGGGGAGGGGGTTTAGACCTTCCGATCCATCGTTTTCAGTCTTCAGCAACTTTGTCCGATGGATTGGCGTTGTCACCCTCCAACGGACCATATAAGTTATTGCACTAGAGTAGATCCTCCATCCATGGCTTCCAAATTGCTAAGTTTTTTGTGTGAGGGTGATCATACGTATTCTTATGTCATGACCCACATTCGGAATGGGGGTATGAATACATGAATAATGCCAAACCTACATGGCAGCATCGGTGGTAGAATACTGTTTGGGTCCACAATACTATCTAAATATCTCATACAATCTATATATGGTACCTGTCATACCATCTCAACTCCAAAGGAAGAAACAAATATAATGACATGATAAGATATCAATACTCAATCACAATATCAAACTAAGGAAGATAGAGCACGATGTGGAATAGAAATATGAATAAGAATCACAAAACATCCACAAGTTCACACTATGAGTTTAAACACAAACAACCCCCAAAATAATAATATACATGCCGTGAGTCTAAAATGAGACTAATACAATATCTAAACAATATAAGTCTAAGCCTCCTCAGTCACTGGCACTAGGTTCTCCTACTCTAGGGGAGTATCCTCTAATGTTTTACCGTCCTGCGGCCCGTAGTAAGTGGGACACTACTCCTCAAGCCAATCATCTAAAAAATATATCCAATCAGGATTAGAGAAAAATATAAAACTCTGAAAGCATTTTCAAATACATGGTAGAGCATATATGACAGGTAATAGAAAATAATACAAGATAACTAGCAATAGGAATGGAAATAAACTAAAGTAAACAGATAATGTGTTAAAAAAGAAAGAACATGTAATATGGAATATCTGCAAGAAATATGAATAGATAAACTAGCTAATGTGCCTTAGAGTACAAGTTTGTTATGTGATCAGTTTGGGTTGAACAATATAATATGGTAACTCAATTACATGTATGATATGTAATCGACATGTACACGAACACACTTGGTCTTGATCACATAACCAACTCCTATTCCCCCGTCCCCAACCAATACTCATGGATTCAATCACGACACGTTACGAACACGAATATAAATACACTGAACACGAGCAATGTGTGAACACGAAGTACATGATAATCAATAACCCACACACATGATAAAATACATGTGAAGGAGAATCCGCTGAATACGGTAGAGGATAACATCCCATAAAAAGATTTATTTAGTACCAATTCGTGTAACACTGTGTCAGAATCTAGTAAATAGTTTTAGAACATGTGATATATACAATATCATGATTGAAAACTAACAGAGAGATGTACTCGCCTCTGGTTCTGAGCAAATGTGTCTCTCGATGCCTAAGATGGTGTCATACAACCCTACATAGGAATATCATGTCACTTGGCTGTAATGAATGAGAAATGAGTTAAGAATGCACTAATATAATTTTCTAGGCCATTTCTAGGTTGTACTAGCCTATGCCTAAGTTTTAAGGTTCATACCTACATGATATAGGTCATACTAGCTACTTCTAGGTTGTATGAGTCCATACCTAACTATCCAGGCTATGCTAGCTATATTAGGATACTAGAGTATCAATATATGTACTAACTAATATATATATACTTCTAGGTTGTATGAGTCCATACCTAACTATCCAGGCTATACTAGCTATATTAGGATACTAGAGTATCAATATATGCACTAACTAATATATATATACTTCTAGGTTGTATGAGTCCATACCTAACTATCCAGGCTATACTAGCTATATTAGGATACTAGAGTATCAATATATGTACTAACTAATATATATATATATATATATATATATATAACTAATAACACTAACAATTACCAATATTCCTATATATACATAACTATGTCCACTGATACTAATTAATAACAAACTACTATATATCCATGTACACTATCTCACTAACTAATACATGACTGAACTAACATAACTAACTGAAATACACTAACTGTTGACTTAACTAACTAATACCTACAATAATTGATAACTTAATCCTCACTAACTAATATGTACACTAACTTGTCTAACTGCTATCAAATTGCTAATAATACCCTCTTAGCTTCTTATTAATACTGCATATATATCTTCTCCTTAATTACTTACTGCTATTGCAGTTGTTCCTCCCAAATTAGACAACTGAACCCTTTCCCTTCTCCAACATTGCCAGTTACTGATACTCCAACATATATCACCTTCACATCTTGCTATACTTCAAGTCTAACTCTCAACTGGTACTTAATGTATCAGTAACTGATATTTTACCCCATCTAAATCCAAGCCAACACAACTCACTTACTTGGACAACACACACACCATGCTCACCTACAACAGCTATAGCTGCTGCCACTGCCTGTATAACCTTAGTTGACTTTCCCCCACATGTCCTGCAGCTGTGGATACTCAAGTCCCAATACTTCCAATGCTCTATCCATCCCAGGCAATGCTTGCACTTGTACGGAAATGAGTGCTACCCTTTCACAAACCCAATTGGCACACAAGTGTACACCAGACTCTGATACCCAGTTAACACCACCATCAATCACAACCACATATACACAGGTAAGTATAATCCCCTTCTTTCAACTTAGATACTAACTGATCACATATTAATGTATCGAGACACCAAGGTAACTCATTAAAATCTTGACTGATCATTGCTCGAGCCCATACTGGGATGTGTACACAAGTACAAACACACATTAACACAGTCACAGTCTCCCTCACACTAATAATCACAAACATACACCACACACCACACACCATATGAGTACACTGATACCCCTTAATATTCAGTAATGTGTACAACATGACTGAATATACCATGAATACTGCAGTACTCCACCCTCACACAGATTATAAACATAGTCACAGTACATCCTTTTGACATAGTGAATCCCCCCTTCACTCTCACATCAAAAGCAACACACTCACAGTAGCATTTAAACAAACACTTAAAGTGTATAACTAGAAAATCATGATACACATCCCATTGAGAAGCCAAAATCCTAATTTCTCCATAATAATAATTCCTACATGTCAAATACACATAATAATAGCTATTAGAACTAATTACAGTAAGAATTAAAGAGAATTGCACAAAATCACCCAAAATAAGCTCCGTATCACACCGTATCGTGATACAGCCTACTTGTATCCAATTGTAGACACGTAGCTAGTCTCCTAATGTTGATCTAAGTCTATTTAGACTAAAATAGTCTCATGACACACACTTGATATTTTAAACTCATAATTTCTCCTAAATGTGTGTAAAAACCTATGTAGAAGTCATATTTAGTGTCAATTAGGCCTAGAACTTCTTCCTATGGGTAGTCCTAAGCCATTGAAGGGTTCCTAATGGTCAAATGCATGAATTAGAGTCTAGAATGGAGGAGAAATTTAGATCTATACCTATTAGAAGATAAATTTATAATGAATTATGCAAATGGACATGATCCGGATACAAGCTCCTTGCCAATTCCTCCTTCTCCAAGTGCTTCTTGCAATCCAAGCTCCAATGCTCCTTGATTGGTGAAAATGAGAGGGAATGAGAGTGAATTGAGGGAATTTGGTTGAGGGATGAGTCAATTTGGGAAAAAACCAATTGGGGATCTAAAGGAATGAAGAAAGAAGATGAGAGAGAGTGTTCCCCCCTCCTATAGGTGGCCGGCCCCTTGCCCCTCTCCCAAGCAACACTCAATGACCAATATGCCCTCCACTAATTGGGCTATATTAGGAATCATCTAATCCTAATTAAAGTTTAATTAAATTACCTAATTAATGAAGATGGTTAAGTCTTTGGGCCTAGACCAAAATATTGGGTTCAAAATGTCATGACAAGTCTAATTAGGTCCACTAGGACCAAGTCCAATAAATAGACTAGTCTACTAACCATAAATAAATAAAATAATATTTAATATATAATACTAACATAATATATAAATAATATGAATAGACAAAAATATTCCTATCTAGAAATGTGATAGTGACAAGTCTATCCTTCTTAGAAAAATGTGTCCTCAGAATTTAAAAAAGGAACTGGTCACTACAACAAGAAATTACAGTCAGAAAGAAGATTACCTCACGGCTCAAACAGATAAAGGTATCGCTTCACATCTCGGCTTTCCTCTCCCAGGTAGACTCTCCTGGAGAGTGATGCCTCCACCCGACGTGTACCAAGGGAATCATCTGGTTCCGCAACACCTTCTGATCTTGAATCTCCACTGGCTGCTTTGGATAAATGAGATTCGGACCCACCTCAATCTCTGAGTGATCCAATACGTGACTAGGATCTGCCATGTACTGTCTCAGCTGCGACACATGGAACACATCATGCACCCCCTCTAGCTCAGGTGGCAAGTCGAGTCTGTAAGCCACTACACCGGCCCTCGCAAGAATACCGAAGGGTCCGATGTACCTTATACTAAGCTTCACGCCTCCACCAAAGCGAATCGTGTCCCGTGTTGAAGATATTCGCAAGAACACCAGATCACCAACCTAGAACAAAATATAACCTTAACACTAAAACTAAAACAAGTAATCATAATAATACAAAACAAAACCTATACCTCAAACTCCAAAGAACTCCGGTGGCTGTCAGCCCAATGCCGCTATTTGTCCTACGTCACCCGAAGTCTTTCTCTAATAAGATTCAGCTTATCATCTGCATCCAAAACCATCTCTGGCCCTAACAAGGCTCTCTCACCAACATCATCCCAAGATAAAGGAGTGCGATATCTTCGTCCATATAATGCCTCCAATGGTGATATATCAATGTTGTCCTGGTAACTGTTGTTGTAAGCAAAATCTACCAGGTGAAGATGATTCTTCTAAGAGCCTCTAAAATTCAAAACACAAGTACGAAGCATATCCTCGAGAGTCCGAATAGTCCTCTCTGACTGTCCGTCTGTTTGAGGGTGATATGCGGTACTAAACTTGTTACTACCTTATTTTCTAAAAAAATGTATATTGGTCATTTCATAATTAACTATTTTTTGTTCATGTTGTATAGTATTATTTATAATTGTTAGATTTGGAATTATATTTTGAACTTATGTTAGTGGACCGAACTAGACAAGACTTGACTCATGGGCCAATATTTATTTTAGTTAGACTTGAGCCCAATAACTAGCCCAATTCTTTAAGTTAGTGATTTAATTAGTCAAACCATTAGGAATATAACCTTCTTTCCCTAATCCTTTTCTTCATGACAAACCCATAGGGGTACATTAGACATTTACCATTGCTTAGAGGCCAAGGAAGGGGGGGGGGGGGCAGCGACTTATAGAGAGAAGGAAATTCTCTCACCTCTCTTCTTATTTTATTTTATTTGCTCTTGGTGTTCTTTCCCAAATTTCCTTCATCCTTCTACCAATTTTCCACCAAATTAATTCTAATTACTCTTATTCTTCACCATTAGAAGACCTAGAAGGAAGGATGAGACAATGATCTAGAAGGAGAAGGAGATTGCACAAGTTGAGGACTATTTGCATCTAATTGGAGACTTGCATTGGGAATCCATCTCCCAATAGGTACAATTTAGAATTTTCTTTCTATAAAATAGACTCTAAATCTGTAGTTTAATAATTAGGAACCCTTTTATGTGTTAGGTCTACCTATAGGAAGTAGAATTGACTCCTAGGGACCCCTATTGTGAATGTTATGGTGTATTTTGTGTCCAATTTGGAAAAAATCCGAGATTGGTGCACCATGTGTTTGCCAATGGGTCTAGTGGACCAAATTGACATTCGTTTGGTTGTGTGAGACTAGTGTAGTGTCAATAATTGGATACGAGTGGGCCGTATCATGGTAATTTAGTAATACTGGATGATTTGGGGGTTTTCTCTTCGATATGGTGGTTTGTATATGTCATATTGTGACACAAACAAGTTGATGAGTAGTTAGCACTTTTTATTGCTTATAATTATGATTCTAAACTTGCTCATATCATTTGTGATGCATTTGTTATTGTGTTGGGACCGTATCGCAAGCGTATTATAGAATGAGTGTGATACGTGTACGATACACTCCAAGTGGTTGACTATTGTTTTATGAGTTTATGGTACTCTAGTTAGTAATACTATTATCTATTTATATGGTTATGAATAGTATATGATATACATATATTTATGAGTATATTATCACTATGTTATTATTGTATACGCGTGTATATATACATATCTATAGTGTATTGTGCTACCTTAACTGCATATGTTTGTATCATATGTAGTATCAGTCCTAGAGGGGGAGTACTGTCTGAAGTTAAGTGCTTTATGTGGTGTTTGGCAAGGTTAGATAGGAGATCAGCTAGTGTGCAGGGACATGCATTTACTGTACTTGGGTGCTTAGGTCTGCACAAGACCTTGGGGGTAATAAGGGGAGTCGAGCAAGAGGCATTCTGATGGGAACAACAGTAGTAGTTGTACAGTATGCAGTCTAGTTACTCACTGCAACATAGCAACAGCTGCTATATTATTGGGGTTACACAAGGAGCAGTAGCACATTGTAGTAGGTGTAGGGGTCGGGGGACTAATCAAGTGCAGTGCACTTTAGAGCACTGCTCTGAGAAGAACACAGACCAGTAGCAGCAACCTATATCTAGATGGGGAGTAAGCACAGTGCTCGAAGGGGTGTGTCACGCCCCAGTCCCAAAATACGTAGGACGAGGACACGTAAGCATGCCAGCCGTATGGATATGGCAACTCCAATATATGAAAATCAAAATCCATACGTACGCTGTAATATGAATATCAAATCCACAAGTGGTATAAACATATGTCACAAGTCACAGGGTATAATCTAAATCTCATCCACAGAAAATTGAATATATAAATATATAATCAGTATCTATGAAACTAGATCTCAATGTAAGTGTCTAAGGATGATAGTTGGATGGAAACAAATCTACTACCAACTCGAATAGAAAAGTACAACACAACAAACACAATATAGGGATACCAGCTAACAATCATGGGCTCGGAGAGAAGACATCCTCGAAACATAGGTAACCATCCGCATCTGCGCTCCTGCAAATACTCAAGAACAGATACACCTGGAAGAGGGCCAGGTCCTCAGAGGGACGTAACAAGATACAGAAAAGCGAGCCAATTTGAATACTGTAAACATGCATAATAGGTAAAAAATATATAAGTACGCTGTACAAGATAATCTATATGAATGCAAATGAGGACAACCTTTCAATGTATGGGCAAGGGTAGGCTACTCGATCTACCTCACAACTCACACACATGTCAATGGACATCAGAAATCGACATACCGCGGGGGTAGCGACCAGCGAGACTCAAGAAATCGACATACCGCGGGGGTAGCGACCAGCGCGACACATGCCCATAGTGCGAACTATATACTATGGTTTACCAGAGTGGTTAAAAGCCCATACGCCTAATAATTGTCCTCTCATGATACTAGGTGCCATGTGTGTGTCAACATATATAATACATAGTAATGACTGAAGGAAAACTACACATGCAAGAACTATACAGAAATGCAATAAATATACAGAAATATACTAAGCATGCAAAATACTGTAAACAATTTGGCAAGGTATCTTGCCTGGTCTGAAAAAGAATGAAGTCCCAACTCAAGGCGTCGTCCGATCTACCCGTCACATAAATTAAACAAGTTAGGTTACAAAGTAGGTGAATAGTTTCCTCAATTTTAATCTATTTTAATTCTGAATAAAATAACTTAAAATAGTATTTTAATTTTATTATAATCTGATTTTATTGTTAAACCCTAATTTTGTCCAAAGAACTGAATTTTTCAACTCGAGACTCATGGCACGCAAATCAAGGCGATCTGTTGACCGAAAAGTCAACCGACGCAAACTCAACTTTCATGCATGATTTTTTGTAGATTTCAGCGTCAAAAACATGCTGTAATTTACGGCTCGTTCGAATTCAAATTCGTTTGGGAATTATGGCACATACAAATTTTGTATTGTGCACCGATAGTTAAATTCTAACCTAGAAGTTCTACAGAATTAACAGTATATAAATACTTCGAATTAAATTCTGACAAAAATATATGTCAATGATCTAGACATTAGCTTTCCAAAACTTTAAACGGTTCATGATTCTGATTCCGGGTTCTCCCGGAATTGCGAAAATATCAAAACACGTCTATTTTCGGACATGCTGTGCTCTACGAATTTTCCAGAATTTAATACTAATAATTTCGAAAAAATTTTTATATAATCAGAAATCTAATCTCAATATCTTTCTAATGTAAGAACTAGGCCTCGTTTGGAGTCTGGAGCTATGCACAATGGCTTCTGGAAGATGAAGGAACCCTAGATGGCAATTCTCCAAAATCTCTCTCTCTAAATAATGGGATAATTAGGGTTATCATATTATATATATATAGAGATGTACCTGCGGCTGAATAGATATCTATAGGCTGACACATGTCAGAATCTGATTGGATGGTTTTATTTATATTATTTATTTTTGATTTGCCTTTATCAAAACATTATTTAAGTCGTTTTAAATCTAAATAACTCCAAATAAATATTAAAAATAATCATAAAAATCTGAAAAAATTACAGAAAATATATTTTGAATCCAGAAACCCTAGAAAAATACTTGGGATAATTTTATGTTCATAGGTTTTCTACTATAATTAGGAGAAGCTCTAAACATTAGTTTTACCCATATAACTAAAAATAAATAATAAATTATTCCAAAAATTCTGAAATAATTCCAGAAAATATATAATAATATTATAAATCCTAGAAAATAACGTCTGTCCATTCTATATTCCTGAGATTACACAATAAATTCTACAAGTCCTAAAAATTAGTTATTAGCCTAATTACTCCCAATAAATACTAAAAATACTCAGAAAATTCCCATACAATTCTAGAAAATATATGTGACTTTTTAGAACCTAAAATAAAATTTTGGGATATTTTTAGTTAAGTTTGAATATAAAATAAATTCTTCAAAGTCCTAAAATATTAGTGTTACTAGTTTTTAATTAACTAAAAATTATGAAAAAAATTCCAATAATCTAAAATAGCCTAAAAATAATTGTAAATAAATATTTATATAATTAAATATACTAAAAAATTTATTTTCTAATTAACTAAGAGAATACTCTAAATAAATTCAACATCTATAATAAATATAATAATATAAAATATACACAAAATACCTATTTTGGGTGAGGGAGTTTACAATCTACCCAACTTAAAACAATTTCGTCCTCAAAATTAAAATAAGGCATAATTTGTTAAATCCTTCACATTCGTACATAAGGTACGTCAATCGTAATCTCTTCCAAAAATTTAAATAATAAAATCTATTCAAATCTATCGCGATCATTTCAAAATTAAGATAATCATTGTTTAAATCAAAATTTAACCTATTGTAATCTCTTATCACTTTTCCAAATCATCATTATCCAAATTTAAATTGAATCCATATAATATCTTCAAGATTTAAATAACCCATATCAAATTTACCTCATGATCTCCAACTATCATAATCTCCTCTAGAAGTAATTCGAGTCCAATATTATTCCTATTTTTAAATTTTTTTTGTATTCTTCAACTTTTTAAATTTCATTCACATCCTCAATATTTCAAATAGGTAGTCCAACCATCAAATTTTAATTCTTAATTTAAATCATCAAATTGAAAAATAATTTAAATACAGTCCACCATTGTTCAAGTCTAAAATTATATATTTATCCTTCAAATTCAAATTGATGATTTTACCGTCAATACTCAAAAATTTAAATTATGTACTTAAGGTATAAATATTGGGTCCTCAATATCAAGATTTTTAAAATTCATTTATCCTCATCATCTTGGTCATTCTTCTAAAATTCCCAAAATTAAATGGCTTGAACCTCTCCCAATCTAATCTTACTCGATCACAATCTAAAAGAAATTCCTCTCGAGTTGCCAATGCACTGCTACCCAACTTAGAATTTACCCATCTATCACAGAAGGCTATATACTTTAAGAAAAATATTCCTTAATTTATTTACTGATGTCATTCAATCCTCAAAACTTTAACGCCAATTATATCATATATGATATGTCCTTAATTACGAAAGAATAATTCTCAAGTATGTGATCGGCCTATGGGGTATATCTAGTACTCTCTGTGTATCAAACTTATACCAAGCACGAGGTTTCATCTTTCCGAAATAAAGGAAGACGGAGATCAATAATAAAGAGTTCAAGGGCGAGGTAATAGAATAGAAGTATCGGGATCAAGGCGTTTAAAGAATTCAAATAGGAATTGTCAAAGCAGTTGTGGATTGAAGTCCTATTTTGGTAATGCCTATCCACATGCTCGCATCGGTACTGTTATGTAACGGATACGATATGCTTAGACATATCTAGAGGGCAAGTTCATTCATCTACTAATCACTAGATATCTCAATCCACGTAAAGTAGTTATACGAAGGGCGAACCATGTGCACTATGGTTGATCAGACCGTAGTACACTGATTCTGAAATATATTAATGTATGCATCCACTAATACATATATAGTGAACAAGCTTGATGAAAGAATAAGCTTGCAAAACTAGGCTATAATAGCGGCATAAGTCAAGGTGGTATAACAATTATAGGTACGCTAGATGATGATGAAAGGAGGTACAAGTCAATTCAAGTTCACAAAAATAAAACAAAAAATAGAATAAGCAATAATAATAAAGACTCTACAAATCTCTATAGTTATCATACAACCTCCTTGTCTATGTCGCTAGTCGACCAAATGGGGGCAAGGACCTCTAAATTCTATTGTCTGAATAAACACTGTCGTCTTATGCTAGCATACAATTAATGTCATTCAGCTACACTTCAATAATAGGGCAAAAGACTATGTGATACTAGGTTGTGAGGTATGCTACCCAACTTATAACAATTAACTAATACTGTAATTGCCTTAAGGATACCGTAAAACTCTTGTTAAGGTCTACGGGAAGGGGTCTTGTTATTTATTATGGTATCCTCTTTCATTACATAGGTCATGGTCGTCCTAAGTCTTAATCATAGCGCTCATAGAGCAAGTGTCAATAGTAAGGATAGAAGAGTTACTGGCCGTCAAGGGGAAAGGATCTAACTCATATCGAGGTGGGGGTATATGTTACACAATTTAAAACTAAGGGATAAGCGCCAGGTCTCAATCTACAAGAATAGCTTAAATCATCAAGTTCTAACTACTAAGCACACAATTTCAAAATTCAAGAGTAACCACCAAAATCCTAGCAAGCTATATATATCCTAACATAGAATAAATTCACTTGGTCTATAATCAGCAGTGTCAGATGGCACGAGTTGAAAGATGAAGAATAGAGGAACAAAATTTGGTCGTCGCACAATTAGCGAACGCTAAGGTCGCAGAGGAATAATATATAAAATTAAAATAGGGGGCTCTATATAGCATCGTGGTTTTCTAAGGGAAAGGGTATGCTAGTTGCTATGTTCGAGGTATGATCAAGAAAAATGTTATATTTATTGCTCTTGGCTTCCTAAGGTACTGTCTGCTACTAATAAGACAATGATCTAAGTTTATAGTTCTAATATTATCTCACCATAAGTGTTAGGTCCAGCCCTAATATTTAACCCTGGATTTCTATTGGTTCCTCAATACTAGGGTCAAACACTATAGTCAAACTTCTAACTAACTCTAGTAGTGTCTATACTACTCTCAAGTCTTCATATTACATCAAGGGATAATGGTAAACCAATTCTAGAGATAAGAAATTCTAGGGTTCACTAGATATTCTAAACTTAGTGGTGTATCTATATTCTCGTTGTATTCTTAATAGGTGTGCTACCATAATTATCATCCTAATAACAGGGGTTCCTATATTCTAGCAGAAGGCTATACTCAAAGAACTATTAGGGAAGTACAGGAATCAAGCAGGATGCAATTATTCAGATAGAACAGATAGGAGAAAGATGAATAATAGTCAATTATGGATGAGATCCTATACTCTATTCCTAGGTGCAGGCTTGTTCGGTACAATAACGTAACCGAGACAATATGCTCTCGACCTGCATAGGCCACCACAAAAATATGTCACGCCCCAGTCCCAAAATACGTAGGACGAGGACACGTAAGCATGCCAGCCGTATGGATATGACAACTCCAATATATGGAAACCAAAATCCATACGTACGCTGTAATATGAATATCAAATCCACAAGTGGTATAAACATATGTCACAAGTTACAGGATATAATCTAAATCTCATCCACAGAAAATCGAATATATAAATATATAATCAGTATCTATGAAACTAGATCTCAATGTAAGTGTCTAAGGATGATAGTTGGATGGAAACAAATCTACTACCAACTCGAATGGAAAAGTACAACACAACAAACACAATATAGGGATACCAGCTAACAATCATGGGCTCGGAGAGAAGACATCCTCGAAACATAGGTAACCATCCACATCTGCACTCCTGCAAATACTCAAGAACAGATATACCTGGAAGAGGGCCAGGTCCTCAGAGAGACGTAACAAGATACAGAAAAGCGAGCCAATTTGAATACAGTAAACATGCATAATAGGTAAAAAATATATAAGTACGCTGTATAAGACAATCTATATGAATGCAAATGAGGATAACCTTTCGACGTATGGGCAAGGGTAGGCTACTCGATCTACCTCACAACTCACACACACGTTAATGGACATCAGAAATTGACATACCGCGGGGGTAGCGACCAGCGAGACTCCAGAAATTGATATACCGCGGGGGTAGCGACCAGCGCGACACACGCCCATAGTGTAAACTATATACTACGGTTTACCAGAGTGGTTAAAAGCCCATACGCCTAATGATTGTCCTCTCATGATACTAGGTGCCATGTGTGTGTCAACATATATAATACATAGTAATGACTGAAGGAAAACTACACATGCAAGAACTATACAGAAATGCAATAAATATACAAAAATATACTAAGCATGCAAAATACTATAAACAATTTGGCAAGGTATCTTGCCTGGTCTGAAAAAGAATGAAGTCCCAACTCAAGGCGTCGTCCGATCTACCCGTCACATAAATTAAACAAGTTAGGTTACAAAAGTAGGTGAATAGGTTCCTCAATTTTAATCTATTTTAATTCTAAATAAAATAACTTAAAATAGTATTTTAATCTTATTATAATCTGATGTTATTGTTAAACCCTAATTTTGTCCAAAAAACTAAATTTTATCAACTCGAGACTCATGGCACGCAAATCGAGGCAATCTGTTGACCGAAAAGTCAACCGATACAAACTCAACTTTCATGCATGATTTCCTGTAGATTTTAGCATCAAAAATATGTTGTAGTTTATGGCTCGTTCGAATTCAAATTCTTTTGGGAATTATGGCACATACAAATTTTGTATTGTGCACCGATGGTTAAATTCTAACCTAGAAGTTCTACAGAATTAGCAGTATATAAATACTTAGAATTAAATTCTGAGAAAAATATATGTCGATTATCTCGACATTAGCTTTCCAAAACTTTAAACGGTTCATGATTCTGATTTCGGGTTCTCCCGAAATTGCAAAAACATCGAAATATGTCTATTTTCGGACATACTGTGCTCTACAAATTTTCCAGAATTTAATACTAATAATTTTGAAAAATAATTTATATAATCAGAAAGCTAACCTCAATATATTTCTAATGCAAGAAACTAGGCCTCATTTGGAGTCCGGAGCTATGTGCAATGACTTCTGGAAGATGAAGGAACCCTAGATGACAATTCTCCAAAATCTCTCTCTCTAAATAATGGGATAATTAGGGTTATCATATTATATATATAGAGAGATGTACCTGCGGCTGAATGGATATCTATAGGCTAACACGTGTCAGAATCTGATTGGATGGTTTTATTTATATTATTTATTTTTGATTTGCCTTTATCAAAATATTATTTAAGTCGTTTTAAATCTAAATAACTCCAAATAAATATTAAAAATAATCATAAAAATCTGGAAAAATTACAAAAAATATTTTTTGAATCCAGAAACCCGTTTGACAGGTACCATATTATATTGTTGAGATGTTAGATCGTTAGAAATGACCCAGACAACGTTCTACCGCCGATTCTGCGGCGTAGGCTGAGCGTAACCACGTACTCGTTCCCGAATATCAGGGTGCGGGTCGTGACACATTTTTAGTGGTGGCCCATGCAGGTCTCTCTCGACCTTGCGAGCCTCCCTCAAGATGTCGGTATATGTGTTTATATGAGGGTATCTAAATAAATACATATAAGTATGTGTATATATATATATATATATATATATATATATTGGTGTCTATAGTTATACATATATACATGTTAGATTATGTATTTAAATGTATGTGTGTTGATCTTTATAGGGAGATGCATAGATGAGGAGTATATATACATATAGACATATAGCTAGTCATTTTAGATATGTTTGAGATATAGTGTATATTTGTTTGTGTTGTGTGCTCGAGTTAGTATCAGATAACTGATAATTCCCCAGTAGATCTGTAGCTGAGATTTTACATTAGTTTTACCCATATAACTAAAAATAAATACTAAAATTATTCCAAAAATTCTGAAATAATTCCAGAAAATATATAATAATATTATAAGCCCTAGAAAATAACGTGGGTCCATTTTATATTCCTGAGATTGCACAATAAATTCTACAAGTCCTAAAAATTAGTTATTAGCCTAATTACTCCCAATAAATACTAAAAATACTCAGAAAATTTCCAAACAATTCTAGAAATTATATGTGACTATTTAGAACCTAAAATAAAATTTTGGGATATTTTTAGTTAAGTTTGAACATAAAATAAATTCTTCAAAGTCCTAGAAAATTAGTGTTACTAGTTTTTAATTAACTAAAAATTATGGAAAAAATTCCAATAATCTAAAATAGCCTAAAAATAATTATAAATAAATATTTATATAAGTAAATATACTAAAAAATTTATTTTCTAATTAACTAAGAGAATACTCTAAATAAATTCAACATCTATAATAAATATAATAATATAAAATATACACAAAATACCTATTTTGGGTGAGGGAGTTTACAGGGTTAGCTGATGCTTAGCATCTCACAATTTGGGGGTCGGGTATGGCCAGGTTTAAGTAAGAGGGCAGTAAGGGGGAGAATGGTTTGATATCAGTAGTAGTTATCAATTAGTTAGTATGAAGTTAAGTAGTGTCCTTGAGAGTATCAATAGTATGTTAGTTAATGTTAGTTATTTAGTAAGTATTGTTAGTTAGTTTGATATGAATGATAGTATATGATAAGTTAATGTATATTAGTTTGAGTAGCAGTTGTAAATTGTATTAGTTAAGTTAGTTTAGTATTACTTGTGATACACAAGGTAATGTCAAGGTTTTGAGCTAACTCGAGGTATTGGATATTGGTGTCAAGAGAGGGTGTAGCTTATGTGATACGTGTTGGCTCAAAGCCAAAGTATCCTTTTAGTGTTAGTTTATCTAGGAGATACTAATATATTATACTTGCATATTATTTGGTATTTTCTTATATACTATTTTACGTATCTTATGATACAGAATAATATTGATACTCTAGTATCCTAATATAGCTAGTATAGCCTAGATAAGTATCATATGGACCCAATAAACTAAAGATGGACTCATACAACATAGAAATAGTTAGTTTGACCAAGTTTGACTATTTTGACCTAGAGTTGATCTAGTTTGACTATTTTGACTTAGAAATGACTTTAAGACCTAGAAATGGACTAGTTTAACTCGTATTCATTTTAAAATCTTGTATTGATGTAATATTCCAAATTTAGGTCTCTGAGGTACCGTTCCAGACATCTTTGATATTGTTCACTGGATTCCAGGCGAGTACATTCTCTTACAGTTTTCCGTTTATGATATCCTCAATGTTGCTTATATTTAGTGTAGATATCCTTGATTTCTTGACACTTGATTTCACGGATTTGTATTCTTGGATCCTGTCATGAGATATTATTTTTGGTAGTTCCTGGCGTAATTCTTGTGCGAGCCCATTATTCTTGTACATGTATGGACATTGACTTATTAGAAGATTAGCTCCCTTCTCAGAGAATCTCGTGTCATAGCATGTCATAGTTGGATCCACTATACCAGGCGGGGGCAGGGATTATTTAGTTTAGATATGTGATCATATCCCGCAGCTCTTATTTTTTTGTATAGTATTAATCATATACATATGTATAATTAACCAGGCCATAATTCCCAAGCAAGTTTCCAAGACGATCATATGTTGTCACTAGTACTCACTCACTTAGATGTATTTCTTGATTCTATATATACGATGTTCATATCTCTTGTATGTATATCCCGTATTTTCTTATTTCTGTATATTTCTGCCATGCCTATTCATATTGTATATGCTCTCAATTTACTTCTACATAGTCTTTATCATTCATTGTAACTATTGTGAGAGGTGTACTTTGCTCCAATCCTGATTGGATATTTTTTCCATATGACACTGAGGAGTGGTATCCCACTCATTACGGGCCTCATGACGTAGTTGGTTTAGAGGTAGAGACTGTGTCTCATGAGGGACTCATCCCGGTTGAGACAGACGACACCTTACCAGTAGCTTAGTAGATATGTTATTTTTGTACTGGATTTGTCTCCAGCTTTGTTAGTTAGTACTCTTTTACATTTGAGACTCATTGGATATTATCTTTTGTCTTATGAGTTATATTTTGAATCTTCAGTTCTTTATATCATATTCGTGCGTTGTTTCATCTTATAGTTTTGTGATTGAGTATTAAAATTTTATTGGTGGCATTATATATCTTAATGATCATTATTGTTAGATATTATAGTTTACCCAAACAATGTTCTACCGTCGATACTGCGGCGTAGGCTGGACATACCCACGTTCTTGTGCCCTTATATCTGGTGTGGGTCATGACACATTTTTAGTGGTGACCCATGCAGGTCTTTGAGGCCACAATTAGCACAATTCATAGTGGTGCTCTGATTTGAGTGCTATTACAAGCTTGTTTTAAGAAATAGGATATAGGCAGGGAATACTCAATCACAACTATGAAAAACTCTATTGCTCATTTCAACTATTCTTCTTTGATATTTGATAATTGAGCTTTACTTCTTTGAATATATTCTATCTTGTGCCATATTGATTCTTCTTTTCGCTTTACCTCAGGATGCCGCCTAAGACTCGATCACATCGGATATGAGAACCTTCTGAGGGATCTACGACTTCCCGAGAGCCTGCACCAGTCACTTCTTCAGTGATTGGCATATCAGCTGCATTTAAGGGTCCACCTCTAGTACAGAGGATTGTTCTAGTTGTGTCTGAGGGACTTCCACCTCCACCTCCCGTGCTGGCAGATGTGACTCAGATGTTCACATTATTTTGCAAGATGATGGAGGTTCAGAGGGCCCACTCAGAGGATCACTAGAGATAGGCCAACATGATGCGGCATGGTATTGATAGTTCTCATCAGCTTGCCCTTGCTGTAGTAGGGAGAGGATCTACGGTCCAGCAGGATGTTGCTCCGCAGGTTGCCCAGCTTAGGCCGGGTAATATCCAGGACTTCAAGAAGTTGGAACCTCGGGTCTTCAAGGGGATCGAGGGCATCATCTACGTTAATGATTGGCTCGAGGATATCGAGCATCTCATGAGGGTTTCCTATTATGCTGAGGATCTAAAGGTTGAGGTAGTGGAACTTTAGCTGTTCGATATCACCTGCACTTTGTTTAGGAATAAGCAACTTCTTACTGATGTTGGGCAGTCTTAGAAGATGTTTAAGGACCTCTTCAAGGAGAAGTTTTTTGTTCGGATGGACAAATTGGACTTGGGGAGGAAGTTTGAGAGCCTTACTCAGGGGAGCATATCCATGGAGGAGTACACCGCAGAGTTCGGGAGGTTGAGCCGATTTGCGGAGTATTTGGTGAGGGAGACAGAGGTTCGGGCTATCCGCTTCTATGAGGGTCTGAACTGGGAAGTGCAGATCCTCGTTCGGTCTTTCTATGAGACATATTATGAGATACTTGCGGAGGCACACAAGGTTGAGCAAGAATTGAGCTTGAAGCCCAAGAGAGACCACAATTCTTTTATAGGGGCTAGTAGCAGCGTAGTGCCTGCTAAGCATATTTATCTCCATTCTAGGCCTTTTCAGCAACCACAATAGTACCAGACTCCAGCTAGGGCGCCGGTTCACCAGGTACCACAACAGTAGAAGAGACACTCATAATATGCTTTCTGCCACTACTGTAGGAAGCCCGACCATATCTAAAAAGTTTGCAGGAAGAGGTTGGGAGTTTGTCTATATTATGGCGCAGAGGGATATCAGATGAGAAATTTTTCTTCCAACCCTCATCGTGCAGCTCAGGAAGTAGCTCCAGCTCAAAGAGCACAGACGAGGCCACCTACAGTACAGACGAGGGGACCGCCGCTTGCGAACCAGCAACAACGTTATGCCCAGCACCAACATTAGGGAGGTGCACCTTAAGGACGAGCGTTTGCTATGATGGTGGAGGAGGCCGAGCCCATCGGAGATGTCATCACAGGTTCTGTTCTTCTTGATTCCATTCCAGCTTTAGCATTGTTTGATTCAGGTGCTTCCCATAGTTTTATATCCATTTCTTTTGCTCTTAAGCATCATTTGTTAGCTGAGTCTTTGCTTAGGACTTGCAAGATCTTGACCGGGAGAGGCATTGTCCTGGTTAACTCTGGGAGGCCGAAAACAAAGTGCATGTCTACTTGTAATGCTACTTCCGAGCTACGAAATTATACTCGGGATAGATTGGTTGAGTAAGCATAATACTAGTATATATTATAGAGGAGGTAGAGTTTATTTAGCTGCCAAGAGAGCCAGAGTTTGAATTTGCAAGAGGAGCTTCCGATCAAGGAGAAGGCATTATCTGTTGAGCTATGGTTGAAGCCAAGGAGTTGCCGCATCCTTTGATAGTAGAGTACTTGGATGTGTTTCGTGAAGAATTGCCAAGATTGTCGCCAGATCAAGATATTAAGTTATCTATAGACTTGGTGCCAGGTGTAGAGACAATTTTATAATATGTCTATAGAGTGACAACATCGAGCTGGTTGAATTGAAGAAGCAAGTGGATAAACTGCAAGATAAGGGGTTTATCATATCCAGTTCTTCACCGTGGGGAGCCTCGGCATTTTTTGTACTGAAAAAGGATGGATCAGTGTGCATGTACATCGATTACAGGGCATTAAATAATCTCACTATCAAGAATAAATACCCGTTGCTATGGATTGACGATCTATTCGATCAGTTGAGTTGCGCCAAGGTATTTTCCAAGATATACTTGAGATCAGGCTACCATCAGGCGAAAGTGAAGTAGGAGGACATTCTGAAGACTGCTTTTAGTACTCGGTATGGCCAGTACGAGTTTATGGTGATGCCATTTAGGTTGACTAATGCCTCAATGATATTTATGAATTTGATGAACAAGTTGTTCCATCAGTACTCAAAGATGCCAAAGGAGCACGAGAAGTATTTGTTGATTATGTTAGATATGCTGAAGAAGGAGAAGCTGTATGGAAAGTTGTCCAAGTGTAAGTTCTTCCTAGACAAGATAGAGTTCTTGGGGCATATTATGACTGGTGATGGAATTTTAGTAGATCCGAAGAAGATCACGGCAGAGGAGTCTTGGCTGACCCCGAGTTCATTGGCAGAGATCAGGAGCGAATGAAGCCCTTGTCCTATAACTCATCTACCTGCTTCTTCAGTTCCACCAGTTCGCTGTTGTTTAATCTATAGACGTGCTATGATATTAGCTCTGCGTCTGGTGCCAAGTCTATAGAGAACTCTATATCTCTGTCTGGCGACAACCTTGATAAATCATCTGGAAAGACGTGTATAGACTCTCCAATCAACGGATATGGCGGCTCCTGTTCTTCCATCATAGCTCCATAGAAGTCTTCCTCGCTCTGCTCAGCTGCTCCTCTGATGAATTCAAACTATGGCACTCTTGGCATTTGAAACAAACTCTGCATCAATGACAATCGATACTAGCAAGGTGCCTACTTAACTAATTCATCCCGAGTACTATGTCGTAGCTTGGTAGTGGCATTACGAGTAGACATACGCTCAACTCTTGGTCTCCCAAAGAAACTCTTCGATCCTTGTAAACATCACTGACCAGGATAATGCCACCCCCGATCTTGATCTTGCAAGTCCTCGCCAACGGTTCAGTGTCAAGATGATGCTTTAAGGAAAAAGATACAGATACAAAGATATTTGAAGCACCTGAATCAAATAAAGCATGAGATAGAAAAGAATCAAGATAGACTGATCCTGAGATGACATCACCAACTGGCCCCTCCTCCTCGACCTTCAAGGAGAAAGCTCGCCCCTGTTGTGTGAACCTCTGCTATTGCTGGTACTGTGCGAACCTCTACTTTTGTATCGATAATGGTGGTCCTCTCTGCTATCCCGCTTGTGGTCTCGTGGGTGCTCTCTGTGCCTGGGCCCCACCCTAAGCTGGACGAGTTGGAGCCCTAGGACAAGCCCTCAAATGGTGGTCTCCTGATCCGCAGAACAAATACTAGCCCAATCTCATCCTGCACGCATCCCATCCATGTCCCGGCTTTTTGATGAATGGGAAAGGAATAACTGGCTGAGATGGCCTCTGAATTTGGTACGCCTACTATACTAGTGCTCTAGCTGGTGTGGGAAACTGCTGCCTCGGCTGTTGGAAATATCTCTGATGCTGATGCTGAAAGTGAGGCCACTTTATTAGGCCCGTACTGCTGCTAGCTCCTGAAGGATCCCTCATCCTCTTAGATCCAATCTCCAAATCATCCTCCTCCCGTTGTGCCTGCGCTAAGATCTCCTCAAATGTAGTGGTGCGATATTCGCTAGTATGGGATTTGATCTCCCTGTTCAAACCTTTTCTGAACTTTTGAGCCTTCCTCCGAGGATTCTGTCCCTCCATAAAGTGACCCAATCTACCGTACCCTACTGCATACTCGTCTATTGTCATGCTATCCTGGACGAGTTACTGAAACTCGCTCTCTAGAGAAGTCAGAGCCACATTTGGAAAAACTTTCTCCTTGAAAAGCTCTTTAAAAGCTTTCCATATAAGTCCTGGTGCTGAGATCCTCGGGTCTGTCCTGAACCATGTCAATACAATGTCATACATCTTGCTTCCTACTGCCTCTACCTGTAGTATCTTTGGTATCTGCGCCAGTCACAGGTTTATCTCTCTGTCTTCGATCCAGTCATCTGCATAAATAATCACTTCGATGCCTTTAAAGTCCTTAAGCCCCATCCTCTTAAAATCAATGATAGTTTCCGGCCACGGTTGCTATTGGGCATGCGAAGGTGGAGCTACCTGTGGCTAGACTAAGGCAACTTTCTCCACTGCGGCGAGTGTAAGCTGGTAGGCATTCTTAATGCCCTGTCTTATGACCTTAGACTGGCACTGCTGAGCCTCCTCCTGGGCCCTCTGTGCCTCCATTATCTGCAAAAAGAGTGCAAAAACCTGCACCGGATCAACTAGGGGTGGTGGTGGTGGTAGCTCCTCTGAAGCTGTAGGCACCGTCCTCTGTGAAGCTGTAGGCATCGTCCTCTGGACTAAAGGTGGACCACCCACGAAAGCTGCTACAGAAATACCAACCTGGACCGGTGATGCAGCCCTCTGAGCTGGAGCTGATAGAGAAGTGTCTACTGGTGCTCTCCTCTGAAGCGACGAAGTGACCGACCTCACTGTTACTGCGCCCGCTAGGATCGCATCTTCGGTGGCATCTTGAAGATATGATATTACCAAAGAATGACATAATTATTCAAGTAAATCAAGCATTCAAATTGATAAGGATAACAAAATAGATAGTTTGTAAATGTTTTTTAGTTATGATTGAGTATACTCTCAGCCTATATCCTATATCCTATATCCTAAAGCAGGCTCGTAGCAGTACTCTAAGTCTGAGCACCACTACAAAATCGCACTACTTGCAATCTCTCGACCTGCTTGGGCCACCACTAAAAATATTTTACGACCAACACCCTGAATGGTGGTATGAGTACATAAACAACACCCAGTCTACACCACAGCATCGACGGTAGAACGTTGTTTGGGTCCATAATACTATCTAAATATCTCATATAATATATATATATATATATATATATATATATATATATATATATATATATATATATATATATATGGTACCTGTCATGCCATCTCAACTCCAAACGGAGGAACAAATATAATGACATGATAAGATATCAATACTCAATCATAATATCAAACTAGGAAGATAGAGCACGATGTGAATAGAAAGATGAATAAGAATCACAAAATATCCACACTATGAGTCTAAATAAAAATAACTCCAAAAATAATAATATACATGTCGTGAGTCTAAAATAAGACTAAGAAAATGTCTAGACAATATAAGTCTAAGCCTCCTCAGTCACTGGCACTAGGTTCTCCTGCTCTAGGGGAGTATCCACTAATGTCTCTTCGTCCTGCGACCCATAGTAAGTGGAACACTGCTCCTCAAGCCAATCATCTGAAAAATATATCCAATCAGGATTCGAGCGAAGTACAATACTCTTAAAGCAGTTTCAAATACATGGTAGAGCATATATGACAGGTAATAGAAATTAATACAAGATAACTAGTAATAGGAATATAAATAAACTAAATAAACAGATAATGTGCTGGAAAGGAAGAACAAGTAATATATAATATTTGCATGTAATGGAAATAGATAAACTAGCTAATGTGCCTTAGAGTACAAGTTCGTTATGTGATCGGTTTGGATTGAACACGAATATAATATGGTAACTCGATTACACGTGAGATATGTAATCGACATATACACGAATAAACTTGGGCTTGATCACATAACCAACTCCTATTCCCCCGTCCCCAACCAATACTAATGGATCCAATCACAAAATATTATGGACACGAATATAAACACATTTAACATGAGCAGTGTGTGAACATGAAGTACATGATAATCAATACCCGATAAACATGATAAAATACATGTGAAGGAGTACCCGCTGAACACGGTAGGGAATAACATCCCATGACAGGATCCATTTAGTACCAGTCCGTGTAACCACTGTGTCTGAATCAAGTAAATAGTTCAAAAACATGTGATATATACACTATCATGACTGAAAATTAAAAAAGAGATGTACTCGTCTCTAGTCCTGAACAAAGGTGTCTCTCGATGTTCAAGCTGGTGTCACACAACCCTACATAGAAATATCATGTCACTAGGGTGTAATGAATGAGAAATGAGTTAAGAATGCACTAATATGATTTTCTAGGCCATTTATAGGTTGTACTAGCTTATGTATAAGTTTTGAGGTTCATACCTACATGATACAAGTCATACTGCCTACTTCTAAGTTGTATGTGTCCATACCTACCAATCCAGGCTATACTTGCTATATTACTAGAGTATCAATATATGTACTAACTAATATATATATATATATATATATATATATATATATATATATATATATATATATATATATACAACTAAATAATAACACTAACAATTACCAACATTCCTATATATACATAACTAAGACCACTGACACTAATTGATAACTAACTACTATATATCCATGTACGCTATCTCACTAACTAATACATAACTGAACTAACATAACTAACTGATACTAACTGAAACAAACTAACTGTTGACTTAACTAACTAATACCTACACTAATTGATAACTTAATCATCACTAACTAATATGTACACTAACTTGTCTAACTACTATCAAATTGATAACAATACCCTATTTTCTTCTTATTAATACTGCATATATATCTTCTTCTTAATCACTTACTGCTATTGCAGTTGGTTCCTCCCAAATTAGACAACAGAACCCTCCCCCTTCTCCTACATTGCCTGCTACTGATACTCCAACATATATCACCTTCACATCTTGCTATACTTCAAGTATAACTCACAACTGGTACTGAATGTATCAGTGATAGAAATCCAAGCCAACATAACTCACTTACCTAGACAACACACACACCATGCTTACCTACAGCATCTATAGCTGCTGCCACTGTCTGTATAACCTCAGTTGACTTCCCCCCACATGGCCTGCAGCTATGGATACTCAAGTCCCAAAACTTCCAATGCTCGATCCAACCCTGGCAATGCCTATACTTGCACCAAAATGCAGTGATACCCTTTTACAAACCCAATTGGCACACAAGTGTATACCAGACTCTGATACCTAGTTAACACCACCCTCAATCGCTACTACATATACACAGGTAAGTATAATCCCCTTTTTTTCAACTCAGATAATAACTAATCATTTATGAAAGTATCGAGACACCAAGGTAAATCATTAAAATCATGACTTATCACAACTCGAGCCTACACTGGGATGTGCACACAAAAAGAAACACATACTAACACAATCACAGTCTCACTCACAACAATAATCACAAACACACACCACACACCATATGAGTACACTAATACCCCTTACACATTCAGTTATGTGTACAACATGACTGAACTTACCATGGACACTACTGCACTCCACCCTCATAAAGATTATATATACCGTCACAGTACATCCTTTTGACACAGTGAATCCTCCACTTCACTCTCACTTCAAAAGCAACACACTCACAGTAGCATTTAAACAAACACTTAAAGTGTATAACTAGAAAATCATGATACACATCCCATTGAGAAGCCAAAATCCTAATTTCTCCACAATATTAATTTCTACATGTTAAATACACATAATAATAGCTATTAGAACTAATTATAATAAGAATTAAAGAGAATTGTACAAATTACCCAAAATGAGCTCCGTATCACACCGTATCGTAATACGGCATACTCGTGTCCAATTATGGACACGTAGCTAGTCTCCCAACCCCTATCTGAGTCTATTTAGACTAAAATAGTCTTATGACACATAATGTGTCAATCTCGTATTTCCCCCTAATTATGCACAAAAACCTATGTCGAAGTCACATTTGGTTTCAATTAGGCTTAAAACTTCTTCCTATGGGTAGCCCTAAGTCATGGAAGGGTTCCTAATATTCAAATGCATGAATTAGAGGCTAGAATATAGGAGAAATTCAGATCTATAACTATTAGGAGATAGATTACCAATGAATTGGTAATATGGACACGATCCGTACACAAGCTCCTTGTCAAATCCTCTTTCTCCAAGTGCTCCTTGCAATCCAAGCTCCAATGCTCCTTGATTGGTGAAATTAAAAGGGAATGAGAGTGAATTGAGGGAATTTTGTGGAGGAATGAGTCAATTTGGGAAAGAACACAATTGTGGATCTAAAGGAATAAAAAAAAAAAAGAGTGTCCCCCGGTCCTATAGGTGGCAGGCCCCTTGCCCCTCTCCCAAACAACACTTAATCACCAATATGCCCTCCACTAATTATCATATAGGTAATTAATTATGAGAGCTATATTAGGAATCATTTAATCCTAATGAAGTTTAATTAAATCACCTAATTAATGAAGCGCCAATACCATGATCTGATACCAGTTATATGGGGAATCTAATACTAAAGCCCAATGCTCTGACACCAGACGTTGGGATCAGATAAGCCCTAGAAACATTCTGACACAATATTTGAAACTGACCGCAATGGAAACTTAGGCCAACCCACCTGAAATAACTAATTCCCATCTAACAAACTCCTAGCGCAGATAAAGACAACGTATATGGCGGTGACTATGTCTCCTAGACAAATCCCTATCTATATAATAAATGTGAAATTACAATATTAACAAAAACTAATGTTGAAATCTTTACCCTAATTGGTTCAACACAATCACCACACTCAAGAAGAAAAGACAGAAATTACATTAAAATTACTCACCAAACCCGTAGAGATCTCCTTGAACGAAGGCAACGACTCCTTAGTTAGATCTCCTCTTTCTTCTGTCTTGGATGGAAATCCTAAGAGCAAAATATATACTTTCTCTTAGATTTCCTGTAGACAAGAATTCATGAATCTCCACCTTGTGCTCTCTCTTTGTGCCTCCACCCTCAACCCATATATATAGTTGAGAAACCCTAGTTTAGGTCATAGAAATTGCTAAATAAAAATCCTAAAATAGGAAACCCATTACCTAAAATAGCTAACACCAATTATGAACGTCTAAATTTGGTCAAATTAAATATTTGATACAGATTTATAAATTTAATTAAATTAATATAGATTTCCAAATTGTATCAAATTAAATCATTGCTATAATTGGGAACCAAAATTTGTTGTTACCCAATCCAGACTGGACCCAACATACTCTCCCCCCAATATGATAAAAGGGTGTTAACACCATGGCTCCTCAACTAGACTCCATATATGTCGCCCCGCGATAGAGTTCTTGCTCCCTCATGCCACCGATCTCCGATCTCCCGAGCTGCTTTGTATCTTTCTTCGTCTCCAGTTTCTCGATCGTTACATTGATGCTAGCTGCAATGCGTAGCACCTCCTGCACTTTTGGGATCATGCCGATATGAATGACCTGGACAAGACCGAGTCCCTGGCGATAAGTCTCACTATAAGTCTTGGCCGCCTATTTCGGACTTCCGTCTTCTACCGGAATGTGTTACCGTTCCGACGAGATTCTTCACCCTTGGCTGGCCTAAAAAAAATGGATGGTGCGGTTCTCCCGAGATTTAGACTCTTGAACCTGCACACCTTCATGTCCGACATTATAGATCTCCCGTATACATGCATTCTCGAGTAGAATATCATACACTGTGCATGTTGTTGATGACTCACAACTCCCCCAAAAAAGTGCAAATGGAGATGCACTTGTCTCTGATTAAGTTTGCTGCATACCTTGATCTCCTCGCTGGCTTTGAACTGTTGAAAACAATGAAGATCTGTGAAGCTTTGACAAACCATCCGTCACCAAAAATGGATCCGTAGAACAACCCCTACTTGGAGTCCGACCAGCTGTCATGGGACTGATATACTGACCCTCAATTTTTGGCTCATCACTATTCTTCGCTTTATCTGACGAATCAAATCCTTTGTATCCCTTAAAATATCTTAAAGACCCTCCTCAGCAAGTTTTCGAAGATCCACTAACTCCTATCTAATACCCCTCGAGCCTTATCCGATGTCTGTGGCCCACTTGTATAACTCGGTGGCTTGAACTTGAATATGCCATAACACAAATCTTCTCGAGCCAGTTGTTGGGAACCCTTCATGAGCATCCAATCTTTGTTCCCAAAAAAATTATGACAACCATCATCCGCCAGCCTCCCTACAGAAACCAAGTTGTAGCACAAACTTGGTACATGGCCCACATCCTTGAGAACGAGTTTCTTACCAAGCTACGTTGTTAAATGCACATCATCGATGCCTACAACTACAACTATTCCCTTGATGTCCATCTTCACACATCCAAACCTACCACTATAGTATAACGTGAAGATCTTCTCTTTGGAGTGGCGTGATACGATGCCTCCCGTATCCATAACCCAATCGCCCTTATAACACGTTCCACAAGGTTCCTTTACATCGGTCGCTACGATGATGAGATCTTCCTTAGCCAGGAGATCCTCCTGATAATCCTTGTCTTTGGCCTTCTCATCTTTGAGCTTCATTTAGTTTCTCTTCATATGACCCCTTTTGCCACAGTGATAGCAGCCCTCATTATGGTCCACAATCATAAGAACCCGAGAACCCCCACATATCTTCGCTTTTGACTTGGGTCTTCTCTTCCTGTAGGAAGCTACCAGAGTGGACTCCTGTGACGATTCAACTTGCTTACGTCGGACATTCTCATTCAACAAATATAGCCACCTAGAATTGGGTGAGGGGTATTTTGTTATTTCATAATTAGTTATAATTATATAGCTATATTTAATTTGTGTTAGTTATAATTATATTAGTGTTGGTTAGCATCCCTAGCTAATTAGAAATTGTTAGGTACTAGTTAGTATTAATTATTTTTAGTCTGACCTATTTATTTAGAATTAATTTAAGTTAATGCATTGATAGAATATTCCCTATTGATTAGTAAGATGATTTCCTCCTAATAAAAGATTTCTTTCATGGAACTATTAGAGTAATGGAGAGGGACAAACTTGACATTGTAGCATGACCAAAATTCACTATAAGAGACATGTTCTAATTAGGGTTCATTCATTCATTTTATTTTATTCCTTAGCCTACATCTTCCCCAAAGTGACTTATTCCCCAATTCACCCAATTTTCTACCAAATTTCACTCAAACCACTCTCAATTCCACTCATTCTCCTCATTATGGAGGTCTAAAGAATTGGAGAGCACAAGAAGATCCATTGGAGAGGTACTTTTTAGGAGATCATGTCAATTTTATCAATTGTGTCCACTTGGAGGAGTTTTATTATGATCCAACTCCCAATAGATATAAATCTCACATTTCCTATAAATTTCTTTGTTAGAATACCCATTTGAGACTCTAGGAACCCACTCATGGCTAAGGACCACCCTTATGGAGAAGAACTAGGTGTTATAAGCTTCTATTGTGATAGTTATGGTAGTTTTTGTGGCCAAATTAAGGAAAATCCAAATTTGATCCACCAAGTATTTGGAGAATGACTCATTGGTAGTTTTAGAGTTTAATTCATGGATTACTAGGGTGTACGTGTCCATAATTGGATACGTGTAGGTCGTATCATGATACGCCAGGGTACGTATCAACAAATTGGATAATTTAGGTATTTTTGCCCAATTGGTATTAATTTTTATTAGTTGCATTGTTATTAGCTATCCTAATTATCTATATGTGCCATAATTTATATAATTTTTTGTTCGAAATGATTTGGAGGTTTGTATCATGATGGTGTAGAGCTTTGAGTGTGTGTCATAGGGAGTGTACACTAGGTGTTTGATAATTGGTGTATTATGTGTGTTGTATTTTTGTTGTATTGAGGGTTGTGTTGTGGTGCTTTGTTGGTGTGGTGGAGGTAAACTCGAAGTGTATCATGTGAAGTGGTGGTGTACTTGAGTGGAGTAGAAGATGCAACAACTATGTATGCAGAGGGGAGGGTGCTATGCATTGCTGTGTACTTATGTGTGAGAGAATTTAGACTATAGGTTGTAGTAGGTGGTCTGAACATTGAGACAATGGTAAGGGAGATACTGATATGGTGTATGAGTATTGTGTGATCATGTGTGTTAGTAGTATGAGTGTTAGTGAGAGCTCAGGTTGATGTGCACTTGGTATTTTGGAATATTCTTGGTACTTGGGTGTAGGGTGTTATGCATTGATTTAGGAGTGTTATATATGTGTACTCAGGTGAGGGTGTATGAGTGCTTGCTTGGATTGTGAAGGTGTACCATAGGCCAGTGAGTGTATGTGTGTTGGTGCATGGTGTGTTCACTTGGGTTCAGTGTTGACTGATAGTGTAAACATGTGTTGGTGTGGGTGTATTATTGTAAGGGTGTGCAGGAGAAAGTGCACGAGCCTTTGGTAGCAGCTATGCCTTGGTTCTAGGATATGTGCAAGGGTATGTACTAGAGGGAGGTTGCTGCAGGACAGTTTATAGAGTTGGAAAAGTCCTGCAGTCAGGTGGATGAATGCCACTGCCCATGTGCACAGTCGGGTAGAGGTATAGATACTGCAGAGGAAAGCAGATGAGAGGGGGCAACAAGCATTTGTGGTAGCAGCAGTATTGCATTCCTACAACAATAACCCATATATAGGTGCTACACAAAAGCATCTTGGAGGGTGCTATCTGCACATCTAGGTGTGTTATTTGTCAAGTGTGCATGTGCGTTAGTAAATTTGTATCTATGGGATGTGTATTATGTGATACCAAGTGGTATCACAACTTTGAGGAATTATCATATGAGTGTTGGTGTGTGTGGTGATGCACCAAGAGATGAGTTTCTAGTATGTTAGTGTAAGGAATGGTTTGGAGAGTGATGTGTGTGTGTGTGTATGTGTATGTGTGACAGTAGGTTGGGGAGCTTGAGTGTAGGAGTGAAGGCTAATAATAGTGTTGGTATTAGTAAAGTATTAAAGAATATGGGTTGGGGTATTAGTTTTGGAATTGGAATAGTGAGTTATGCTAAGGTATCGGATAGATATCATGATACGGGATAAGATAATAGGATACAGGACTAGGTATTGGCTCAAAGCCAAGATATTAACTCATAGCTAAGGTATTTGACCCGAGCCAAAGTTTGACCCATAACCAAGGTTTTTGGCCCATTGTTATGGTATTTGAGATACGACTGAGGTTTTTGACTAGGATACTAACATAATTGCTTATAGGCCAAGATACTAGTAGATATTGTAGGTAATAGTGTATATATTAAGGTAATAAGCTAGAAACCTAGAGATAACCAAGAAACACTAGTATTAGCTAGTATGACTTCATAAATCAACATATAAGGTAGTTATGAACCCAAATCAAGATGTTGTCCTAGTTGACCATAGTAACCTAGAATTGACCTAGAAATCCAATGTATAGTTAATTAAGCATGTTTATGATTCCAAATCACCTGTTTCATATGATAATTCATATATAGGTCACTTGGACTTCAGTACATACACTATTTAATATTTATTGCTCTAGACCACAAGCGAGTACATTCTTTAATAATTTTTTTTACTTCATATTTACTATGATTCATGTTTATAGTACTATTTTACTTGATTCGTGACACGTTGGATACACAGATTGATATTATATGGATTCATTGTCATGAGATATATGGTTTTAGGGCTATTGACTTTGAAGAACTAATGTATTACTGGACTAATATATCGACTGGGCTATTGTATTTTCTAGCCTAATGATCTATTTAGGAATATTGTGATTCTTCTTGTTGGGAACTGGATCCCTGAGTACTGGTTGGACAAAAAAATACCTAGGAGACTGTGAACATACCCATTCTATCCTATGGTCTGACTGGAATGATAGCGGCAACACGCGACACGTGTGGTTTGTCGAATTTTATTCTGTAAATACCCTGATTTTTCAGAAAATTTTTAATATAATTTTTCCCAATTTTTGTGTAATTTTTCTGGAATTAAAACTAAGGTGATGGTGATTAAAAGATTTTTAAATGCTGTTAATTAATGTTAAAATATTATAGAAATAATATTTTATGGTATAAAATGGAAAATCGGATATAGGGTAATTTTCTGCAAATTTATTGGACTCCGGAATCATTTTTAAAGCCCTGAAAACTTTGTAGAATTAAACCAAAATAATCCCTGCCTGAACCCGGTTCACTTGAACCAAATTAAACCAAACCAAACTGACTCAAACTGAACCGAACCAAGCCAACCCAGCGTAACGGGTCAGGTCGGGTCAGATCCGAGTCAAACCCGACCCGGACCCGAAACCCAAACTGAACCCTAAGTCGGACCCCCATCGGATTCACTATTCACACCCAATATAAACCCCTCGACTTTCCCCCTCCGCCGCAAAACCCTAACTCTTCTCCGCCGCTTCCCACTCGAACCCCTCGCCGTCGACCTCCCGACCACGACGCCGCCGTCCCTCCAGCCATCTCCCCGCCACTGAGAACTCCCCGTCCCCGATCGTCACAACCACCCTTCCTCGGCCAGTTAACCACTCTCCGCCGACCTCCTAGCCGACGACCGGCCAGTTAACAACCGCCTCCGCCCTTCATCCCCATCGACCATCGACCACCAACCACCACTCCTCACGCCTGAACCCTACACCAAGACGTCCTTCCCTTCGCCCGTCGACCAACCGCCTCCCCGCGAGTAGCGTCGACTCCCTCCGGCGAAGCCAACCCCGGCCAACGCAGCCTCCGGCGAGTCCACCCCGCTGTCTCCGGACCAGAACCCTAAACCCTAGAGCAAAGGACACAGCAGCAGTTCGAACACAGGTACTGTGTTGAGACGACATACGGATACGAGCTATTCAGATTCACGGAGCCCGGTTCAGGTAGCGTTTCCTTTCTCCTCGTAATTTTGTTTTTCGTTCCGTCAGTTATGTCGCGTAGACTGTGTAACCCTCTCGATGCCCGTGCAACCCGCTCGGTGCGTCGCGTCCTGTGGTGATCGCTAACCGCGATCCAAAAATAGGAAAAATAACGCCATATTTTACCCCGGAACTGAGTACGCCCTGCCAAACGGGACGACTTGGTTTTAACCGAAATGTGCGCGTCGTTGATACAGACGTGTGGAATTTTGCAGAAGTTGATTTGGATGTGCGTGCACACCGAAATTAACGCGTATCCACCGACAATGTCCCGTATCCGCCTATTCTGGAATGCGCTGTAACTTTGTGTACACACGTCGGATCGAGATGAAACTTGCGCCATCGGACTCGTAGCAATACGCTGGTCCTGTGACCCAAGTTTGGTTCGATTCTGAGAACGTTGAAAAATCGTGTATCGTGGGCCCCACAGGCTCCACTTGACGGGCGATTTTATGATCGGCTCATCGGAATCCAATTCTGGAAGTTCTATTGGGTTTGTATCATCGATCCTGACTTTTTGACACTAAGTTGGACAAATTTGGAGACCTTTGACCCTGACACATTTTTTGGTGCAAAGTGGCCCACATGTGGACCCCGTTTTGACCCGGAAATGTTATTTTTGCCCTTGTGTCCAAATTAGACTTAAGGACAGGCGTTTCTAGCTATTTGATATTTCCTGAGACTGTTGGTGATATTTATTACAACTTTTGGAGGAGTACCCGTAGGATCCACTGATACATGGACAACTATTGGTATTCAAATTCAGGCAAGTGTACCTTGCCAAACCCTGCAGCTTTGCTACTTATTTCTTTGACTTATTTATATATCAGTGGGCAAGTATACCTTGCCAAATTTATAGTTCTTGTTGCATATTTTCTTGCTTTATTTATATTGTTGTGCATGCTTGACCTAGGACCGTGTGACTTACTAAGCGTCCGATTACTAATCGGGTGCCAACACCGTAAGCAATATTGTGTATGTCATCTAGAGATGGACATTCGTGACCCCTTTACATTCTCGTACTTGTCTTATCAAGTACAGTATACCCAGGACACTTGACACTATACATGAGACATAATCTTTCTGAGATATTCATGGTGATTCTGTATAGGATACAGATTTCTGACATAGACATTATACTCTTGGATACTCTATGACTTACTGCATTAGCTATGATCTTGCGTGCCATGTACATGAGATGTTATGGACATGAGACGTGTGATTACATTGGGTGGGGAGAGACACACAGGCTACAGGCTGATTACATATATATCCCCTACTATTGTGAGGCGCAAGACTCTGAAACCCGAGCTTGGCCCATTACTCATTATTACTGCTACCGGCTCCCTGACACAGAGCTTGTAGTGGCTCAGCCTGAGTACTTGGGATGCTCTCATCTTGTATTTTACATAGATGGTTATATAGCTTACCCTATTTATCTCATTTACTATTACACTGTATTTTGGCATGTTTATTTCTGTACCATGTTATGTCCCCTGAGGACCTGGATGTCGGATTATTTTCCTAGGATTTGCAGACGAGATTTATCCCGAGGTTTACGGGACAGCAGTAGTAGCAGGAGTAGAAGCTGATAGAGGAGCTGTACCGGCACCCGAGGACGAGGTGTTAGCTGAAGACTTTTCCCGAGCATCCATGTTTCATGCTCAGTATTTATTTTATTCAGTCATTTATATTCTGGTCTGTTGAACCATTGTATTAGATTTTATCGGGTTGTTCCCCGAAGCACTTTGTTGAGACTGGTTGATGATTTACATTTCTTATATCTGTGGATCATATTTTATCTTGTGTAGATGAGATTAGTTATGCCATGTTGTCGTAGACTTTATTTTACAGCTTAAGTACGCCCTGATGGATCCATTAAATTGGGTTTGTCCATCGGTGCGTGCTGCTGGCCATTGCCACGTGTCTAGTCCCTCGGTATTTTGGTACTGGGGCGTGATATGGTTTTTGTGGTGGCCCATGCAGGTCTACGACTAAATCGTTCGGTTTTAACTTAGGGACCGAACAAGCCTGCCCTAAGGATAGGATAAGTTATAGGATCTCATCCATTATTTGAACCATTTTTGAACTCTATATCAAACTCAAAATTGCTACTTGATTTGCATCCTGTGTTGATTCCTTTGAGCGTTCTTATAGTTTATCTTTTGGTTGCAGAGTAATGGATCCCAGGAACGGAGATGAGAATCCCTTGGATACGCCACACGACGCTGTGGTTACTTATGTAGACGGAGTGACACCAGGGAATGGAGGACAATCATCTCAAGGGAATCAAGACGGCCAGCCTAATCCAAGGTTCCGGCGTGATGACATCCCACCTCCGCCACAGTTCACTCCACAGATGCCAGTTTTCCCGCTAGGGCAAGCCATGGACGGGCAACAGATATTTCAGATGATGTATGCCATGATGCAAGCCCAGCAGCAGGTTCAGCAAGAGGCTCAGCGTCACGAGGCAGAGTATTTGAGAACCAGCCTAGTATCAGCAATGGAGCAGGCAAACCCACCAGTGAGGCGATCAGCGACGGGATCTATCACCAATTTTTGTCAGCTCAAGCCTCGTACCTTTTTTGGCAAAGAGGGGCCAACAGAAGTTCACGAATGGCTCACGAACATACAACACCAGTTGGAAGCAGCTGAACTTCCGAGAGAGAAATGGATGACTGCTGTCAGGATACAGTTGACTGAAAATGCACATCATTGGTGGTTATCAAAAGAAAGGAGGCTCAGACAGGACCGAGTCACTTGGGAAGAGTTCTCCAGACTCTTCCGAGAGATGTATATTCCAGCAGTTGCACGATCAGAGCTCAGAGACAAGTTCAACCACCTTATCCAAGGCAATATGTCAGTGGAAGAATACAACGCAGAATTTATTCGTCTAAGTCGCTTTGCCCCAACCTTGATTTCGATAGAGGAAGAGAAAGCTGAGAATTTCTTTGACGGACTAAAGTTCGAGCTCCAGAGGTTGATTGGATCGGTCGTACCTACATCATATACCGACGTCCTTGCAGCAGCACGACGCATGGAGCGTGTCACTAGAAGGGAGTAAAATCTGAAAAGACCAATCACATCAGCACTATCCAGGACAGCACATGGGGATTCAGCAAAATGGTCCCAGAGGAGTATGCCAGAGAGAACAGCACACAGGGCCATATCTCTCCCTACTTGTCACCACTGCGGCAAGGTATGTCACATTGAGAGAGAATGCAGACGCAAGTTAGGACTATGCCTGGCTTGCGGATCCAACCAGCATTCAACCAGAGACTGCACCAAGCGCAGAGAGGGAGCACCGAGGCTAGCTTTACCTGCACCACGACCAGCTTATCCAGCAGTAGGAGCACCTGGAGGAGTCAGACCACCAGTTCCAGGAGGAAATTAGCAGAGACCACCACTGGCACCACAGGCAGCTCTATTTCAGCAGGCTCAACAGCAAAGAGGCCAAGCTCAGGGACGAGGCCAGGCATTTACATTGGCCGTTGAGGAGGAAGCTACCGCAGGAGAGGTTATCGCAGGTACTATTTTAGTAGCTTTATTATCAGCTATAGCTTTATTTGATTCTGGAGCATCACATTCATTTATAGTAGCTAGCTTTGTAGCCACCCATAGAGTAGCTACCGCACCCCTTCCGAAGATAAAGAGAATTCTTACGGGAGATGGAATTATCCCAGTTAGTGACGTCTGTAGATCATGTTCTGTAGTAATCTGTGGAAGAGAGATGCGAGCTCAATATTTGATCTTTTCTATGCCGGATTATGGTTGTACTTGGTATGGACTGGTTAAGTCAGTACCATGCGACTCTTGATTGCCGACTTAGACGGGTAATATTTAGACCGTCTGGACATCCAGAATTTGAGTTTCTTCGGAGAGCAGTAGAGCAAGGAGTTCAGCCTACTCTTAGGGTACTATCTGTAGAAGGGGAGACAGGTTACCCAAGAGTCATATCTGATTTTGTGGATGTATTTCCTGATGATCTTCTAGGTTTACCGCCTAATCGGGAAATAGAATTCATAATAGACTTAACTCCAGGAGCAGAGCCTATCACTTCATCAGTATATCGGCTAGCACCTAAGGAGTTAGTGGAGTTGAAGGAACAAGTTGATGATCTTTTGGAGAAGGGTTTTATCCGGCCTAGTATTTTACCTTGGGGAGCACCCATATTATTTGTGCCGAAGAAGGATGGAACAATACGGTTGTGCATTGACTACAGGGCACTTAATACTGTGACCATCAAGAACAGGTATCCCTTACCATGCATTAATGATCTATTCGATCAATTGAGTGGTGCTAGGGTATTCTCGAAGATTGACCTTAGATCCGGCTATCATCATATTAAAGTAAGGAAGGAGGATATACCGAAGACAGCTTTTAGGACCAAGTATGGACATTATGAGTTCTTGGTAATGCCGTTTGGTTTAACCAACGCGCCAGCAGTGTTTATGAGTTTGATGAACAGAGTCTTTCATCAGTTCTTGGATAAATTTGTGGTTGTGTTCATTGATGACATTCTAGTATATTCCAAGAGCCACGAAGAGCACGAGGAGCATATCAGAATCGTGTTAGAGACATTGAGACAAGAAAAGTTATATGCCAAACTCAGTAAGTGTGAGTTTTGTATGGATAAAGTGCCTTTCTTGGGACATATTATCTCAGGAGAAGGACTTTCAGTTGATCCAGAGAAGGTTGCTGCGATAGAGACTTGGCCTACACCCACATCAGTTGCAGAGGTGAGAAGTTTTCTCGGACTTGCGGGACATTACCGAAGGTTTGTAGAAAATTTCTCAAGGATTGCAGAGCCAATGACGAATTTGACGCATAAGGACCAGGAGTTTACATGGACAGAAGACTGCCAGAAGGCTTTTGAAGAATTGTAGAGAAGATTAATAACAGCACCTGTCTTGACTCTTCCTTCAGGGTCAGGAGGTTTTGTTGTTTATAGTGATGCATCAGGTAGTGGACTAGGATGTGTTTTGATGCAACATGGCAAAGTTATTGCTTATGCATCGAGACAGTTGAAGGTCCATGAGAAGAACTATCCAACATACGATCTGGAGCTAGCAGCAGTTATATTTGCACTGAAGATTTGGAGGCATTATCTTTATGGGGAGAAGGTAGAAATTTTTACTGATCACAAGAGTCTAAAGTATGTATATACTCAGAAGGAGCTCAACATGAGACAGAGACGTTGGCTGGAGTTGGTGGTAGACTTTGACATAGATCTGCAGTATCATCCGGGAAAGGCGAATATCGTAGCAGATGCTCTCAGCAGGAAGCCTACGGCTTATTTCTTGATGATGCATCCTGAGTTATTGAGAGATCTACAGGAGCTTCAGATAGAGGTTATTTTACCAGGACAGAGTGGCTTGCTGGCTAATCTTGAAGTTAAGTCGTCACTTGTGGAAAGAATTAAAGAGGCATTGCCCACCGATGCTAGATTCCGAAGACTCAAAGAGAGGACAGAAGCAGGCATGCAGACAGGATTTCGTATACATAAAGACGGGACATTAAGGTGTGGAAATCGCCTGTATGTTCCAAATGGAGAATTAAGACAGGAGTTAATGACTGAAGCACACAGCTCCATGTACTCTGTTCACCCAGAAGGAACCAAGATGTACCGAGACTTGAGACAGTATTACTGGTGGCATGGAATGAAAAGGGAGATTGCAAGATTTGTGGCAAAATGTTTAGTATGTCAGCAAGTAAAGGCCGAGCATCAGAGGACTGCAGGTATGTTACAGCCACTTCCTATACCAGAATGGAAGTGGGAACACATCACCATGGATTTTGTCACAGGATTTCCAAGGAGCCCCAGCAGAAAAGATGCGGTATGGGTTATCGTGGATAGACTCACTAAATCAGCACACTTCTTGCCATTTAGAGTAGGACAGTCCACAGAGGTACTAGACGACATGTATATGCGACAAATCGTAAGATTACATGGAGTGCCGGTTAGTATTGTATCGGATCAAGATTCGAGATTTATATCTCATTTCTGGTGAAGCATGCAAGAGAGTCTTGGCACCAGACTCAAATTCAGCACAGCTTACCATCCACAGACAGATGGTCAATCGGAGCACACGATTCAGATCTTGGAGGATATGTTATGATCGTGTATGCTAGACTTTGGAGGATCTTGGGAAGATCATTTGCACTTGGTGGAGTTCTCCTACAACAACAGTTATCAGGCCAGCATTCAGATGGTACCATTCGAGGCATTGTACGGTAGAAAGTGTAGATCGCCAATATGTTGGAGTGACGTTGGTGAACGTCAAATACTGGGTCCAGAATTGGTAATGCAGACCGTAGAGAAGGTAAAATAAATTCAGAATCATCTTCGAGCAGCTCAGGACAGACAGAAGCATTGGGCTGACACACACAGACATCCCCTAGATTTCAAAGAAGGAGAGCATGTATTCTTGAGGATTTCGCCCACTCGAGGTACTATTAGATTCGGGAGCAGAGGCAAGTTGAGCCCACGGTATATCGGGCCATTTGATATTCTAGAGCGCATTGGTGAGGTGGCTTATCGTCTTGTATTACCTCCATCCTTAGAGGGAGTGCATGACGTATTCCACGTCTCACAGCTGAGAAGGTACGTGACCGACCCAAGTCACATAGTCGATCATTCAGAGATCGCAGTGGGCCCTAGCTTGAGATATGAAGAACAACCAGTTGGCATCCTCGACATCAGTGAGAAGACATTGCGAGGACAGACAATTAGACTGGTCCGTGTAGCTTGGAAACATCATTCTCCTGGCAAATCAACTTGGGAATGGGAGGATAATATGCACCAGCGTTATCCTCACTTATTCGCGGATGCAGTTATAACCTAAGCATTCTTGTAATTTCCATAGTTCTTTCCTTTAGTAGTTCATTCTTTGATTGCGAGGACGCAATCACCTTAAGGGGGGTAGATTGTAAATACTTTAATTTTTCAGAATATTTTTAATATAATTTTTCTCAATTTTTTGGTAATTTTTTTAGAATTAAAACTAAGGTGATGGTAATTAAAAGATTTTTAAATGCTGTTAATTGATGTTAAAATATTATGAAAATAATATTTTATGGTGTAAAATGGAAAACCGGACATAGGGTAATTTTCTGCGAATTTATTGGACTCCGGAATCATTTTTAAAGCCATGAAAACTATTGTAGAATTAAACCAAAATAAACCCTGCCTGAACCCGGTTCACTTGAACCAAATTAAACCAAACCAAACCGACTCAAACAGAACCGAACCAAGCCAACCCAGCGTAACGGGTCGGGTCGGGTATGATCCGAGTCAAACCCGACCCGGACCCGAAACCCAAACTGAACCCTAAGTCGGACCCCCATCGGTTTCACTATTCATACCCAATATAAACCCCTCGACTTTCCCCCTCCACCGCAAAACCCTAACTCTTCTCCGTCGCTTCCCGCTCGAACCCCTCGCCGTCGACCTCTCGACCACGATGCTGCCTTCCCTTCAGCCATCTCCCCGTCGCTGAGAACTCCCCGTCCCCGATCGTCACAACCACCCATCCCCGGCCAGTTAACTACTCTCCGCCGACCTCCTAGCCGACGACTGGCCAGTTAACAACCGCCTCTGCCCTTCATCCCCATCGACCATCGACTATCGACCACCGACCACCACTCCTCACGCCAGAACCCTACACCCCGACGTCCTTCCGTCCGCCCGTCGACCAACCGCCTCCCCGCCAGCAACGTCGACTCCCTCCGACGAAGCCAACCCCGGGCAGTTCAGCCTCCGGCGAGTCCACCCCACTATCTCCGAACCAGAACCCTAAACCCTAGAGCAAAGGACACAGCAGCAGTTCGGACACAGGTACTGTGTCGAGACGACACATGGATACGAGCAATTCAGATTCACGGAGCCCTGTTCAGGTAGCGTTTCCTTTCTCCTCGTAATTTCGTTTTTTGTTCTGTCAGTTATGTCGCGTAGACTGTGTAATCCTCTCGATGCCCGTATAACCCGCTCGGTGCATCTCGTCCTGTGGTGATCACTAACCGCGATCTAAAAACAGGAAAAACAACGCCCTATTTTACCCCGGAACTGAGTGCGTCCAACCAAACGGGATGACTTGGTCGCACGCGGTCTTTACCGAAATGTGCGCGTCGTTGATACAGATGTGTAGAATTTTGCAGAAGTTGATTTGGATGTGCGTGCACACCGGAATCAACGCGTATCCGCCGACAACGCCGCGTATTCGCCTATTCTGGAACACGCTGTAACTTTGTGTACACACGTCGGATCGAGACAAAACTTACGCCATCGAACTCGTAGCAATACGCTGGTCATGTGACCCAAGTTTGGTTCGATTCTGAGAACGTTGACAAATCGTGTAACGTGGGCCCCACAGGCTCCACTTGACGGGCGATTTTGTGATCGGCTCATCGGAATCCAATTCTGGAAGTTCCGTTGGGTTCGTATCATCGTTCCTGGCTTGTTGACACTAAGTTGGACGAATTTGGAGACCTTTGACTCTGACATATTTTTCGGTGCAAAGTGGCCCACATGTGGACCCCGCTTTGACCCGGAAATATTATTTTTGCCCTTGTGTCCAAATTAGACTTAAGGACAGGCGTTTCTAGCTATTTGATATTTCCTGAGACTGTTGGTGATATTTATTACAGCTTTTGGAGGAGTACCCGCAGGATCCACTGATATAGGGACAACTGTTGGTATTCAAACCCCAGGCAAGTGTACCTTGCCAAACCCTGCAGCTTTGCTACTTATTTCTTTGACTTATTTATATATCAGTGGGCAAGTATACATTGCCAACTTTACAGTTCTTGTTGCATATTTTCTTACTTTATTTATATTGCTGTGCATGCTTGAACTAGGACCGTGTGACTTACTTAGCGTCCGATTATTAATCAGGTGCCAACACCGTACGCGATATTGTGTATGTCATCTAGAGATGGACATTCGTGACCCCTTTACATTCTCGTACTTGTCTTGTCAAGTACAGTATACCCAGGACACTTGACACTATACATGAGACATGATCTTTCTGAGATATTCATGGTGATTCTGTATAGGATACAGATTTCTGACATAGACATTATACTCTTGGATACTCTATGACTTACTGCATTAGCTATGATCTTGCGTGCCATGTACATGAGACATTATGGACATGAGACGTGTGATTACATTGGGTGGGGAGAGACACATAGGCTACAGGCTGATTACATATATATCCCCTACTATTGTGAGGCACAAGACTCTGAAACCCGAGCTTGGCCCATTACTCATTATTACTGCTACCGGCTCCCCGACACGAGCTTGTAGTGGCTCAGCCTGAGTACTCGTGATGCTCTCATCTTGTATTTCATATAGAAGGTTATATAGCTTACCCTATTTATCTCATTTACTATTATACTGCATTTTGGCATATTAATTTCTGTACCTTGTTATGTCCCCTGAGGACCTGGATACCGGATTATTTCTCCAGAATTTGCAGACGAGATCTATCCCGAGGTTTACGGGACAGCAGCAGTAGCAGGAGCAGAAGCTGATAGAGGAGTTGTACCGGCACCCGAGGACGAGGTGTTAGCTGAAGACTTTTCCTGAGCATCCATGTTTCATGCTCAGTATTTATTTTATTCAGTCATTTATATTCTGGTCTGTTGATCCATTGTATTAGATTTTATCGAGTTTTTCTCCAAAGCACTTTGTTGAGACTGGTTGATGATTTACATTTCTTATATCTGTGGATCATATTTTATCTTATGTGGATGAGATTAGTTGTACCATGTTGTCGTAGACTTTATTTTACAGCTTAAGTACGCCCTGATGGATCCATTAAATTGGGTTTGTCCATCGGTACGTGCTGCTGGCCATTGCCACGTGTCTAGTCCCTCGGTATTTCAAATCACTTAGATAGGTATAGTCTTCCTAGATTTTACTTTATACTTGATGGTTATATTTATATCTGTTGATATTACTGTTTTACATATTTCCTTTTTAAATTTGCCATACTTACCTATTTTACTTTATCTACCATACCATGATGTCTTACTCATGTGTTCACTCTATTTCTAGTACCATGATTATATGCTTACCTTCTCATCATATATTTTATTACTATTATTATTTTATAGTCTTTATCATTTAATTAGAATTATTATTGGAGTTGTACTCGTTTCATCCTGACTGGATCAAATTTTTAGGTATTGACTTGGAGGACGGGTGTCTGACTTATTACGGACCACATGAGGGAGTAGCAGCAGCCTTGGACCCAGTAGTTCATAAGTGATTACCGAGAGGTCTAGCCGGTGTTACCAGTTACCATAGCCATCTTTATTCAGTATTTTGGTACCGGATCTGTCTCTGACATTTACTTTAGACTTGTGATGTTATATTTGATTTATTGTCTTGATGTCTTGTCTAGTTAGATATTGAGACTTGGATTCTTCCTCTTGATATCTTATCGTGATGTATAATATCGTGCTACTAGATTTTTTTTGATTGAGTATTGTCATTATTATTATATTATCATATTGTCCTTCTTATGAAGTTGAGATATTATTGACAAGTTATGATCATATTATTGTGTGAGATTGATAGATAGTATTGTTGAACTAGACATCGTTCTACCACCGATGTTGTGGCGTAGGATTGATGTACCACGTACTCGTGTTCCGATCATTCGGGTATTGGTCGTGACAACAAACTAGTTTTGACTGCCTCCACCGTGATAACTCTATCAGGAGCGAAGTTGCTCACCGATACAACCAATGTCTCTCAGCTTTCCGACAGAGAACTAAAAAGTAGAAGGGCCTGAAGCTCTTCATCAATCACCATCTTCATCGGTGAGATACTTTGAATCTTGTTCATATGATGTGCCACCGGACACCCTTCGTGTACTTTGAGTTGATGAGTTGGCAAATAAGAAATATCTTGTTACAAGCCATCTTTCTTTCGTACAACGAATGTAGCTTCTCCCATAATGCTTTTGCCAAAATCTCCATGGACACGCGGTGATATATCGAATCATCCAGCCATCGGCGAATGAATCCAACAGTCTTTCGATCCAATCGTTCTAGTTTTCAGCAGCTTTGTTCGATGGCTTGGCACTGTCGCCCTCCAACAGACAATACAAGTCCTCACTAGAGTAGATCTTCCATCCTTGGCTTCCAAAATGCCCAATTTCCCCCTGTTAGGGTGATCATATATATGTTTATTTGCTCGGTAGACATTGTTGCACATTCCTTCTCCTGAATTGAGAGCTCTAATACCAGTTGTTGGGAAATTAGAAGCACCAATACCATGCTCTGATACCACTTGTTAGAAAATCGGAAACTAGAGCCTAATGCTTTGACACTATACGTTGGGATTAGACACGTCCTATAAGCGTTCTGACACCATTTCTAAACGATCATACCAAAAACTAAGGCCAACCCACCTGAGATAACCAACTTCCGTCTAACGAACACAAGCACAGATAAAGACAATGTATATAGAGGTGACTACGTCACCTAGACAAATCCTAATGTATATAACTCAGGTAAAATTACAATATTGACAAAAACCAATGTTGAACCTTTTACCCTAATAGGTTCAACCCCTCACCGTAGTCAAAATTTTTTTTTAGAGATTACCATAAAATCACTCACCCAACCTGTAGTGATGTCCCCGAACGACGGTGATGACTTCTCGGTCAGATATTCGCTTACTTATGTCTTGGATAGCAAGCCCTAAGAGCAGATATGGACTTTCTCCTGAATCTCCACCTTGTGCTCTCTCTTTGTGCCTCTATCCTCAATCCATATATATAGTTGTTAAACCCTAGTTTAGGTCATAGGAATTCCTAAATAGAAAAACCTAAAATAGGAAACCCATTACCTAAAATAGATAACACCAATTATGGACGTCCAAATTTGATCAAATTAAATATTTGATACTGATTTATAAATCTAATCAAATTAATGTAGATTTCTAAATTGCATCAAATCAAAGCATTTCCATATTTGGGCTCCAAAATTTGTTGTTACCAAATCCAGACTGGATCCAACAAATCCCTCCTCCGTTAACCCCAGTATATAAACCCATGGCCGGATATTACATCATTCTATTTTACTATTTATTACCATTGTTAAGTTCGACAATTTATACTTAAACTAGAACTTAGCATTAAGGAATGGTTGGAGTTCTCATCTTTACTATTATAATGTATCCTGGAAACAGCTAAAAAATGAGTCGTACAAGCCTTATGTATATTTTGCATTAAATAATTTAAAAAATAAAAAAATAAAAAATCTTTCTAACTACCTACCTTGTATGTATTCTCACGCAGTTAAACATTTATTTTTACTTATTCTAACTAATTAAACATGTAATAAATCATAAAATATATTAGATATTCAAATTATATTTAAACTAAGTATATTATTTTATCTAAATAAAGACATCCAAAATTTTAAAAATAAAGACATTTTTATAAAGACATATAGTCAATCATCAAATATATTCAATATTCAAAGTATATTTAAACTATGTACTTCCAGAATGGTTCAGACCAGTAAAATCGTGGAAGGGCCAATCGGAAGTATTGAGTAGACTATGCTTGAAGTCCCAGAGCTTCCTTGTCTACCTGTTACTCCGACTGTTACTTTGGATGGTGCACGGTTACTTGGTGTAGCACCCACTTCCCGAATATACTGATAATAATATGTTAAATAATAATATATACACCTTTAGAATTTATACACCAATAAGGGAACATTAGATCTTTAGTACTCATTGAAGCTCATTCTAGGGTTTGGAACCATGGTTAGGCCATTAGATTTTTTTTGGGATTTTTTTTGTAATTATTAATAAATAAAATCTAACTCTCTAGGACTTTTAGAATTTCTATGGGAAACCTATAGGCCAAATTTGACCTCAAATATATTTTGAGGGTTTAATATTCAGTTATATATTTTCTAAATTTTTCCCATAATTTTCTGACTATTTTTAATATTTATTATGAGTTAATTAAATTAAAACTAATTAAAAACTAATTTATGAAAACAAAAGTAAAGAAAAATTATATAATAACCCAGTCACTAATAGTCGGGCCCGTATGTCAGTGACTGCATCGGAGCTGAGGGCCCCAGCTATTATTGACAGCAGCGAGGGAGGGGCAGGTCTGACTCGGTCTATGATTCAGACTCAAACTTTGAAGCCGAGCAGAGCCGAGCCTCATCCGCTCCGGGCAGGGGAGCTTAGATGGATGACACATGGTGGATCCAGAGTCGCGGCTGCCTTCTCTCTCTTCCCTATATATATATATATATATATATATATATATATATATATATATATATATATATATATATATATATATATATATGAGTTTAGGGTTATTTATTCAGCCAATTTTTTAGGGAGATTTCATCCAGGGTTCTTCAACTTGGCGTTGCCATTACTCTTAGCTTCGAACTCCAAACTCGTCCTCGTTTTTGTATTAGAACCATGTTGAGGTATAACTTCTGAATATCTAAATTTTTTTAATATATTCTGAACCTAATTTTCTGGATAATTCGTTGAGTGCCAGTCGTCCAAAATCTGACACGTTTTGGTATTTTCATGATTCTGAGAGATCCCGAACTCAGAATCAGGAACCGTTTGAAGTTTCAGGAATTGAACCCGATAAAACATAAAATATATTTTTCTAAGAATTTAAAATTCTATTCTACTATTCTGTAAAAATTTTGCGACCTAGATGTAGTTAAGGAACCGACAAAACTGTCATCTGAGCGCCATATTGGCTATAATCTTTTACCAACTTGTGAGTTTATAAAACTGTCGATTCCATCGTTCAAGTAGCACTAAAATCTATAGGAATCTACAAAAAAAATCTAAATTTTATTTTAGTTGACTTTTTGGGTCAACATGACTTCTCGATTTGAGTGCCACGAGTCTCAAGTTTGCAAATTCGATCCTTTGGACAAAAATTAAGATTTAATCTAAAATTTAGAATAATAGGATTAAAATAAGATATTAGACTAATTAAGTCAGAATTAAATAAATCATCTTTTGATGTGGTAATTCGTAATACATAGGCAAATTTGACTCTGATTTGGGACCCGATTCGTACCGCAGCTAAGGACCACAAACGAGTACATTTTCGTGATTACTTTCAGTACTTGATAGTCTTTATAATGCATGCTTAGTATTAATTATTTATCCTTGACACTCGTTACAGGGATTAGTAAATTGTGTATTCTTGTACGAGATATGTGACTTTCTAGACTATTGTTATTTCTTCGTGTTTGGTTCAGAATCCATGTTGTACTAGTCGGGAAGGAAAATAATTAGTGGATGTGTGAACTAACCTTTCCATCCCATGGTCTTTGTCACTTCCCGTTCCCAAAATGTATATTTTGGGATATATTTATTTTTTCCTTGTATTTATTTTTTTCTTAGAGTATTTCTTGCTTGCATGAAAATTTGGTTTCATGCATGGAGACTAGACCTATTCTTTGGTTCAATTAGACCCATAGTTTAATTGTTGGTTGGGTTCATTCATGAGTGAACCCAAGGTCTAAACCTCAAAACATAATTATAAAACCTAACATCTTTCCTTCTCTTCCCTCATTCTCTCCATTTTCTCTTCTTCCTTCATTTAGGCAAATACACCTTGCACCACATGGAAAAATCTTTAATTTTTGATTCTTGCTTTTTCTTGCATTTTATTAGTCTATTATGTGCTCATGATGATTCTAAACACTTTTAGTACTTGAGATTTTCGGTTTTAATGGGAGGATTTGTGTAGATATGCTTTTCTAACTTAGGGTTTCATGGGTTTCTTGAGTTTTTGATGGTTTTGATCTAACAAAATATAGTATTTTCAAAAAATAGTTTTTTTGATGATGGATCACTTTATTTCGAGCGTTTTGGCTTTTGATTCACTCAATTCAGAGTTAAAATAAAGTTTTTATGAAGGAAATAAAATTTTAGTTTTTGAAGTTCTCGCCGTGGCGAACTACTGCCTGGAGAAGACCAAGTCGTATGCGGCCGAGAGATCCATGCAGTCTTGACCCATATGTGACAAGTGAGCGTATGCGGCCTTGATCTCATGCGACCTCTGCGGTCAGCGACCATGAGGCCATGCGGCCTGAACTCATACGGCAATGCAGTCTGAGCTCATGCGGCCATGCGTCCTTGAACTCATACAACCTCTACGGTTAGCGACCATGCGACCTATACGGCTATACATCACGACTTTCTATGCAACAACTGATTCTATGCGGCAGATGATCCCCATGCGGTCTTGATCCTTATTTGTGCATGTGGCCCCTTACAAATGCTTTATTGGACTGGTTTTTTTAATGTTCCTTTGGACTTTATGGGATGTATGTGTGACTTTGATGACAAGAGTATTAGAGCCATCTATGTTCCATGACCCGACCACTTGTATCTGTGCTGATACACTTACTACGTGATATGTGTTCCTACGTGCTAAGTATTCCTACGCGATTATATTATATGTTTACACTGCAGTGTACCTATGCACTATGTGGCATGTGATATGACTTAATATCGAGCATGGACATAAGGGTTAGTCAATGACCAAGCGTGGTTAGGATCTGTTGATTATTGCATCACGCTAGGGTGAATCCAAGTTGAACTGCAAAGTGACAAGTAGATTCTTATCTAGCGTGGTCGTAGTATAGTATATCATATAAGGGAAATACTATGTGACCATGCCATGTGATTCCAGTTAACAATATGGTTAACTATGCAACTAAACTTGTAGAGCATTGGAAGGGAATGTAATCTCGAGATCGTGCCTAACTAGCCACCTCCAGTCATCTGAATTAGGGTGTGCAAGCTAGTTCCCATGAATATTGTTTAAGTCCTCATTAGTGGATGACAATATCTGACTATTATACTATAGTATGTGTTCTATGCGATCTTAGCACGGTGTCCTTTCGAGGGACCGGTGCACAATACTATGTGCTATACGACGATTTATGGCTCGACTAACCCTGCTAGTACCTCATTCTTTCTGAGGATTCCTATATGCATAATATATCTGGGATAACTCGGATCCCATCTAGAAAGCTGTATAAGTGATTGGACGAATATGTAACTGAGCTTGTTTGTGTATTATACCTGCTGTTAAATAGTCTAGGGACATAGACTATCATGGTGCGATTGTCACCCTTACTTTTCCAGCTAGGGGTAGTTTGGTATTTGGCATGGGTATTTAATTTTAGGAATAAATATTTAATGTTAATGTGATAATTGTATTAATTAAGTTGAGCTATAATTATTTGTGACTTGTATTAATTATTTATTAGAGACTTGTATTATTTATTTTTTGTTAGAGAGACTAGCCCAATATTTAGACTTGTCCTGACAAATAGTGAATCCAACTTAGACCCAAGGCCATTAGACCTTCTCATTAATTAATTAAGGAGAATTAGTTTAATTACAATTAATTAGAGACATCCAAAAATATTTACCCTTAATTATTTCTCATAATTCACCATGTAGGGATAACTTGGGCATTTTATTTTGCTTATGGAAGGGGAGAAGAGGACGGCCACTATTAGAGGGGGGTTCTCCTCTCTCTCTCTCTCTCTCTCTCTCTCTCTCTCTCTCCTCATTTGCATTCATTTTTGATCCAAAATTCTAGATCCCCAATTTTTTATTTTCCCTCCATCAATTTTTCTCTCAATTTACCTCTATTTCCTTCTCAATTTCATCTCTCTTGGAGCTTTAGAGCTTGGAGAAACAAGGAGCACAAGGAGGAGGAGCATTGGAGCTAGAGATCGTGTCCGAATCGTGTCCAATTATATTTTCATTGGGAATCCATCTTCTAATTGCTAATTCCTGAATTTTTCTTTCATTGTAGCTTCTTAATTATGCATTTGACCATTATGAGTGACCCCATGGCATAAGACTACCTATAGAAACAAGTTCCAGGCTAATCGGTTAAGTATTGTGAGTCATATATGGAGATTTATTTGCATGTTGGGGGGATTACGAATTTGATATATCAATTGTGTCTTATGAGACCAATTTAGTCTAATTGGACTTAGATCGGAGTTAGGATATTAGATATGTGTCAATAATTGGATACGTGTAGGCCGTATCATGGAAATTTGGTGATACAGGTTGATTTTGGGGGTTTTCCTTCGATACGGGGGTTTGAGCAAGTCATATTTTGACACGAGAGCGTATTGAGGTAGCTAGCACTTTATTTTAGTTCTAATATTAAATTTGGTCTTATTTGTATCTTTTAGGATACGTTTGGATCAATCCTTGGTAGCGTATCGCAAGTATATCATATATGTAGTGCGATACAGGTGTGATGCACTCCACGTGTTTGATGAATTGTTTGATACTCTAGTTAGTGATTGGTTTATATCTATTTTATGTTCCATGCGTATATATATATATATATATATATATATATATATATATATATATATATATATATATATATGAGTTTATATCTGTATGTTATGATCAATATATGTATCTATATAGTGTGTGTGTTCATACCTGGGTATATGTGAGAAGCTGTAACTTAAGTGTGTATCGTAGGGTATCAGTAAAGGAGTCCAGGTATCCTAAAATCTGGGATAATTGTCATATAGTAGTAGCAGTTCAATATGCATAGTTATTTGATCATCAACAGTAGTGATACCAACAAGGTTTATATCGATGTTGTTAATGTGTGTTTGGTTGTATCTTGAGTTAGTGTATGACTGTGTTATTTAGTTATGTAGAGTGGTGTGAATGTGAGTTGATTTCCTATTTATATTGGTACGTAGTATGTGAAAGTTAGTTTATGTGTTGATGACAGATGGGAGAAGGGGGTCGGGTCATGTAACTGCAACTTTAAGTTGCTTGATCAGTGTAACAACAACTGATGCATGGCCTCATTGCTAGTGCATCAGAGTTGGGAGGGGGTTTAGTGATAGGGTTTCACACTTAGGTGTACAGACAGTTGAGATAAGGTCTGATACAGGTATGAGGAGGGGAAACTCATGAGGAATAGCAGTAGTAGTATGATAATATAGGGAGATTGGGACAAGTAGAAGTATTAGTGAATAGATACAGAGGACTAGGATTGGGGAAACTGGGTTGGTGTAGTAGTTCAGTTGAGGAGTTTGGGTGTGTCTCAATCCATTTTAGGGGAGAACTCTAACTGACAGTATATATGTTAGAAATTATCAATTGGGATACCATTTAGCTGTCAGTTATTGTGTATCAGTTAGATGTTAGTTAATAGTGAGATGTTAGTTTAGGTTAGAGTGCCCAAAATATTAGTTAAGTTAATGCATTGTTAGATATCATTTAGAATGTGACTTAGCATATTAGTGTTAGGTGTTATATATATGATATATATGTTAGTATCAAGTTCTTTAGTGAGTATATGATTGACAGTTAGAAATATTAGTGCTAGTAGGTAATGCTAGTAGATATTAAGGTACTATAGTAATAAATATTAGCTAGTATAGCTAATACCAATAAGTTATGGACCTAAATACCACATCACAATCTAGTACCCTCTGGTATCCACTAGTATATCTCTGAAATCAGCTTAGAAGCTAGGTGTGGACCTAAAATCAGGGTATTAACCTAGAAATAGCCTAGAAAGCATGTATTAATGTATTTTTTTACCTCATTTATCCCTTATTACACCAAATTGACATGATATTTCCTATTTATGATTGTGTGACACTAGCTCCGACACCGAGTTACCTCTTTTTCTTCGGACCAAAGGCAAGTATATTTCTCTGTTAGTTTTTATTTCATGATATTGCATATATCGCATGTTCAAAAACTGTATACTTGATTCCAATACAGTGGTTTCACGGACTGGTACTATATGGATCCTGTCAAGAGATGTTATCCCTTACCGTGTTCAGTAGGTACTCTTTCACATGTATTTTATCGTATGTATCGGGTATTGATTTTAGTGTACTCCATGTTCACATACTGCTCATATTCAGTGTGCCCATATTCGTGTTCGTAACGTATTTGATTGGATCCATAAGTATTGGTTGGGGATAGGGGAGTAGGAGTTGGTTATATGATCAAGCTTAATTATATTCGTGTACATGTCGATTAGATATTACATGTGTAATCGAGTTACCATATTATATTTGTGTTCAATCCTAACCGATCACATAATGAACTTGTACTCTATGGCACATTAGTTAGTTTCAGTTATTTCCATTGCTTGCAGTTCTTCATATTGCTTGTTCTTCATTTCAGTACATTACCTATTCCCTCTAGTTTATTACATTCTGATATTTAGTTATCTTGTATTCTTTTCTATTATCTGTTATATATACTCGATTATGTATTTAAATCTGCTTTCAGAGGTATGTACTTCGCTCCAATCCTGACTGGATATATTTTTCAGATGATTGTCTTGTGGACCAGTGTCCTACCTACTACGGGCCGTAGGACGACATACCATTAGAGGATACTCTTTTAGAGAAGGAGAACCTAGTACCAGAGGCTGAGGAGGCTTAAACTTATTGTTTAGACTTGTATTAGACTTTATTGAGGCTTATGGCATGTATATGTTATTTCGGACTTGTGGATGTATTATGACTCTTTTCCTTCGTTATTCCATCTCGTGCTTTATCTTTCTTAGTTTTCTATGTGATTGAGTATAGTTTACATTTATCAGATACCAGATTGTTCCTCTGTTTGGAGTTGAGATGATGGACATGTACTATGTATATATTGTATGAGACGTTAGATAGTAGAGTTGACCCAGACAACGTTCTACCGTCGATGCTGCGGGGTAGGCTGGGCATTTCTCACTACTCGTACCCTTATTCCGGGTGTGGGTCATGACAACGATGGTCTAGCCCTTGTCCTTGTTTGGTTTTAGGGTTAGATTGTTGTGTCACGATAGGCTATGAACCGAAACTATGAGACATATATATATATATATATGTGTGTGTGTGTGTGTGTGTGTGTGTGTCTATTTCATAAACCTGGTTTTATTTCTTTATTTGTGCTTCCCTTGTAGTACTTGCTATTTGGAGTCTAACCCCACTGGTTTTGCATGGCTAGGTTTAGAGCCAGCACCCGAGGATCAAGCGTACTTCTCCTGAACAATGACGTGCACCAGGCGGATGGCCGTTGAAGGGAACATGTATATTTCATCTCCCTGTTTGTTATTGCACACTTTACTTATTTTAGGTGTTTAGCACCGACACTTGTTAGCCGTGAATCTAGATATTTATTTTCCTACATGATTATAATTAATTAGATTGTAGCTGATCATGGTCATGTACTTTTGATACTCTACCAGCTTTCTTATTTTGTATAGCTGGTTTCAAGAATATCGTGGCAGGGCATTCGGGAGACCTTACTTTTATGTCATATATGTTCTATGTTTACTGTTCTTGCTTGATTGATTGAGATAATAGATATACTGTGTGATACTAAGTGACTTACTTGTAGTATGTACCCCTTTGTCTAGTTATAGCCGTGACCGCCGTATGACGTTCTTTACCTTATACGGTAGAGCTGGCGATGTTCGTCTTCGTCTTCTGGTACTGGGGCGTGATAAAGTTTTAGTGGTGGCCCATGCAGGTCTATTTTTTCAGACTTGTGGGGTATTATTGTCATGACTCGCACCCGATATAGGGGCACGAGTACGTGGGTACATCCAGCCTACGCCGCAACATCGGCGGTATAATGCTATCTAGGTCATAATACTATCTAATCAATCTCTCATGAATATTCAACTCCATAAGGAGACACCGATATCACATATAATATGAAAATACTCAATCACCGAAACTAAAGCACGATGAGACAACGAAGAAAATAATTAATCAAAATAAAACACAAGTCTAATAAAATAATCTAACTCAACAATAACATCCAAGTCTCCAATATGCCAGAAATAAATCCGGTACCATAAACTGCTAAAAGAAACTAATCTGAATAACTAGTGATCCTGTCTAGACCTTCCGAAATCATAACTGAACTACAAGATCCTAGGCTGCAGCTACTCTCCCTGTGGTCCATAAAAGGTCGGACACCAGTCCTCTAAGTCGCAGTCTGGAAAAATATTTCCAGTTAGGATGGAATGAAGTACATCTCTAATAGCAGTTCTAAATCAATGATATAAACTATGTAGCAGTAAATAGATGTAAATATACAAGATGCATATACATTCACAAGAGATGCACAATAAAGGAAATACCAAAAATAAATACAAGAATGAACAATATGATAATGAACAAGAATACTAATGACTAAGTGTGTGAGTACTAGCTTTAACACGTGATCGGCTTGGGAACTTGTACATGGATAATGGCCTGGTTATTCATACGTGCGGGGTATGACCAACACTAACATGAAAACAAGACTTGTACATGAAGGGTATGATCACATATCTACACTAAATACTCCTCACCCCCGACTGGTATAGTATATCCAAGCATGGTATGCTATGGCACTGAATTCCCCAAGAAGATAACTAGTCTTCCCGAGAATCAGTGTCTGTACATGTACAAGATAATCAATAAAATAAGACTTGCACAAGATACACCATATACAAGGAATAATATCTCATGACGAGATCCGAATATACCAATTCGTGTAACAATTGTGTCAAGAAATATGGATATCTACACTAAATACAATGAACATAGAGGATATCAAAAACAAAAAACCATCAGAGAATGTACTCGCCTGGGGTCCTGAGCTGGTAATACCAATATCCAACTCCTGAAGTCTCGCAGGACGATCCAATGGTCCTATATACATATAATATAATACAATATAGCATCAATCGTTATACTAGCACACACAACATAATTTCACTGAACTCAGAAGCTACGCTAGAGGTGATATGGGTCATCTAACAGGGTCAAACGTGCATCTAAATGCACCGGTGTCATATCCTCGATTACTGTGCATAATCAGACAGTCAATCACTAACACATGTCTAGCCAGTACTTCGATGTACACAAGGCAGTTAACTCACTAATTCTCAGGGTCACATGGTCATATGCAATACAGGGTACCCACAATTAACACTTATGGTCATATACAATTATACGGGATATCCACAGTTAAAATCTAGGGTCATACAACATACATTTATTACAGTCAAATGTAAATACGTGATACCTACTACTAACATTTATGGCCATTCTACATCTATAATACATGGTACATGTTACTAGTAATCAAATTCCCATAAAATATATTTATCAACCTAATTAGTAACACACATGCACACGCTACTAGTTTTGGTTTCACCGACACGGGTCTTGAAATCAACCAACTAAACCTGTCATGAAGCAATATGCTAACTTCTAACATCATTCACATGCGAACAAAATTATAAGAGAAACACTTCGCACCTTGGCCTCGGCGTGCACGTGTACGAGGGAATATTCGACGTCGAGTCGTGAGGGGAGACGGGGTCGTTCAGTTGTCGAGAAGGAGCTGGATGGGTGGTCAGGTTCACTAGGGAGTCGATAGTGATGGTGGTTCAGCTATCGGGAGGAGAACGGTGGATGTCGATGGGGTTCAGGCGGCTGCTGTCGTCGACGTCCGGCGTGGCGTGGCGTTCAGGTGATCGTGAGGGAAGAAAACGGTGGGGTGTTGCTCGGTGCAAGCGGTCGGCGAGGTCGGGATGCACTATGTGCGGGCGCTGAGCAGTCGGTTATGATTGAGATGGGAAGTTCAGGCGAGTTGGGCCGGAGGGGATCGCGTCCAGGCGTCGATGGAATGGTGGCTGCGACTGTCACGGCGGAAACTCAGGCGGTGATGTGTTGAGGGAGGTCGGGATCCTGTCGAGTTCAGCGATTGCGGGGTGGAGGAGTTCAGGAGAGGTCGGCTCCGGCGGTCGAACGGTGTAGACGATGGTGATAACGAAGGGAGGCGGTGAACAGCAGGGTCGGGATGACCGGCGGGACTGCTCCGGTCGGCAGGAGGAGGAAAAAAGAAGATGATGAATAGTAGAGGGGTTGAGGGATTCGGCTAGGTTAAGGTTGATGGGGAGAAAAAAATAAGAAAAAGTTATATATATATATATATATATGTGGAAAATAGTGTTGGGTGTTGACCTAGGTAGTTGGACCGGTCAACATCCTTGGCATTGGGTTTGGCTTCTTCATGTAGAAATTTGGAGGGCTAGGATTTGGATTGAAATGGATGGCTAAGGTTTGATAAGGGGTTGATGTTGAGTGTTGCACACTCCAAAATCATGAAGAAAAATCACATATGAATGGGAGGATTTCTTCATGTGTTGAGTCCAATGGGATGTGCACACCTCACTGCACTTTTACAATAAAGTCCACAACAATTGGAAAATTGCATAAGGTAGGGTTTTTGGATTAGTTTAATTAAAATTAATATAATTGGTGTTGTAAAATTAATTCAAAGTACTTGAAATTAAAATTATGTGGGACACAAGTGTCATGGACGTAGATAACTCATAGTAGAATATTGTCATAATTTGGGTTGCACAAAAAGGGTCGAGATTGTGTCTCCAATTCCGATTGGAACGCACAAAGATGCAAAGTCGAATTTATTTGGAATTAAAAATAAACGTCTACGATGAATATTTTGCGACTAAAATGAAGCACAAGAAAGCATATTTATGAGTTACACAAGGGTCCGAATGGTGGACGGACATGTCTAGGACAAGGGTGTAAAATTTATTAGAAGGCAAAAGCTAAGGTAGCACTCCAAATATCGAAGCAACGGTAAGGCACAAAAATGAATAAAAATCACAATAATAAATATAATCCCCAAAAATTAATTCCCCAAAATTCTAATTAAATCCATAATCCTATATTTTGGTCAGGGGTTCATCTAATGGGCTTCTAGGTCATGTCTACTAACTCATGCATTAAAGAATACTATATATATAATATATATACATATATCATGCAATTATTTAAAATAAATACATACAATACTTATAATAAATAAAAATGTCAAAATTACCCCTATTTTAGAATGTGGTAGTGACAAGTCTACCCTCCTTAGAAATATTTCGTCCTCAAAATTTAAGATCCTCAATAGTTGTATTTATTTATTTATTTTACCTTCAAAATTTAAATTTATCAAACCATATTATCATGAAGTAAATCCATATTGTCATTTCACAAAATTTTTAAAATTCTATAAATATCATATTCCTGAAAATTTTCAAGTTTAAAATCAAATTTCGTTCTTATCACAATCTCTTCCAAAATTTTAAGTTAATAAATAAATACAAAATTTAATATCCAATCCTCAAATTTTAAATCCAATCAACGCATATTTATAAATTTCTTTGAAATTTCAACCCAAAATTTGAATTCAAACTCTAATCAATTTGTGATCTTATTCCTTGAATTTTTCTTCCACATAATACTCAAACAATGTAATACTTATGAAATCTTCAAATACCACATTTAAGTATAAATTTAAATTTATATCTTGCAGTCAAATAAATATAATAATAATCTTCTTAAATTCCTCAAAATTTAATGACAAATTCAATCATATCATAATCTTCATAAAAATCTATGATTTAACAAAATCGTCAATTCTGCCATATTAAATCCTTAACTCTTTATTCAAATTAATGTTTATCCTCAAAATTTAAGGCACCTTGTCTCTCTCTCTCTAGTCATAACTTCTTCATTAATCTTTACTACGGTCAAACCCCCAACAATCAAGGTCTAAGAAGATCCTACCTACAGTCATACAACATGCAATCTAGAAAAAACATACATGGTTATGGTCACTTTTGCCATGGTATTGCAGTCTCTGTCGGGGTGTACTACTAACTACATTCTAGAAGAGAATCATTGATACAAACAATGGCACTAAAAAATCAATCAATCACTAAAATAGACGAAAAAGGAACAGAAGGAAAGAACAGAATGGAACCTGCTAACACAACCATGGTTTAATGATGCATCCAAAGTTTAATACCTCTATCCCTTTAGGTACCACTGTTTCTACTACTAGCACAACTACTGCTAGCTCTCTTACCTACTACAACTATTTATACTAGTTTTTCTTATCACTCAAGTTCACACCAAGTGCAACAAAGCACACTAAGTACTGCTCCCTCTAATACCACTCTAGATGGACATCCAAGTCAGTTTGCAGTGCCATCTCAGACATGCTCAAGCCAACAGATCCTTACACATGCACTTTATCCATTCATATACTGTTATACATTTCTTACCCACCATAAAATTTTATCCTCAAAATAAAATCCTCAAAATTTAACTTCTCGAACAATTTAAAATAAAATGTATATACTTTCCTCAAAAGTCAAATATAAAATTTTAATCACTTCCAAAAATCTTTATAGCTTTGTCTATGTTTATTGAATTGAATTTGAATCCTCAAAAATTTTAATAACATAAAATCTCAACTCCTCAAAAATTCTTAAAATAGAAATTTATTTCCAATCTTCAAATTATAAATTTAAATCCACCTCTATCTAAGTGTATATATATATATATATATATATATATATATATATATATATATATATATATATATATATACTCACAGTCTCTAACACTCAAGGTACACACAAATACACCAAGTGTCTACAACCCTCAACTATGTACTAAAATTAGCACTACCCGGATTACTTGGACTATTAATCCCAATAATATTCTATCCATATTAACTGATACACCAATCTAGTATCACACGAGGTACTTACTGTTACTAGCATATTTCTCAACTAATCCTTGATATAGAAACACTAGCACTCCTTGTATAGTAATACTAGCTTCATCATTAGATCACCTCATCACACTCACTAGAACTCATGATCACTTGCACTTTCTACAATACACATATTTTACTTCACTCTCAAAGGCAGGCATATGGTTCTATATCTCGATCAATGTATAAGTATCTCCCTTTAACCTTTTATCGGCTGATACACTAATCTGTGATACACTTCATACCTTTCATGACCAATCTTGATATTTCTTAACCCATGGCATCTCATTAATACCCTTTATGCATATACATTTCTTCACTCTTGACACACCCAAGTATCAACCATCGAATTGAATATCATGCTCCATTAATTTTCAATACAATTTCCTCGATACTTAATTGTTTACATGGATCACCCAGCTATATAAATTTATGATTATCCAGGACTGGTATGCTGACTCTGATACTTACTCTTGGAACCATCACTGATACTCTTTACTCCTCCTTCTACCTATAGTACCAATACTAACTATAATGGCACCTATCATAGAACTATTGCTACAAGGTATTATGCTATAGGTTATCTCTAGATTGATCCATATTGCTCACATGTCCAACCAAGAAACACTTACAGACTCACAAGTCATACTCAGTCAACACTGATACAAGACACAGACCTAATTGCAAGTCACTAATTATCACACTAACAAGGAACCCTAATGAATTAAAGCTCAAAAAGGAACTGGACTAAGGACTGAAAGTATCTCTTACTGCTATCAAGAAAAAATGATAGAATAAGGTCATATAATAACAGAAGTAGATAAGTATTGAGATGATACTTTAAGAACCGATTTAAGATATAACATGATAATCATACACGTCTGTCTGAAAGCAAGACACTCAGAATCCTTGTCACGCCAGTAAGCATAGCTGCGATAAACGATAGGTTCCATAACTAAGGTATGCAACTCTATAATCACATCATCTAGAATCCTCGCGACGCCAACCGGTATGGCTGCGATAAATTTTAAATTTCATAACTAAGATATGTACATCCAAGGTCAGGTTCCTACGTTTTCGCCATGACAGCTAATGTGGCTGCGATAAACTCTAGGCTCCATAACCAAAGTAGACGTTTACCTTTCTCACTGTTCTCATCGACATATGTCATCAGATGATACCATAAATTTTAGTCCGTAAAATTTATCTCGATATAAAATAAAACTCAACAACGATACCAAGAATTAAATTTAACAACCGATGAACAAGAATCAAATTCAATAACAACAAGTGAGAACGGACAAAAACAAGGAAAAAGATTTAAATAGGAAATTATAATAAGATTCTCAAGGGTCGTTCCAGGAATCTCTTAAAAATTTGTGATTGAGTATCCTCTCTCATCCTAGTATCATATGTCCTATATCCTATTGCAGGCTTGCAGTAGTACAACTAAGATGTCGTACTACCACGATATCGTACTACTTGCGAAGCCTGACCTGTATGGGCCACCATTAAAAATGAGTCACGATCCACACCCGATATAGGGGCACGAGTACGTGGGTACGTCCAGCCTACGCTGCAACATCGACGGTAGAACGCTGTCTAGGTCATAATACTATCTAATTAATCTCTCAAGAATATCCAACTCCATAAGGAGACATAGATATCACAATATAATATAAAAATACTCAATCACCGAAACTAAAGCAAGATGAGACAACGAAGAAAATAAAAAATCAAAATACAATACAAGTCTAATAAAATATTCTAACTCAACAATAATATCCAAGTCTCCAATATGCCGGAAACAAATCCGATACCATAAACTGCTAAAAGATACTAATCTGAATAACTAGTGATCCCGGCTAGACCTTCTGAAATTATAACTGAACTACAAGATCCAAGGCTGCAGCTACTCTCCCTGTGGTCCATAAAAGGTCGGACACCAGTCCTCTAAGTCACAGTCTGAAAAAATATTTTCAGTCAGGATGGAACGAAGTACATCTCTAATAGCAGTTCTAAATCAATGATATAAACTATGTAGCAGTAAATAGATGTAAATATCCAAGATGCATATACATGCACAAGAGATGCACAATAAAGGAAATACCAAAAATAAATACAATAATGAACAATATGACAATGAACAAGAATACTAATGACTAAGTGTGTGAGTACTAGCTTTAACATGTGATCGGCTTGGAAACTTGTACATGAATAATGGCCTGGTTAGTCATACGTGCGGTGTATGACCAACACAAACATAAAAATAAGACTTGTACATGAAGAGTATGATAACATATCTACACTAAATACTCTCCACCCCCGATTATAGTATATCCAACCGTGGTATGCTATGGCACGGGATTCCCCAAGAAGATAGCTAGTCTTCCCGAGAATTAGTGTCTTTTCATGTACAATATAATCAGTAAAACAAGACTTGCACAAGATATACCATATACAAGGAATAATATCTCATGACGAGATCCGAATATACCAATCCGTGTAACCATCGTGTCAGAAAATATGGATATCTACACTAAATACAATGAACATAGAGGATATCACAAACAAGAAATCATCAGAGAATGTACTCGCCTGGGGTCCTGAGCTGGTAATACCAATATCCTACTCCTGAAGTCTCGCAGGACGATCCAATGCTCCTATATTCATATAATATAATACAATATAGCATCAGTCGTTATACTAGCACACACAACATAATTTTACTAAAATCAGAAGCTACGCTAGGAGTGATACGGGTCATCTAGCAGGGTCAAACGTGCGTCTAAATGCACGGGTATTATGTCCTCGATTAATGTGCATAATCAGACAGTCAATCACTAACACATGTCTAGCTAGTACGTCGGTGTACACAAGGCAGTCAACTCACTAATTCTCAGGGTCACATGGTCATATGCAATACAGGGTACCCACAATTAACACTTATAGTCATATGCAATTATACGGGATATCCACTGTTAACCTAGGGTCATACAACATACATTTATTACAATCAAATGTAAATATGGGATACCTACTACTAACATTTATGGCCATTCAACATCTATAATACGGGGTACATATTACTAGTAATCAAATTCCCACAAAATATATTTATCAACCTAATTAGTAACACACATGCACACGCTACTAGTTTTGGTTTCACCGACACGGGTCTTGAAATCAACCAACTAAACCTGTCATGAAGTAATATGCTAACATCTAACATTATTCACACGCGAACAAAATCACAAGAGAAATACTTCGCACCTTGCCCTCGGCGTGCACGTGCACGAGGGAGTATTCGACGTCGAGTCGTGAGGGGAGACGGGGTCATTCAGTCATCGAGAGGGAGCTGGATGGGTGGTCAGGTTCACTGGGGAGTCGATGGTGATGGTGGTTCAGCCGTCGGGAGGAGAACGGTGGATGTCGATGGGGTTCAGGCGGCTGCCGTCATTGAGGTCCGGCGTGGCATAGTGTTCAGGCGATCGTGAGGAGAGGAAACAGCGGGGTGTTGCTCGGTGCAGGCGGTCGGCGAGGTCGGGATGCGCTGCTCGCGGGCACTGAGCAGTCGTTAACGGCGGAGATGGGAAGTTCAGGCGAGTTGGGCTGGAGGGGATCGGGTCCAGGCGTCGATGGAATGGTGGCCACGGGTGTCACGACGAAAACTCTGGCGATGATGGGTTAAGGGAGGTTAGGATCCTTTCGAGTTCAGTGGCTGCGAGGTGGAGGAGTTCAGGCGAGGTTGGCTCCGGTGGTCGAATGGTGTAGACGATGGTGATGACGAAGGAAGGCGATAAACAGCGGGGTCGGGATGACCGACGGGACTATTCCGGTCGGCGGGAGGAGGGAAGAAGAAGATGATGAATAGTAGAGGGGATGAGGGATTCGGCTAGGTTAAGGTTGATAGGGATAAAAAAAATAAGGAAAAGTTATATATATATATGTGTGGAAAATAGGGTTGGGTGTTGACCTAGGTTGTTGGGTCGGTCAACGTCCATGGCATTGGGTTTGGCTTCTTCATGTAGAAATTTGGAGGGATAGAATTTGGTTTAAAATGGATGGCAAGGTTTGATGAGGGGTTGATATTGAGTGTTGCACACTCCAAAATTATGGAGAAAATTCATATGTGAAGGGGAGGATTTCTTCATGTGTTGGGTCCAATGGGATGTGGACACCTCACTTCACTTTTGCAATAAATTCTCCAACAATTAGAAAATTGCACAAGGTGGGATTTTTGGATTAATTTAATTAAAATTAATATAATTGGTATTCTAAAATTAATTGGAAGTACATGAAATTAAAATTAGGTGGGACACAAGTATCATGAATGTAGAGAACTCAGAGTAGAATATTGTCATAATTTGGATTGCACAAAATGGGTCAAGATTGTGTCTCCAATTTCGATTGGAACGCACAAAGATGCAAAGTCGAATTTATTTATAATTAAAAATAAACGTCTGTGATGAATATTGTACGACTAAAATGAAGCACAAGAAAGTATATTTATGAGTTATACAAGGGTCCGAATGGTGGACGAGCAAGTCTAGGACAAGGGTATAAAATTTATTGGAAGGCAAAAGCTAGGGTAGCTCCAAATATCGAAACAACGGTAAGACACAACAATGAATAAAAATCACAATAATAAATATAATCCCCAATAATTAATTTCTCAAAGTGCTAATTATATCCATAATCCTATATTTCGGTCCGAGGTTCATCTAGTGGGATTCTAGGTCAAGTCTACTAACTCATGCATTAAAGAACACTATATATATAATATATATATACACATATCATGCAATTATTTAAAATAAATACACATAATATTTATAATAAATAAAAATATCAAAATTACCCCTATTTTAGAATGTGGTAGTGACAGTTATGATCATAGGAGTTTCAGTCAAATATGTGCCTTTGAAATCCTAAATTCGTTCTTATCGAAGCCTTGCTTGACTATAGAATCAATTTTTTCCTTGGCAGGACAGGGTTCCACTGGGTAACAATGGGAGGTAGCACCTGTTTAGAGTCAAATTCGTGTAGAGCCGGGAGTTGAACAAGCTGGCACGGTGGAACTAAAAGTTGGAAATGTTGAGCAACCATCCCCGGAGATCCTCGTACCCCCAGTAGTACTAGCAGTACCAGTGGTACTTGACACCCCGACATTACTGGAGATCCTCCAAGGAATGATGGCTACGCAGCAGTATCAGATGGCAGTGCAACAACATCAGCAGTTTCAACAACAAGAGCAGAATGTCTTGTTGAGTCAGGGTTTGCATGCGACCTTAAAAAGAGGAGAAAGGACTAAGTTGGGGGCATCGGTTAGATTTTGTGGACTTAACCCGAGATACTTTGACGACACGGAGGACGCTATCATGGCAGATGCATGGCTCCAAGACATCGAAGTCATTATGGCGGCGGCGAATGTTCCGGCTGATGAACAAGTTGACCAGGTCCGATTGCAGCTTCAAGACCTTGCCCGTGACTGGTGGGTGTCAGTAGAGGTCGGCTTGCGTCGTCCTATCCCTTGGGACAGTTTCAAGGCTCGATTCAGGGCTAAATATTTTGGAGTCGTAGCACAGTATGAGCTCTAACAAAGATTTATCGATCTTATGCAGGCCGATAGAACAGTGGATGGATATGCAGCCAAGTTTTGCAGGCTAAGTAGATTTGCTCCGACCATGGTGGCTTCAGAGTCGGATAGAGCAATAAGGTTCCAACAAGAACTTCATCTAGAGATTCTACAACTGGTAGAGGGGCACGACTACTAGACTTATGAAGAAGTACTGATAGCAGCTCAGAGGTACGAGCTTACAATACAGAGGTTATCGGCAAAGACATGAGGCCAAAAGATGTCTCATGCTCAGAGTTGAGGAGGAGGTGGAGGAGTACCTCGGACGTTTGCACCATCACCTGGTGTTTGCATCCATGATTCATCGCCAAGGAGCGCGGCAGTTTCGACGGTAACAGTACCGGCTCGGCAGCAGCCACGGCAACAACAACAACGCCAGGAAGCACCGGCGAATGTACTTATTGTGGCAAAGGAGGCCACACTAGAGATGTATGCAGGGCATCCACGGGTTGTGTTTGAGGTATGGCAGTCCAGATCATCGAATTATCAATTGTCCAATGATGCAGTGGCCAGGATGGCCAGTTCAGAAATTCCTAGCACTGTCAGTACCAGAAGCAGTACAACAAAGAGGGCTAGCGAGAAAGGTGCAACTATTAGCTTAACGTCCATTACTGACGCAAGCTGAGATATACCACTAGTAGCAGAACTAGCAACAAGGCTAGCAGAGGCCACAATAACGTCACCTAGGGAGACAACAGCGAGGGGCACAATAGGGCCAAGGGCAGGCATTCATCTTGTCTTTGGAGGAGGCTTTAGCATCGGGCGACGTGGTGGCAGGTAACATTTCTGTCGCATCTTTTTCTACTGTAGCATTATTTAATTCAGGCGTATCTCATTCTTTTATATCAGCATGATTCATAACACACATTGGATTGGAGTTCGAGGCGTTGCCAGAGAGGTTGAATATACTCACTAGTAATGGGCTCGTAGGAGTTAGTAGAATATATATAGCGTGTCCAGTCATAGTGTGCGGACGTTCACTACCAGCACGATTGATCGAATTTCCTATGGGTAACTTTGAGATTATCTTAGGCATAGACAGGCTGAGAGACTGTCATGCTACGATATATTGCCATAAGGGTAGTGTATTATTTACTATCTCGGGCATGGAAGGTTTCACGTTTGATAGATCTATGGAAGACCAATATGAAGAGAGGATCGCAGCGACAGTGTTAGCAGAAGAACAACTTTTTGAGGTACTTAAGGAGTACTTAGATGTTTTCTCAGAAGAACTACCAGGGTTACCCCTAGTAAGGGATGTTAAGTTTTGTTTAGAGTTATTCCTGTAGCAGGACCAATATCTTATAAAGTTTACTAAATGGCACCATCAGAGTTAGACATATTATACCAATATATAAAGGAACTGAAGTCGAAGATGTCACTACCACATTTTCTAGGAAAGGGTATTTTAGTCTTTTCCTATTTAATTAAATATTGTGCATGATAAATAATTATTTATTGTATTATTTAATTGTTGTTAGATGTTATTTAATTATTTTGGACTTATATTAGTAGACTCAACTAGTTTAGTTTGGACCCATGGACCAACATGAATTAATTAGTTAGACTAGGCCCATTTAGAAAGCCCATTGTTAAGGAGATGGATTAAATTAATTAAATCATTAGACTAGAAGCTTCCTTCCTTAATTATTTTTTCATGAGAGGCCCCAAGGGGTATATTGGATATTTTATAATTTCTTGGGGAAGGGGTAAGGGCCGGCCTATAATAGAGGGGAGAAAATTCTCTCTCCTCTCATTTTTATTCCAAATCTAGATCTAGAATTTTCTACTACCAAATTCCTTTCATTCCCATTCCAATTCCCCACCAAATTCATTCCAAATTCTTTCCAATTTATCATTAGAAAGTTGAGAAGCAAGGATCTAGAAGGAGAAAGCAAAGATCTACAAAGAGGAGCAAGGATCTACAATTTGGAAGCAATTTTCATCTCAATTGGAGGTTTCATTGGGAATCCATCTCCCAATAGGTATAATTCAGTTTTTTCCCTTAAAATAGCTTTTAAATCTGAGATTTAATCATGTAAAATCAACCCATATGTATGTACTACCCATAGGACTTGGTTTGGTGTTCATAGGAGACCCATGGAGAAAGTTATGGTGCTTTTTGTGTCAATTTTGTGGGAATTCCGAATTAACATTTTGTTCTGTGTGTCAATTGATCCTATAGATCAATTGGGCATGTGCTTATGTGTTTGGGGCTAGTGTCATATCCATAATTGGGTACGTGTAGGTCGTATCCCAACAATTTGGTGATACGTGTTGTTTTGGGAGTTTTTCCTCCGACACGGGACTTTGTACATGTCGTATTTTGACACGGACACATAGATCTACATTTGACACTTTAATTTGTTCATAAAAAATATTTGTGACTTATTTGTGTCCTTCGGGGTGCAATTGGTTGTGTGTTGGACTCGTGTCGCATGCGTATCCTAGATCTAGTGGGATACGGTGTGATACTCTCCATTTGTGTGTGTTTATGTGTAGATCTAATTATTTATGCTTTAATTCTTGAATTATAATTAGTAAATATATATAGATGTTATATATTTATTTTAGTGTAATTATTATGATATTTATTGTAGCATAGATCTATGTATTTTTTTATGTGTACTAATATAATGTATAAATATATATATGTAGCTTTCTTTACATGCATTTATATATGTTACAATTTATGTTAATAAAATAAATTATATATAAATGTTTTATAAAATATAATTATGTGTTTAAATGAGTAATTATATTAATTATAATTATTATATAATTAATTGTATATAAATGAATGTATTTTTATGTGTGCATTTAACCATGTTAAAATATGTACATTAGTACATAGATGTGTATTAGCTATTATTATTTATTTATATGTATAGGATTACGTATATATATAAGTATATATTTATTTATTTATTTGTTTTATATATATATATATATTGATATATATATATATATATATATATATATATATATATATATATATAAAATTATATATACTATTTAGCTTTGGCGACAGCAGCATTTAATGACAGATACTGCCATTAAAGCAGCAGCCGCTGTAGCAGTTATTAGGGCATTAATGACAGTTCTGTCATTAATGCAGTGGGCGGGAATAAGAGACAACAGCAGCGACGGTCATTCTGTGACAGTCGAACTGTCACCAATAAGTGACAACAGTGGGTTTTTATACAGCGGTTTTGGCGACGGTTTTGCAGTGACAGTTGGAACTGTCACTAAAGGGTCTGTTTATTAAAAAATCAGTGTTTTAGCACACAATTTTTTAGTGACAGTTAGGCAGTTTTAGTTTATATTTTATATATTATATATATATATATATATATATATATATATATATATATATGTATTTATTGTGAGATATAATACTAGTATTATTATAATTTTAATTGTATAATATATTGGTTTATATATATAAGGGTAAATACTATATCTATATATCTTGAGCATTACTTTGTGTGGATACCAAGTTGGTTCAAAACCATGATTCCTAATTGTTGTATTTAATATTCTATATTATATAATTTATTGATTGATATATAGGTATTATGAGGTTTACCTTGGATTCACGTATCTGAAGATACGGTATCCTAATATTTAAGGATATAGTTTTATGACTTAGATCTTAGTATTTTGATCCAAGATTTTGGTCCTAGACTTGTGCAACCTAGAAATAGATAGTTGACCTTGGTATGACCATAGTTGACCATAGTTGACTTAGAGTTGACCATAGTTGACTTTTGACTTAGAATTGACTTATTGACCTAGAAGTTGACTAGTTTAACTTGTTCTCTTTTCGGGACCTTGTATTGATGTTGTATTCCATATCTAGGTCTTCGAGGCACCGAGTCAGACATCTGTGAGACTATTCATTGGACTTCAGGCGAGTACATTCTCTGATAGTTTCTCATTTATGATATCCTCTATGTTCATTGTATCTAGTGTAGATATCCATGTTCTCTTGACACTATGGTTACACGGATTGGTATATCCGGATCTCGTCATGAGATATTATTCCATGGTATATGGTGTATATGGTGCAAGTATTGTTTCATTGGTTATCTTGTACATGTACAGACACCGATTCTCGGGAAGACTAGCTATCTTCTTGGGGAATCTCGTGCCATAGCATACCGTGGTTGGATCTATTATACCAGTCGGGGGTGGAGAGTATTATTATAGATATATGATCAATATCCCTATTGAATAAAGTATAAATTATAGAATAGTGTTGATCATGCACCGCACGTATGATTAGCCAGGCCGCATTACATTTTGCCCAAGCCGATCACATGTTAAGCTAGTACTCACACACTTAGTCATTAGTATTATTGTTTCATTGGTATATTGTTCATTATTGTATTTATTTTCAGTATTTCCTTATTGTATATATATCTCTTGTTTCTATTGTGCATCTTGTCTATCCACAGCTATTTACTGTTACATAGTTTTTATCATTAATTAGAACTGTTGTTAGAGATGTACTCTGCTCCTTTCCTGACTGGATATATTTTTCCAGATGACACTGAGGAGTGGTACCCTACCTTTTATGGACCCCAGGATGTTGTGGGTTTAGATTATGAGACCCTGGCTCAAGAGGGACTTATCCCAACTGAGAAAGTTGACCCTGGAGTTGTAGCCTCGTAGTATTCTTTTGTACTGGATTTGTCTCCAGCTTATTTCTGTATTTCTTCAGACTTATTGATGTATTTTAGACTCATGAGTTGTATTGTGACTATTCTATTCTTATCTGATTCGTGCTCATTTCTCTCTTAGTTCTGTGATTGAGTATACTATCATTATTGGTGGTTTATTATATTGTTAGATAGATTATCTAGACAGTGTTCTACCGCCGATTCTGCGGCGTAGGCTGGGCGTTTTTTCCGACTAGTACCCTTATACCGGGTGCGGGTCGTGACACATTTTTGGTGGTGGCCCATGTAGGTCTAGCTTTACAAAGTATGTGATTTCGTGGTAGTGCGACAACTTAGTTGTACTACTGTGAGCCTGCGATAGGATATAGGAAATAGGCTGAGATACTCAATCACATCTAGGAAAATTCTTTTGATTCAACTATTCTCCTTTGATACTGATACTTGATCTCTTAATCTGTCCTTTCCTTGATGTCTTACATCTTGTGCCATATTGATTCTTTCTTTCGCTTTGTCTCAGGATGCCGCCTAAGACTAGATCACAGCAGGGGAGAGCAGTTTCTGAAAGGTCTGCGACATCCCGAGGGCCTGTACCAGTCACTTCTCCGATAATTGGAGTATCAGCTGCTTTCAGAGGTCCACCACCTACTCAGAGGACTGTGCCAGCTGTATCTGAGGGGCTTCCACCTCCACCTCCTGTGCCAGCAGATGCGTCACAGATGTTTACACTGTTTCGTGAGATGCTCGAGGCACAGAGGGCTCAGTCAAAGGCACATCAGAGGCAGACCGACGTTCTACGGCAGGGCATCGAGAGTGATCATCAGCTTGCTCGTAATGTAGTTGAGAGAGGAGTTCCGATCCAACAACAGGTTGTTCCTCAGGTTGCTCAGCTTCTGCCAGGCAACATTCAGGACTTCAAGAAACTGGAGCCTAGGGTTTTCAAAGAGACGGAGGGCATCGTCTATGCTGATGATTGGCTCGAGGACATTGAGCGTCTTATGAGGGTGTCCCGTCTTTCTGAAGATCTGAAGGTTGAGGTGGTAGGACTTCAAGTATTCGACGTCGCTCGCACTTGGTTCAGGAATGAGCTAGTTTTGGTTGACGTAGGACAATCTTGGGAGGTATTCAAGGACCTTTTCAAGAAGAAGTTTTTTGCCCGGATAGACAGGCTTGACTTGGGGAGACAATTTGAGAGTCTCATTCAGGGGAGCATGTCTGTGGAGGAATACGCTGCGGAGTTTGGTAGGTTGAGCCGATTTGCAGAGTATCTGGTGAGGGAGCCGGAGGTTCGAGCTATTCGTTTCCATGAGGGTCTAAACTGGGAAGTGAAGATTCTCATTCCGTCTTTTTATGAGACATACTCGGAGATACTTGCGGAGGCACGCAAGGTTGAGCGGGATTTGGGTTTGAAGACAAAAAGAGACCGTGATTCTTTTCTGGGGGCCAACGACAGTACAATATCTGCCAAACGTCCTCATTTCCAGTCCAAACCTTTTCAGCAGCCACAACAGAACTAGACTCCAGCTAGAGCGCCTTTTCACCAGGCACCTCAGCAGCAGAGACAGTTACAGCAAGCTCCATGCAACTACTGCAAGAAGCCTGGCCACATCTGGGAAGTTTGCAGGAGGAGGCTAGGAGTTTATTTGTATTATGGTACTGAAGGGCATCAATCGAGGGAGTGTCCTCGTCGTGCAGTTCAGGGAGCAGCTCCAACTCCGAGGGCACAGACGAGACCACCTGCAGCACAGCCGAGGGGACCGCTTCCGACACAGCAGCAGCGTTTTGTCCAGCATCAGCAGTAGGGAGGTGCTCGGCAGGGACGAGCGTTTGTTATGACCATCGAAGAGGAGGAACCCACCGGAGATGTCATCGCAGGTTCTATTCTTCTTGATTCCATTCCAGCTTTAGCTTTGTTTGATAGTGGTGCTTCCCATAGTTTTGTATCTGTTTCTTTTGCTCTAAAGCATGGTTTGGTAGCTGAGTCTTTGCTTAGGACTTGCAAGATCATGACCGGGGGAGGCATTATCCTGGTTAATGATATTTGCAAGGACCGAAGAGTTACTCTGGGAGGCCGGGAGTTGAGTGCGTGTCTACTTGTAATGCCACTTCTGAGCTACGATATTGTACTCGGGATGGATTGGTTGAGTAGGCACCGTGCTAGCATAGATTGTAGAGGAGGTAGAGTTTTGTTTGGTCCGCCAGGAGTGCCAGAGTTCGAGTTTGCTAGAGGAGCTGCAGAGCATGGAGAAGGCATTATTTGTGGAGCTATGGTGGAAGACAAGGAGTTGCCACATCCATTGATAGCAGAATTCTTGGATGTATTTTCTGAGAAATTGCCAGGATTGCCGCCAGATCGAGATGTTGAATTTTCTATAGACTTGGTACCAGGTGCAGAACCAATTTCGCAGCATGTCTATAGATTAAACAACAGCGAGCTGGTCGAGTTAAAGAAGCAAGTGGACGAATTGCAGGATAAGGAGTTTATCAGATCGAGTTCTTCACCATGGGGAGCCCCGGTTTGTTTGTACCGAAGAAGGATGGATCGGTGCGCATGTGCATTGATTACAGGGCTTTGAATAATCTCACTATCAAGAATAAGTATCCTTTGCCACGAATTGATGATCTGTTTGATCAATTGGGTGGTGCCAAGGTATTTTCTAAGATAGATTTGAGATCAGGCTACCATCAGGTGAAGGTAAAGCCAGAGGACATACCGAAGACTGTTTTTAGAACTCGGTATGGTCAGTACGAGTTTATGGTGATGCCGTTTGGTTTGACTAATGCACCGGCGGTATTTATGAACTTGATGAACAAGGTGTTCCACCAGTACCTTGACAAGTTCATAGTAGTGTTCATCGACGACATACTCATATACTTGAGGAAACCGGAGGAGCATGAGGAGCATTTGAGGATTGTGTTGGATGTGCTGAGGAAGGAGAAGTTGTATGGGAAGTTGTCCAAGTATGAGTTTTTCTTGGACAAGGTGGAGTTCTTGGGGCATGTTGTGACTGGTGATGGTATTTCAGTGGATTCGAAGAAGATTTCAGCAGTGAAATCTTGGAAGACTCCTAGTTCGGTAGCAGAGATTAGGAGTTTCTTGGGATTGGCAGGCTACTACAGGAAGTTTGTGCAAGATTTTTCGAGGATTGTCGAGCCGATGACCAGACTCACAAGGAAGGATATGGAGTTTGTTTGGATGGAAGATTGCCAGGTTGCTTTTGAGGAGTTAAAGAAGAGGTTGACGTCTGCTCCTATTTTGACGTTGCCATCAGGGTCCGGAGGTTTCACTATTTATAGTGATGCATCGGGGAAGGGTTTGGGTTGTGTTCTTCAGCAGCATGGAAAAGTGATTGCCTATGCATCCAGGCAATTGCGTCCTCATGAAAAGAACTATCCTACCCATGATTTGGAATTGGCAACCGTCATCTTCTTTATGAAGTTGTGGAAATATTATTTGTATGGAGAGCGTGTGGAGATCTTCACAGACCACAAAAGCTTGATGTACGTTTTCACGCAGAAGGAGTTGAATATGAGGCAGCGTCGGTGGTTGGAACTGATGAAGGATTTTGATATCTTTTTGCAATATCATCCTGGGAAAGCCAATGTGGTTGTCGATGCTTTGAGAAGGTATCCGGTAGCTATGTTCTTGACGCAGGATCGATATTTGTTGGAGGACTTGGAGAGCTTGGGCATTGAGGTGATTGTTCCTGGGTGTGCTATGCAGATGTGGGGATTGCAAATACACTCAGATTTGATGGACAAGATCAAGGCAGCACAGTATGATGATATATCTCTGAGGAGTATCAGAGCTCAGGTGAGAGCAGGATTGGAGGATGATTTCACTATTGCAGAGGATGGATCTTTGATTATGTGTGCCTAGTGGGGAGTTATGAGAGGAGGTGTTGCAGGAAGCGCATCGCTCTCAGTATTCCATACATCCAGGTGCTAACAAGATGTATAGGGATATGCGAGAGAGTGTGTGGTGGTATGGCATGAAGAGGGAAGTGGCACAGTTTGTATCCAGATGCTTAGTGTGCCAGCAGGTGAAAGCCGAGAGGCAGAGGCCAGGAGGTTTACTTAAGCCATTACCCATTCCAGAGTGGAAGTGGGAACACATTACTATGGATTTTGTGTCCGGACTTCCACGATCTCCAGGAGGAAAAGACGCGATTTGGGTCATTGTTGATAGGTTGACCAAGTCGGCCCACTTCTTGCCTTTCAAAGTGGGTTTATCTACGGAGAAGCTGGCAGAGATGTATGTGAGGCAGATCGTTAGGATACATGGAGTTTTCGTCAGCATAGTCTCAGATCGAGATAGTCATTTCACTTCTCATTTCTGGAGGAGTTTGCAGGAGAGTTTGGGCACTCAGCTCAAGTTCAGTACTGCATATCATCCCCAGACAGATGGGCAGTCAGAGAGGACTATCCAGACTCTCGAGGATATATTGCGCACTTGTGTACTAGATTTCGGGGGTTCTTGGGAGGACCATCTTTATTTGGTAGAGTTTGCTTACAACAACAGTTACTAGGCCAGTATAGAGATGTCACCTTTTGAAGCTCTATACGGTCGGAGGTATCGTACTCCTTTGTCTTGGGACGATGTTGGAGAAAGAGTTTTGCTTGGGCCAGAGATGGTTGTGGATGCAGCAGAGAATGTTCAGTTGATCAGAGACAGACTTCGAGTGGCGCAGGACAGACAGCGGCATTGGGCCGATAGCCATCGGAGACCTTTGGAGTTTGAGGTATAGTTTAGATTTTGTTGGTGCTTGTTCTTGTTTGTTATAGATTAATTTCTTAAGATGGTATTTTGTTATAGGTGGGTAGTCTGGTGTTTCTGAGGATTTCTCCGACACGAGGCACGATTCACTTCGGTAGAGGCGGAAAGCTTAGTCCGCGATTCATCGGACCTTTCACTATTCTAGAGAGGCTCGGTGCAGTTGCTTATAGACTATACTTGTCACCTGCATTGGAGGGAGTGCACAACATGTTTCATTTGTCGCAGTTGAGACGATACGTGGCAGATCCTAGTCATGTATTGGATCACTCAGAGATAGAGGTGGGCCCTACTCTTAGCTATCCAGAGCAGCCAGTTGAGATTCTGGATCGGAGAGAGAAGGTGCTGAGGAATCAGACTATTCCTTTGGTGCGCGTCGCATGGAGGCATCACTCTCCGGGGGAGTCTACCTGGGAGAGAGAGGATGAAATACGAGAGCGTCATCCATATTTGTTTGTACCTTGAGGTATGTTATTTTCTAGTTATGTTCTGTTCATTGTTATGTTCTTTCATAGTTAGTTGCGATTCTTTAGTTCTATTTGTGATTTTTTGGGGGTAGTTTTCATCTTTGAATTTCGAGGACAAAATTATTTTAAGGAGGGTATACTTGTCACTACCACATTTTCTAGGAAAGGGTATTTTAGTCTTTTCCTATTTAATTAAATATTGTGCATGATAAATAATTATTTGTTGTATTATTTAATTGGTGTTAGATGTTATTTAATTATTTTGGACTTATATTAGTGGACTCAACTAGTTTAGTTTGGACCCATGTGTTTGTGGTATTAAACGAAAGAATGAAAGTGTATTTCAATGACAGGGTTTATACGAGACCCGTGCCCTTTGGTTTACAAACAAACTTGTACAATTCGATCCTATACGAGGATGCAGGAGTATAATTTATTTAATCTGGGTATAAATTGCTATAGGTGTCTGATCTGCGGTCGATCACTTTAGCCCTTGGACTACACGATGTTGAAGAAGTGCCGTGGAAGACATGATGCAGCTTCGGAGGTTGCGAAGGAGGGTGGATGCACGATGCTGAAAGCCGTCGCTCCCTGTTCCTTGCCTGAGCTCTGTATTCTTCTCTCTCTCTCTCTCTCTGTCTCCTGATCTCCGGTTCGGTGACCTTGTTCGATCTTCCAAATTGTCGACCTTGGATCTGATATCGGTTTCTTGACCAATTTTTTTGACCTTGTTCCCCATTGATAGGGTCTCTATTTATAGAGTCTTTGGTGACAGTGACCACTCCGTTGGTGTAGCAACCGAGGAATGGAAAGTACAACACCCTATTACACAACGGTTAAAGCAACCAATGCCTACGTATAGATGATCTTTTGAATGAGCGGGTGACGTGGGTCCAACTAAGGGGACACAACGCGTACAATTGCTACTAAGATCACGACGTAAAAGCCACGTAGGTAGGTATCCATTGTGTAGAAGGGGTTGGCGTAGAAGCCAAATGTCCGTCACCATGGCATAGAAACCGAGCAGGCATGGAAGCCGAGCAGGCATAGAAGCCGAACAGGCATAGAAGTCGAGTAGGCGTGGAAGCCGAACAGGCATAGAAGCCGAACTGGCATAGAAGCCGAGTAGGCGTGGAAGCCGAGCAGTCGTAGAGACTGAGGGGGCGCGGAAGCCGTAGGAGCATAGATCCTGAATGGGCATAGAAGCCACTGCGTACCGTGCCAGGGTGCTGATGTGGACGTCTTTAGCCGGAATTATGGCTTTTGGAGATCAAATCTTTGGCAGAGATTTGCCATCATCCTGTGCATTAAATGCGGAGACGTGCCTTGAGGGGAAACTGTTACCACTCTGTGCGTTTTGACGGAGGGACGTGCCTTGAGGGGACACTGTCACCGCTCTGTGTGTTTTGACGGAGGGACGTGCCTTGAGGGGACACTGTTACCGCTCTGTGTGCTTTTGGCGGAGAGACGTGCCTCGAGCCCTGTACGAAGTGCAGCTTTTGACGTGGCAGGCGGTTTGTCTTCTGCGGAGCGTAAAACAGCCCATGTTTGCCTGCGTAAAACAAGGCAGCGTGTTCTCTTTGCACGCGAAAGAGCGGTTTATGCCGGGGGATTTTAGTAAGTGCCGGTTTGGTGATATTTTAACCAAATCCTCTGCATTAAATGCTGAGATCCGCCATCATACTATGGAGCGCGTCCCGAGGGGTCTGCCCCCGTTCCCAGCCGTCGTTTGGGTAGCTGTGCGGCACTTTTTGTCAGGAGTCAGAGGTCAGGTTTACTGCGTGACTGGACAGTTTCTTTTCGGGAATACGAAGCGTTCCTCATACGCTTTAACGCTGCTTTGAGAGCGGCTGGGTTTTAGGCCATGGAGGCGATGAAGAACCCTGTTTTACGCTGGATGGCTCTTGAAGGCCTCTGCTTATGCTGCTCTGTATCAAGATGCTGCGTAGATCTTCCAAGCATTTTTTTTCATGCTTCTACAAGACCCCCTTCAAAGCTTTTAAATTCCTCGGAATTTGAAATGCTTTGAATGAAGCATGAACGGCCCCTCGTAACTCGAAACGTTTCTGAATGGAGCGTTAAAACGGTCGATGCTGACTTTATGGCAGATTTATTGGGGACCGCTGTGATCTCTTTTGCCTATAAAAGGCTGGGGGGGTGAATCTGTCTTCACCACATTCCCATTGTCATGCAGAGATGATCGCCGAAGTTCGTCGGATCGATCTGAGGAAGAAGGAGATCATGTTCTTCCAGCATGTAGGGAGCCGTAAAAGACGGCGTCTTCGAGCAAGTGTCCACTGCAACGATGGATCATGGAAGGACATCTTAGCCTCTCTTGCTCGGGATAATCAGCAACTTTGTATGGCATTGCCCCAGGAGAGAGGAAGGGTCGTATTTGACCACAGCGGCTGGCATGCTGTGTATCTTCCTCTGAGATTCCCGCGGACGAGATTAGACAAACTGTAATCTATCGTCCCCAATCGAGTTGGGCTTAAAGAAGCCTCAACTGGATCGGCCATGGCGAATGGAGGATCTTCTTGTTCATGACTGTGGTAGTCGATGAACAGCCCTCGAAGAAGAGGAAGACCTTCACCCATGTGAGAACCTGTTAGTACAGCTTCTGGGCGATCTTCGGACGATGATGGGGGGAACTTCTTTGTAGACGGAGTTTCCCTCAGATGTAATCATGAAAAATAGAGAAAAAACCCTTGTAGATTGGATTTCTCTCATATGTAATCATGATTTTAATCTTTAATAAAATCATCTTCTTCTCCATATGATCGTCTTGCCATACGTTGCTCGTGAAGTCTGAATATGTGCAGCTTCGACACGTCTGAATCTTTACGCTGACTCTGATAGAAAGAGTATTAGGCCCTGTCCTTTATGCATAGCGGATAGTCCATAGAATGCTGCTGAGCACTTTGAACATGTAGAACTGTCCTGTTGCTAGGACTGCGTAGAATTTCTGAACTGTTGCCTCTCTGATGAGCGGAATTTCATTTTGTTCAGAATTCGTCTTCAAGAATGATCTCTAGAAACTCCCTTGGAACAGTGTCGAGGTTTTTGGCTGTAAAACTGAGTTGCCACTTTGATAGACGAGATGTTCAGACTGGAATCTGGATGAACCTCCAGTTTTCTGGACCCGAGAGGAGTAATTTCTCAATGTTTGAACTCTGCATACTTCGGGTATTTGGGGATGCTTTGGGGTTAAGAACGAGTATCTTCTGTGTGAACTCTTTGCACTTGACTGCCTTGGGGACTGTTTGGATATGCGGAAAGTCATGGAGCGGGAAATCATGTCTGTAGCCTCTTGAGCATAAAACACCATCGAGCGTGAAATCGTAGACCTGTGCTTCCTGAGCGTGGAGTCGTAGGTTTGTTACCTCTCGAGCATAGAATGCTACCGAGCACAAAGGCATCCGGGCAAGAAAAAAAAACCATAGACTTGTAGCCGTCGAACGTAAAGCCGTTAGATTCGTAGCTGTCGAGCGTAGAAAAGCTCCTTTTAGCGTAGGACTGTAGATCTGTAGCCTGTGAGCGTAGAACACCATCGAGCATGAAATCGTAGACCTGTGGTTCCTGAGCATGAAGTCGTAGGTTTGTTGCCTCTCGAGCATAGAATGCTACCGAGCACAAAGGCATCCGGGCAAGAAAAAATCATAGACTTGTAGCTGTCGAACGTAAAGCCGTTAGATTCGTAGCTGTCGAGCGTAGAAAAGCTCCTTTAGCGTAGAACTATTTGATTTGTAGCTCCTGAAAAGAAAATTTCTTCGAGCGTGAGGTTTGCGGATCTGTTACTGCTGAGCGTAAACTGAGCGCCACCGAGCGTGAGATCGTCGATTTGGTATCTGCTGAGCTTAAAGTCGTGGGTTTGTGGCCTCTCGAGCGTAAAAGCTACCGAGCACAAAGGCATCCGGACGTAAAACCATAGACTTGTAGCTTGCGAGCGTAAAATCGTAGATCCGTTGCTGTCGAGCGTAGAAAGCTCATTTAGCGTAGAACCCGCTGAACCGTCTTGCACGAAAAAACCTTTCGAATTCGCTGACTGTCCGTCTTCCAAGGGTAGTGGGCTGACGTAGCATCCAATCATAACCAACTATTAATTGCGAGATTTGGTCAGGGTCTCGAGGGGTTCGTCCGAGGATTCGAGGAGTCGACCCGGACTGTATATATATCCCCAGTTTCTGGAAAGAAAAACTCTTTATCTGTCTTTTGCGAAAGAGAGCTTTCGACTGTTCGAGTTCTTCTTCATTCTTTCTTCGAGCACTTCGAGTCTTTCAGAAATGGCGCCGAAATAAACCCCCTCCGCTAAGGGAAAGAGCATAGGTTCTTCTTCTCATTATCCTGTCCCGGCGAGGGAATCTCCGGTCGGGCAAGGTGAACTTCCCTCTGAGGGGAGCATCCTGCCGACGACTAGCGCTCCCGGCTTTAGAGGTAGAACTTTTTGGGATGACACAAACGACGAAAAATCCTTCGCACACGTTGAACGTGACTGCGCTAGGTCGTCTTCTGTGCTGATAGCCTCTTTTGAGGAAGGTGACGCACGGAGGCATTTTCATCTTTTACGCCCATATTTCCAATGTGTCAGCGTAAAGACTCCATATTTTCGTAGCTCTGGGCGTGAATAGCTCAGGCTACCGAAAATTGGCGTATTTCGTAAAATTTGAATTTTACGTTCGTGGAGGAGACTTTCGGCGTAAGGTGACCAAATTTGTATAATCTTGGCGTAGAGCACAGACTGTCGTTTCCTTGGTCCGTGTGTTTGTGCCAGACTTGTAATGACATATCTTTTTTGCATTATCTTGCAGTTGATCTGGGTGAGTCCCCATTGGCTGAGGTGATGGGCTCCGCTGCGGGGATGCTGCACTCGAACTATCTGAAGGTTCTGTCCTATGTGGCATTTCCCATCTCTGGACCCCAGTATCCTGAGGAAAGGGAGCTCCTGATATCGGCCCAGGGTGAGCAAATGCTGTTGAGTATGATCAACGGCTAACCCTTGGCACGTGTAGATGGGGAGCGGTACATAAAGTCGGCTTTCCTTTTTGGGGACATGATTGATAAACAGTCCCAGACGAAGCCCAAGAGGGAGCCTTGGGTTTTCCCTGCCGGGGATTTGGTCTTGTACCTGCCGACGATGCCGAGGGATTATCCCATCTCGGCCTTCTCCCATGCGACGCATCCCAGGAAGATGTCTTGGAAGCTGACTCCTGATCTTCACGGGAAGCCGGGGAAGATCTTTCATCTGAAAGGCGCTGACCAGGGGTCGTTTGTTAGTCGCCCTTCTGGCATTGTGACGCTGTTCCGAGGACTGTGCCCGGGCAGTGTTCCAAGTGAAGATAGCTCGGTGATCCAGCCGGTCCAATTGCCGACCTTCTGCAACGACTTCATGGGTCGAGGTGGGGTATATCCCAAGGAGAATCCTCGGTGCAATGGGTCGATCGCCCCAACGAACTCCCGATGGAGATGCCTAGTTGACTGGGCCTTAAAGCACTTCCAGAGAGAGTTGGAGGGCATTGGACTATATGCCGCCGTGAGTGCGACGAGCGTCGGGCTGCCTCCGAACCCTAATTTGTTCCTGGCACTGATGGAGCGGTACATTCCGCTCAACGGGACCTTCGCCACTCCACTAGGGGAGTTGGGGTTGGCCCTTCATGAGATAGCAGTTGTCTCGAGACTGCCGATGGGGGATACCCCATATGAAGAGTACGTTCCCACCAACCGGGAGTTGGGAGATATGGACCCTCGGGTGACGAAAGTATATCAGGAGCTGATGTGTCAGTACTTCGCGTGCACCGTCTTTTATAACGAGCCTTCTGATTTGGCTCACACCACCAAGTGGATGTCCTACCTCTTCTTCCATCGGGCTAGGGCCACCAAGTCGGAGAAAGCTTCGGGGGGCAAGAATGAGCCCGTGAACTGCTTGGGCGTTCTCAGTGCCCAGGTCGTTGCGGCTCTTATGGAAGACGCCAAGGCTCCCGATCAGATTCTCGTTGATGGGGTAGGAAAGTACCCCGAAGGTACAAAGGCCTACAGTTATTTGAGGTGCTGTCGCAGGCCTCTGTCTAAGGAAGCCCAGCTGGCAGGTTTCCTCTCCATATGGCTGCGTCAAGTAGTGGTGCCAGGCATTGCTTCCGCGGATCGCATTCACCGGAACATCCTATGGCCCGTAGTGCGTCTGGTGTTTGGGGCAAGACTGGGCTTGCTTCCTGCCATGGTGTGCCATATACAGGCTAGCCTGAAGGCCATGACAGATGGGTTGCTCGTTGACGAAGCTCGGCGGGAGAGCTTCCCTAGGGTGGAATTACCATACTTGTACTTGATAGGATGGTTAATTCTCCACAGTTCCCGGGTTATGTCACCCGGTTTCGGTAGCAGCTCAGGGGGTATATTCCTATTGAATTACAGGGATTCCTCCTGGAATGTGAATACAGTTTTAGATTGTCGGCTGGTTTTGAACCTCAGCCATGGCTGGAAGATCCTTTGTACTCCCCCTACTGTGCACCGCAACCAGTCAGGGCTGTGGCTCGAGGATTCAGGTCGAGGGAAGACCGTTTTTTCTCTGGAGGCGTTTAATTGGTTGGTCTGTATTAGACCTTCCCATCTGCTGTATAGGAGCGAAGACCATGGCTTCTTCGAGCCCTATCTGCCTAGTCGGTTCGCCAGGCAGTTCGGGTACGACCAGTTGCATGTGGGCAACGCCGTCACCAGCTTCAGGTCCAGGGGTGGACTCATTGATGGAGCTAGAGGGTGGCAATATTTTATCATGGGTTGTACGGGGGCAATTTTTATCGTGCCGGTCGTTACAATCTCCACGGAGCTGCGCATCCTTCACTCCTACGCCCAGTTCTATGTGGCGATTAACACCTTCCATCGCGATTTTGACATGCGTGGAAGCTTCAGAGTGCCTTCTGCCAAGCCTGGGGGAAGGGTCGAAGTCCCCTCGGTCTCTTCTGACGAGGGTGAGGAGTCTGGTACCCCGGATGAGCCTCTGGTGCCGTTGCCGAGGTGTGCAGTGCCTCCGCCGGCGGGGGCTCTGGTAGTCTCTTCTGGGAAGCGACGGGCTTCTGCTCCGAAGGAAGCCTCCCTTCGTAAGAGGAGGAAGGAGACGGTTGCTTGTCCTCTCCGCATTCCTGGTATTGGGGCTCCTGTGAGTGAGCCGGCATCTCCCTGTATCAGGGATGATTCTTTGGCCGGAGGTTCCTCACCTTTTAGAGAGGGACCTTCCACAGTTTTGGCTGGTGGCGCCGGAGAGTCCTTGCTAGAGGCTGCTGTTGCTGCGGGTGCTCCAAGCAGCGGAGCGGGATTGCCTGCGTGGCCCCAACAGATGGGAGAATCTTCCCTGAGGTCAGTAGTGGGCGGAGTTACTCCTGCGTCAGCGAGCGCGCCTAGCGAGACTCCGGCTGATGAACCTCGACCGCGTCTCGGGGAAGGCTTGACCGAACTCTTGGCGATGTCGGTCGGCCCACCTCCTTCTCCAGGTATGACAGTTCGTATTGCGTCATTAAGGCGTGGCTTAGCTACATCTGCTGCAGATGCGTCGTATATGCCGTTGGTTCCGGGTAAATATCGTTTCAATGTCTCCTCCTAGGAGGATTACCACCGTGTTTGATATTTTGCTTTCTTGTCCTTTTTTCAGGGGATGACGTCCACGGGGAGCATGGCGTTGAAGCGCCTTCCGGCTTTGTTTTGGCTCCTGGCGGTGACGTGGAGGCGCCGGATCTTGAGGCAGGAGTGTCTTCGGGGGCTAGCTCGCCCGGGGAGGTTTCGTCGTCTTAAGGGGAGGACGAACCCGTCATCGTGACCTCGCCTGTTGCGAGTATGCCGATGACTTTGATTGTCGCCATCGCACCTTCTTCGGGCGTGCTACCTGTTGAGGCGGCGGTGGCTACCTCGTCTGCAGTTGTGGCCGCTCCGGGCGCTCAGTCGGGTTTAGTCGTGTTGATCAAGCAGCATTCCAGCCTCGTCTATACTGGCTTGCAAACGATGATACCGATGGTGTTGGCGAAGAACCTTGACTTCGAGCTCTTGAAGAAGACTTCTCAGCTTTCGATCGAGGTTGTCAGGGGGCTTGGCAATCCTGGAGTGGCTGACGCTCTGGAGGCGGTGGTTAATGGTTTAGAGCAACCCATTAACGAATACTTGCAGCGGACTGAGGGCAGCCTTGATGCTGATGTCCAGGCTCGGTATGACCTCATGTCTGAGCGGTTTGCCGCAAAGCTTGAAAGCCTAAACAACTCTATCCAGACGCATAAGCTGGAGATGGATAGGAGAAGAGCTGTTGTGGAAGAAGCCCTTGCCGTTGAGATGCAGTGTCGATCCGAGCATGAAGGGAATGCGGCGAGGGTCTCCAAGCTGCGGGAAAAACTTGCTCGGGCAGAGGAGTGGGCTTCCCAGTCGTTGGCAGGTATGGAGGTAGCGACTGGTCGACTGAGCGAAGCGCGACGGGATCTGGACCGTGCGGAAGCTGCCCGTACGGGCTGCCTTCGGGCAAGGGCTAATCTGACCCTTGTGCATACTCCGGAGGCACGGCTGGAGCAGGCTCGCGCCGATGCTTTGGCCCTTAGGAATGAGAGGGTAGCTGCACTGGAGCGGCAGATTCATGGCCTGATTACTCCGCCATCTTGATGTACCCCTTCCTATGTAATTCTGCCTTCTTCGGGAATAAATAACAACGACTCTTTTCTGACTGTTGTGGACCCATCATTTCGGAATGTAAATGACAGGTTGGGTGAGAGTGATATCAGAGGTAGTATGGACGTGATAAACTCTCGATAAACTTCTTAGCGGGACATATCTATTCAGAGGTCATGCGGACATGATAGAGTGTAACCCAACTAATTATGTTTTTTGGAAGTAGTTTTGTCAGAATCGAGGTCCTTGCTATTTTCCTCTCTGAGCAGGAGAGATTAGGCATAGTACCTTTTCAGGAATTTGCCGTTGATAGGAGCCATTAACAGATCTCCGTTGGGCTGGGCTATCCTGTAGGCGCCGTTTGAGAACGTTGTCTCGATCACATAAGGGCCCTCCCATTTGGGCTGGAATTTGCCTTTACTTCTGTGAGTTAGGATCATCGGCCTTCTCACGGCTAGAACTAGCTCGCCGACTTTGAACACTCTTTCCTTTACTTTATGATTAAAAGCTTTTGAAATGCGTGCTTGGTAGAGCGCGATGCGCTGCTGAGCTTGGAGGCGTTTCTCGTCTAATCCTTCGAGCTCTTGGAGCCTCAACAGGTTATTCTTTTCTCGAGTCAGCTCACTAGTCACGGCTATTCGGAGCGACGGGATCTGGATTTTGATAGGAAGGACCGCCTCGCTTCCGTAGACTAGTGAAAAGGGGGTACAACCTGTTGGTGTCCGTACCGTTGTGCGGTATGCCTAGAGACATTCGTCCAGCTTCTCGTTCCAGTCTCTTTTGTTTGAAGAAACGAACTTCTTCAGGCGCTTGATAATGGTTTTGTTGAAGGCTTCCGCCAAACCATTAGCAGCTGGATAATATGCCGTAGAGGCAATGTTGTGTATCCGGTTATTATCGCAAAATCGATGAAACGCTTGGCTGATGAACTGAGGTCCATTGTCGTGGATTATCCTTCGGGGAATCCCAAAGCGATAAATGACATGGTGCTTGATGAAGCTGATTACGTCAGACGCCTTTACTTCCGCCAGAGGGATTGCTTCGGACCACTTGAAAAAGTAATCTGTGATGGCCAGTATGAACCGGTGGCCTCTGGAGGAAGACGGGTGAATGGGCCCAACGATATCCATACCCTAGGCTTCGAAGGGCCAGGAAGCAATCGTAGGATGTAGATATTCAGACGGTTGATGTATGAAGTCTGCATGGACCTGGCAGGCCCTGCATCGTTTTGCATAACTGATCGCATCTGTGATCATAGTGGGCCAGTAATAGCCCATTCTCCTGATGCGGTCTTGCAGCTTAGGACCGGGCTGATGTGCTCCGCACACGCCGTCGTGAGCTTCACGAATAATCTATTGTGCCTCGGTGCCAGCGAGACATCTTAACAGCAGTCCGTCGTAGGTCCGACGATACAGGTATTGTGAAGATGCATCGAAGTAGAAGCGTAACGATCGTCTCTTGACGGATACTGCTTCTTTGGGGTCCTCTGGCAAGATTCCATATGCCACGAAATCTATGAAGGGACTCGTCCAATCTCTTGTAGGAGGATCGGCGTTAACAGTATAGCTGCGTTCTAGGTGACAGCTGTTCTTCACACAGAATAAATCTCTGTTAAGAAGGATTACCGAATCCTGCGTTCTTATAGGGGTGGCTAAGTCCGCAGCTAGGCTGGCCAGGGCATCAGCTTCCAGATTCTGAGATCGAGGTACATGCTCTAGGAAGAACCTTTTGAACGTCATGGCTATCTCGACCGTTGCTTGGTGATAGGGGATGAGGTCTGGATTCCGGACTTCGTATATCCCTCTGACTTGGTTGACGATGAGCAGAGAGTCGCCGAAAGCTTCCAGGGATTCCACCCCCAGCTCTTTAGCGACTTGGAGCCCTATTAGCAGGGCGTTGTATTCTGCCACATTGTTGGAGCAGGGCTCGCTAAGAGAATATGCTCGGTAGATGACGAGCTGATCTGGAGTAACTAGGACGACTCCTACTCCTGAAACGACGCTTCCCTTAGGACCGACTCTGGAGGCGCCATCGAAGAATAGTTGCCATACGTCACTTTCCCTTGCAAAATTACATTCCGCAACTTCATCGGGGATGTCTTCGTATAGCTTGGAGGTCTCCGGGATTGGATGAGCTGCTAGGAAGTCGGCCAGTGCTTGGCCTTTGATGGACTTCTGTGGGACGTAGACCATGTCATATGGTGTCAGTAGCAATGCCCAAGTTGTGAGTCGGGAGTTAAGGGCACTTGGCTTGCTCATCAGCACCCGGAGGGGGTTGATCCTGGAGATGATATGAATAGTCTGGCCGGCGACGTAGTGTCGCGTCTTCTGGACAGCGAACATCAGAGCCAAGCATTCCTTCTCCACTGGGTTGTACCGGTGTTCGGCCCCGACCATCATCCTGCTAAGGTAGTAGATGGCCTGTTCATGACCCACATCGTTCTTCTGTGCAAGAAGATTGTTACTTTTCGACCGGGGGAAGATTGTTACTGACAAATATTGGCTTTGGTGAGAGCTCACCCCCAACATTGAGTTGGATAACTTCGTCCTTGGTGGGAGGTTCTCTCTGCTCGAAGCGGAATTCCCACTGTATATCCATTTGTTGAGCCCAGGGGTCGTTCTCGAACGGCTCCGTATCCTGTTCCTCGATTTCTGAGGGGCTTGTCATCACCATATTCACTGATAGTGTTAGTTTGAGAACATCAGGTGAGTCGGAGGACGACGAGCTGCTCTGGGAAGATGGAAAGGGGTCCTCATCTGGCTTGGAAGTTGCGAGGGAGGTGGCATACCCCAATCTGAGACGAGTCTGTCGATAGCGGAGGTCGCCGTACGGCGGCGTTCGTCTGCCTCTTCCGTAGTTGAGGCCTGGCTTCCGCTTCAAGTCGTAGCCCATGTTTTACATGATCCTTTGCGCTTGCGGGCTGTATTGGCGAACCTGCACTTTCTCGGTATCGTCATCGAGAGGATCTTCCTGGACAGTCGGTTGATTCCGCATGCGACCAAAGACTATTGGATGCTGGCTGCTGCAGGTAGGCGAGACAAGGAAGATAGAATCCTCATGTGGCCCATATGCTATGACGACGTTGGATGGCGACGTTACTTCCCAGACATACGGTCGGTAGGAGTTTATAGCTTCTAAGAACTTTTGAGCCATTGGTTCTACCTCGTCATGTGGAGTGGGTTCATGTTTCAGAATCTGAGTACCGATGTACCGGAAAAAAGGATGTTTATTATCATCTGGAACTCTGTTCCTGGTGGCATTTACATCAGTCGGCTGCTGGTTGCGCCGAAGTTTGATGACTATGGGTGGAGGCTTCCGGTTCAAAGTGATCACTAGAGGATCACCCCCTCCTTCCGACTTGGTCTTTCTCAGGTGGACAGCCGTAGGTTCTATGGCTTTTGGACGAGCGGTTCGTCCTTTCACTCTGATCGACAGTGGTAGTGTGGCAGAGGGCTCTTCGGGCTCCCGGTGGGATTCCTTCTTCGCCACTCCTGGCGCTTCTTCCGTGTGGTCATGGGAATACAACACGGCATCGGAATAGTAGGATTCTACTCCTTTAAACGGGTTTAGGTCAGCCACCTCTGTTTGTACGGTTCCTTGTGCGTCTACATATTTAAGGCATTGATGTAGGGTTGAAGGAACGATGTTGTGGTCGTGGATCCATGGTCTTTCCAGCAAAATATTGTAGGATACCTCTGAATCGATGACGTAACATGTGGCCACTGATCTAAGGTTGCCGATCTGGACTCTCAAGCGAATCTTCCCTAATGGTTTACTCCTTCCGGCGTTGAAACCCACGATTGTAGTGGTAGTGTAAGCCAGCTCGCTGGTAGGAATTCTCAGTGGCCCGAGCAGACTGCGAGGGATGATGTTGATCGACGATCCCGGATCTATGTGAATCCGGTCGACCTCCATGGAACCAACGTACCCGGTGTAATAGAGGGGCCTGTCATGCCTATTATGTTTTAATAGCATGTCGTCTTGAGTGAAAGTGATATTCGGGACCACCTCCATCACGCTATGGCATTGAGGACATGCCACTGGTTCCTCGTCGGGGTACTTGAGCTGGGTCAAGTATACTTCCGCCTGCATCAGTGCTTCACTCAGGGCTAGACGAGTGTCGGGGGAGATCCTGAGTAGCTCGAAGATGGATAACCTGGCTGGCGTACTGGCCAGTTGGGCCAGGATATCAAATTTATACGGTTTCTCTAAACCTTTGCTCGGAATGTTTTTTACAGGTTTGTCGAAGCGTACTTCTTTCTGTTTTGCCTTTTCCGCCGGAGTAGGTTTCGCAGAGCTGATGCTTGGCACGACGGGATCTTGCTCTGACGGTTTGGTAGCTGGAGCATCAGCCGGCGCACCTTCCTGATTTGCTCCGTCATTGTCGAGGTAGGCCCTCCCTGAACGGGTTATGACAAGTACCTCATCTCCGTCTGATGTAGAAGAAGTTGTGACCATGTAGCATGATCTGTATTTAGGATTCTTCTTGGGGGTAGCCCTGGTTGCCTTGGTCTCCTCCTCTAGATCTGACACCAAATCTTGGTGAACCCACATAATCTCGCCCCGCCGGATAGTTAGGGGCACCAGGTTGTGACCTTGATCCCTAGCAGGGGGAAGGTTAACGAGGTTCATCGTTGCCCGGGAGATGGGTGTAACACCAACAGGGACCTTTTGGGGAGGCAAATTGCCAAACTGCAGAGAGATCATGTTGGCCATGACCGTTTTCTCGGTGTTGTGCAGAGTGATGGCCTTAGCATCGATCAATCCCTGGATCTTCCTTTTTAGCACATAGCACGCCTTTGTCGGGTGGTGCACGTATCTGTGGAAGATGCAGTATTTTGGGTCGTTAGTATTGCCGACCTCCTGGGGCCGCCTTAGTTCTGGGAGGGTGATCTTGCCACTTTTGACGAGACATTCGAAGATACTCGGGATATCGTCGTCGTCGAAAGAGTAGACTTCGACGGGCCTCGGAGCCCCTGGTTTCGCTTGGGCGGTCGCCGCAATCTTTGGCTTGGCCGTGTTGATTGCTAGTGCTTCCTTCCCTTTGGGACCACGATGATGGTCGCTGCCAGGGGATGACCTCTTGCTTTTGTCAGAGGCAGAGATCATGATGCCATTGTCGTGCGCATTGCGACTGTTGTCTTCGGCTGCTATCGCCGAGAGGATGAACGAGGGCCAATCATGGAACTGATATGGTCCTGTGAACACCGAGACCACAGGAAGGAGGTTCTTCCTGCAAATGTCCACCAATGCTGAGTCTGGAACTCCTGGAGGCATTTGTAAGGTGGCCTGACGAAAGCGTTCGATGAAGATGCGAACGTCTTCCTTTTCCTTCTGCTTGACTTCGATGAGAGAGGACATAGACATGTCCATTCCTCCCTCGTAGAATTGTGTGAAGAATAGAGCTTTGAAATCCTCGAAGGAAGTAATGCAGTTGTCCGCCAAGCTACGGTACCACTGATAGGCTACTCCTGAGAGGCAGCCTTTGAACACCCGAGTGAGGAGGGCATCGTTCCCTTGTAGCAGCACCGTCATCATACTGAAATAGTTCATGTATTGGCTTGGTGATGTTTTTCCCTCGAACAGAGCCATCGCCTGAGGTTTGTATTTTGGAAGGAAAGGGACCTCTTCCCAGATAGCTGGGTATGGCTGGTTGATTGCCAGTTTCTTGAGCTGATCTTTGTGCTTCAAGGCATCGAACTGGGCTTTCAACTCCCGGACCGCCTGCATCGGATTTTCCGTTGGAAGCGGAGGAACTGCTGACTCTTGATCTAGAGCAGGTTCTTGGCTTGGGCCGGATGGTGGCAAGTCCACCCCCACATGTATCTGAGTTGGCGGAACCGATGCTTGAGCCATGGCAGTTGTGTGCTGAGTTAGCATCATCTGGTGCATATTCTCCATTACGGATTGTATTTGTTTCAGCGACGTCTCCAGGTCAGTGATGCGTTGTTCTGCGTCTCCTGATGGCGATGCTCCCTCGCGTTCGTCTTCGATGGCGTAAGCTCCCATTTCTCTGGGCGTCGTCGAAGGGTAAGTATAGGTCGCTGCAAAAGTCGACTCTATACTCTCGGCATCTGATTTGGGAGATTGGCGACCCCCAGCGTCGAAATCAGACGAGTACGGAGCTGGTTGCTGTGACCTTGCACGGGTGTTTTGGAATACCCCGGCTTCAGCGTTCCTGAGGAGGTCTTCGAATTTTCTCTGGCTCGGAGGTCCAGAGGGAAGACGCTTTGAGCTCGACCCTCTTCTAGGTATGCGTGAAGCCATGTTCATGGATGCATACGCGTGCTCCTCTTCCGGGAAAGATTGAGAGTAGTTCAATCGGTCGAAGACCGATCGTTTTGCTTTAGAACAGTAGCAGTCAATCACAATCTTATGACTATTACAACATTATTCCCTAGGGGGCGTAATAGACATGTCGGAAGGTCCCCTCTCCCTACGCTTCTGGACTAGGCATTCGTGTAGGTCAGGAGTAGCAATTTGAGCTTGTTTTGTGCCGTGGGGCTTACCCAGGCGTGATTTGGAGATTCGCTCAGACAGGCGTAAAGCTGAAGAGGTGTTCAGTCGACCGTCGTCTTCCCGCGTAATCCGGAGGATAGGCAGATTGCTTCTTCGCTGGTGTAACGGCCGAGGAGTTGAGTACTCGTCTGCTTGCTTCCTCTTGCGGAGATCACGGCGCTCATCTGGTCCACCGTAGAGGTCAGATATCATCCTGTGCCTGGAGCGTGATCTGTACTTCTGATTTGGCATTGAGGCACCATCAGAGGTTTTGTCTGTACCGCGCGTAGCGGGAGACTGGCTTCTGCACGTATAGCGCAGTGGATACTCCTGGGTTAGCGCTGAGGCTTTACCAAAAGTTTTGTCTGTACCGCGCGTAGCGGGAGACTGATTTCTACGCGTATAGCACAGTGGATACTCCTGGGTTAGCGCTGAGGCTTTACCAGAAGTTTTGTCTATACCGCGCGTAGCGGGAGACTGAATTTTACGTGCGGGGCACGGAGGGAGCGATGCTACCACCTCATTGGTCGGAGAGATCGGAGAGATCGGAGAGTCCACAGGAATGGCAGAGGATGTCTTGGGCATCCACACTTTGCGTAGCTTCCTGTTGTCTTGGACGGAGAGAAAGTGAGAGCTACCCCCAGTTCGAAGCATGTCTTCGTAGGCAGACTGGTCGAAATGAACGACCAGTGTCTTCTTCATGGTTCCTACAGGTACCGCATCGTGTTGAGCAATTACTTCCTCGTCAGAAGAGAAGGATGTCCCCAGCAGAGTCGCCATCTTGTTTGTGGTATTAAACGAAAGAATGAAAGTGTATTTCAATGACAGGGTTTATACGAGACCCGTACCCTTTGGTTTACAAACAAACTTGTACAATTCGATCCTATACGAGGATGCGGGAGTACAATTTATTTAATCTGGGTATAAATTGCTATAGGTGTCTGATCTGCGGTTGATCACTTTAGCCCTTGGACTACACGATGTTGAAGAAGTGCCGTGGAAGACAGGATGCAACTTCGGAGGTTGCGAAGGAGGGTGGATGCGCGATGCTGAAGGCCGTCGCTCCCTATTCCTTGCCTGAGCTCTGTATTCTTCTCTCTCTCTCTCTGTCTCCTGATCTCCGGTTCGGTGACCTTGTTCGATCTTCCAAATTGTCGACCTTGGATCTGATATCGGTTTCTTGACGAATTTTTTCGACCTTGTTCCCCATTGATAGGGGCCTCTATTTATAGAGTCTTTGGTGACAGTGACCACTCCGTTGGTGTAGCAACCGAGGAGTGGAAAGTACAGCACCCTATTACACAACGGTTAAAGCAACCAATGCCTACGTATAGATGATCTTTTGAATGAGCGGGTGACGTGGGTCCAACTAAGGGGACACAACGCGTACAATTGCTACTAAGATCATGGCGTAAAAGCCACGTAGGTAGGTATCCATTGTGTAGAAGGGGTTGGCGTAGAAGCCAAATGTCCGTCACCATGGCATAGAAGCCGAGCAGGCATGGAAGCCGAGCAGGCATAGAAGCCGAATAGACATAGAAGCCGAGTAGGCGTGGAAGCCGAGCAGGCATAGAAGCCGAACTGGCATAGAAGCCGAGTAGGCGTGGAAGCCGAGCAGTCGTAGAGACTGAGGGGGCGCGGAAGCCGTAGGAGCACAGATCCTGAATGGACGTAGAAGCCGCTGCGTACCGTGCCAGGGTGCTGATGTGGACGTCTTTAGCCGGAATTACGGCTTTTGGAGATCAAATCTTTGGCAGAGATTTGCCATCATCCTGTGCATTAAATGCGGAGACGTGCCTTGAGGGGAAACTGTCACCACTCTGTGCGTTTTGACGGAGGGACGTGCCTTGAGGGGACACTGTCACCGCTCTGTGCGTTTTGACGGAGGGACGTGCCTTGAGGGGACACTGTTATCGCTCTGTGTGCTTTTGGCGGAGAGACGTGCCTCGAGCCCTGTACGAAGCGCAGCTTTTGACGTGGCAGGCGGTTTGTCTTCTGCGGAGCATAAAATAGCCCATGTTTGCCTGTGTAAAATAAGGCAGCGTGTTCTCTTTGCACGCGAAAGAGCGGTTTATGCCGGGGGATTTTAGTAAGCGCCGGTTTGGTGATATTTTAACCAAATCCTCTGTATTAAATGCTGAGATCTGCCATCATACTATGGAGCGCGTCCCGAGGGGTCTGCCCCCGTTCCCAACCGTCGTTTGGGTAGCTGTGCAGCACTTTTTGTCAGGAGTCAGAGGTCAGGTTTACTGCGTGACTGGACAGTTTCTTTTCGGGAATACGAAGCGTTCCTCGTACGCTTTAACGCTGCTTTGAGAGCGGCTGGGTTTTACGCCATGGAGGCGATGAAGAACCCTGTTTTACGCTGGATGGCTCTTGAAGGCCTCTGCTTATGCTGCTCTGTATCAAGATGCTACGTAGATCTTCCAAGCATTTTTTTTTATGCTTCTACACCATGGACCAACATGAATTAATTAGTTAGACTAGGCCCATTTAGAAAGCACATAGTTAAGGAGATAGATTAAATTAATTAAATCATTAGACTAGAAGCTTCCTTCCTTAATTATTTCTTCATGAGAGGCCCCAAGGGGTATATTGGACATTTTATAATTGCTTGGGGAAAGGGTAAGGGCCGGCCTATAATAGAGGGGGGAAAATTCTCTCTCCTCTCATTTTCATTCCAAATCTAGATCTAGAATTTCCCACTACCAAATTCCTTTCATTCCCATTCCAATTTCCCACCAAATTTATTCCAAATTCTTTCCAATTCACCATTAGAAAGTTGAGAAGCAAGGATCTAGAAGGAGGAAGCAAGGATCTACAAAGAGGAGCAAGGATCTATAATTTGAAAGCAATTTTCATCTCAATTGGAGGTTTCATTGGAAATCCATCTCCCAATAGGTATAATTCAGTTTTTCCCCTTAAAATAGCTTTTAAATCTGAGATTTAATCATGTAAAATCAACCCATATGTATGTAATACCCATAGGACTTGGTTTGGTGTTCATAGGAGACCCATGGAGAAAGTTATGGTACTTTTGTGTCAATTTTATGGGAATTCCGAATTGATATTTTGTTATGTGTGTCAATTGATCCTATAGATCAATTGGGCATGTGCTTATGTGTTTGGGGCTAGTTTCATATCCACAATTGGGTACATGTAGGTCGTATCCCAATAATTTGGTGATACGTATTGTTTTGGGGGTTTTCCCTCCGACACGGGACTTTGTACATGTCGTATTTTGACACGGACACATAGATCTACATTTGACACTTTAATTTGTTCATAAAAAATATTTGTGACTTGTTTGTGTCCTTCGGGGTGCAATTGTTTGTGTGTTGGACTCGTGTCGCATGCGTATCCTAGATCTAGTGGGATACGGTGTGATACTCTTCATTTGTGTATGTTTATGTGTAGATCTAATTTTTTATGCTTTAATTCTTGAATTATAATTAGTAAATATATATAGATATTATATATTTATTTTAGTATAATTATTATGATATTTATTGTAGCATAGATCTATGTATTTTTTTATGTGTACTAATATAATGTATAAATATATATATGTAGCTTTCTTTACATGCATTTATATATGTTACAATTTATGTTAATAAAATAAATTATATATAAATATTTTATAAAATATATTTATGTGTTTAAATGAGTAATTATATTAATTATAATTATTATATAATTAATTTTATATAAATGAATGTATTTTTATGTGTGCATTTAACCATGTTAAAATATGTACATTAGTACATAGATGTGTATTAGCTATTATTATTTATTTATATGTATAGGATTATGTAAATATATAAGTATATATTTATTTATTTGTTTTATATATATATATATATATATATATATATATATATATAATTATATATACTATTTAGCTTTGGCGACAACAGCATTTAATGACAGATACTGTCATTAAAGTAGCAGCCGCTGTAGCAGTTATTAGGGCATTAATGACAGTTCTGTCATTAATGCAGCGGGCGGGAATAAGCAACAGCAGCAGTGACGGTCATTCTGTGACAGTCGAACTATCACCAATAAGTGACAGCAGTGGGTTTTTATACAGCGGTTTTGGCGACGGTTTTGCAGTGACAGTTGGAACTATCACTAAAGGGTCTGTTTATTGAAAAATTAGTGTTTTAGCACACAGTTTTTCAGTGACAGTTAGGCAGTTTTAGTTTATATTTTATATATATATATATATATATATATATATATATATATGTATATATATATATATGTATTTATTGTGAGATATAATACTAGTATTGTTATAATTTTAATTGTATAATATATTGGTTTATATATATAAGCGTAAATACTATATCTATGTATCTTGAGCATTACTTTGTGAGTATACCAAGTTGGTTCAAAACTATAATTCCTAATTATTGTATTTAATATTCTATATTATATAATTTATTGATTGATATATAGGTATTGTGAGGTTTACCTTGGATTCACGTATCTGAAGATACGGTATCCTAATATTTAAGGATATAGTTTTATGACTTAGATCTTAGTATTTTGATCCAAGATTTTGGTGCTAGACTTGTGCAACCTAGAAATAGATAATTGACCTTGGTTTGACCATAGTTGACCATAGTTGACTTAGAGTTGACCATAGTTGACTTTTGACTAAGAATTGACTTATTGACCTAGAAGTTGACTAGTTTAACTTGTTCTCTTTTCGGGACCTTGTATTGATGTTGTATTTCATATCTAGGTCTTCGAGGCACCGAGTCAGACATCTGTGAGACTATTCATTGGACTTCAGGCGAGTATATTCTCTGATAGTTTCTCATTTATGATATCCTCTATGTTCATTGTATCTAGTGTAGGTATCCATGTTCTCTTGACACTATGGTTACATGGATTGGTATATCCGGATCTCGTCATGAGATGTTATTCTTTGGTATATGGTATATATGGTGCAAGTATTACTTTATTGGTTATCTTGTACATGTACAGACACCGATTCTCGGGAAGACTAGCTATCTTCTTGGGGAATCTCGTGCCATAGCATACCGTGGTTGGATCTATTATACCAATCGGGGGTGGGGAGTATCAGTATCGATATGTGATCAATATCCCTATTGAATACAGTACAGATTACATAATAGTGTTGATCATGCACCGCACGTATGATTAGCCAGGCCGTATTGTATCTTGCCCAAGCCAATCACATGTTAAGCTAGTACTCACACACTTAGTCATTAGTATTATTGTTTCATTGGCATATTGTTCATTATTGTATTTATTTTCAGTATTTCCTTATTATATATATATCTCTTGTTTCTATTATGCATCTTGTTTATCCACAGCTATTTACTGTTACATAGTTTTTATCATTAATTAGAACTGCTGTTAGAGATGTACTCTGCTCCTTTCCTGACTGGATATATTTTTCCAGATGACACTGAGGAGTGGTACCCTACCTTTTATGGACCCCAGGATGTTGTGGGTTTAGATTCTGAGACCCTGGCTCAAGAGGGACTTATCCCAACTGAGACAGTTGACCCTGGAGTTGTAGCCTCGTACTATTCTTTTGTACTGTATTTGTCTCCAGCTTATTTCTGTATTTCTTCAGACTCATTGATGTATTTTTGACTCATGAGTTGTATTGTGACTATTTTATTCTTATCTGATTCGTGCTCATTTCTCTCTTAGTTCTGTGATTGAGTATACTATCATTATTGGTGGTTCATTATATTGTTAGATAGATTATCTATACAGCGTTCTACCGCCGATTCTACGGCGTAGGCTGGGCATTATTTTTGACTAGTACCCTTATACCGTGTACGGGTCATGATAGAAGAAGTTTATTCGAGCCAGTGGATTACCTTGGGGAGCGCTAGTGGTTCTAGTGAAGAAGAAGGATGGGTCATCATGGTTATGTATCGACTATAGACAGTTGAACGCTGTAACAACGAAGAACAAATATCCATTACCAAGGATCTATAATTTGTTTGATCAGCTGAGTAAAGCCAAGATTTTCTCTAAGATCGACCATCGATCAGGGTATCATCAATAGTTCGGGAGCAAGACATACCCAAGATAACATTTAAGTCATGATATGGGCATTATAAATTCTTAGTTATGCCATTCGGACTGACTAATGCTCCAGCGATATTTATGGATTTGATGAACCGTATTTTTATGCCATATCTAGATCAGTTCATGGTAGTTTTCATAGACGATATTCTAGTCTATTCCAGTAGCAAAGAGGAGCACGAAGAGCATCTTCAGAAGGTCTTGCATATTTTAAGGGAACACCAGTTATACGCAAAGCTCAGCAAGTGTGAGTTTTGGTTGGATCACGTATCATTTTTAGGTCACATCATCTTTAGGACAGGAGTAGCATTAGACCTGAAGAAGGTTGAGGATGTAGAAAGTTTTCCAGTTCCTATGATAGTAGCTGAAGTGCATAGTTTTCTGGGATTGGCAGTATACTACAGAAGATTCATAGCAGATTTTACAAGAATTTCAACATCGCTGACTCGATTGACGTGCAAGGAATCCAATTTTGATTGGTCAGTAGAGTGCCAGACATCATTTGAAGAATTAAAGAAGAGATTGATTTCAGCTCCGATTCTCACGCTTCTAGTAGGTTCTGGAGGGTTTATAGTTTATTGCGATGCGTCAGGCAAATGACTTGGGTGTGTGTTGATGTAACATGGAAGAGTGATAGATTATGCATCGTAGCAGCTTCGAGATCACGAGAAAAATTATCCGACTCACCATTTGGAGTTGGCGGCGGTAGTATTTACACTTAAGATGTGGAGGCATTACTTATATGGTGATCGGGTGGAAATATTTACAGAGCACAATATCTTAAAGTATGTATTCACTCAGACGGACTTGAACATGAGGCAGAGGAGGTGGCCAAAATTAATAAAGGACTATGATGTAGAACTTCAGTACTATCCAGGCAAGACAAATGTGGTAGCATATGCTCTTAGCAGGAGAGGTAGTATATTTATGTTGACATCGCAGCGACACATCTTAAAAGATCTTCGAGAAATGGGGATTGAGATAGTACTTTCACAAGACATAGGAGTATTGGCTAGTTTACAGGTACAATCTACCATTATAGAGAGGATTAAGGAAGCTCAGATAGAGGATCTGAAAGTTCAGAAGCTCCGGGAGGAATGTGAGTCTGGTCTCACGAAAGAGTTAATGATTCATGAAGATGGAACTCTTAGGTTTGGAAATTGTCTCTATGTACCAAGCAGAGATATCGGACAAGAAGTAATGACCGAGGCACACAGTTTCTAGTATTTAATTCATCCACGAGGTACCAAGATATATTAAGATATCAAGCAATATTTCTGGTGGAATGGGATAAAAAGGGAGATAGCACAATTAGTTTCTCGGTGTTTGGTATGTCAGCAAGTAAAGGCCGACCAAAAAAGACTGGCAGGATTATTACTTCCTCTTCCTATTCTGGAGTGAAAGTAGTAACATATTACGATGGACTTTGTGACCGGTTTACCTAGATCACCAACTGGTCATGATACAGTTTGGGTAATAGTAGATCGTCTCACAAAAGTGGCTAACTTTCTTTCTTTTCGAGTAGGCCAATCCACAGAACAATTAGCAGAGATATACATGCGACAGATAGTGAGACAGCACAGCATCCCAGTGAGTATTATATCCGATCGAGATACGCAATTTACTTCAAATTTTTGGAAGAGCTTACACTAGAGTTTAGGCACCAAGTTGAGATTCAGTATCGCTTACCGTCTACAAACAGACGGACAATCAGAGAGAACCATCCAGACCCTGGAAGATATGCTACGAGCTTATAATTTATATTTTGGAGGGTCTTGGGAAGATTATCTTCATCTCGTTGAGTTCTCATACAACAACAGTTATCAAGCAAGTATTCAGATGGCACCATTCGAAGCATTATATGGGAGAAGGTGTAGATCACAATTGGCATGAGATGATATAAGTGAGCGAAAGATGTCAGGCCCAAAGATGATCACATAAATAGTAGAAGTTGTCAAGCAAATCAGAGAGCGACTTGGGATTGCGCAAGATATGAATCGACATTGGGCAGATAGGCATCATAGAACTTTATAGTTTTATGTCGTTGACCAAGTGTTCTTGCGGATTTTGTCAACCCAAGGAGTCATTAGATTCGGGGTTCATGGGAAGCTTAGTCCGTGATACGTCGGTCTGTTCGATATTCTCGAGTGGGTGGGCGATGTTGCTTATCGTCTTGCCCTTCCGCCTTCGCTACGTGAGGTGCACGATATATTTCTTGTGTCTCTATTGCGTAGGTATATCCTGAATCCGAGTCATATCCTCGACCATTCTGAGCTAGTCGTTGGTACCGACTTGTCTTACGAGGAGCAACCATATCCATTTTGGACCGAAGGAAGAAGGTGCTCAAGAATCGGACCATTCATCTTGTCCGGGTTATTTGGGGTTTTCACCCTTTGGGAGAGTCGACGTAGGAGAGCGAGGATGATATCCGGTATCGGTATCCGTACTTGTTTGACACAAAAGGTATATTCATTCTTATGCCTTTGTATCTTGAATCTCGTAATTCGTTTACCCATTCTATGTGACACTATTTTTTTTCTTATATGCTTGGATTTGATTGCATGTGTAGATATGCTTGTAGTTAGCGCAGTGCTTATTCTGATTTCTCTAGCTTACCTTGAATTTGAATTCCGAGGACGGATTTTTTCATAGGTGGGTAGAGAAGTCATTACCCGTTCTCGAAATATATATATTTTGGGATATATTTATTTCTTTCTTGAATTTATTTCCTGCTTAGAGTATTTTTTGCTAGCATGATAATTATGTTGCATGCATAGAGACTAGACCCATTCTTTGGTTCAATTAGACCCATGGTTTAATTGTTGGGTTGGTTCATTCATGAGTTGAACCTATGATCTAAACCACAAACCCTAATTATAAAACCCAACATCTTTCTCTCTCTTCCCTCATTCTCTCAATTTCCTATTCTTCCTTCATTTAGGCAAGTACACCTTGCACCACATGGAAAAATCTTTTGATTTTAGATTCTTGCTTTTTCTTTGCATTTATTAGTCTATTATGTTATTATTATGATTGTAAACACATTTAGTACTTGGGGTTTTCGGTTTTAATGGGTGAATTTGTGTAGATCTACTTTTCTAACTTAGTATTTTATTTGTTTCTTGAGTTTTTGGTAGTTTTAATCTACTAAAATATAGTATTTTCAAAAAATAGTTTTTGGGATGGATGTAGCACTTTATTTAGAGCGTTTTGGCTTTTAGTTCACTCAATTCAGAGTTAAAATGAAGTTTTTATGAAGGAAATAAAATTTTAATTTTTGGAGTTTCTGTCATGGCCGAACTGCTGCCTGGAGAAGACGAAGTCGTGTGCGGCCGAGAGATCCATGCTGCCTTGACCCATATGCGGCAAGTGAGCATATGCAGCCTTGAGCTCATGCGACCTCTGCGGTCAGTGACCATGCGGCCTGAACTCATGCGGCCATGCTGTTTGAGCTCATACGGCCATGCGGTCTGAAATTATGCGGTTATGCGGCCTTGAACTCATGCAAACTCTGTGGTAAGCGACTATGCGACCTATGTGGCCCAACTTTCTATACGATAACTGATTCTATGCGGCAGATGATCCCCATGCGGCCTTGATCCTTATGCGTCCATGCGGCCCCTTGCACACGCTTTAATGGACTAGTTTTGTTTGAATGTTCCTTTGGACTTTATGGGATGTATGCGTGACTTTGATAACCACAAGAGTATTAGACCCATCTATGTGCCATGACTCGACCACTTGTATCTGTGTTGATACACTTACTACGTGTTATATGTTCCTATGTGATAAGTGTTCTTACGCGATTATATTACATATTTATACTGCGGTGTACATATGCGCTACGTGACATATGATATGACTTAATCTCTAGCATGGACATAAGGGTTAGTCAATGACCAAGCGTCGCTAAAATTTGTTGATTGTTGCATCACGCTGGGGTGAATCCAAGTTGAACTGCAAAGTGACTAGTGGATTCGTGAGCATGGTCGTACTATGGTACATTATATAAGGAAAATACCATGTGACTGCGTCAAATGATTCTAGTTAATAATAGGGTTAACTAGGCAACTAAACTTGTAGAGCATTGGGAGGGAATGGAATCTCGAGATCGTGCCTAACTAGCAACCTCCAGTCATCTGAATTAGGGTGTGCAGGCTAGTCCCCATGGATATTATTTAAGTCCTTATTAGTGAATGATAATATTCGACTATTATACTATACTATGTGTTCTATGAGATATTTGCATGGTCGCCATACGAGGGACCGGTGCACAATACTATGTGGTATACGGTAATTTATGGTTAGGCTAACCCTGTTAGTACCTGGTTCGATTTGAGGATTCCTATATGCATAATATCTCTAGAATAATTCGGACCCCATCTAGTAAGCCTTATAAGTGATTGGCCGATTATATAACTAAGCTTGTTTGTGTATTGTACCTGCTGTCAAATAGTCTAGGGACATGGATTATCATGGTGCGATGGTCTAACCCTTGTTCTTGTTTGGTTTTAGGGTTAGATTGTTGTGTCATGATAGGCTATAAACCAAAACTATGAGACAGAAATATATATATATATATATATATATATATATATATATATATATATATATATATATATATATATATATTATAAACCTGGTTTTATTTTTTTATTCGTTTTTTACTTGTGGTACTTGCTATTTGGGGTCTAATCACAATGGTTTTGCACGGCCAGGTTTAGAGCCAGCACCCGAGAATCAAGCGTACTTACCGTGAACAATGGCGCGCACCAAGCGGATGACCATTGAAGAAAAATGAGTTGGTTTCGTCTCCCTCCTCATTATTGTAAACTTTACTTATTTTGGGCGTGTAGAAGCATGAAATATATGCTGCAGAGTTATACGTAGTATTTCAATACTGGATGGCGTAAAGATATGACCTCAGAGCCATCGGCGTACAAACAGAGCTTTATTGCTAGTACAGCATAAAATATAAGCTCCAAGACAATCCGCATAATGCAGTATTTCCAGGCTGCTTCAGCGTAAAAGGGTTGTTACATCGCCACTTTGGCGTAAAACCTACTCGCTTTTAATGCGATAGAAAGTTGTACGGGGAATGCTTCGTATTCCTCGAATGAATCTGTCAGATCATGCAGTAAACCTGACTCCTGACAATGAGTACTGCACAGCTATCCAGACGATGGCAGTAATGATGGTGCGGAACAGAGACCCAAACCGTCGTTTAGTGACGTTTCCCTGATACAAAGTATTTTTACGCATACAAGGGAATATGCTGCCTAGTTTTACACAGGCAGATATGAGCTTTTATGCTCAGCAGAAGATAAAATGAACTGCCATGTCAAAAGCTGCTCTTCGTACAGAGCTCGAGGCACGTCTCTGCATTTAATGCTCAGAATGGTGGTAGATCTTCGTACAGAGCTCGAGACACGTCTCTGCATTTAATTCTCAGAATGGTGGCAGATCTCTGCATTAAATGCACAAGATTTGGTTATATTTTCAAAGACCAGGCGAGCCATAATTACGGCTAATACGTCCACATCATCACCTTTGCATATTACGCCATCAGGCTATTTTTAGCCATAGGAGCATGTTGTACGCTATCTCCTTGAAATACGCCTTCAGGCTATTTTCAGCTATAAGGAGCACGCTGTACGCTATCTCCTTGAAATATGCCAACTCAGACTATATTTGCATTTGTGCGTGAGAAGGCTATTTGGCCCAGAATACGCTCAAGGCCTCAGTCAATGAAGGAGGATCAGCTATCTTTTACACTAGCTACCTGTCCACGCAGCATCAAGCTTCTACGCCTACAAGGCTTCTACGCCTATTTGGCTTCTACGCCAACCTGACAACTATTTGGCTTCTACGCCATGGTGACAGTTATTGGCTTCTACGCCAACCTTTTCTACGCAAGGAGAAGTTACCTACGTGGCTTGCATGCCATGATCTTCGCAGCAGTTATACGCATTATCTCATGATGGGACACACGTCATACGCAGATTTAGAAGATCATCTATACGTGGGTGGCAGTTATCATAACCGCCGCATAAAAAATACCATACTCTCCACTGTCCGGCTTCTACACCGACAGGATGGTTACTGTCACTAAAACCCTATAAATAGAGACCTTTATTGACAGAGGTCCAGGGTCGAACCTAGGTCACAAATTCCAGAGTTGAAGAACAGAGAGAGAAGAGCTCAGACAGAGAGTAGCGATCGACGATTTTGGCATCGAGCATCCACTCCCTCTTGCAATCTTTGAAGCATCTCCTTCTTCTACAGCACTTCTTCATCATCGTGTGGTCCAAGGGACAAAGTGTTCGACTGCAGATTAGACTCTTATAGTAATATTTACCCAGATTAAAATTTGTACTTAACATCCTCGTATAGGATTAATAGTACTTCTTGTTTGTAAACCTAAGAAAGGGTTTTGTATAAACCTAGTTTTATTTCTTTCGTTTATTATCAAACACAAGATGGCGACTCTGCTGGGGACCTCTTTCTCATCTGACGAGAAAGCAATTGCTCAACACGATGCAGTATCAGTAGGATCAATGAAGAAAACCTTGGTCGTCCAGTTCGACCAATATGCCTACGAAGACATGCTTCGAGCAGGGGGTAGCTGTCACTCTCTCTCTGCCCAAGACAACAGGAAACTGCGTAAGGTATGGATGCCCCGGACATCCCCTACCGTTCCTGCCGACTCTCTGGTTTCTCCGACCAGCCAGGTTGTAGCTGTGCAACCTTCGCGCTTCGCGCGAAAAAATCCGTCTCCCGTCTGTGATGTGGCAGACAAAACTTCTGACAATGCCTTAGTGCTAGTCCAGAAGTCTACTCCGTACTCTGCACGTAAAATTCTGTCTCCCGTCTGTAACGTGGCAGATAAAACTTCTGACAATGCCTCAGTGCTAGTCCAGAAGTCTACTCCGCGCTTTATGCGTAAAATTCAATCTCCCATCTGTGACGTGGCAGACAAGGTTTCGGATAATGCCTCAGCGCCAAATCAGAAATTCCAAACGCGCTCTACGCGTAAAAATGCATCTGTCCTCCACGAAAAAGCAGATGGTCCCTGTAATTTACGCAAGGAAAAATAAGTGCGGACTACTCAACTTCTCGGCCTTTACGCCAGCAAGAGAAAAATCTGCCCGCTCTCCAGATTATGCGAGAAGCGGATGGCCGATTGAAGGCTTCCTCGATTTTATGCCAGCCTGAGTAGAGCTCCAAATTATGCCAGGTTAAACCCCTCAGCGTAAAGAAAGCCCGATTTGTGGAGAGACACACTCCTCGGGGATTATCTGCTACTCAGATGGCTAACCTGTTGTATACGAGTGACAGGGAAAAAGTTATGGTTCCCAATATTTGCATGCCAACTGATGTAAACAAGAGGAATAAGCCTTCTTCTTCTATAAATCCTCCTGACTTGCGTGAGTATCTGATCCAGAAATGCAAGGATAGGGGATCTTCCAGCATGTCTATTACGCCTCTTAGGGAGCACTATTTTAATAGTCATAGGATTGTAGTTAATTATTGCTGTTCTGAAGCAAAATGGTCAGTTTTTGACCGGTTGAACTACTCTCAGTCTTTCCAGGAAGAAGAGCCTGCACATGCATTAGTGAACATGGCTTCACACGTTCCTAGAGGAAGGTCGAACTCAAGATGTCATCCCTCTAGAACTCCAAGCCAAAGGAGATTCGACAAGCTCCTTAAGAACACTGAAGCTGGGGTATTTCGAAACACCCGTTCGAGGTCACGACAACTGGCTTCGTATTCTTCTGATTCTGACACTGGGGGTCGCCAGTTTCCCGAATCAGATGCTGAAAGTATAGAGTCATTTTCTACAGAGACCTATACTAGCCCTTCAATGACATCCTGAGAAATGGGGGTCTATGCCATTGAAGATGAGCACGAAAAGGCTTCCTCGTCAGGAAGTACTGAGCAACGCATCGCTGTGTTGGAGACATCTCTAAAAGAGATACAATCCATGGTAGAGAATATGCACCAGATGATGCTGACTCAATACACAGCTGCTATAGCTCAAGCATCGGTTCCTCCGACTCAAATACGCATTGGGGTGGACTTACCACCATCCAACGCAAACAAGGAGCCTGTTCTAGATCAAGAATCAGCAACTCCCCTACTTTCTAACTCGGAGAATGTATTGCCTCCGATTGAAGTTTCAATACAATCGATCTCTTACCACTCTGCGGTCCTTCCACTTGCTGAAGATCCAATGCAGGCAGTGCGGAAATTGAAAGCCCAATTTGATGCCTTGAAGCACAAAGATCAGCTCAAGAAATTGGGAATCAACCAGCCTTACCCAGCTATCTGGGACGAGGTCCCTTTCCCTCCTAAATACAAATCACAGACTATGGCTTTGTTTGAGGGAAAGACATCACCGAGCCAGTACATGAACTACTTCAGTATGATGACGGTGTTATTGCAAGGGAATGACGCCCTTCTCACTCGAGTGTTCAAAGGCTGTCTCTCGGGAGTGGCTTATCAGTGGTACCGTAGTCTTGCGGACAAATGTATTACTTTCTTTGAAGATTTCAAGACTTTATTCTTCGTGCGATTCTACGAAGGAGGGATGGACATGTCTATGTCCTCTCTCATCGAAGTAAAGCAGAAGAAAAAAGAGAATGTTCGCACTTTCATCGAACGTTTTCGTCAAGCCACTTTGCAAATGCCTCCGGGAGTTCCAGACTCAGCATTGGTAGACATTTGCAGGAAGAATCTTCTTCCAGTGATCTCGGTATTCACAGGGCCATATTAGTTCCATGATTGGCCCTCATTTATCATCTCAGCGGTAGCCGCTAAAGACAACAGTCGGAAGGCGCGTGATAATGGAATTATGATATCTACCTCCGATAAAGGCAAGAGGTCATCTTCCTACAGCGACCATCCCCATGGTTCCAAAGGAAAAGAAGCTCTGGCGATCAATACATCCAGGCAAAAGACTGCGGCAACCACACAAACAAAACCTGGGACTTTCAGGCCCATTGAAGTGTACTCTTTCGACGACGACGATATTCCAAGCATATTCGAGTGTCTCGTCAAAAGCGGCAAGATTACCCTCCCTGAGGTGAAGCAGCCTAATGAAGTCGGCAGTACCAATAACCCCAAGTACTGTATTTTTTATAGGTACATACATCATCCCACAAAGGCGTGTTATGTACTGAAGAGGAAAATCCAGGAGTTGATCGATGCTAAGGCCATCACTCTGCGCAACAGCGAGAAGACGGTCACAGCCAACATGATCTCTCTGCAATTTGGCAATCTGCCTCCTCAAGAAGTTTCAAATGGTGTTGTACCTATTTCCCAAACAATGATGAACATCGTTAATCTCCCTCCAACCAGGGGTCAAAATCATGACCTGGTACCCTAACTACCCAGCGAGGCGAGATTATGTGGGTTCATCCAGATCTGGTGTCAGAGATCGAAGAAGAGACTCAAGCTGCTAAGGCTAAGTCTAAGAAGACCTCATAGCGTAAACCGTGTCATATGGTTGCGGTATCCTCGACATCAGAAGAAGAGGTTTTGGCTATTGGAACCCGTTCAGGGAAAGCCTACCTCAAGGACTATGGAGAAAGTCAGAAAGAAGCATCGGCAGACACTCCAGCTGCCAAGCCTTCAGAACCGGAACCTGTCATACCAGAGGCCGGTCCTTCGAGACCAACTTTGGCAGACAAGGGGAAGCAAAAGGAAGTGCGCTTCGATAAACCTTTGAAGAATATTCAAAGCAAAGGTTTAGAGAAGCCGTATAACTTCAATATCCTGGCCCAGTTGGCTTATACACCAGCCAGATTGTCCATTTTTGAACTACTCAGGCTTTCTAAAGACACTCGTCAGGCGCTGAGTGAAGCGTTGATGCAGGCGGAGGCATACTTGACCCAGCTCAAGTCCCCAGATGAAGAACCTGTGGCATGTCCTCAATGTCATAGTGTGATGGAGGTGGTCCCGAATATCACTTTCACTCAAGATGACATATTGTTGAAACACAACAAGCATGACAGACCCCTCTATTACACCGGATATGTCAGTTCCATTGAGGTTGACCGGATTCACATAGATTTGGGATCATCGATTATCATTATTCCTCATAGTCTTCTCAGACCATTGAGGATTTCTACCAGCGAATTGGCTTACACCACCACTATAATCGTGGGTTTCAACGCAAGAAAAAGTAAGCCGTTGGGGAAGATTCGTTTGAGGAGCCAGATTGGCGACCTCAGATCAGTGGCTATATGTTATGTCATTGATTCAGAGGTATCCTACAACATTTTGCTGGGCAGACCATGGATCCACGACCACAATATCGTGCCTTCGACTCTACATCAATGCTTTAAATATATAGATGCTCAAGGAATAGTACAAACAGAGTTTGCTGACCTTAACCCGTTTAAAGGAGTAGAATTCTACTACTCTGATGCCATGTTGTACACCCAAGACTACATGGAGGAGGTGTCAGAAAAAATAGAGGAGGAATCCCACCGGGAGCCAGAAGAACCCTCTGCCGAACAACCTCTGTCAATCAAGGTGAAAGGGTGAACTACTCGTCCGAAAGTCATGGAACCCCTGGCTATCCACCTGAACAAAACCAAGTCAGGAAACAGAGGTGATCCTCTAGTGATCACTTTGAATCAGAAGCCTCTACCCTTGGTCATCAATATTCGGCGCAACAAATAGCCGATTGATGTAAATACAGCCAGGAATATGGTTTCTGATGATAATAAAGATCCTCTTTTCCAGTATATTGACGCTCAAATTCCTGATCAGGAATCCTCTCCCCATAATGATATAGGACCTATAGCACAAAGATTCTTGAAAGCTACAGATTCCTATCATCCGTATGTGTGAGAAGTAGCGTCACCATCTAATGTCATCATGACATATGGGCCACATGAAGATTCTATCTTTATTGTCCCACCTACTCGTAGTGGTCAGAGTTTAATAGTCTTCGGTCGCATGCGCAATGAATCGACTATACAAGAAGATTCTCCCAATGATGATGCTGGTAAAATACAGGTTCACAGATATAGCCCGCAAGCTTTGAAGATAATACAAAGTATGGGTTATGACTTGAAGCTAGAACCCGGCCTCAACTATGGGAAAGGCAGACGAATGCCATTGCACGGTAATCCCTACTGTCAATGAACTCATTTTGGGTTAGGGTATACCACCTCCTTTGCAACTTCTGAGTCAAATAAAGATATCTCTTCCTCTTCTCAATATGGCTCACCATCTTCTGGCTCATCAGATGATCCCGAATGAGCATTATCAGTAAATATGGTATTGACAGATTCTCTCGAAGCAGACGAACAAAAATCTGAACCATTTGAGAATGACTCTTGGGCTCAACATATGGATACACAATGGAAACTCCAGTTCGAGCAGAGAGAACCTCTCACTGAAGATAAAGTTATCCAAATTGACGTTGGGGATGAACTTTCGCCAAAACCGATATTTATCAGTAACAATCTTTCCGAAGAAGAAAGAAAAGAAATAGTCCAACTGATAAGAGAATATATCGACGTCTTTGCATAGAATTATGAAGATATGCCAGGTCTTAATCCAAAAGTGGCTACTCATAAGCTCAATATATTACCCAATTCGAAGCCTGTGAAGCCACATCAACGCCGGTTCCGTCCGGACACGATGGATGCCATTGAAGCTAAAATCAAGAAGTTGATAGTCTGTGGCTTCATCCAGGAAGAACAATATCCCGATTGGGTCGCCAATGTTGTCCCGGTCATGAAAAAAATAGAAAAGTACGTGTCTGCATAGATTACCGAGATTTGAATGCAGCCTGCCCCAAGGATGAATTTCCTCTTCCCATCACAGACGTCATGATCGATAATACATGCAGTTTTGAATGCATGTCTTTCATGGATGAATTTTTAGGATACAATCAAATCAAGATGCATCCTGAAGACGAGAAGCATACTTCCTTCCGAACACCATTAGGGGTATATTGCTATACTGTCATGCCCTTCGGACTAAAAAATGCCAGAGCTACGTACCAACGAGCCATGAGTAACATATTCCATGAATATCTACGCAAAATCGTGGAGTATTACATAGACGATATAGCTGTCAAAAGTTGCATCAAGGATAATCACATCCAAGACCTGAAGACAGTGTTCGAGTTGATGTGCCAACATCAACTCAAAATGAATCCTACAAAGTCCTTTCTGGGTGTATCCAGTGGCAAATTCCTAGGATTTTTCATTACCGCTAAAGGTATTCAAGTAGACCCGGATAAAGTCAAGGCCATCTTAGAAATGCGACCACCCCGTAACTGAGAGAACTCAGGGGATTTTAAGGTCGTCTGGCTTATATCCGAAGATTCATATCCAACCTCTCGGGGAGATGTCAGCCTTTTTCTCATCTCATGAAGAAAGGTATATCCTTCGTGTGGGACGAAGCCTGTCAGCAAGCATTTAATGACATCAAACGCTACCTCACTAATCCTCCATTTCTGGTGCCTTCCGTCATAGAAAGACCATTCTTGCTGTATGTTCGAGCAATGGATCATTCTCTGGGAGCTCTCCTCACACAGAAGAACGATGAGGGTCATGAACAGGCTATCTACTACTTAAGCAGGATGATGGTCGGAGCTGAACACCGGTACAATCCAGTGGAAAAAGAATATTTGGCCCTAATGTTCGCCATTCAGAAAATGCGACACTATATCACAGGCCACACTATTTATATCATCTCCAGGATCAATCCTCTTGGGGTATTAATGAACAAGCCAAGCATTCTTAATTCCCGACTTGCGACTTGGGCGATGTTATTAACACCGTATGATATGGTGTACGTCCCTCAGAAGTCCATCAAAGGCCAAGCATTGGCTGATTTCCTAGTTGCTCATCCGATTCCGGAAACCTCCAAACTATACGAGGACATTCCCGACGAAGTTACAGAATATAATTCTGTGATGGAGAGTGATGCATGGCAGCTATTCTTCGATGGTGCCTCCAGGACTGGTCCCAGGGGAAACATGGTTTCAGGAGTAGGAATTGTCCTGGTCACTCCTGATAAACTCGTCATCTATCGAGCATATTCTCTTAGCGAACCCTGCTCTAATAATGTGGCAGAATATAATGCCCTACTCATTGGGCTCCAAGTCGCTAAAGAATTAGACGTCGAATACCTGAAAGCTTTCGGTGATTCTCTGCTGATCATCAATTAAGTCAGAGGAATATATAAAATCCAGAATCAAGATCTCATTCCCTATCACCAAGCAACGATCGAAATAGCCATGTCTTTCAAAGGGTTCTTCCTAGAACATGTGTCTCGATCTAAGAATCTGGATGCTGATGTCCTGGCCAGCATAGCTGCAGATTTAGTTATTCCTATAAGAAGGCAGAACTCGGTGATCCTTCTTAACAGAGATTTATTTTGTGTGAAAAATAACTTTTACATAGAACGCAGCTACGCTGTGAATACAGATCCTCCCAAGAGAGACTAGACAAGTCCCTTTATAGATTTTGTAGCATACGGAATCTTGCCGGAGGACCCTAAAGAAGCAGTATCCGTCAAAAGACGATCATTACGCTTCTATTTCGATGCATCTTCATAATGTTTATATCGCCGGACTTATGACGGATATTATTATGATATCTCTCAGGTGATGAAGCACAGTGGATTATTCGTTATGCTCACGATGGCATATGCGGAGCACATCAACCCGGTCCTAAGCTACAGGATCGTATCAGAAGGATGGGCTATTACTGGCCTACTATGATCACAGATGCAATAAAATATGCAAGACAATGCAAAGCCTGCCAGGTTCATACAGATTTTATACATCAACCTTCTGAATATTTACATCCTACGGTGGCATCCTGGCCTTTCGAAGCATGGGGTATGGATGTCATTGGTCCTATTCACCCGTCTTCTTCCAGAGGTCACCGGTTCATATTAGCCATCACGGATTATTTCTCCAAATGGGCAGAGGCGATCCCTCTTGTTGAGGTAAAGACATCTAACGTGATCAGCTTCATTAAGCATCACGTCATTTATCGTTTTGGGATTCTCCGAAGGATAATTCATGACAACGGGCCTCAATTCATCAGCCAAGCGTTTCACCGATTTTACGATAAAAATCGGATACAAAATATAGCCTCTACGGCATACAATCCTGCTGCTAATGGGTTGGTGGAAGCTTTCAACAAAACCATTATCAAACTCTTAAAAAAGTTCGTTTCTTCGAACAAAAGAGATTGGAATGAGAAGCTAGGAGAATGTCTCTGGGCATACCGTACAACGGTACGAATACCACCGGGTTGTACCCCATTCTCACTGGTTTACGGGAGTGAAGCAGTCCTCCCCATCGAAATTCAAATTCTGTCACTCAGGATAGCAGTGGCTAATGAGTTGACTCAGGAAAAGAATAACCTATTAAGGCTTCAAGAGCTAAAAGGATTAGATAAAAAATGCCTTCAAGCCCAACAGCGCATTGCGTTCTACCAGGCACGCATTTCCAGAGCTTTTAATCAAAAAGTAAAGGAAAGAGTGTTCAAAGTTGGTGAGCTAGTTCTAGCTGTAAGAAGGCCAATGATTATTACTCACAAGAGTAAGGGTAAATTCTAACCCAAATGGGAAGGCCCTTATGTGATCGAGACGACGTTCTCAAACGGCGCTTACAAATTAGCCAAGCCTAACGGAGACTTGTTAATGGCTACTATCAACGACAAATTCCAGAAGAGGTACTATGCTTAATCTTCTTTGCTAAACGGAGTATGGTAAAGATCTCATTCTGACAATACTACTTCCAAAAACTAGTTGGATCATATTCTATCATGTCCATATAACCTCTGAATAGATATGTTTAACTAATTTGGAACTTCAAGACCTATCACGTCCATATTACCTCTGATAGTGTTTTGTGTACAAATTTTAGTTGGAGCATATTCTATCATGTCCATATAACCTCTGAATAGATATGTCCAGTTAAATTTTACCGAAAGTATATCACGTCCATATTACCTCTGATATCACTTTCACCCTAGCATGTCATTTATATTCCAAAATGATGGGTCCACGAAGTCAGAAAAAGCCTCTTTATTATTCCCAAAAAGAGCAAAATAATATATGAAAGCAAAAGGTACATTATTTGGGGGTAGCAGTTAAGTCGCAAATCTGTCGCGCCAGAGTAGCCATTCTCTCATCCCTGGAGTTCAAGACGTCAGCGCGAGCCCGCTCCAACCTTGTCGCCTCGTTGTTCAAAGCAGATAGCTTGGACCGAGCATGTACAAAACCTGAGTGGATAACACCCACATGTGTCAGGTTCTACTGAGCAATCTCCATTCGATCCTTCAGTACATCTCGGATTGCCGACAAAGAGAGAGCCTTCTCCTCTGCTTGAGCGAGCTCATCTTTCAATTTACGGACCCTCGCTGTCTCCTCCTCATATTCGACTTTGCACTGAGTCAGCTGGTGAATGACATACTCCAATTTGGTACGCTCATGATCCATCTCCTGCTGCTGTTCCTGGACGAATTTGTTCAGAGATTCCATTTGCCCAGCAAGCTCTGCAGTCAAGGAGTCATACCTAGCTTGAACGAGACAGTCAATGCTGCCTCGAGATAGCTATAAATAGTCATTAATGGGTTGTTCCAAACCATTAACTATCTGCTCCAGTGTGTCAGCTCTCCCAGCGTCGTTGAAGTCTCTGATCGGCACTATCGCAAACTGGAAGGACCTCCTCAGAGCCTCGAATCCTAGATTCTTCTCCAGCACCATTGATATCAGCGTTTTCAAGGTGGTGTAGAAAATACTAAGTATACTGCTCAATTAGCATGGCGAGATCCGAATGGACGCTAGGAGTGGCTACAATATTGGCAAATCCCCCTCCAGGAATGGCTGCAGACAATGTTGCCACAGTCGTCGCCTCAACAAATGGCGCGGCAAAAGAAGAAGCGCCAACAACGGACGAAGTAGCCGGCGTACTCAAAGAAGGCATTGTCGTAATGACAGGCTCATCCTCCTCTCAAGATATCAGAACTATTTTGGGCGAGCCGGCACCCGAAAACATTTTCTCTTCAAACTCAGGCGCCTCCGTGCCATAGACAGGAGCGGAAACAAAGCCGAAAGTTGCGTTGACGCTGTCCTCCCCATAGATGTCTTCCCCTGAAAAGAAGACAAGAGAAAATTAATATCAACCTGATGTTAATTTTTCTAAAAAGAGGCATAAAGACGACATTTACCCTTGGACGATGGTGTATATGTCGCATCTGCAGCCAGTACAGCTAAATCATTTCTTAATGATGCTAAGCGAGCTGTCATACCTGGAGAAGGGGGTGTGCCAATAGAGATTGGCAGGTATTCTTCCAGGTCTTCACCGAGATCCACTCGAGGCTCATTGGGTGGAATCTCGCTGGGTATACTTACAGATGTGGCAGGGGTTTCTACCGTTGCTGATCTGGATAAAGATATCCTTATTTTGCTCGGCCTCGAAGAAGATCTCGTACCACTACCTGAAGCGGTAGCAACGACAGCAGCTTCGAGCAAAGATTCTCCGGCACTGTCAGCCGGAACTGTGGAGGTTCCCTCTCTAAAAGGCGAGGAACCTCTAATCAAAGGATCGTCCCCAACAGGGGAAACAACAGGCTCACTTCTAGGAGCCTCATGACTGGAAGTCCTATTAGGACCACTAACAGTCTTTTTTTTCTTGTGAGGGGAAGTCTCCTTCAGAACAGGAGCCCTTTGCTTACCAGAGATAACCAGAGGACCTACAGGCAGAGGTATTTTGCCTCTCGGCACTGCCAACAAAGGCTCATCTGGATTGACAGAATCTTCACCCTCGTCAGAGGAAACTGATGGAACTTCGTCTCTTCCCGCTGACTTAGAAGAGGGCATCCTAAAACTTCCACGCATATCAAAATCATGATAGAAGGTATTGGTTGCCACATAAAACTGGGCATACGAATGAAGGATGCGCAACTCTATGGAGAGTGAAGTCACGGGCACAGTAAAAGCTGCTTCAGTGCAACCCATTATGAAGTATCGCCATCCTCTCGCTCCATCAATGAGTCCACCCCTGGACTTAAAGCTGGTGACAGCATTGCCCACGTACAATTGGTCATACCCAAACTGCTTGGCGAACCGACTAGGCATGTAGGGCTCCAAAAAGCATTGGTCTTCACTTCTGTACAATAAATAAAAAGGTCTAATGCAGACCAACCAATTAAAAGCTTCAGGAGAAATAATGGTCTGCCCTTCACCTGAGTCCTGAAGCCTGCTCCCCTGTTGATTGAGATATACAGAGGGGACGGTGCAGAAGAGCTTCCAGCTGTGAGCAAAATTTAGTGCCCGCCGACAGTCTAAAATTGTGGTCACGTTCTATGTGGAATTCTTATAATTCAACAAGAAATTACTCCCCGAACTACTGCCAGGGACGGGAGACATCATTCTGGGGTAATGAAGAATTAACCATCCCATCAATACAGGAACAGTAATTCTACTCTGGAAAAGCTGTCACGACGTGTTTCATCGGCAAGCAGCCCATCAGTAATGGCCCTCAGGCCAGCTTGTATGCGGCATACCATGGCAGGGAGCAAGTCCAGTCTTGCCCCGAACACCAGACGTACTACAGGCCATAAGGTGTTACGGTGAATGCGATCCGCCGATGCAATGCTTGGTACGACCAATCGGCGCAGCCATACAGAGAGGAAGCCAGCAAGTTGAGCTTCTCATGACAAAGGCCTGTGGCAATGCCTCAAATAACTGTAGGCTTTAGTGCCTGTAGGATATTTCCCTATCCCTTCGTCAAGAATTTGATCTGAAGCCCCACCGTCTTCAATAAGGTCATCGACTACTTGAGCATTAAGCACGCTCAGAAGGCTCAAAGGCCTATCCCTGCTATCCACATGTCACAACCCGCACCCGGAATTGGGGCACGAGTACGCGGGTACATCCAGCCTACGCTGCAGCATCGGCGGTAGAATGTTGTCAAGGTCTTGATACTATCTAGCCAATCTCACTCAAGCATCCAATCTCCATAAGGAGGCACGGATGACACAAATAAAATGAACACATACTCAATCACAGGATTACAGCACGAGAAGATATCGAACAAATAAAAATTAAATACAACACAAGTCAAAATATAATCTAACTCAACAAATTATCCAAGTCTCATCAAAATGCCGGAGAAAAATCTGGTACCAAATAGTCTGCTAAAAAACTAACTAGAAGATTAATGATTCCGGCTAGACCTCCCGGAATCACAACTAAACTACCAAGTCTGCAGCTACTCACCATATGGTCCATAAAGTGTCGGACAGCGGTCCTCTAAGGCATAGTCTGGAAAAATGTTTCCAGTCAGGAAGGAGCAAAGTACAAATCTCAAATAACAGTTCCATTAAATTGATAAGGACTATAAAGCAATAAACAGTTGATGTTAGATACTGAGAAGACAGTAAAATAAATGCAATGGCAATAAAAGAGAGGCAGGCAATGTAAAGAGACAGGCAATAGGCAATATGGTACAGTCAGTGCATGTATGAAAATGAAAAGAACAATGGTACAGTATCATATACGGGTGATGTAGTATATAATTTAAAATAGGGAACTGTAATCTATTCTAAGTGTTTAAAATAGTAGTTTCGAAATATGATCGGCTTGGGAACATGTACGATAGCGATAGGGCCTGGCTAATCATATGTGAAGAGCATGATTAACACTTACATTGTTCTACACTGCAATAAGAGGTTATGATCACATTTCTTACTAACTACTTCCCCGCCCCCAACTAGTACTGTGGATCCAACCATGACATGTCACGATACACGAGCAAGTCCAATCTATCATGTACGATGTCTAATATACATGTCGTGTACAATGTCAATACGATAATCAATGTAACATCTTATGACTGCAGATCCAAGCTATACTAGTCCGTGTAGCACAGTGTTAAGGATTCAGATGTAACATTTCTAGATTATTGAACTTATAGAAATTATCAACAATTGGAAATTATCAGAGAATGTACTTGCCTTGGGTCCTTAGCTGGTGAATACCGAGGTCCTGTTCCAAAGTATCTCCTGGATGAACCAACAGTCCTATAAACATATCACAATATCACTTGTATCAGGTGCTACACTAACACACAATAGAAATACACTGGCCTCAGGGCTATGCCAGGCATGGCACTCAGTCAACTAGGGTCACCTAGTAGGGATACATATATAAATATACATAACACATTTATTCATAACTATATTTAAGAATAGACATGTATACATATATGAATACATACATGGAATTAATTTATATACTATATAAAATACTCAATATACATACATATACATTTGCATTAATTAAATACATACTTATACAATTAATTATACATACTATAATTATACAATTTATTTAAATACATACTATACTCATACAATTAATTAAACACCTACTATACTTATACAATTAATTATACATACTATAATTATACAATTTATTTAAATACATACTATACTCATACAATTAATTATTAATAAAATAAATAATATACATATACATATTTTAAATACATATATTACCAATGTATTTATATACTATACATATATGCGTATTAAACATTAATTAAATAAATGCTATACAAATACATATATTAATATATACTCATACGTATATACGTATGTATATATATATATATACATATATATATGAAGAAGGAATAGGGAGAAGAAGCTCACAGAGGGCTGGTCGTGGTGGTGCTGCTGCTTTGGTGGCCGCCGGGGGGAAGAGCTGGCCGGACTGCAGCAGGGGGTGGTCGGGCTTGGCCGGCCGGAGGGGGCTCGGGATGAGCGGGGTGGTGGTGACGGAATGGGTGATGATGATGGTGGTGGGAGTTGTTTGATGGTGGTGGTGGTGGTCCGGGGACAAGCCAGCGGAAGGGGGAAGGAGGACAGTGGGGAGTGGCTGAACTTGATGGTGGTGGTGGTGGTAATTAGGAGCAGCGGGCCGCCGGGGTACACAGCAGGGAGGGGAGTCGGGTGGAGCTCGCCTGGGGTTGCCGGACGCTCGGTCGGCCGAGCTAGAGTCGTAGGGGGATGCTCACAGCAGAGGGAGCGGCTGCCAGTGGGCCGCCGGAGCAGAGAGGGCCGCCGGAAAGCTGCTACGGGCCGCCGGAGTTGTATGTGGGGGGGGTGAACAGTGTTCCCACCTTCTTCTTTTGAATTTAAAATAAAAAGAAGAAGAAGAAGAAGAAGAAGAAGAAGAAGAAGAAAGGAAAGAGAAGAAGAAAGGAAGAAGGAGAAGAAGAAAGGAGAAACTCCTACGTTGGAGTGAGGATGGAGGAGAGAGAGAGGGGTGGGGGCTTGTTTTGGGGATTAGGGCTTGATGTGACATGACATTAAATAGGGAGAGAGAGAGTGTGTGAAATCAAGGGTTAGGATTGGCCCATTAAATGTGTGGTCCAGATTGGTCATGAGGGAAAAATAATTCATGTAGGAATGAGGGTGAGGTTTAGTTAAAAATTATTAGGGCTCCCTCATTGGTTTAAACAAATGGGTGTTGACACCAAAAATGCAAATGTGCAAATTAGCCCCCTTAAATTTGGGTATTTGCACAGACGCATAAAATGACGAAAATTTGGCGGGCGATTCGGTGTCTGGTGTTTTGTAGGGTCAGGGGACGCTGTATGCTCGGTGTGGGCTCAATTAGCAGGGCACTGGAATTAAATTGGGATTTTCAGAATCGGTTAAAATAGTATCCTCAATTTAATTAGAAATAAATGCAAGTTGTATTCTAAAATTAATTAGGAGTACATGGGGCCAAAATCAAGTCAGGTCATCAATATCAATAATGAAGAAGACTCAGAACAGGATATTACCCTAATTTGGGTCGCACGAAAAATAGGTCAAGATTGCCTTCAATTTCGATTGGAACGCTCAACGATACAAAAATAGGAATTTTATTAAATAACGTCCGCGATAATTTTTGTGCAGCTAGAAATAATGCACAGAGAGCATAATTATGAGTTGCAAAAATAGCAGAATGGAAGGCAGGCATGTCTAGGGCAAGTTTGTGAAATTTGTTGGAAGACAAAAGCTAGGGTAGCGCTCCAAATATTGAAGCAAAGGCAATGCACAAATAATTAAATAAATTACGATAGTTAATTAAAATCTCCAATAAATAAATTCTAGATAAAACAATTAAATACAAAATTCCACAATTTGGACAGGTGTTCATCTACTGGGCTTCTAGGTCAAATCTACTAGCTCAAAATAAATGAACACTGTATATAATATTATATATTTAATTACACATATCACATATTTATTTAAATCAAATATACTTATCATGCAATTACGTAATTGTAACTACCATAATATTAAATATTATAAAAAGTCAAAAATACCCCTATTTTCAGAATGTGGTAGTGACAAGTCTACCCTCCTTAAAAGAATTTCGTCCTCGAAATTTAAAATCCTCATAGTAGTGCTTATTCATACGCATTATTATTTTCCCTCAAAGTTTAAATTCATCAACCACGAAATCAGGTAATAATCTACAATGTCTTTTCACAATTTTCAAAAATTCTGAAGTTATTGCATTCCTGAAAAAAATTCTCGAAATAAAATCAAAGTCCATTTTTATCAAAAATTTCCCCGAAATTTTTAGTTAGTAATTCAATACTCAGAATTTAATATCCACTCCTCTAATTTGATTTTTATCAATGCACATATATAAAAATGTAATCTCGTCCCAAAAAGTTTGAATTCAAACATTAATCCATAAAAAAATTTATTCCTCGATTTCCTCTTTCCTCAAAATACTCAACAATGCGATACTTAAGGATTCTCCAAATGCAACATCCAAATATAATATTTTAAAAATTCATAACTTGCAATCCAATAATTTAATGACAATCTCCTTAATTTCGTCAAATTCTAATGATAACCTCAATCATATCCTATCCTTCCTGGAATTAATACATCATAAATTCTGCCATGTTAAATTCTTGGCCCTTTATTTAAATCGATGGTTATCCTCGAATTTTAATCATCTTGTCTCTCTCTTGTCAAGTCATAACCCCTTCAGGAATCTTCGTCATGGTCAAACCCCAATAATCATGGTCTGAGAAAAATCCTTCCTACAACCATACAATATGCAACCTAAGGGGAATATGTACGATCATAGTGTCTTTTGTCATGGTATTGCAGTCTCTATATCAGGGTGTACTACTAACTACATTCTAACAAGAAAATCATGCATACAACTACTGTACTAAGGAATCAATCAATCAATCAAATAGAGAGGGACAGAAGGAAGGAAAGAACAGAATATAGCCTTCTAACACAACCATAGGTTTAATGATGCATCCAAAGTTTGATACCCTTATCCTTTTAGGAACCACTATTTCTACTATAAGCACATCCACTGCTAACTCTCTTACCTACTACAATTGTTCATACTAGTTGTTCTTATCACCCAAGTGCACGCCAAGTGCAACACAGCACACTAAGTATTGCTCCTTCTAATACAACTCTAAATGGACACCCAAGTCTGTTTGCAGTGCCATCTCAAGCATGCACAGCCAACAGATCCTTATATATGCACTTCATTCACTCATATACTAGTATATATTTCTTATCCACCATAAAATTTTATTCTCAAAATAAAATTATCAAAATTTACTTTTCGAATGATTTAAAATAAAATGCATATACTTTCCTCAAAAGTCAAATATTCAACATTGAAATAAAATTTTAATCACTTCCAAAATCCTTCATAGCTTTGACTATGTTTATTGAATTGAATTTTAATCCTCAAAAACTTTAATAACATGAAATCTTAACTCCTCAAAAACTTTAAAAATTGAAATTCATTTCCACTCTTCAAATTATAAATTTAAATCCACAAGTATACATATAATACTCACAGTCTCTAATACTCAAGGTGCACACAATATACCAATGGTCTATAATTCTTAACTGTGTTCTTAAATTTGTACTGCCCGGATTACTTGCAATATTACTTCCAATAATCAAAGTTATCATCACACATATTTTCTCCAATGACTTTCTATCTATATTAACTGGTACACCATTCTAATTATCATCACACGAAGTTCTTACTGTCATTAGCACCTTGCTCAACAAATCTTTGATATAGAATCACTAGCACTATTGGTATGGTAACACTAGCTTCATCATTAGATTATCTCATCAAACTTACTCACAATTATTCGCACCTTTTATAATACACCTGTTTCTCTTTACTCTCATGGGCAAGTATATGGCTCCTCATCTCGATTGATGTATATGTATTTTTCTTTTAATCTTTTACAGACTATTACACTAATCTGTGATACACTTCATACCTTTCATGATTAATCTTGATATTCCTCTACCCATGGCACACTCATTAATACCCTTTATGTATATACATTTCTTTACCCTTGACACACCCAAGTAATCAATCATCAAATCGAACATCATGCTCCATTAATCTTTAATATAATTCTTTGATACTTAATTGTTTACATAGATCATCCAATTACATAATTTTATGACTATCCAAGACTGGCATACTGATTTTGATACTTACTCTTGGAACCTTCACTGATACTCTTACTCCTCTTTCTATAATATCAATACTAATTATAATAACATCTATCATAGAACTATTGCTACAAGGTACTATACTATGGGTATCTCTAGATTAAGGCCTACTGCTCCCATGTCCAACTAAGAAACACTTACAAACTAATAAGTCACACTCAGTCAACACTAATACAACACACAAACAAAATTGTAAGTCACTAATTATCATACTAACAAGGAATCCTCAAATAAGCTCAAAAAGGAACGGGATTAAGGATTGAAGGTATCTTTACTGCTAGTAAAGAAAAGAAGCGATGGAACAAAGTCATGGAATAACAGAAATGGATAAGTTTTGAGATGATACTTTAAGAACCATTTTAAGATACAACCTGATAATCATACACGTCTGTCAGGAATCATGACACTAAGAATCCTCGCCACGCCAGTAAGCATAAATGCGATAAACGACAGGTTCCGTAACTAAGGTATGCAACTATATAATCATGTCATCTAGAATCTTTGCCACGCCAACCGGTATGGCTGCGAGAGACTCTAAGTTTCATAACTAAAGTATGTACATCCAAGTCAGGTTCCTACGTTCTCGTCACGACAGCTAATGTGGCTGCGATAAACTCTAGGTTCCATAACCAAAGTAGACGTTTTACCTTTCTCACTGTCCTCATCAACATATGTCATCAGATGATACCGTAAGGTTTAGTCTATAAAATTTATCTCGATATAAAATTAACTCAAGAACGATACCAAGAATTTAAATTTAACAACTGGTCAACAAGAATCAAACTCAACAATGATTCCAAGATTTTTAATTTAATAACTGATCAACAAGGATCAAGTTCAATAACAACAAGCGAGAGCGGACGGAAATAAGGAAAAGATTTAAATTGAAAATTATAATAAGATTCTCAAGGGGTCGTCCCAGAAATCTCTCAAGAATTTTTTTGTGATTGAGTATCCTCTCTCATCCTAGTATCCTATGTCCTATATTCTATAGCAGGCAAGCAGTAGTACAACTAAGACGTCACACTACCACGACATCGCACAACTTGCGAAGTATGACCTACATGGGCCACCACTAAAAACGTGTCACGACCCACACCCGGAATTGGGGCACGAGTGCGCGGGTACGTCTAGCCTACGCTGCAGCAGCGGCGGTAGAACGCTGTCAAGGTCTTGATACTATCTAGCCAATCTCACTCAAGCATCCAATCTCCATAAGGAGGCACGGATGACACAAATAAAATGAACACATACTCAATCACAGGATTACAGCACGAGAAGATATCGAACAAATAAAAATTAAATACAACACAAGTCAAAATATAATCTAACTCAACAAATTATCCAAGTCTCATCAAAATGCCGGAGACAAATCCGGTACCAAATAGTCTGCTAAAAGAACTAACTAGAAGATTAATGATTCCGGCTAGACCTCCCGGAATCACAACTAAACTACCAAGTCTACAGCTACTCACCATATGGTCCATAAAGTGTCGGACAGTGGTCCTCTAAGGCATAGTCTGGAAAAATGTTTCCAGTTAGGAAGGAGCAAAGTGCAAATCTCAAATAACAGTTCCATTAAATTGATAAGGACTATAAAGCAATAAACAGTTGATGTTAGATACTAAGAAGACAATAAAATAAATGCAATAGCAATAAAAGAGAGGCAGGCAATGTAAAGAGACAGGCAATAGGCAATATGGTACAGTCAGTGCATGTATGAAAATGAAAAGAACAATGGTACAGTATCATATACGGGTGATGTAGTATATGATTTAAAATAGGGAACTATAATCTATTCTAAGTGTTTGAAATAGTAGTTTCGAAATGTGATCGGCTTGGGAACATGTACGATAGCGATAGGGCCTGGCTAATCATATGTGAAGAGCATGATTAACACTTACATTGTTCTACACTGCAATAAGAGGTTATGATCACATTTCTTACTAACTACTTCCCCGCCCCCAACTAGTACTGTGGATCCAACCATGATACGTCACGATACACGAGCAAGTCCAATCTATCATGTACGATATCTAATATACATGTCGTGTACAATGTCAATACGATAATCAATGTAACATCTCATGACTGCAGATCCAAGCTATACTAGTCCGTGTAGCACAGTGTTAAGGATTCAGATGTAACATTTCTAGATTATTGAACTTATAGAAATTATCAACAATTGGAAATTATCAGAGAATGTACTTGCCTTGGGTCCTTAGCTGGTGAATACCGAGGTCCTGTTCCAAAGTATCTCCTGGATGAACCAACAGTCCTATAAACATATCACAATATCACTTGTATCAGGTGCTACACTAACACACAATAGAAATACACTGGCCTCAGGGCTATGCCAGGCATGGCACTCAGTCAACTAGGGTCACCTAGTAGGGATACATATATAAATATACATAACACATTTATTCATAACTATATTTAAGAATAAACATGTATACATATATGAATACATACATGGAATTAATTTATATACTATATAAAATACTCAATATACATACATATACATTTGCATTAATTAAATACATACTTATACAATTAATTATACATACTATAATTATACAATTTATTTAAATACATACTATACTCATACAATTAATTAAACACCTACTATACTTATACAATTAATTATACATACTATAATTATACAATTTATTTAAATACATACTATACTCATACAATTAATTATTAATAAAATAAATAATATACATATACATATTTTAAATACATATATTACCAATGTATTTATATACTATACATATATGCGTATTAAACATTAATTAAATAAATGCTATACAAATACATATATTAATATATACTCATACGTATATACGTATGTATATATATATATATATATATGAAGAAGGAAGAGAGAGAAGAAGCTCACAGAGGGCTGGTCGTGGTGGTGCTGCTGCTTTGGTGGCCGCCGGGGGGAAGAGCTGACCGGACTGCAGCAGGGGGTGGTCGGGCTTGGCCGGCCGGAGGGGGCTCGGGATGAGCGGGGTGGTGGTGACGGAATGGGTGGTAATGATGGTGGTGGGAGTTGTTTGATGATGATGGTGGTGGTCCGGGGACAAGCCAGCGGAAGGGGGAAGGAGGACAGTGGGGAGTGGCTGAACTTGATGGTGGTGGTGGTGGTGGTTAGGAGCAGCGGGCGGCCGGGGTACACAGCAGGGAGGGGAGTCGGGTGGAGCTAGCCTGGGGTTGCCGAACGCTCGGTCGGCCGAGCTAGAGTCGGAGGGGGATGCTCACAGCAGAGGGAGCTGCTGCCAGCGGGCCGCCGGAGCAGAGAGGGCCGCCGGAAAGCTGCTACGGGCCGCCGGAGTTGTATGTGGGGGGGGTGAACAGTGTTCCCCCTTCTTCTTTTGAATTTAAAATAAAAAGAAGAAGAAGAAGAAGAAAGGAAAGTGAAGAAGAAAGGAAGAAGGAGAAGAAGAAAGGAGAAACTCCTACGTTGGAGTGAGGATGGTGGAGAGAGAGAGGGGTGGGGGCTTGTTTTGGGGATTAGGGCTTGATGTGACATGACATTAAATAGGGAGAGAGAGAGTGTGTGAAATCAAGGGTTAGGATTGGCCCATTAAATGTGTGGTCCAGATTGGTCATGAGGGAAAAATAATTCATGTAGGAATGAGGGTGAGGTTTAGTTAAAAATTATTAGGGCTCTCTCATTGGTTTAAACAAATGGGTGTTGACACCAAAAATGCAAATGTGCAAATTAGCCCCCTTAAATTTGGGTATTTGCACAGACGCATAAAATGACGAAAATTTGGCAGGCGATTCGGTGTCTGGTATTTTGTAGGGTCAGGGGGCGTTGTATGCTCGGTGTGGGCTCAATTAGCAGGGCACTGGAATTAAATTGGGATTTTCAGAATCGGTTAAAATAGTATCCTCAATTTAATTAGAAATAAATGCAAGTTGTGTTCTAAAATTAATTAGGAGTACATGGGGCCAAAATTAGGTCAGGTCATCAATATCAATAATAAAGAAGACTCAGAACAGGATATTACCCTAATTTGGGTCGCACGAAAAATAGGTCAAGATTACCTCCAATTTCGATTGGAACGCTCAACGATACAAAAATAGGAATTTTATTAAATAACGTCCGCGATGATTTTTGTGCGGCTAGAAATAATGCACAGAGAGCATAATTATGAGTTGCAAAAATAGCAGAATGGAAGGCGGGCATGTCTAGGGCAAGTTTGTAAAATTTGTTGGAAGACAAAAGCTAGGGTAGCACTCCAAATATTGAAGCAAAGGCAATGCACAAATAATTAAATAAATTACGATAGTTAATTAACATCTCCAATAAATAAATTCTAGATAAAACAATTAAATAAAGAATTCTATAATTTGGACAGGTGTTCATCTACTGGGCTTCTAGGTCAAATCTACTAGCTCAAAATAATTGAACGCTGTATATAATATTATATATTTAATTACACATTTCACATATTTATTTAAATCAAATATACTTATCATGTAATTACGTAATTGTAACTACCATAATATTAAATATTATAAAAAGTCAAAAATACCCCTGTTTTTGGAATGTGGTAGTGACACCACAACTTTGTCTGGCTTAGCAGTCCTGGCCTGATGAAAGAAGAGGTAGGACGCCCATTTATTGGTATGAACCAAATCAGATGGCTCATTATAGAAGGCGGTGCACGCTAAATAGTGACACATCAGCTCCTGGTACACTGCCACTACCCGAGGGTCTGTATCTTCCTGCTCTCGGTTTGTGGGAACATACTCTTCATAAGGAGTATCCCCCATTGGCAGTCTTGAAATCTCTGCCATTTCGTGAAGGGCCAATTCCAACTCCCCCAGTGGAGTGGCGAAAGTCCCAGTGAGCGAAATATATTGCTCCATCAGAGCCAGAAATAGGTTGGGGTTGAGAGGTAACCCAACACTGGTAGCACTCACAGCTGCTTACAGACCAATGCTCTCCAGCTCAGTCTGGAAATGCTTCGGGGCCCAGTCAGCTAAACGAGCCCATCGAAGATTTATAGGGGTAACCCACCCATTGGTCCGAGGATTAACCTTGGGGTATACTCCTCCGTGCCCCATGAAGTCATTACAGAAAGTCGGTAATTGGACTGGTTGGAGCAGTGAAGTATCTTCACTCGGGACACTGCCCGGATACAATCTCCTGAACGGCATGACCGGGCCGGAAGGGCGGCTCACAAATAACCCTTTGTCGGATCATTTCTGGTAAAATATTTTCCCCGACTGGCCGTAAAGATTGGGAGTCAGGGTCCACGACATCCTTCTGGGATGCGTGGCATTGAAAAATGTCGAGATAGGATAATCTCTCAGCATCTTGGGCAGATACAGGACCGGCCCCCGGCAGGAAAAACCTAATTTTCTTTCTTGGGCTTCGTCTGGGATTGTTTGTCAATCATATCCCCGAAGAGGAAAGCCGGTTTTATATATTGCGTCCCGTCTATATACGCCAGGGGCTCTCCGTTGATCATGCTCAACAGCATTCGCTCTCCTTGAGACGATATCAGGATTCCCCTTCCTTCAGGATATTGGGGTCCAGAAATAGAAAATGTCACAAGGGACAAATCCTCCAGGTAATTGGAGTGTAGCATCCCAGCAGCAGAACCCATCACCTCAGCCAACGGAGATGCATGCAAGTTAACTACAAAGTGCAAGAGAAAGACGTCAGTTCCTATACTAGACCTCATAATCTTGCAGCTTATGCCAAAAGAGCAACAGTCTGTGCTTTTACGCCAAGACTGTAAAAACTTGACTTTTTACGCTGGAATCTCATTCCAAGGCGTAAAATTCAAGATTGGCAGTATACACAAAAATCTGACAGTCTATGGTTTTACGCCAGACTGCCAAAATTTGAGTTATTACGCTGAAATTCTCATCCAGAGCGTAACACTCAAAGTTTGTAGTATACGCCAAATTTTGACAGTCAAAGCTTTTACTCTAGACTGCAAAAATATGGAGTTTTTACGCTGACACATTAGAAATATGGGCGTAAAAGATGAAACATCTATGTGCATCATCTTCCTCGAAGAGGCTATCAGCACAGAAGATGATCTAGCGCGTTCACGTACAATGTGTGCGAAGGGTTTTCTTCGTTCTTGTCATCCCAAAAGCTTTTTCTATAACGCCCAGCGCACAGCTCGTCGGTGGAACACTTTGTTCAGAGCGGGGCTCGCCCTGCCCGATGGGAGTCGCTCTTGCTTGAGCAGAGGAGCAAGAAGAGAAGGAAGCCTTCTTTCCCTTAGAGGAGGAGATTGGTTTTGGTGCCATTGCTAAAAACTCAGAATGCTCAGAGAAGAAACGAAGGAGAGTACTCAAAGAGACGAAGTTTTTCTTTTGCAAAAGACAAGTAAAGAGTCTTCTCTCTGAAAACCTTGGGATATATATAAAGTTCAGATGGACTCCTCGTATCCCTAACCAAATCCGATATTTAATATTCGGTTATAATTGGGGACTACGTCAGCCTATTACTCAGGGAAGGCGGACTGTCAGCGAATTCAAAAAAATTTATGCAGAGCAAATTCATGATTTTACGCTAAGGAGCTTTTTACGCTTGGGAAGCTACGAATCTACGGTTTTACGCAAGAGGCTATAAGTCTATGGTTTTACGCCCGAATGCTTTTACGCTCGGTAGCTTTTACGCTCAAGAGACTACAAACCTACGACTTCACGCTCAGAGGCTACAAATCTATGATTTCACGCTCAGAAGCTTTTTACGCTCATAGGCGACAAATCTATGACTTCACGCTCGGAAGTTTTCTTTACAGAGGCTACAGATCTGCAGTTTTACGCCCGGATGCTTTTATGCTCAGCGGCTTTTACGCTCGAGAGGCTACAAACTTACGATTTTATGCTCATCTACACTACGGATCTATGACTTTCCGCATATCTTAAAAAATACGTGGGCCAGAGTATGCACATATCTGAACAAATCTCAAGACGGTCAATTATAAGGGTTCACACAGAAAATACTCCTTCTTGGCCTCAAAATATCCCAAGTACCCAAAGTATACAGAGTTCAGTATGGAAAATGACTCCTCTTCTTGGGTCGACTGAAGTTTCATCCAGAATCCAGCCTGAATATTTTCTCTACAGTTCAAGATGGCGACTCAGTTTTGACAGTCATTTCTCGCCCTATTTCAAGGGATTTTCGGGAAATCATTCTTGAAGATGACGGTCTGAACAATAATTCTCCTTCTCAGAAGAGTGAAAGTTAAGAATTCTACGCCGTTCTCTATTCCAAACAGCAGGACAGTTCGAATATTCGACTTAAATGCTAAACAAGCTTTCTGCGCATCTTCAGTTATGCGTAAAAGATAGGACGGGACCAAAGACTCTTTTTATCAGAGTCAGCGTAAAGTTATTCAGACATGGCAAAGCTACACATATTCAGACTTCATCACAGCCAAAAAAAATATATATGACAAATCATCATATACGCAAAAGAAGACGATTTTATTAAATCATGATTACATATGAGGGAAATCCAGTCTACAAAGGATTTTTTTCATCTTCATGATTACATATGAGAGAAATCCCGTCTACAAAGGGTTTCTCATCCTCATTTAAAGATCATGCCCAGAATCTGTTCTGTCAGGTTCTAGCATTGGGGGAGATCTTTATCCGTCTTCTGCAGCAGTTTATCGACTTCCACAGTCGATGAACAAGAAAATGATTAATGGCGGGAGGATACAACTGAGCCAGTATAAATTATTCGAGAGCCCATCCTCCATACGCCATGACAGATTGAGTTGAGGTGTTAGACCCAACTCAGTACTGAAACACAGGGCTAGTTTTTCTGCCCTCGTCCACGAACAACGGAAGAAAATACAGCTTGCAAGCTGTGTGGTCGAATGTGACCCTTCCTCTCTCCTGGACGAATCGCCGTATGAAGTTGTTGATTATCCCGATCAAAGAAAGCTATGATATCCTTCCATGATTCATCGTTGCAGAGAATATTTGCTCAAAGATGCCTTCTTTTTTGGCTCCTTACATGCTGGAATAACATGATCTTCTTCTTCCTCAAGTCGACCCGACGAACTCCGGCAATCATCTCTGTATGGTGAAGGAAATATGGGAAGAACAGGTTAACTCCTCAGCCTTTATATAGGCAAAAGAGAACACATCGAATCCAAACAGATACCTAAAAATCTGCCAAGAAATCAGCCTCGAGTAACGAGTCAGACTTTGACCATTTCATGCTTCATTTAAAGTATTTTAAATTACGAGAAATTTAAAAACTTTGAAGGGGGTCTTGTAGAAGCATAAAAAATACACTGCAGAGTTATACACAGTATTTTAATACTGGATGGCATAAAGATATGACCTCAGAGCCATCGGCGTACAAACAGAGCTTTATCGCTAGTACAGCATAAAATATAAGCTCCAAGACAATCCGCATAATGCAGTATTTCCAGGCTGCTTCAGCTTAAAGGGTTGTTACATCGCCACTTTGGTGTAAAACCAACTCGCTTTTAATGCGATGGGAAGTTGTACGGGGAATGCTTCGTATTCCTCGAATGAATCTGTCAGATCATGCAGTGAACCTGACTCCTGACAATGAGTACTGCACAGCTATCCAGATGACGGCTGTAATGATGGTACGGCACAGAGACCTAAACCGTCGTTTAGTGATGTTTCCCTGATACAAAGTATTTTTACTCATATAAGGGAATACGCTGCCTAGTTTTACACAGGCAGATGTGAGCTTTTACGCTCAGCAGAAGATAAAACAAACTGCCACGTCAAAAGCTGATCTTCGTACAGAGCTCGAGGCACGTCTCTGCATTTAATGCTCAGAATGGTGGTAGATCTTCGTACAGAGCTCGAGACACATCTCTGCATTTAATACTCAGAATGGTGGCAGATCTCTGCATTAAATGCACAAATTTTGGTTATATTTTCAAAGACCAGGCGAGCCATAATTACGGCTAATACGTCCACATCATCACCTTTGCATATTACACCATCAGGCTATTTTTAGCCATAGGAGCACGCTGTACGCTATCTCCTTGAAATACGCCTTCGGGCTATTTTCAGCTATAAGGAGCACGCTGTACGCTATCTCCTTGAAATACGTCAACTCAGACTAAATTTGCATTTATGCGTGAGAAAGCTATTTGGCCCAGAATACGCTCAAGGCCTCAATCAAAGAAGGAGGATCAGCTATTTTTTAAGCTAGCTACCTATCCACACAGCATCAGGCTTCTACGCCTATAAGGCTTCTACGCCTATTTGGCTTCTACGCCAACCTGACAACTATTTGGCTTCTACGCCATGGTGACAGTTATTGGCTTCTACGCCAACCTTTTCTTCGTAAGGGGCAGTTACCTACGTGGCTTGCATGTCGTGATCTTCGCAGCATTTATACGCATTATCTTATGATGGGACATGCATCACATGCAGATTCAGAATATCATCTATACGTGGGTGGCAGTTATCATAACCGACGCGTAAAAAGTGCCATACTCTCCACTATCCGGCTTCTACGCCGACTGGATGGTTACTGTCACTAAACCCTATAAATAGAGACCTCTATTGACAGAGGTCCAGGGTCGAACCAAGGTCGCAAATTCCAGAGTTGAAGAACAAAGAGAGAAGAGCTCAGACAGAGAGTAGCAATCGACGAATTTGGCATCGAGCATCCACTCCCTCTTGCAATCTTTGAAGCATCTCCTTCTTCTATAGCACTTCTTCATCATCGTGTGGTCCAAGGAACAAAGTGATCGACTGCAGATCAGACTCCTATAGCAATATTTATCCAGATTAAAATTTGTACTTAACATCCTCGTATAGGATTAATAGTACTTCTTGTTTGTAAACCTAAGAAAGGGTTTTGTATAAACCTAGTTTTATTTCTTTCGTTTATTATCAAATAGGGCGTTTAACCACCGGCCCTTATTAGCCATGAATCTGGACATTTAGTTTCCCTACATGATTGTAATTAATCAGGCTGTAGCTGATCATGGACATATACTTTTGATACTCTACCGGCTTTCTTATTTTGCACAGCTGGTTTCTAGAATATCATGGCAGGGCATTTGGAACGCCTTACTACCTTGTCATATATGTTCTATGTTTACTGTTCTTTTTTGACTGATTGAGACAATAAATATGATGTGTGACCCTAAGTGACTTGTTTGTATTATGCACCCCTTGTCTAGTTACAGTCGTGACCGTCGTACGATATTTTATACCTTGTACGAGGGAGCTGGCCATGTCCATCCCCGTATTTCGGTACTGGGACGTGACAGTCTTACTAGATTAATAAAAGCCATGCATGACACGAGTGGGTTGTCGGATTTTACCCTTAGCCGTTCACATATCGACAAGGTATTTTAAATCACATTGATTAGTTTATTCCTATTTGCTTCTCCCATATTTGCTGTTATTTTCTATGATCTCTTGTGATTATTGTACCTCATTGCCATGACAGGACTTCAGTCGTTAGTTATTCTGGTTGCCTTATTATGATTTCAATTTTGCTGCCAATTTGTATTCTTTACTATTTATTACCTCATAGCTTCTACCATGTATTGGAACTATTTTAATGTGATGTACTCATTCCAATCCTGACTGGATAACAATATTTTAGGTGACTACGATAAGGATGAGATCACCACACATTATGGACCGTATGTTGGCGACATATATGAGCCTGATCTTGCCCTTCAGGAGGATCATGGAGAGTTAGCATCTCAAACACCGGTTGGGATTGACTAGTATAGTAAAGTAGTTATTTTAGTTAGCTGGTTTGGACCAGATTGTTCTCCGGGATTTTTAGTTATAATTTGGGATATTATTAGTTTAAAATTTAGTAATGTTTGGGAGACTCTTTGGACCCACATTTGAGACTATTATTTCTTTATTATCTTTTGTGCCTTCATTTAATTTAGTGCTTGTGATTAAGTATAGTGTGGATATATATATATATATATTGTGAGTTATATATTATATTTGAAGCTTATTGTACATCGTTCTACCATCGACACTGTGGTGTAGGTTGGGCGTGCTCATGCCACATGCCCAAATTTGGGGTGCGAGTCGTGACACATTTTTATGATGGCCTATGCAGGTCAGATTTTGTATAAGGTTGCGAACTCGTGGTGGTACTTAAGTTAGTTGTACTATTGCGAGCCTTCCATAGGATATAAGATATTAGGAATAGGAAAATACTAAATAACAACTAGGATTCTGCTATGTTTAATTACTAACCCTTATTTTCCTCCGAGTTATCGGACGTCCCTCATGATTGCTATCCTTTTTCAATATTACCTTATCTTTTGCCATATTAATTGAATCCTTATGGTTTTTAACCTTTCAGAATGCCACCCAAGACTAGAGTGTGCGGTTCCAGAGCTAATGGTGCTATTCCCATACCTCCCGTATCTCAGGAGGCCTCATCAGCTGGATCTGGAGGCCTTTCTCCTCCTCCTCCTCCTCCTCCGCTACTATATGACATCTTCAGAAGTAAAACGGAGGCACAGAGAGCTCAGGCAGAGGCCTAAAGGCAGCAAACATAAATGTTAAGGGCATGAATAAAAAATACCCAATAGGTTGTCCTAGCAGCCATGGAGAGGGTTACCCAGCAACCGCAATAACAGCCCGCTCAGCCAATGGTGGGCAACATCCATGACTTCAAGAAAATGGAGCCATGGACGTTCAAGGGGACCAAGGGAATCCTCTACGCAGACGAGTGTCTCAAGGATATTGAGCAGATCATGAGGGTTTCCTGGCTTTCAGAGGACCTGAAGATTAAAGTTGTGGGCTTGCAGCTTCACGATATCACCTACATTTGGTTCATAAATGAGCCCAGACTTGCTGATCCGAATCTGACCTGGGACCAGTTCAAGGACCTATTCAAGAGGAAATTCTTTCCTACAGTGGCCAAAGGAGTTTTGGAGAAGCAATTCCAGAAATTGGAGCAGAACGGGATGGCTATGGATGAGTACGCTACAGAGTTTGGCAGGCCAAACCGATTTGCAGAGTATATGGTAAAGGACTCAGAGGATAGGGCTCGATGGTTCAGAAAGGGCATGATCTAGGAGATCATGGTCCATATTTTGTCCGCCCATACCACTTTTGCTGACATATTGGCAGAGGCTCAGAGAGTCGAGGTAGATATGGTCCTTCGGACCAAGAGGAACCGGGATGCTTACGGCAGTAATGGTAGTCAGGTGCCGGCAAAGCATCCACAATTTTAACCAAGGACCTTCCCGCAATACCAGCAGTATCGTGCCCCAGTCAGAGCCTCAGCTCAGCAGGTGTAGCAGCATCCACAGAGGCAAGTATAACTAGATTCCCTATGCAACTATAGCTAGAAGCCATGGCACTCAAGGGAGGTCGGCAGGAAAAGATTGGGTGTGTTCTTATTCTGTAGATCGCCTGCGGATTCGATGAGAGGTTGTCCTAATACACCTCCTATAGGTGGAGCCTCAGCCCAGAGAGGACCAGTTGGACTGGTAGTGGCCCCGCAGCAGAGGGAACCACCACTACCTATGTAGCAACAACTGTTTGCCCAGCACCAACAGAGAGGAGCTCCACAGCAGGGCCGAGCTTTTGTAATGACGGTCGAGGAGACATAACCCATGGGTGATGTGATAACAGGTTCTATTATTTTTGACTCATTTCCAGCTACTGATTTATTCGATTATAGTGCATCACATAGCTTCATATCTGTATCTTTCATGCTTAAGCATAGTTTAGTAACAGAACCCTTTGGTAGGAGTTGTAAGATCACGAATGGTGGAGGCATTATCCTAGTCAGTGATACTTGCAAGGGACATCGTGTTACCTTAGGAGGCCAAGATTTGGATGCTAGTTTACTCGTAATGCCACTTCCGAGTTTTGATGTTGTTCTCGGAATGGATTGATTGAGTAGGCACCATGCTAGCATAGAATGTCGTAGAGGAAGTATGTTGTTCCACCCACACGGAGAGCCAGAATTTGAGTTTGTTAGAGGAGTAGTAGAACAGGGCGATGGGATTATTTGTGGAGCCATGGTAGAGGAGAAGGGCTTGCCACATCCCATTATTGCTAAGTTCCTAGATGTGTTTCCCGAAGAGTTGCCATGATTTCATCGAATAGGGATTTAGAATTCTTAATTGACTTAGTACCGGGAGCAGAGCCGGTGTCACAGCAGGTCTACCAGATCAACAATAGAGAGCTATCAGAGATAAAGAAGCAGGTTGGTGAATTGTTAGACAAGGGTTTAATTAGATCGAGTTCCTCATCTTGGAGAGCCCCCGTCTTATTTTTACCAAAGAAGGATGGGTCGGTGTCAATGTGCATCGACTATAGGGCCCTGAATAATCTCACCATCAAGAACAAATACCCTCTACCAAGGATAGACGATCTTTTTGATTGGTTGAGCGGCTCTAGAGTATTTTCAAAGATTGACTTGAGGTTTGGCTATCATCAGCTGAAGGACAAAAAGAAAGATATTTTGAATACTGTATTTCGGACAAGATACGGCCAGTATAAGTTTCTGGTAATGTCGTTTGGGTTAACTAATGTCCCGGCACTCTTCATGAACTTGCTGAACAAGGTGTTCCATCAATACCATGATAAATTCGTGGTGGGTTCATAGATAACATTCTTGTCTATTTAAAAACGACAGAGTAGCACAAGAAGCATCTGAAGATTGTGCTGGAGACCCTCAAAAAAGAGAAGCTCTTCGGGAAGCTCTCAAAATGTGATCTTTTCCTGGATAAGGTAGAGTTCCTTAGGTATTTTGTAACTAGAGACGGGATATCAGTGGATTCGAAGAAGGTTGCTGCTATAGAGTCCTGGATCACTCCGAGTTCTGTTGCAGAGATCATAAGCTTCTTTGGATTTGTCGGATATTACAGGAAATTCGTGAAGAATTTTCTCGGATCGCAGAGCCATTGACTAGACTCACTCAGAAGGATGTAGAGTTCGTGTGGACTGAGGAATGTCAGCCTGCATTTGATGAGCTAAAGAAAAGGTTGACCAGAACACATGTCTTAACTGTGCCGTCAGGTACATATGGATTTGTTATCTATAATGATGCTTCGGGAAAAGGTTTGGGGTGTGTTATACAGCAGAACAAGAAGGTGGTGGCGTATGCTTGTAGACAGTTGCGGCCACATGAGAAGAACTATCCCGATCATGACTTGGAATTAGAAGTGGTTATCTTCGCTCTGAAATTATGGAAACATTACCTATATGGAGAGCGTGTGGAAATATTCACTGACCACAAAAGCTTGATGTATATCTTTATGCAGAAAGATTTGAATATGAGGCAGTGCAGGTGGCTAGAACTGATAAAGGATTTTGATATTTTACTATAGTATCATCCCGGGAAGGTCAACGTAGTTGCTGATGTCTTGAGCAGGTATTCAGTAGCTATGTACCTAACAATGGATCACCACTTGTTAGCAGACTTTGATAGCTTGGACATCGAGGTTATTATTCTGGGAGTGAAGATGCAAATGATGGACATACAGATTCAGTCTGGTTGATGGATAAGATCCAAGAGATGCAGTATCAGGATGAGAGTCTGCGAAGCAATAAAGCTCAGGTGCAGGCATAATTGTTGGAGGACTTCATTATTGTAGAGTATGGTTTACTGAGGCACGAGACTAGGCTATGTGTGCCTAGTGGTGACCTACGAAAAAAGATTATACAGGAGGCTCATCATTTCCAGTATTCTATACATCCAGGAGCCAACAAGATGTATAAGGACCTGAAGGAACACGTGTGGTGTTATAGGATGAAGAGAGACGTTACATACTTTGTCTCCAGATCTTTAGTGTGTCAGCAGGTCAAAGACGAGAGACTAAGAACATGAGGGTTTCTCCAACTACTACCAATTCTCGAGTGGAATAGGAATATATCACGATGGATTTCATTTTTGGACTTCTCCGCACTCCAGGAGGGAAGGACGCGATTAGCGTCATCGTTGACAAGTTGACCAAATCAGCCCACTTTTTGCCCTTCAAAGTAGGATTGTCCACGGAGTAGCTCATCGATTTATATGTGAGACAGATCGTCAGGCTGTATAGAGTTCTAGTTAGCATCGTCTCCGATCAGGATAACAGATTTATATCCAACTTTTGGAGGAGTATGCAGGTTAACTTGGGTACCCAACTCAAATTTAGCATTGCTTACCACCCTCAGATGGATGGAAAATCAAAGAGGACTATTCAGATACTTGAGGATATTCTTCAGACATGTGTACTAGATTTTGGTGGCTCGTGGAAGGACCATCTTCACCTGGTAGAGTTTGCATACAACAATATCTATCAGGCCAGTATCGAGATTTTTTTTTTGAGGTTTTATACGGTAGGAGATGTCGGACTCCATTATCTTGGGACAACTTAGGCTAGAGAGGACTTTTGGGACCAGATATGGTAGTTCATGCTGCAGAAAAGGTAAAGCAGATTAGAGAGAGACTCTGCGTAGCCCAGGACCGATAGAGGCAGTGGACCGATAGCCACCAGGGACCATTAGAGTTCGAGGTTGGTAATTTGGTATTCTTGAGGATTTCTCTGATACGTAGTATGATTTGTTTCGGTAGATGTGGGAAGCTTAATCCAAGGTTCATCAGACCCTTCGGTATTTTAGAGAAGGTCAGTGGTTATGTCACAACTTAGCTGTAGCCTATCGATTGGACTTACCGCCTACATTGGAAGGAGTACACAACGTGTTTTATATGTCACAGCTTAGGTATTATTTAGCAGATCCTAGCCATGTACTGGACCATTTAGAGAGTGAGGTTAGACCAAGTCTCTGTTATTCGGAGCAGCCAGAAAAGATCCTAGATCACTGGGAGAAGATGCTTCGTAACCAGACGATTCATTTGGTTCCCGTCGCTTGGTGGCATCACTCCTTTGGTGAGTCCACTTGGGAGCGGAAAGATGAGATGCGTGAGCATTACCCCTATCTTTTTGCACTATGAGATATTTTTTCCTTCTTGTACTTGTTCTACCTTAAATTTTGAGGTCAAAATTTCTTTAAGGAGGGTAGGTTTGTAGACCCACTTCCCGAATATACTAATAATAATATATATCTTTAGGATTTATACACCAATAAGGGAATATTAGATCTTTGTTACTCATTGAAGCTCGTTCTAGGGTTTGGAACCATGGTTAGGCCATTAGGAATTTTCTGAAAAATTTTTATAATTATTAATAAATAAAATCTAACTCTCTAGGACTTCTAAGAATTTCTATTGGAAACCTAGAGGCCAAATTTGAACCCAAACATTATTTTAGGGTTTAATATTCAGTTATATATTTTTTAGATTTTTTTAGAATTTTTTTACTATTTTTAATATTTATTATGAGTTAATTAAATTAAAACTAATTAAAAACTAATTTTTGAAAACAAAATAAAAGAAAAACCAAATAATAACCTAGTCACCAGCAGTCGGACCCGTATGTCAGCGACTGTAATGGAGCAACGGGCACCAGCTGCATTGACAACAGCGAGGTAGGGGAGGGTCTGACTCGGTTTTCGAGCCGGACTCGATCTCTGAAGTCGAGCCGAGCCGCGTCCACTCCGTGCCGCCTGATCTAGGGGGGCTCTCAGATGGATGACACGTGGCGGAGCTAGAGCCGTGGCTGCATCATCTCTCTTCCCTATATATATATATATATATATATATATTGTAAACCCCCTAACCCAAAATATGTATTTTGTGTGTAATTTATATTATTATATTTATTATAGATAACTTTTAATATTGAATTTTTTTAGAGTATTCTCTTAGTTAAATAGAAAATAAATTTCTTAATATATTTACTTATATAAATATTTATTAAGAATCATATTTAGGCTATTTTAGATTTTTGGAGATTTTTTTAGAATTTTAGGGTAATTAAAACATAGGAAACGTAAACTTTTAGGACTTTCATGATTTACTATGAGACCATACTTGCATGTTATTCCTACCAAATATTAATTTTAGGTTAAAAATTTTAATTATATTTTTTTGTAATTTATTTAGAATTTTAAGAAATTTATTTAGATTTTTGAAATTATTTAGGATTTATTCGGATATATATAGTCTTAATATTAGATAGATGCTAAATTAGTGTTAATAGATATTAATAAAATTATATATAAAATATTTGTATTATCTTTAATTTTATTTAAGATTATAAATTATTGAGATGAACTCAAACTCTATTTTAAATTAATTCAAATCCTGAGCCTAATAGGAAAGCAACTTCATGCACATTTTATCCTTATTTAAACTGATCCTAATCATATCCAAATTAGCCAATCCTACTCATATTCAATTAATTAGTCTCCACTATTATAAATACATATTAGAATTATGGAATAAACTCATCTTTCATTTTTTTTTTCCCCCAAACTCCTCTCTTTTTCGTCCAAAAATAGTCAAAATTTGTCATAAATTCAGCCTCATTTTTTAGTAGTTATGACGACTTAAAAAGACGATATCTCCTAGCTCCGGACTCCAAATGTGCTCCAGTTTTTTTGAGTCAGTTGACTTTTTGGTCAACAGATTGTCTCGATTTGCGTGCCATGGATCCGTGGCCATAACTCTTTACCGACTTGTAATTTTATAAAACCATCGATTCCGACGTTCATGTAGCGCTAAAATCTATAGGATTTTATACACAAATCTAGGATTTGAGTATGTTGACTTTTTGGTCAATGGATTACTTCGATTTGCGTGCCACGGATCATAATTCCGTAAAATTGACTTTCTTTGGACCAAAATTAGGATTTAGTAATAAAATTATATTATAATAAGATTAAAATAGTATTTTAGGTTATTTTATTCAGAATTAAAATAGATTAAAATGGAGGAACCTATTCACCCACTTTTGTAACCTAACTTGTTTAATTTATGTGACGGGTAGATCGGACGACGCCTTGAGTTGGGACTTCATTCTTTTTCTGACCAGGCAAGATACCTTGCCAAATTTCTTATAGTACTTTTGCATGCTTATTATATTTTTATATATTTATTACATGTGTATTTTCTTCCAGTCATTATTATAAACTATATATATGTTGACACACACTTAACATATAGTATCATGGGAGTGGAGGACAATCAGTAGGTGTATGGGCTATAACCACTCTGGTAAACTGTAGTAACTAGCACGCACTATGGGAGTTGTGTCACGATGGTCGCTACCCTCACGGTATGTCGGCTGATGGTGTCACGATTGTCGCTACCCTCGCAGTATGACGGCTGATGATGTTCCTGACATGTGTATGAGTTATGAGATTAGATAGAGTAGCCTACCCATGCCTATACATCGAAAAATTGTCCTTATTATGCATATTCATATAGATTGTCTAGTACAGCGTACTTATATATTTTCTGTCTATTATGCATGTTTACTGTATTTAATTGGCATGCTTCTATGTATCTTGTTACGTCCCTCTGAGGACCTAGTCCCTTTTCAGGTATAGACGAACTTGACTATTTACAAGAGCACGGATCATGACTTGCTACTTCATTCTTTTCAAGAAGGTCTTCTCTTCGAGCCTCATTGATAACTAGATGTACTTATTTTATTTCTCTTATATTCTAGTTTGGTAGTGGATTTGTCTCCACCCAACTACTTGCTCTTATCAAGCATTTTATACTTGATTCAGTTATATAGTTGATTGGTTATTTGATTCTATGGATGAGATCTAGTTTTGCCCTGTGACTTATGACATAAATATATATCACTTGTGAATTATTGTTCATAATACAGCATACGTATGTGTTATGGTTTCTATATATTGGAGTTGCCATATACATATGGCTGGCATGCTTACGTATTCCTAGTCCTACGTATTTTAGGACTGGGGCGTGACATATTTTTGTGGTGGCCCATGCAGGTCTAGAGCATATTGTCTCGGTTATGTTACCGTACCAAGCAAGCCTGCACATAGAATTAGAGTATAGGATCTCATCCACTTATTTAATCACCTCCCTTGATTTTATTTCGCATTCTCATTTGATTGCTTGCCTTTCATCTTGCTTGATCCTTTCACAATGTTAATCTTATCTTTTCTTTCGTGCTTGATAGGGGTTAGGAAGATTACTTGTACTAGGTATATACACTCTATTATTCAACAACACTATTAGTTAAATTCTTGTAAGTTGGGTAGTATATCTCATAACCTAGTATCACATAGTCCTTTTGACCCATTAATGAAGTATAATTGAATGACACCAACTATAGGCTTGAATAAGAAGATAGTGTTTACCCAGACTGTAGAACTTAGAGGCCCATACCCCTATTTCGTCGACTATAGACTTAGACAAGAAGTTAGTATGACAACTGTAGAGGCACAACACCGGTCTTCTTGGTGAACTTAAATTATTTTGTACCTTCCTTCATCATAATCCAGCGTACTTATATTTTCTGGACTACCTCCGCTTATGCTGCTATTTTATAGCCTAGTTTTGCAAGCTTATTTTTTTATCGAGGTTGTTCATGACGTATGTGTTATTGGGGACGCCTACTAATACATTGTCTAAATTAGAATCAGTATATTATGGTCTAATCAAACTTAATGCACTTGGTTCGCTCTTCGCATGACTACTTTACGTGGATTGAGATATAGTTGACTCAGAATGTTAGACGAATATACTTGCCCTTTAGATATGTCCGAGCATATCTTATCGGTTACATAACTGTACTGATATGAGCATGTGAATAAAAATTTACCAAAATAGGATCTCATCCGCAACTGCCCTTACAACCCTCTTTTTGAATTCTTTAATCGTCATGAATCCCGTACTTATATTCTATTACCTCCTCCTTGAATTCTTTATCCTTGTTTTTTTGTCTTCCCCTATTTCGGAAAGACGAACGCTCGTGCTTAGTATAAGTTTGATATACGGATAGTACTAGATATACCCCATAGGCCAATCATATTACTTGGTGACTATTTTTTGTAATTAAGGACATAAAACATGTGAGATATTTTGTGGATTGAATAACACGATTAAATAATTTGAGGACGTTTTTCTTAAATGTATAGCCTATGTAATAGATCGGTAAATTCTAAGTTAGGTAGAAGTTGCATTGTCAACTTGAGGTAAAAAAATTTAGATTGTAATCAAGTAAGATTAGATTGAGAGATTTAAGTCATTTTAATTTTAAGAATTTTTAGAAGAATTATTTAGATTATGATGATTTAACTTTAAAGATAAGAATGCCTTATGGAATAAATTTTAAAATTTTGATATTGCGGACCAAATATTTATAATTTGAGCACATGATTTAAATTTTGAATATTGGAGATTGAATTAACGATTTAAATCTTAAGAAAAAAAATAGAACTCTAAACATGAACATTGATGGATTGAATTCAAATTTTATAATGATTTGAATTAAAAGTTAAATTTTGATTCTTGGATCACCTATTTGAAATGTTGATAATAGAAATTGAATTTAAAATTTGAAGAGTACAAAATTCTTAAGTTGAAATATAGGAATAAGATTTGATTATAATTGTTTAAAATCTATAAGAGATTATGATAGTTGGAAATCGTGATGTAAAATTTCATATGGGTTATTTAAATCTTCAAGATGTTATATAGATTTGAATTAAATTTGGATGTTGATTATTTAAACATCTAGAAGAGATTATGATAGGTTATATTTTGATTTAAACAGTGATTATTTTAATTTTGAAGAGATTGTGACAGATTTGAATAGATTTTGTCATTTAAATTTTTAAGAAGATTGCGGTTGACTTGCCTTAGATATGAATGTGAAAGATTTAACAAATCATTCCTAATTTTTAATTTTGAGGACAAAATTTTTGTAAGTTGGGTAGATTGTAAACCCCCTAACCCAAAATATATATTTTGTGTGTATTTTATATTATTATATTTATTATAGATTATTTTCAATATTGAATTTCTTTAGAATATTCTCTTAGTTAATTACAAAATAAAATTTTTAATATATTTACTTATATAAATATTTATTTAGAATTATTTTTAGGCTATTTTAGATTTTTGGAGATTTTTTTAGAATTTTAGGGTAATTAAAACATAGAAAACGTAAATATTTAGGACTTTCATGATTTACTATGAGACCATACTTGCATGTTGTTCCTATCAAATATTTATTTTAGGTTAAAATATTTAATTATATTTTTTTGTAATTTATTTATAATTTTAAGAAATTTATTTAGATTTTTGAAATTATTTAGGATTTATTTGGATATACATAGTCTTAATATTAGATAGATGTTAATTTAGTGTTAATAGATATTAATAAAATTATATATAAATTATTTGTATTATATTTAATTATATTTAAGATTATAAATTATTGAGATGAACTTAAACTCTATTTTAAATTAATTCAAATTCTGAGCCTACTAGGAAGTAACTTCATGCACATCTTATCCATATTTAAACTGATCCTAATCATATCCAAATTAGCCAATCCTAGTCATATTCAATTAAGTAGTCTACACTATTATAAATACCTATTAGAATTATGGAATAAACTCATCTTTCATATTTTTCTTCCCCAAACTCCTCTCTTTTTCGTCCAAAAAATTATCATAAATTCAGCCTCATTTTCTAATAGTTATGACGACTTAAAAAGACGATATCTCCTAGATCCGGACTCTAAATGTGCTCCAGTTTTTTTTGTTAGAACCTTATCAAGGTTAGTTTCCTGATTATATAAATTATTTTAATAATTTATGAATCTAACTTTTCATAAAATTCTAAAAGTGTCAGCTGTCCGAAATTAGACGCATTTTGGTGTTTTTGAGATTACGGGAGATCCCGAACTCGGAATTATGAACTGTTTAAAGTTTTGGAAAGTTAACATGATGAAATTACATAAAATTATTTTTCAGAATTTAACATGCAAGTTTATTCTACTATAAAATTTGTGCAACATAGACATAAATAGGAAACCACCGAAAACTGTCATCTGTTCGCCCTTATGGCCATAACTCTTTACCGACTTGTGATTTTATAAAACTGTCAATTTCGACATTCATGTAGCGCTAAAATCTATAGGATTTTATACACAAATCCAGGATTTGAGTCGGTTGACTTTTTGGTCAACGGATTTGTAAACCCCCTCGACCAGAAATTAGGGTTAATTAAATTCAAATAGCCTAATTATGGTTAACTAGATATAATTAAGATTTATTATATAGTATTATAATATATGTGCAATAATTTATTGTTTTAGGATACTACCCTAGCTGTTACCCTAAAACAATTTCCACATACCTGGCTTAGACATGCTAACCTATCATATTGAACCTAGAACAAACCCCGGATACTGATTTTCGTGCCTGATTTTAGTCGCACAAAAGTCGTTACAAACGTCAGTACTCAATTTAAATAAATTGCATAATTACGTTCATTATCCGTTCCAATCGAAATTGAGACCCCATCTCGACCCGATTTGACCAATCCAGATCATGACATTATTGTACACTGAGCCTACCACACTAATGACCCTTGTCCAACCCAATTTAGACTCCCGGGTTTTTATTAAATTAAATTAGAGACACCGGTGCATTAATTATGAATTAATTAACGTGGTGACCTAACCTAAATTAAATTAGACCCAACTCCAATCCAAACCCACACCCACACCCACACCCACAAGCCTCATACAAAACACCATACACCATCCTAGCCCAATGAAGAACACCAAACATAGTATTTATTTACATCAAATCCCCAATTTCAGGAATTGTGCAAATACTAAATTATTATGGGGCCTATTTGCAAAATTGCAATGAGGTGTCCCCCTCTCATTGGCCCAACATCATGGAGAAAGAAATTGTCATTCCCTAACCGTATCCATTCATTTTCCCCCCATTCCTAGTGTACTTGCACCCCTTTATGAAGGGCACATCATGGCCCTTCATTCAAAATGCTACATTCCTAGCCCTCCCCTCATCTTGATGGACATCCCCAACTCCCCAAAATTTACCTACAGCCGGCCCTAATCCCTTGGCAGCCCCCCCCCCCACTCTCTCACTTACATAAACAACATGTTTCTTCATTGAAGAGGGCACACAACCCAAGAAAACTAACTCAAACCCTATTTCTACCTAAAGCCTCCAGCCCGAGCTCAACCCCAACCCGACAACCCGTCGCCTCCTCCCGGCCAGCCACCACGTTCGGCGACCACCGCATCGACCCAGTCCCCTTCGCCGACCTCCCCCCTACCAACCACCACCGTCCCCGACGACCACTCCGCCCACAGCCGCCGCACTTCCCGATGTCCTCAACCCAAGCATCCCCTCCGCACTCGAAGCAGACCACCCGACCGGCCAGTACTCCGCCATCTTAGCCCCGACGGCCGCCAAACTCCGCCGACCCCTCCCCCGGCCAACCACCTCCCCCTCCGTTGACTCCCAGCGCCGGACGTCGACACCCCGAGCCGCAATCGCCTTCGCAGCGCCAAAAGCTCCAGACCCGCTGCTGCTGTTGCCGACCACCCCGAGCCTCGCCGGAGCTCCGTCCGGCCACCCCCGCCGTCGACGGTCAGCCACCGGGAAGCCCTCGACCCGAGCACCAATTAGGTACAGTATTTTATGTATAAATACTAGTATTTAAATACGTATTTGAGGTTGCATTAAATGTATATAACTTCATGTATTAGTTTAAGTATTTTTATACGTATTCAGTATATTAAATAGTATATTCTGTATTTGCCAGTATTTATATTTAAATACTCCTGTATAAATACTGTGTTATATATATATATATATATATATATATATATATATATATATACATATTGTCTTTAGTATTATATATAATAGGAATATATATATGTACTTTTGTATACGTATATTAATAAAATACCTATTAAGCATATATGTATGTATTTATATATGTATTTCAGTATTTCTTTATATTTATATATAATAATGTATATACTATATTATTGTATATAATGTATATTTATATATAATATAAATATATAAGTTCGTATATGTATATTTGTGTATATACCTAGTGTATATAAATGCTTATTTATTTTTATACCTAATAGGTATATGTACTTATATATATATATATATATATATATATATATATATATATATATATATATATATATATATATATATATATACATATATATATATATATATATATATATATATATATATATGGACATAAATGTATATATATTTCAAATACATTTTATGTATTATTATATTTCATAATAATTATATTAAGTATGTATAATGTATATTTATGTACATTTGAAATATTGTATAGTTAATATACATGGTATATATAAATTTTTTTTTATTCTATATTATATGCTATTTATTGGTATAATTATTTTATTTTGCAAATATAAGTATATATGTATATTTATGTATATAAATATATATATATGCACCTTATGTACTAAGTATATTAGTGTAACGTATATATGTATATGTATACATATATATTAATTATGTATTTAATATATTTATAAAAGGTATATTAGTATGTATATGAATATATATATTTAAATATATATAAATATGTGTGTATACTTACTATGTACAAATCATTATCTAAATATATGTGTATGTATAAATATATAAATTTGTGAATATTATCAATTAGGTACATATATTTAATATGTGTATTATTACTAAATAATACATAAATACTATTTTTGTACTATTAAACATATATATTATTCTAATATAATTAAATATGATTTAGTGTATATATATATTTGTAATAGCTATATATATATATATACAGTCCAGACCCTGTGTTAGCTATAGTTGCAAGTAGTGTGTCTTAGTCGTGCTATTGTAGCGACTAATATTGTCATTATTATATCATATATAGGACTGTTGGACAGTACCGCCGAGGCATCAGGAGCAGGACTTTGGATTTCGCAGCTACCCAGGACAGGCAAGTATACCTTGCTGATTTACTGATTAAAATTAAAATGATAAATGTTGCAAATATGCATAAAACTGTGCGCGTCCGAGATTGACTCGGGTGCAGTCGACACTGCGTCGATGAGTAGTGTGCTCGACCTAGTTGCTAGCTGACTCACCTTCTACTGCGAGGATATTTTGATATCTTCCTAGACCGTGACACTTACACGTATCATGATGGTACATTCATATTGGGATGCGGGTCTGCGTTCCCGATTCGCTATCGGTATGTACGACATACATCACAGACTAGCCTGTATTCTAGAGTATTACAGTTAGATGAGACTTGGCATATAGATACGGTACACTCACGTCGTGTATTCGACTTGCGTATCTACATTGGGCGAGAAGGATAACTGATAAATGTATGGGATACACCCATCGGACTCCGTGGTATCCAGAGGAACCACAGACCCGGTGACTCCCTATATTCAGACACCACGCTCTACGGAGTGTTACGGACATATATACATTGTAGATACCACGTCCCTTAGAGTGTTGGACGTTATATATATACAGATACCTCATTCTTCGGAATGATGGACGTTGTAGATACCACACTCTATAGGACATTGGACGTTATGCCTACACCTACCTATACGTTCCGAGGTTGTCCTTACATTGCATTCACTTAGATGGTTAGCATACCCTCTTTACTTTTATTCAGTACTATATCTGGCATGCATATTATATCTTGTTATGTCCCTCTGAGGACCTGGTTATCTTCCAGATCTAGACGAGGCCTATTACCCCACAGTGTACGGGCCAGGTGTGGAGACGAGGTTTGCTCTTGACGAGGAGCTGGAAGTTTTACCATCAGAGTACCCCTGATCATCTTGGTAGGCCTTCCGCCTATGACTGGAGCTCCTTACCTAGTTAGCAGTTGTTTCAGTCACTCTCATTATCAGTACTTCTATTTCAGACTATCAGTACTTTATCTCCAACATTTGTAGTGAGTTTGTTCCCACCAGACATATTTTAGTTATACTATGTCATTCGACTATGTTTCTTATATTCCAATCTTATATTTCAGTATTTTACTTGTTGTTTGTGGATGAGATTAGACACTGTCTGTTGTTGATATTAGACTTTTTAGATTTAGGATAGCGTAGCATGCTTTGCCAGGATCCATTAAATTGGGATATCCTCGGAGTCGTGTCAGCTGGCCAATGCCACGTGGCCTGGTTCCAAATATTTTGGGACTGGGTCATGACATGATTTTAGTGGTGGTCCATGCAGGTCAGAAACATCAAATGTTTATCGCTTGTGGTATGGTAACGTGCCCAGCGAGTCTGCAATAGGATAGAAATTACTAGGTCTCATCTACTTGATTACGCCTTTGAACCTCTTCCGAATTTTAATATATCTGCATCCTGTTTGATTGATTTCGTACTCTTTCTAATGAATTTCTATCTCTTACAGCGAGATGAACCTTCGCAGTAGACGTGAGATACTTGGTGCCATAGTGCCACCTGCAGCACCGAGGGAGGATACGACTCAGGGACCGCCCAGAGAGCAGCCTCAGCCAGAGGCACAAGTGATCCCTCAGGCCCCGATGATGCACTGGCATCAGGTCTCTCCCGACGAAGGGACATAGCAGCCAGAGGGCCAGACATCGCAGGCGATCCCGAGGCAGTACTTCGAGGGACAGACCTCGAGGGCGACACCGATGCCGCAATTCGAGAGGCCGACACCTGAGGAGCCACCAAGGAGACAGCCGGAGGTACCACTTCCACCACCTCCACCGTTTCTACCTCAGATGCCACCAGCGGAGGGACAGCCCCAGATAATGCAGTTCTTCCAGATGATGATGCAGGCCCAGTGGCAACAGACAGAGACCCTGAGACAGGGCCTGATGGCAGTACTGGAGAGGGCACCTGCCCAAGCAGCAGCACCAGCACCTGCACCTGTCCAGCAAGCTGGCACGGTACGAGGCTTCAGACAGATGGGCCCGGGAACCTTCTCGGGCAAGGAGACTGCGGAGGAGATCTCAGACTGGGTCTCCAATACTGAGATGCTGTTAGAGGGTTCGCAGCTACACCCCGACCTCTGGATGACCGCGGTGAGGGCCCAACTCACAGGCAACGCCCATCACTGGTGGGACTCTATGGAGCGCAGCATCGGCAGACAGCAGACTTGGGTGGAATTTCTAGAATACTTCAACGCGAAGCATTTCCCAGCTACGGTGAGGAACGCCCTGTACTCCCAGTTCCTGCACACGGAGCAGGGGAACTTGACAGTGGACGCCTACGACGGAGAGTTCAGCAGACTCAGCCGATTCGGTGCAGCCCTGATCCCCAACGACCTGGAGAAGGCCAGGAGATTCCACCATGGCCTCTCTCACGAGCTACAGAGGTACACCACTACCCAGGCGAGGATCTCTTATGAAGAGGTCCTATCGGAGGCGAGGATCCAGGAGGCTATAGGAGGAGGAGCGAGACGTTCCAGCGTGAACGTACCAGCCAGGACCCAGCAAGGAGCAGGAGGACCGATCCGCCGTCCAGGAGCGCAGGCGCAACAGAGGACAGCGACGTACCAACAGAAGGAGCTTCCGACCTGTCACTTCTGTGGCAAGAGGGGACACATCGTCAGAGACTGCAGGAAGAAGCTCGGGCTCTACATGGTCTGTGGAGCCAGCCAGCACCTTGCTAGAGACTGCCCCCAGCGCAGAGATGCAGCACCCCAGACTGGGCAGAGGCCACCAGCAGCACCCTTGAGAATACTACCCCCAGCAGGAGGTCAGCGTCTACCAGCTACCGGAGGACAGCAGAGAGGACCACCCTTGGTTCCACAGGAGGCACACTTCAACCAGGCCCGGCAGCAGGCAGGAGGGCAGAGGCGCGGGCAAGCCTTTGCTTTAGCTTCTATCGAGGAGAAACCAGAGGGAGAGGCTATCGCAGGTACAATTTTAGTTGTATCATTACCTGCGACTGCACTGTTTGATTCTGGAGCTACACTGTCATTTATATCTAGTAGCTTCATAGCAATGCATAGAGTAGCAACTTCCCCTTTTCCTAAGAGTTGGAGAATACTTACCGGAGGAGGCATCGTACCGGTTACCAGCACCATTAGAACGTTCTCGGTAGTGGTTTGTGGTAGGGAGATAAGAGCGCGATTGTTGGTACTCCCAATGCCAGCTTTCGATGTAGTTCTGGGCATGGACTGGTTAAGCCAGTACAATGCCGTACTAGATTGCCGGAAGGGTAGCGTTACTTTTAAACTGCCAGGACACCCGGAGTTCGAATTCATGCGAGGCACCATCGAGCGAGGAGTAGGACACGCAGCTGGAGCTTAGATGGCGATGGAGACGGCACCCCCAGAAATTGTTGCAGAGTTCGAGGATATTTTCCCAGAGGAGTTGCCAGGCCTACCGCCTGATAGAGAGGTGGAGTTCACCATTGAGCTAATACCTGAAGCATCACCGGTATCATCAAATATGTACTGGTTGGCGAAGAAGGAGCTGGACGAGCTAAAGATACAGCTAGAGGAGTTGCAGATCAAGGGATTCGTCCGTCCTAGTGCATCACCCTGGGGAGCACCAGTGCTGTTTGTACCAAAGAAGGATGGGACGTTCCAGATGTGCATTGATTACAGAGCCCTTAATGCTCTGACTATCAAGAACAAGTACCTTCTACCGCGAATCGACGATCTGTTCGACCAGCTGACAGGAGCAGTGGTGTTCACGAAGATTGACTTCATATCGGGCTATCATCAGGTGAAGGTGCGAAGGGAAGACATTCCAAAGACAACATTTAGGACTCGTTATGGTCACTATGAGTTCTTAGTTATGCCTTTTGGATTGACAAATGCGCCTGCTGTGTTTATGAACCTGATGAACCGAGTCTTCCATGAGTATCTGGACCAGTTCGTGGTAGTCTTCATCGACGACATCTTGGTGTATTCGAAGAGCAACGAGGAGCACGGGGAGCACTTGAGGCTAGTGCTAGAGACGCTGAGACGAGAGAGGCTTTATGCCAAGCTGAGCAAGTACGAGTTTCTTCTAGATCGTGTCGCATTTTTTGGACACGTTATTTCAGGAGATGGCATTTCAGTAGATCCTGTGAAGATTTCATCAGTAGAGACGTTGCCGACCCCTACCAACGTCTCGGAGGTGAGGAGTTTCCTAGGACTTGTCGGATATTACCGGAGGTTCGTAGAGAATTTCGCAAGGATCGCAGAGCCGATGACCCGATTGACCCGCAAGGATCAGGAGTTCACCTGGACAGAGGAGTGTCAGACGACATTCGACGAGCTAAAGAAGCGTCTGACTACAACACCTATCTTGACCATACCTTCTGGACCCGGAGGATTCGTGATCTATAGCGATGCGTCCGGGAAAGGATTAGGATGCGTCTTGATGCAGCATGGGAAGGTTGTGGCCTATACCTCTAGGCAGTTGAGGACCCATGAGAAGAACTATCCTACCCACGACTTGGAGCTTGCCGCAGTGATCTTTGCTTTGAAGCTTTGAGGCACTACCTGTACGGAGAGCGCGTGGAGATATTCAACGATCACAAGAGCCTGAAGTACGTCTACACACAGAAGGACCTGAACCAGAGGCAGAGACGTTGGCTCAAAGTGATGGCGGACTTCGAGATTGAGCTGCAGTACCATCCAGGAAAGGCTAATGTAGTAGCCGATGCTTTAAGCAGGAAGCCCATAGCATTTTTCCTGACTACCCAACAACATCTGTTGAGAGATCTAGAAAAGTTGGGTATCGAAGTCGTCATGCCCAGAGTAGACAGCCAGATGTCGAGTTTTCAGGTGCAATCGACATTGGTGGAGAGAATCAAGGCTGCTTTACCGACGGACGCCAAATTTCAGAGGCTTCGACAAAGGACAGGCTGGAATACATACGGGACTACATATACATGAGGACGGGATTTTAAGATGTGGAGATCGTCTCTATGTTCCGAATGGAGAGCTACGCCAGGAGCTGATGACGGAGGCACACAGTTCGACCTATTCTATTCATCCAGGAGGCACGAAGATGTACCGAGACCTGAGGCAGTACTACTGGTGGCACGGGATAAAGAGAGAGATAGCCCGCTTCATGGCTAAGTGTCTGGTTTGTCAGCAAGTCAAGGCTGAGCATCAGAGGTCTGCCGGATTACTTCAACCGCTCCCGATACCGGAGTGGAAATGGGAGCACATTACCATGGACTTCGTTATGGGTTTCCTGAGGAGTCCTAGTGGTCGTAATGCGGTATGGGTAATCGTAGATAGACTCACCAAGTCTGCCCACTTTTTACCCTTCAGGGTTGGGCAATCAACGGAAGTCTTGGCAGACATGTACATGAGGGAGATTGTACGATTGCATGGAGTGCCAGTCAGTATCGTGTCTGGCCGGGATACGAGGTTCACATCGTACATTTGGAGGAGTATCCAAGAGAGTCTTGGTACTCGCCTTAAGTTCAGTACTTCGTACCACCTGCAGACAGATGGACAATTCGAGCGCACCATTCAGACGCTGGAGGAAATATTGAGGGCATGCATGCTTGACTTCAGCAGTTCATGGGAGGACCATTTGCACTTGGTTGAATTTTCTTACAACAATAGCTATCAGGCGAGCATTCAGATGGCTCCCTATGAGGCATTGTATGGTAGGAAGTGTCGTTCCCCAGTATGTTGGAGCGATGTAGGCGAGAGACAGATTCTAGGGCTAGAGTTGGTCATCCGTACAGTGGAGAAGGTGAAGAAGATCCAAGGGCATCTACGAGCAGCATAGGACAGGTAGAAGCATTGGGCTAATGTGCATCGATGACCCCTAGAGTTCCAGGTTGGATAACATGTGTTCCTGAAGATCTCACCTACCAGAGGAACCATCAGATTTGGTGGCAGAGGGAAGCTGAGTCCGGGGTACATCGGACCCTTCGATGTGCTAGAGCGCGTCGGAGAAGTTGCTTACAGATTGGCCTTACCGCAGACACTGGAAGGAGTTCACGACGTCTTCTATGTATCTCAGCTGAGGAGGTACATACCGGATCCGAGTCACATGCTTGACCACTCGGAGATCACCGTTGGTCCAAACTTGTCATACCAGGAGGAGCCGATAGAGATCCTAGACCGAAGCGAGAAGGTACTGCGAGGCCAGACTATCCCTCTAGTTTGTGTCGCATGGAGGCATCACGCACCAGGTGAATCAACCTGGGAACGAGAGGACGATATTCAGCAACGCTTTCCCCATCTCTTCGAAGGCTTAGGTATGTGATAGTATTTATTTCATTTAATAGTTTTTTATATGTCTGTTTTAAATTTTGAGGACGAAATGCTCTAAGAAGGGTATGTTGTAAACCCCCTCGACCAGAAATTAGGGTTAATTAAATTCAAATAGCCTAATTAGGGTTAACTAGATATAATTAAGATTTATTATATAGTATTATAATACCTGTGCAATGATTTGTTGTTTTAGGATACTACCCTTGCTGTTACCCTAAAACAATTTCCACATACCTGGCTTAGACATGCTAACCTATCATATTGAACCTAGAACAAACTCTGGATACTGATTTTCGTGCCTGATTTTAGTCGCACAAAAGTCGTTACAAACGTCCGTACGCAATTTAAATAAATTGCATAATTACGTTCGTTCTCCGTTCCAATCGAAATTGAGACCCCATCTCGACCCGATTTGACCAACCCAGATCATGACATTATTGTACACTGAGCCTACCACACTAATGACCCTTGTCCAACCCAATTTAGACTCCCGAGTTTTTATTAAATTAAATTAGAGACACCGGTGCATTAATTATGAATTAATTAACGTGGTGACCTAACCTAAATTAAATTAGACCCAACTCCAACCCAAACCCACACCCACACCCATAAGCCTCATACAAAACACCATACACCATCGTAACCCAATGAAGAACACCAAACATGGTGATTGTTTACATCAAATTCCCAATTTCAGGAATTGTGCAAATACCAAATTGTTAAGGGGCCTATTTATAAAATTGCAATGAGGTGTCCCCCTCTCATTGGCCCAACATCATGGAGAAAGAAATTGTCATTCCCTAACCGTATCCATTCATTTTCCCCCCATTCCTAGTGTACTTGCACCCCTTTATGAAGGGCACATCATGGCCCTTCATTCAAAATGCTACATTCCTAGCCCTCCCTTCATCTTGATGGACATCCCCAACTCCCCAAAATTTACCTACAGCCGACCCTAATCCCTAGGCAGCCCCCCCACTCTCTCACCTACATAAACAACATGTTTCTTCATTGAAGAGGGCACACAACCCAAGAAAACCAACTCAAACCCTATTTCTCCCTAAAACCTCCAGCCCGAGCTCAACGCCAACCCGACAACTCGCCGCCTCCTCCCCGACGACCACCGCACCGACCCAGTCCCTTTCGTCGACCTCCCCCCTACCTACCACCACCGTCCCCGACGACCACTCCGCCCACAGTCGCCGCACTTCCCGACGTCCTCAACCCAAGCATCCCCCCCCCCCCACACTCGAAGCCGACCACCCGACCGGCCAGTACTCCGCCATCTTAGCCCCGTCGGTCGCCAAACTCCGCCGACCCCTCCCCCGGCCAACCACCTCCCCCTCCGTCGACTCCCAGCGCCGGACTTCGACACCCCGAGCCGCAATCGCCTCCGCAGCGCCAAAAGCTCCAGACCCGCTGCTGCTGTTGCCGACCACCCCGAGCCTCGCCGGAGCTCCGTCCGGCCACCCCTGCCATCGACGGCCACTGGGAAGCCCTCGACCCGAGCACCAATTAGGTACAGTATTTTATGTATAAATACTAGTATTTAAATACGTATTTGAGGTTGCATTGAATGTATATAACTTCATGTATTAGTTTAAGTATTTTTATACGTATTCAGTATATTAAATAGTATATTCTGTATTTGCCAGTATTTATATTTAAATACTCCTGTATAAATACTGTGTTATATAAATATATATACATATTGTCTTTAGTATTATATATAATAGGAATATATATATATGTACTTTGTATACGTATATTAATAAAATACCTATTAAGCATATATGTATGTATTTATATACGTATTTTAGTATTTCTTTATATTTATATATAATAATGTATATACTATATTACTGTATATAATGTATATTTATATATAATATAAATATATAAGTTCGTATATGTATATTTGTGTATATACCTAGTGTATATAAATGCTTATTTATTTTTATACCTAATAGGTATATGTACTTATATATATATATATATATATATATATATATATATATATATATATATATATATGGACATAAATGTATATATATTTCAAATACGTTTTATGTATTATTATATTTCATAATAATTATATGTAAGTATGTATAATGTATATTTATGTACATTTGAAATATTGTATTGTTAATATACATGGTATATATAAATTCTGTATTATTCTATATTATATGCTATTTATTGGTATAATTATTTTATTTTGCAAATATAAGTATATATGTATATTTAATTATATAAATATATATGTACGCACCTTATGTACTAAGTATATTAGTGTAATGTATATATGTATATGTATACATATATATTAATTATGTATTTAATATATTTATAAAAGGTATATTAGTATGTATATGAATATATATATTTAAATATATATAAATATGTGTGTATACTTACTTATGTACAAATCATTATCTAAATATATGTGTATGTATAAATATATAAATTTGTGAACATTATCAATTAGGTACATATATTTAATATGTGTATTATTACTAAATAATACATAAATACTATTTTTGTACTATTAAACATATATATTATTCTAATATAATTAAATATGATTTAGTGTATATATATATTTGTAATAGCTATATATATAAACAGTCCAGACCCTGTGTTAGCTATAGTTGCAAGTAGTGTGTCTTAGTCGTGCTATTGTAGCGACTAATATTGTCATTATTATATCATATATAGGACTGCTGGACAGTACCGCCGAGGCATCAGGAGCAGGACTTTGGATTTCGCATCTACCCGGGACAGGCAAGTATACCTTGCTGATTTACTGATTAAAGTTAAAATGATAAATGTTACAAATATGCATAAAACTGTGTGCGTCCGAGATTGACTCGGGTGCAGTCGACACTGCATCGATGAGTAGTGTACTCGACCTAGTTGCTAGCTGACTCACCTTCTACTGCGAGGATATTTTGATATCTTCCTAAACCGTGACACTTACACGTATCACGATGGTACATTCATATTGGGATGCGGGTCCGCGTACCCGATTCGCTATCGGTACGTACGACATTCATCACGGACTAGCCTGTATTCTAGAGTATTATAGTTAGATGAGACTTGGCATATAGATACGGTACACTCACGTCGTGTATTCGACTTGCGTATCTACATTGGGCGGAAAGGACAACTGATAAACGTATGGGATACACCCATCGGACTCCGTGGTATCCAAAGAAACCACAGACCTGGTGACTCCCTATATTCAGACACCGCGCTCTTCGGAGTGTTACAGACGTATATACATTGTAGATACCACGTCCCTTAGAGTGTTGGACGTTATATATATGCAGATACCTCATTCTTCGGAATGATAGACGTTGCAGATACCACATTCTATAGGACGTTGGACGTTATGCCTACACCTACCTATACGTTCCGAGGTTGTCCTTACATTGCATTCACTTAGATGGTTAGCACACCCTCTTTACTTTTATTCAGTACTATATCTGGCATGCATATTGTATCTTGTTACGTCCCTCTAAGGACCTGGTTATCTTCTAGATCTAGACGAGGCCTATTACCCCACAGTGTACGGGCCAGGTGTGGAGACGAGGTTTGCTCTTGACGAGGAGCTGGAAGTTTTACCATCAGAGTACCCCTGATCATCTTGGTAGGCCTTCCGCCTATGACTGGAGCTCCTTACCTAGTTAGCAGTTGTTTCAGTCACTCTCATTATCAGTACTTTTATTTCAGACTATCAGTACTTTATCTCCAACATTTGTAGTGGGTTTGTTCTCACCAGACATATTTCAGTTGTACTATGTCATTCGACTATGTTTCTTATATTCCAGTCTTACATTTCAGTATTTTATTTGTTGTTTGTGGATGAGATTAGACACTGTATGTTGTTGATATTAGACTTGTTAGATTTAGGATAGCGTAGCATGCTTTGCCAGGATCCATTAAATTGGGATATCCTCGGAGTCGTGGTAGCTGGCCAATGCCACGTGGCCTGGTTCCGTATATTTTGGGACTGGGGCGTGACAGGATTGCCTCGATTTGCGTGCCACGGATCACAAATTCGTAAAGTTGACTTTCTTTGGACCAAAATTAGTGTTTAATAATAAAATCAGATTATAATAAGATTAAAATACTATTTTAGGTTATTTTATTCAGAATTAAAATAGATTAAAAAGGAGCAACCTATTCACCCACTTTTGTAACCTAACTTGTTTAATTTATGTGACGGGTAGATCGGACAACGCCTTGAGTTGGAACTTCATTCTTTTTCAGACCAGACAAGATACCTTGCCAAATTGCTTACAGTACTTTTTTATGCTTATTATATTTTTATATATTTATTGCATGTGTATTTTCTTTCAGTCATAATTATATACTATATATATGTTGACACACACTTGACACATAGTATCATGGAAGGAAAGGACAATCAGTAGGTGTATGGGCTATAACCACTCTGGTAAACCGTAGTAACTAGCATGCACTATGGGAGTTGTGTCACGATGGTCGCTACCCTCGCGGTATGTCGGCTGATGGTATCACGATGGTTGCTACCCTCGCGGTATGACGGCTGATGATATTCCTGATATGTGTATGAGTTGTGAGATTAGATAGAGTAGCCTAACCATGCCCATACGTCAAAAAGTTGTCCTCATTATGCATATTCATATATATTGTCTAGTACAGCGTACTTATATATTTTTGTCTATTATGCATGTTTACTCTATTCAATTGACATGCTTCTATGTATCTTGTTATGTCCCTCTGAGGACCTGATCCCTTTCCGGGTATAGACAAACTTGACTATTTGCAGGAGCAAGGATCATGACTTGCTACTGCATTCTTTTTCGAGGAGGTCTTCTCTTTGAGCCTCATTGATAATTAGATGTACTTATTTTGTTTCTCTTATATTCTAGTTTGCTAGTAGATTTGTCTCCACCCAACTACTTGTTCTTATCAAGCATTTTATACTTGATTTAGTTATATAGTTGATTGGTTATTTGATTCTATGGATGAGATCTAGTTATGCCCTATGACTTATGACATAAATATATACCACTTATGAATTATTGTTCATAATACAGCGTACGTATGTGTTATAGTTTCCATATATTGGAGTTGCCATATACATACGGCTGGCATGCTTACGTATTTCTAGTCCTACGTATTTTAGAACTGGGGCGTGACACACACACACACATACACACACACACATATATATATATATATATATATATATATATATATATATATATATATATATATATATATATATATATATATATATATATATGATATTAGATGAGTTTAGGGTTATTTATTTATAGCCGAGTTTTGAGGGAGATTTTATCTAGGGTTCTTCAACTTCGCGTAGCCATTGCTCCTAGCTCTGAATTCCAAATGCATCCCCGTTTCTTGCATTGTAACCGTGTTGAGTTATAGTTTCTAAATATCTAAATTGTTTTCATAAATTATGAACCTAATTTTCTAGAAAATTCATTTAGAGCCAAGCTTGGGCATCAAGTAGATCTAAAATCTCATGGAATATACACAAAATCTAAATTTTATGTTGATTGTCTTTTTGGGTCAACAAGATGTCTCAATTTGAGTGCCACGAGTCTCAAGTTGGCAAATTCTATCCTTTTGACAAAAAATGAGTTTTAATCTAAAATTTAGAATAATAGGATTAAAATAAGATATTAGAATTATTAATTTAGAATTAAATAAATTATCTTTTGTCGTGGCAATTCGTACTATATAGACGATTTGGACTCTAATTTGGGACCTGATTCGTACCGCAGCTAAGGACCACATGGTAGTATATTTCCATAATTACTTTCAGTACTTGATAGTCTCTATAATACATGCTTAGTATTGATTATTTGATCCTTGACACTCATTACACGGATTAATAAATGGTAGATTCTTGTACGAGATATGTGACTTTATGGACTATTTTTTTGTTTTCGTATTTTGTTCGGAATCCATATTGTACTACTCGGGAGAAAAAATACTTAGTAGACTTGTGAACTACCCTTTCTATCCCATTATCTTACTGGAATAATAGCAGTCATGCACGACAAGTATGGTTTGCTAGATTTTACCCTTAGTCGTTCACATAGCGAGAAGGTATTTTAAATCCCATAGATTATTTTATTCCTATTTGTTTCTACCATACTTGCAGTTATTTTCTATGATCGGTTGTGATTATTGTACCTTATTTCCCTGACAGGACTTCAGCAGTTAGTTATTCTGGTTGTCTTATTGTAATTTTAGTTTTGTTGCCATCATATATTCTTTACTATTTATTGTCTCATAACTTCTACCATGTGTTGGAACTATTTTTACTGTGATGTACTCATTCCAATCCTGACTAGATAACAATATTTTAGGTTACTACGATAAGGATGAGATCCATACACATTATGGACCATATGTTGGCAACGTAGCTGAGTCTGATCTTGCCCTTCAGGAGGATCATGGAGAGTTAGCAGCTCTGACACCAGCTGCGATTGGGTAGTTTAGTAAAGTAGTTGTTTTAGTTAGCAGCTTTGGACCGAATAGTTCTCCAAAATTTTTATTTATATTTTGGGATATTATTAGTTCAGAATTTAGTAATGTTCGGGAGACTCTATGGACCCACATTCGAGAATATTATTTCTTTGCTATCTTCAGTGCCTTCATTTAATTTAGTGTTTGTGATTGAGTATAATGCAGATATGTATATATGTTGTGAGTTATAGATTATACTTATAGCTTATTGTACATCGTTCTACCATCGACACTGCGACATAGGCTGGGCGTGCTCATGTCTTATGCCCAAATTCGGGATGCGGGTCGTGACACATTTTTATGGTGGCCCATGCTGGTCGAATTTCGTATAAGGTTGTGAAATCATGGTTGTACTACTGCGAGCCTGCAATAGGGTATAAGATATTAGGAATAGAAAAATACTCAATCACAACTAGGATTCTGCTATGTTTAATTGCTAACACTTATTTTCCTCCGAGTTATCGGATATCCCTCATGATTGTTGTCCTTCTTGAATACTACCTTATTTTATGCCATATCAATTGAATCCTTATGTTTTTCTACCTTTCAGAATGCTACTCATGTCACGACCCGCACCCGTTTTAGGGGCACGAGAGCGTGGGTACGTCCAGCCTACGCCGCAGCATCGGCGGTAGAACGCTGTCTAGGTCATGATACTAACTAAGCAATCTCACACGAGCATCCAATCTCCATAAGGAGGCACGGATGACACAAAATAAATAAATAACATACTCAATCACATAACTACAACACGATAAGAATCGAAGAAAAATGAAATACAACACAAGTCTAATGTAAAAATCTAACTCAACATAAATCCAAGTCCCAACAAAATGTCGGAGATAAATCCGGTACCAAAATAATATGCTAAAAGAACTAACTAGATAACTAGTGATTTCGGCTAAACCTCCCGGAATTACGACTGTACTACTAAGTCCAAGACTGCAGCCACTCACCCTGTGGTCCATCAGTGTCAGTTACCAGTCCTCTAGGAATAGTCTGGAAAATGTTTTCCAGTCAGGAAGGAGCAAAGTACATTTCTAAATAGCAGTTCTATATCAATGATATAAATTATGTAGAAGTATATAGATGGAAATATACAAGATGCATGTATACGTACGAGAAACATACAATAAAGGATATACTGGAAATACTGTAAGTAAATGTAGGAAAGGAAATAATATGTCAATGAGCAAGAATTCTATGACTAAGTGTGTGAGTACTAGCTTTAACATGTGATCGGCTTGGGACTAGTTGTCACGACCCAATTCCGTAGAATCGTTTGAGGCGTCCCCCGAATCGTGACCGCCGTACGGGCCTGGGGTTGCGCCCGCACAAGGCTTTAATGATTTGCATAGCAAGCACATATTCAGAGTACGCAGATAAATTGAAACACATATTTGAAACATGGAAAAGATCTCTTTATTGATAATGAACATCTATTACAAACTCCTGAACGAGTCAGCTAATATGCCAAACGGCTTACAAAAGAGATGACTCAAAATGAGATAGCAGTCCTGTACATTATATCCCTTTATAAACTCAAAATGATAAAGACCTCTAGGCTGGAGGATAGCTTTGCCACGGAGCTGCATTTGTGTATGAAGAGTTGTAGGCTCCTGTCTTCAAAATGCTTCAAGGGCGCGGTGAAGATGCGCCAACAGCTGGACTGGATCGGGAAGACGACTTTGGCTCCTCGCTCGGTTCGCCTTGGTGCGGAGAACCTGTTTCAACGAGGGTCAGCATGTCGAAACATACTGGTGAAGGCGAGCTAGCCTGACTATACCAATCAACACGTTGTTTTAATGAAGCATTCATATTTTATGGGTTTCTATCTTGCCTTAGTTCATTTACAAGTAAGCAGCATATAGAATTTACTGAAAATGAACGTGCCACCGTTCGGTGGATTTTACCTGCCCGTCTGAATTACCTGTACAATACTTACCATGCCTTCCCTGCCACGAAGGCACAAGTTAGTTTGCAACAGGTTTAAATATACACGATGATCACTGGCATGGTTGCCATAGTGGACGATAGTCTTGACGAGAATGGTTTGCAATGAAAGTATAAGAGGTGATGCAAGCCATTCCGTCGAACAAGAGACTAGAACAATAGGTCTCGCCCGGACCGGATCGATGCCAGTGCCCCAGCATCGTCCGCAAGACCGTTACCCCGTGCACAAGTTGTCCATGATCGAACAATATACAAGTAACAAGTTTGTAGTTGAGGCAACAAGAGTACAAGACAAGCAATTGTACAAGACAAGCAATAATTCACGTTTTATTCCCAAGCGAACAAGCATGCCATTAAGTATCCGTTCGTGCAGTTATTGACAAGCATATATACCAAGTCTATTCTCTTTTATCTTGGTTTCTTTTATTATTACTTGGTATCGTTTGATCGGGGCAAAGAAGAATGCAGATTTATACTTGGAAGCAGGGCTAGCTAATCGGGTTGGTAGCCACTCACTTAGATAGTTGGAAGGAGAAGGAAAGAGGTGCTTCACGACTCCGCTCGCAAGCCACCTACTGCTCGTTCACCTGCACATGAACAGCTTGATTAATACTTCTTCCTCTCTTTCCAATCTCGGAATAGAAGTGCAAGTCAATGAACGAAAACAATGAAGACCATCGAAACCGTTCAAAGAAAACAAGCAAATCCCAAAACCAACTCAAAGCACGAAAGCAACAAGCGACATCGAAAATCGAGGCAATAAAAGATAGCAGCAGAGAGGTCCCTCCTGACTCTGCCGCTAAGCCGATCCTTGGGGCGTAGTCCACTGAATATGGGAATCGATTCCGAAGAAACAAATCCATAACGAGGACGAGTTCTTAATTCAATCTATCCCGATCGAACGATATCGTCTAGTGTTTCTTAGCCGCGATCTCCGCACCGGGAGAACGGGGCGCTGCACTAGTAAACTCATTACATTGGTTAGCGATCATCCTTGAGGTCAGGCTAATCCGTAGGAATAGCTATAATGCGAGTAATAGTCAGGCTAACCATATGTAACAGTGATGAGGCATGTAAAGGTAAGGCTGCACCGACGTGAGGCGTGGGTGAGCTATGATGCATGTAAAGTTGGGTATGATCACATATCTATACTAAAATACTCTCCACCCCTGACTGGTATAGTATATCCAACCATGGTACGCTATGGCACGGGATTCCCTAGGGAGGTAGCAAATCTTCCCGGGAATCAGTGTCTGTACATGCACAAGATAACAAGAAAACAAGTCTTGTACAAGCTACACCATGAACAAGGAATAATATCTCATGACGAGATCCGTATACACCAATCCGTGTAACCAGCTTGTCGAAATATGAATATTTACACTAGATACAATGAACATAGGAGATATCATAAATTAGAAACTAATCAGAAAATGTACTCGCCTTGGGTCCTTAGCTGGTGAATATTGAGGTCCTGTTCCAGAGTATCGTCTGGAGGAACCAACAGTCCTAAAAGACATATCAAATACAACATTTGCATCAGGTGCTACACTAACACAACACAAAACATAACTCAGGGCTATGCCAGGTATGATGGTCAACTAGGGTCATCTAGTAGACAGACATCTATAACACATTACACCTATTTAACTAACATATAAACTTACAATATATATATATATATATATATATATATATATATATATATATATATATACACCAAATTAAATACACATATAATATATATATATACCAATTAATCATATATCGTATATATACTAGTTGAACCATACGTATACTCATATATATGCAAACATACATTTTAAAATATACATAATATTGTCAACATCATTATTAAATATACTAATATTAATTCACCAAATTAAATTTATACTATATATATATATATACAGATATAATAAAAATACAATACAATACTTGCATATGAGTACATACATATATACCAATTTAAAAAATACAATACTAACATATATAAGGAATACATACATACTAATACATGAATTTAATTTATACTAGTATATACTTTTTATTAAATAGATATTATATAAAAAATAAACCAATATATATATATATACATATATATATATATACCAATACATTATATAACATATAATACTAAAACATACATTAACATATATTATATGTATATAGATATATTAATACATATATATATACATATACGCGTATATATATATATATCTATAAAACATATATACACTAATTTAAAATATACTAATATACATTAATACACTCATACACTAAATTTATACATATATACGTATACATATTTGCGTATTAAGACGTATAAATGTATATAAATGAAGGAGGGAGAGAGGAAGGGGGAGCTCACTGTGGATCTGCTGGCTGGCCGGCCGGAGGGGAGCTGGCCGGTGGGAGTGGCCGCACTGGTGGTGGTGAATGGTTTGGGTGATCGGGGAATGAGCAGCTCGCCGGAGGGATGAGCTCGTCTGAGCTACGGGCCGGAGACAGGGAGAGGGATGAACGGAGCTGCGGGTCGGGGGCTTAATGCGGGGTGCTGAGGTTGGGGAAGCAGTCGTGGAGGAGTAAAGGGGAGTCGACCGGGGGAGCTGGTGAATGCAGTCGCCGGAGTCGACTGATGCAGGGAGTTGCGGTGTAGCTCGGTCGTGATGAGGGGATGGAAGAGATGGAGGAGTGGAGGATGGATCCTCCGGCGGGTCGGCCGGAGAAGAGGGCCGAACTGTGGATCTCAGTGAGCTGGAGGTGAGTCGGGCTGCGGAAGGAAACTCAGCTGTGCGGGGAGGAAGCTCGGCTGTGCGGCCGAAACGGGGTCGAGATCGGAGCTCGGGGGACAGGCCGACTGGAGGAGGAGGAACAAGGAGGTGGCCGTGGTAGAAAAAGGAGAAGAAGGAGTAGCTCGGATGGGGACCGCCGGCCACAGTCGCCGGAGTATCAGTTTGTGGTGGTGATGATTTCAAATTCTCCCCCCCCCCTCTTGTAAGTTCAAAATAGAAAATGAGAAGAAGAAGAAGAAGGGAAGAAGAAGAAGAAGAGAAGAGAAGAAGAAAAATGAAGAAATTTTAGAATGGGGAGGAGGCTACGGTTTGGGGGCTTGGGGCTAGTGAGGAGGTGTGCTTCCCTAGGTTTTTGGGGATTAGGGCTAGGTGATAGGACATAAATAGGGAGAGTGTATGTGGGAAATCAAGGGTGAGGATGCACCCATTTTAAATGGGTGGTCCTAATTTATCATGAAAAAAAATTTCTACATGTGAGGATGGGGTGTTGACTAGTCAATATTGGGCTTCTCCATTTGGTTGAACCAATGGGGTGTTGACACCTAATGTAAATTTGCAAATTAGCCCCCATAAATTTGGGTATTTGCACAGATGCATAAAATGATGAAAATTGGGTAGGCGATTCGGTGTTCGGTGTTTTGCAGAGTGAGGGGGCGTTGTGTGTGTCGCACGGGCTCAAATAGCAGAGTACTGGAATTAAATCGAGATTAACGAAAATAACGGGATCAGACAAAATGCTATCCTCAAATTAATTAGAAATAAATGCAAGCTGTGTTCTAAAATTAATTAGGAGTACATGGGACCAAAATCAGGTCGGGTCATCAATAGCATTAATAGAGAAGACTCAGAACAGAATATTACCCTAATTTGGGTCGCACAAAAAATAGGTCAAGATTGCCTCCACTTTCGATTGGAACGCACAACGATACAAAATTGGAATTTATCCAGAAATTAAATAAACGTCCGCGACGAATATTGTGCGGCTAAAAATAAGGTACAGAGGGCATAATTATGAGTTGCAAGAAATAGCAGAATGGAAGGCGGGCATATCTAGGGCAATGTTGTAAAATTTGTTGGAAGACAAAAGCTAGGGTAGCGCTCCAAATATCGAAGCAAGGGCAGGGTGCAACAATTAATTAAATTACGGTAATTAATTACTATCTCAATAATTAAATCCTAAATAATAAAATTAACATGTAATCCTATAATTCGGACAGGTTTTCGTCTAATAGCTTATAGGTCGAGTCTACCAGCTCAAACCTTAATGAACACTGTAAATAATAATATATTTAATTACACATATCATGAATTTATTTAATTTAATAATACACATCATGAAATTATTTAACTGTAACTACCACGATATTAATAATTATAAAAAGTCAAAAATATCCCTGTTTTCGGAATGTGCTAGTGACAAGTCTACCCTCCTTAAAAGAATTTCGTCCTCGAAATTTAAAATCCTCATAGTATTATTTACTCATACACATTATTATTTCTCATCAAAATTTAAATTCATCTACCCACCAAATCATGAAATAATCCACATTGTTATTTTACAAAAAAAAAATTTCAAATTCTGTATTTATTGTATTCCTGAAAAAATCCTCGAAATAAAATCAGTCTCCATTTTCCTCACAATTTCCTCCGAATTTAAGTTAATTAAATACTCGAAATTTGATATCTACTCCTCAAATTTAATTTCAATAAATGCATATGTAAAATTGAATCTCGTCCCAAAAGTTTGAATCCCAACAATAATCTATCAATGATCTTATTCTTCGGTTTCCCTTTTCCTCAAAATACTTAACAATGCGACACTTATGGATCCTTCAAATGTAACGTCCGCAATATAAAATTTTAAATTACTATCTTTCAATCAGATAGATATAATGATGATTTTCCAAATTTTTCTCAAATTTTCTAATGATAAATTATATCATAATCAACCTTCCTGAAATTAATAAATCATCAATTCTGCCATATTAAATTTGTAATCCTTTATTTGAATTAATGTTTGTCCTTAAATTTCAATCATACCTCGATCTTTGTAAAATCAATGATCCATCAATTCTGTTATATTAACTCCTTAACTCTTTATTTAAATGAATGCTTATCCTTGAATTTTTTTTTTTTAATCATCTTGTCCCTTTTGTCAAGTCATAACCTCTTCATAGATCTTTGTTATGGTCAAAACCCCAATGATCATGGCCTAAGAAAAAAATTTCTACAGTCATACAACATACCACCTAGAGGAAACATGCATGGTTATGGTCTGTTTTATCATGGTATTGCATTCTCTGTCAGGGTGTACTACTAAGTACATTCTAACAAGAAAAAAATCATGCATACGAACTACAGTACTAGGGAAAAATCAGTCAATCGATCAACCGAAAGGAACAGAAGGAAGGGAAGAACAAAATATACTAACACGTTACCTGCAGTATCGGTCTCCTCGACCGTCATCGCAAATGCACCGCCCTGCTGGGGTAGTTCCCTACGCGGGTGCTGAGCAATATACGGTTCCACAGGTAGCCTAACTGGATCTCTATAAATTGGAGCTGCGCGCTGAACTAGAGGGCAATCTCTCATTCGGTGTCCTGCATCGCCATAGCGCAAACAAAGTCCTAGCCTCGCTCTACAGCTCTTCCTAAGATGTCCTGACTTCTTACAGTAAAGACAAGTCTGATCCTGCTGAACACGAACTGGTGCCTGGTACTGTTGTTGATACTGAAATGCCCTCGGCTGTCGCTGGCCAGGATACTGCTGGGCAACTCTCTCAACTGCCTGTAGTGCCATCTGGTGAGCGTTCTTCATGCTCTCTCTCATTAGTTCAGTCTGCGCTTGGTGCGCTTCTGCTTGCAGCCTCAGAGCCTCAGCTTGAACTCGCTGAGCATCTGCCGTCACTTTCTGGGCATCTACCATGCCCAGGATCAAGGTAAACATTTGTGCCCCATCAATGGGCACACCTCCGGAAATCGGAGTCGGTAAAGGAGGCTGGTTGTCCGTCACGGCTGCGGCTATCCTCTGAACATGTGGGAGAGGAAGACCCCCGGAAAGTGCAGATACTCCCACATGCATCAAAGATGTAGGCGGAACTACGGCTGTCTGTCCACCAGGTGGAGAGGTGGCAGACCCCTCTAAAGCTGGTGCTCCCACTCTCATAGATCGTATCCTCGGCGACATCGTGAAGACAGATCCAAAAGAATTAATTAAGGCAATAGATGCGATATCATCAAGGAAGGACAGTAAAGTTCTAAAGAAGCAACATTCAAGATAATTAGATGGGAAAATTCCTAGTTGTGATTGCATAGGTCAACGATGCATCCAAGGTTTGATACCTCTATCCTTTTAGGTACCACAGTTCTACTACAAGCACACTCACTGCTAGCTTCCTTACCTACTAAAATTGTTCCTACTAGTTGTTCTTGTTACTCAAGTGTACGCCAAGCGCAACACACCATACTAAGTACTGTTCTCCCTAATACAACTCTAGATGGACACCCAAGTCCGTTTGCAGTGCCATCTCAATCATGCCCTAAGTCAACGTATCCTTACGTATGCACTTCATCCACCTATATATTATTATACATTTCTTACCCACCGAAAAATTAATCCTCAAAATAAGATCATCCAGTTTCAACTCCTTTAAAATAAAATGCATTTACTTCCTCAAAAATCCAATACTCAATATCGAAATAAAATAGTAATCAATTCTAAAATCTTTATAGCCTTGATCATGTTTATTGAATCAAATTTAGTCCTCAAATATTTAAATAACATAAAAATCTCAACTCCTTAAAATTCAATTTTTTTTTTGCAATTCACTCCCATTCTTCAAATGATACAATTGAATCCTCAAGTATACATATAAATACTCACAGTCTCTACTGACACTTATCCTAGAACCATTGTTATAAGGTACTATGCTATGGGTTAACTCTAGATTAAGTCCTACTGCTCACAGGTCCAACTAGGAAACACTTACAACTCACTAGCAACACTCAGTCAATACTAATACTCAGGACACAGACATAATTATAAGTCACTAATTATCATACTTAATAAGGAATCCTCAAAGAATGGAAGCTTAAAGAAACTGGGTTGAGGACTAAGGTATTTCTACTGCTAGCAACCAAAGGAACAATGGAATAAAGTCCTGTATAACAGAAATAGATAAGTGTTGAGATGATACTTTAAGAACAAAAAGTTTAAGATACAACCTGATAATCATACACGTCGGTCAAAATTATGACGCTGAGAATCCTCGCTATGCTAGTAGCATAGGTGCGATAAACGACAGGTTCCGTAACTTAAGTACGCAAACCTATAATCATGACATCTAGAATTTTTGCCACGCCAACCGATACAGCTGCGATAAACTCTAGGTTCCATAACCAAGGCAGACGTTTCACCTTCCGCACTGTTCTCATCAATATATTTCATCAGATGATATCGTAAAATTTAGTCCGTAAAAATTCATCTCGGCATGAAATCAAACTCTATAATAAAGCCAAGATCCTAATTTAATAACTGATCAACAGGAATCAAACTCAAAATCAACTAGTGAGGACGGACGGAAACAAGGCGAAGGATTTAAAATTAGAATTTATAACAAGATTCTCAAGGAGTCGTCCCAGGAATCTCTCAAGAATTTATGATTGAGTATCCTCTCTCATCCTAGTATCCTATGTCCTATATTCTATAGCAGGTACGTAGTAGTACAACTATGATGTCGCACTACTACGACATCGCACAACTTGCGAAGTCTGACCTGCATGGGCCACCACTAAAAATGTGTAACGACCCACACCCGTTTTAGGGGCACGAGAGTGTGGGTACGTCCAGCCTACGCCGCAGCATCGACGGTAGAACGCTGTCCAGGTCATGATACTAACTAAGCAATCTCACACGAGCATCCAATCTCCATAAGGAGGCACGGATGACACAAAATAAATAAATAACATACTCAATCACATAACTACAGCACGATAAGAATCGAAGAAAAATGAAATACAACACAAGTCTAATGTAAAAATCTAATTCAACATAAATCTAAGTCCCAATAAAATATCGGAGACAAATCTGGTACCAAAATAATATGCTAAAAGAACTAACTAGATAACTAGTGATTCCGGCTAAACCTCCCGGAAACACGACTACACTACTAAGTCCAAGACTGCAGCTACTCACCCTGTGGTCCATCAGTGTCAGTTACCAGTCCTCTAGGCATAGTCTGGAAAATGTTTTCCAGTCAGGAAGGAGCAAAGTACATTTCTAAATAGCAGTTCTATATCAATGATATAAACTATGTAGAAGTATATAGATGGAAATATACAAGATGCATGTATAGGTACGAGAAACATACAATAAAGGATATACTGGAAATACTGTAAGTAAATGCAGGAAAGGAAACAATATGTCAATGAGCAAGAATTCTATGACTAAGTGTGTGAGTACTAGCTTTAACATGTGATCGGCTTGGGACTAGTAAACTCATTACATTGGTTAGCGATCATCCTTGAGGCCAGGCTAATCCGTAGGAATAGCTATGATGCGAGTAATAGTCAGGCTAACCATATGTAACAGTAATGAGGCATGTAAAGGTAAGGCTGCACCGACGTGAGGCGTGGGTGAGCTATGATGCATGTAAAGTTGGGTATGATCACATATCTACACTAAAATACTCCCCACCTCCGACTGGTATAGTAGATCCAACCATGGTACACTATGGCACGGGATTCCCTAGGGAGGTAGCAAATCTTTCCGGGAATCAGTGTCTGTACATGCACAAGATAACAAGGAAACAAGTCTTGTACAAGCTACACCATGAACAAGGAATAACATCTCATGACGAGATCCGTATATACCAATCCGTGTAACCAGCGTGTCAAAATATGAATATTTACACTAGATACAATGAACATAGGAGATATCATAAATTAGAAACTAATCAGAGAATGTACTCGCTTTGGGTCCTTAGCTGGTGAATACCGAGGTCCTGTTCCAGAGTATCGTCTGGAGGAACCAACAGTCCTAAAAGATATATCAAATACAACATTTGCATCAGGTGCTACACTAACACAACACAAAACATAACTCAGGGCTATGCCAGGTATGATGGTCAACTAGGGTCATCTAGTAGACAGACATCTATAACACATTACACCTATTTAACTAACATATAAAATTACAATATATATATATACACCAAATTAAATACACATATAATATATATATACCAATTAATCATATATCGTATTTATATGTATATATACTAGTTGAACCATACGTATACTCATATATATGCAAAAATACATTTTAAAATATACATATATATTGTCAATATCATTATTAAAATATACTAATATTAATTCACCAAATTAAATTTATACTATATATATATATATATATATATATATATATATATATATATATATATATATATATATATATATATATATATATACAGATATAATAAAAATATAATACAATACTAACTAATATGAGGAATACATACATACTAATCCATGAATTTAATTTATACTAGTATATACTTTTTATTAAATAGATATTATATGAAAAATAAACCAATATATATATATATACATATATATATATACCAATACATTACATAACATATAATACTAAAACATACATTAACATATATTATATGTATACAGATATATTAATACATATATATACATATACGCGTATATATATATATATATATATATATATATATAACATATATACACTAATTTAAAATATACTAATATACATTAATACACTCATACACTAAATTTATACATATATATGTATACACATTAGCGTATTAAGACGTATAAATGTATATAAATGAAGGAGGGAGAGAGAAAGGGGGAGCTCACTGTGGATCGGCTGCCTGGCCGGCCGGAGGGGAGCTGGCCGGCGGGGGTGGCCGCACTGGTGGTGGTGAATGGTTTGGGTGATCGGGGAATGAGCAGCTCGCCGGAGGGATGAGCTCGTTTGAGCTACGGACCGGAGACAGGGAGAGGGATGAACGGAGCTGCGGGTCGGGGGCTCAACGCGGGGTGCTGAGGTTGGGGAAGCAGTCGTGGAGGAGTAAAGGGGAGTCGACCGGGGGAGCTGGTGAATGCAGTCGCCGGAGTCGACTGATGCAGGGAGTTGCGGTGTAGCTCGGTCGTGATGAGGGGATGGAAGAGATGGAGGAGTGGAGGATGGATCCTCCGGCGGGTCGGCCGGAGAAGAGGGCCGAACTGTGGATCTCAGTGAGCTGGAGGTGAGTCGGGCTGCGGGAGGAAACTCAGTTGTGCGGGAAGGAAGCTCGGCTGTGCGGCCGGAACGGGGTCGGGATCGGAGCTCGGGGGACAGGCCGACTGGAGGAGGAGGAACAAGGTGGTGGCCGTGGTAGAAAAAGGAGAAGAAGGAGTAGCTCGGATGAGGACCGCCGGCCACAGTCGTCGGAGTATCAGTTTGTGGTGGTGATGATTTCAAATTCTCCCCCCCCCCCCCTCTTGTAAGTTCAAAATAGGAAATGAGAAGAAGAAGAAGAAGAAGAAGAAGGGAAGAAGAAGAAGAAGAGAAGAGAAGAAGAAAAATGAAGAAATTTTAGAATGGGGAGGAGGCTACGGTTTGGGGGCTTGGGGCTAGTGAGGAGGTGTGCTTCCCTAGGTTTTTGGGGATTAGGGCTAGGTGATAGGACATAAATAGGGAGAGTGTATGTGGGAAATCAAGGGTGAGAATGCACCCATTTTAAATGGGTGGTCCTAATTTGTCATGAAGAAAATTTTCTACATGTGAGGATGGGGTGTTGACTAGTCAATATTGGGCTTCTCCATTTGGTTGAACCAATGGGGTGTTGACACCTAATATAAATTTGCAAATTAGCCCCCATAAATTTGGGTATTTGCACAGATGCATAAAATGATGAAAATTGGGTGGGCGATTCGGTGTTCGGTGTTTTGCAGAGTGAGGGGGCATTGTGTGTGTCGCACGGGCTCAAATAGCAGAGTACTGGAATTAAATCGAGATTAACGGAAATAACGGGATCAGACAAAATGCTATCCTCAAATTAATTAGAAATAAATGCAAGTTGTGTTCTAAAATTAATTAGGAGTACATGGGACCAAAATCAGGTCGGGTCATCAATAGCATTAATAGAGAAGACTCAGAACAGAATATTACCCTAATTTGGGTCGCATGAAAAATAGGTCAAGATTGCCTCCAATTTCGATTGGAACGCACAACGATACAAAATTGGAATTTATCTAGAAATTAAATAAACGTCCGCGATGAATATTGTGCGGCTAAAAATAAGGTACAGAGGGCATAATTATGAGTTGCAAGAAATAGCAGAATGGAAGGCGGGCATGTCTAGGGCAATGTTGTGAAATTTGTTGGAAGGCAAAAGCTAGGGTAGCGCTCCAAATATCGAAGCAAGGGCAGGGCGCAACAATTAATTAAATTACGGTAATTAATTACTATCTCAATAATTAAATCCTAAATAATGAAATTAACATGTAATCCTATAATTCGGACAGGTTTTCGTCTAATGGCTTATAGGTCGAGTCTACCAGCTCAAACATTAATGAACACTGTAAATAATAATATATTTAATTACATATCTCACGAATTTATTTAATTTAATAATACACATCATGAAATTTTTTAATTGTAACTACCACGATATTAATAATTATAAAAAATCAAAAATGCCCCTGTTTTTGGAATGTGGTAGTGACAACCCAAGACTAGAGCGCGCGGTTCCAGAGCTAATGGTGCTCTTTCCACATCTGCCCCATACAATTATTACAAGAAGCCATGGCATTCATGGGAGGTCTGTAGGAAGAGCTTGGGCGTGTGCTTATTCTGTGGATCGCCTGCGCATCAGATACACTTGATGTATGATTGACTTGTACACTTATTGCCATTTACTTATCAGCCGATCACATATCGAAAAGAGTATTTCAATCACAGTCATTAACTGGTTCTTGTAGATGATTTTAGTATTGCGTGATTTTTGGTACAAAAGGATAGTTCTTGTTTCATAGTACTTATAGTATTCTATTATATAGTACTTTTTAGTTTATCCTATATTGCGTTCATTATTTATAGTTGTACTTTGCTCCATCTTGGCTAGATATATTGACGCTAAGTGATGATGAGGACTTCTATCCGATATATTATGGACCCTAAGGTGACGTCCTAGGAGAGGCTGGTCCGGATGCACCGATGGGCCCTGAGGCGATCTCTCTCGAGATATGATTTAGGACTATTGTTACATTTTCCTTTTTCATATGATAGCTTATTTTCTTTTAGTCATTTGACCGCATTTAACTTCGGATATAACTGTATGGCCTGTAATAATGACAGAAACTATTTGTCTGTGTGGCAGTGGTGATTGTGTCTAGATTTTACTTTTTATCTAGATGTTTTGATGAGTAGATTAATATGCATTGTGATATGGAGAACATAACATGTTCTAGAAAACGTACTATCGTCGATACCACGACGTAGGCTGGAGGTACTTATGCACTTCTATCCGGTTATCTAGGAGTGGGTCTTCAAAGACACGACCATCCATAGACGCACACTACTTAAAACTATCACTCGGCTACAACCGCACCATTATCTAGCTAGGTATTTAATAATTCCTTTTGTAACCCCAGGGCTTACCCATACATACAAAGACAAAATCTTCACTATATTATATTTTTTACTTTGATTACACAGAGGTAAACATCGGGAAGAGCATATCTCGATACATTATGAACAAATATCAAGAAACATGTATTTAGCCAAGATGCCCAGTAATTGTTCTTCCTATCCAATAAGATTTTATGGGATGCGTCCACGGCACGTACAATCGAGAACCTACTACCTAACTCGAGTCTATGAGCGATCCAAGAGTAACTACAAGTAATCCATGAATCCAAGAATTAATACTGAATTAGGAATGCTGCTCCATGATCTATATGACGTATCCATATCCCGAATATTTTGACGGTGAGTCGGACACGCGGGCATGCGCCTTAGCATGAATGCAAAGCAACTTTGTCTCTGGGGTCAAGTCTATATCAAGAGATATAATAGGGTAACCTGGCACCCGAATAAGAATACAATAATCCATCTAGGCTAGTCATTGATCATGATCGTGTCATGCTCTATTCCCATTTCTAGGATATGTGTACGTAAGTACGCCCAACCTATATTGTAGTATCTACTATAGTACATTGTTTATACTTTAAGGTATCATATTATCGAATATCCATAACTATATACATTAATAAAACTAAAAAGTATGAACAATAGGCCTGAAAGACTAACTATGCAATACTAACAACCTACTAAGAATAATTTGAAAGTATATAAATTAAAACACACCACTTTAGGCTATGAGTCTTCAGAGGAACGTATAGGATTTCCACATCGATCTCATCACAGAGCAGATAGGAGTAACATAATATATTAAAGTTATCTAGTCAGGGTTGGAGGAATTATAAGTTTAAGCTAACATGGTATATGTAAAATATAAGGCAAGTATTACACTAAACATAATAACCAGATAATCAGTAGAAGAAGATACGATATGTAACAAAAAAACTTAGTAGCAAATATTAAGTAGTAATATAAGAATTATATAACTTAATAATCTACACTAAGTGCTTAGGTATCTTTGGAAGTCAACTTTTGCCACGTGGATGTAGAAGTATAGAAAATATGCATCCATGCGCCCCAAAATAAAAACTAAGAAGAGATCAGGCCGTAGAGTCCCCCTACGGCCCAACAAGCCAACGACCATGCGCCCCCATAAGGAGGCTCAAATCAGGCCGTAGAGTCACCCTGCAGCCCAAAAAGATGGCATCCATGCATCCCCAATCAGCCAAAGCAGCTTAGCTATAGAAGGACCTAACGTGGAGTCCCGTCTGCAGGATAGTCACTGACACAAAATTCTGACAAAAATGATTTTTTTGATTGCCTCAAAAGACGTGAACATACTAAGCGACATAAGTCTCACGTCAACACAGAACTTTACTCTTGATGGAGGTGCAGTATCGCATGTACAACACAACTGGCCTCCAGTTTTCCCATGCGTCCCAGACTCTATGCGATCTCGTGACTCTCTGGCTCCACGCGTCCCAGACTCCATGCGGTCCCATACGTCTCTGGCCCCATGCGTCCCAGACTCCATGCGTCTGATGCGTCTCTGGCCCCATGCATCCCAGAATTCATGCATTTCAGGCGTCTCTGGCCCCATGCTTCCCAGACTCCATGCGGTCCATGCGTCTCTGGCCCCATGTGTCCCAGACTCCATGCATCCCATGCATCTCTGGCCACATGGGTTTCAGACTCCATGAAGACCAAATTTTGCTGTTACGACAAAAGTGATTCTCTCGAACCAAGTGCGGACTATGTGTCAAGCTGACCAAGTCACGCCCACAAAGGACGAGAACTACCCAGATCTTCAGCAACCAAAAATCCCAACGAGCGCCCACGTTGCAGCTCGTCCTGCTCACGGTTACAACTGCACCCTGTCAAGAAGGGGTACATGGCACCCTCCAGTATCTATGCGGCCCATCATATGCGTGCCAAGGGATGACTATAAATAGCAGGGTACCACACCCATACAAGGGCGGGCTGGCTATCTGCGAATCTACACTCGAGCAAGAGAGAAGAGGTTCCGCATCGGATCATCCACGGAGTAAAGTGAGTTGCTACACTCCTAACCCTTCACCGTCACTCCCTAGAACACAAAATTTGTACTTAGACTTTTTGTTTAGGACTCCTCATTGTATTCTCTTTAGTTTATTCAATTAAATCAAGTCTTTCCAAACTTTCGCATGTAATAAAAAATAAGCTGGTGACTCTGCTGGGGACCTCATTCTCCTCTGATGAGAAGTTGGTAATACGGTTCGATGTTGTTACCCTCATTTTTCCAGCTAGGAAAAGTTTGGTAATTTGGTATGGGTAAATAATTTTAGGAATAAATTTATTAATATTAGTGTGTTATAGTAATTATTTGATGATTGTATTAATTATTAGTGAGTTATAGAATATTTGTGACTTATAGTAATTATTTTGTTAGGAGGCTAGTCCAATAGTTAGACTTGTTACTTGTAAGCCAATTAGACTTGTCATGACAAGTAGTGAGCCTAACTTGGACCCAAGCCCATTAGACCATTCTCACTAATTAACTAATTAATTAATTAAGAAGTATTAGCTTAGTTAGAATTAGTTAAAAATTACCCAAATAGCCCTCCCTATGTATTTCTCTATAATACATCATGGAGTGATACATGGGACATTTACAAGTGACTTGGGAAAGGGAGAAGGGGGTCAACCACTACTAGAGGGGGCTCTCCTCTCTCTCTTCTCTCATTTGTATTCATTCTAGATCTAGAAATTAGATCCCCAATTTTCTATCATTTTCCTCTATCGATTTCTCTCTCAATTCAATCTTATAACCTCTCACTTTCACCATTAGAAGAGCTTTAGAGCTTGGAGAAATAAGGAGCACAAGAAGGAGGAGCATTGGTGGAGAGATCGTGTCCGAATTATGTCCAATTGTATTTTCATTGAGAATCCATCTTCCAATTGGTAATTTCTAAATTCTCTCTTATTCTAGCTTTTAAAGCATGCATGAGACCTATAGGAACCACCACATGGAATAGGGCTACATTAGGAACAAATTCTAGTTGATTTGGTTGAGTATTGTGGTCTCTACATAGGTTTTTATATTGATTTTGGGAGAATTACGAGATTGGCACATCAATTGTGTGGTATGAGACCAATTAGATCTAATTAGACTTAGATCAGGGTTGTGAGACTAGCTACGTGTCCATAAATGGATACGTATAGGCTGTATCATAGTATTTTGCGATACAGTGTGATACGGAGCTCATTTTGGGTGAAGTTGTGTTAATTTTCTTCAATTCTCATTGTAGCAAGTTATTTTAGTTGTATTATAATATATTATATATATAAATGCTAATTTTGGGGAAATTATGGCTTTTTATACTTGAGTTGGACACGTATCATGAGTATCACAATTACGCACTCCAAGTGTTTGATCATTTGGCACTAGTATATATGTATATAGATATATAGTGTAGGTGCATATTATATATATATATATATATATATATATATATATATATATATAATTACAAGAATATCAGTGTATATATATGTGTGTGTATAAATTTATGACCGAGACTATATGTTTGTGACTAATGTGTGAGTGGGGGGACTTCCTGTGACTATGAGATCATTGTGATATTTGTGTGTGTGTGTGTATGTGTGTGTGTGTGTGTGTGTGTGTGTTGCAGTTATGTGTGACAGTGTCGAGTGAAGCATTAATCAAGCTTCAGTTATGTATTAGTGGTTGATACACTTGTGTACCAAATTTTGAGAGGGTGTCGGGTTTTGCCAGTATCAGTTAAAAAGGCAACATAGGAAATAGGTAACAACAGTTGTAAGAGGACCTGTGTAGCTGATACTTAATGTATCAGTTGTGTTGATATTGTTGGTGTAGTCACTAATATTACAGTAACTTGGGTTGGCAGTTGCTTGTGTGCCTTTGTGTGTTGATGAGGTATTTATTGCAGTATTGTGTCAGTTATTAATTGTGTGAGTGAGTATGTAATGTTGAGTGCAGTATGTGTTCCAAGTTAGTCAAGGGAGAGGATTTCAGTTACCTGTAGGTGAATGTGCCAGTTGAGTAATCAGTAATACCCAAGTTTCAGTTGGCAGTGCACCTATGTGTGTTGGTGGTTATTAGTATGTTTGTGGGCAGTTATAATATTCAAGCAGAGGGAGCCAATTTCAGTGAGCAATTGTGGTATTCAATGAAACAATATTATTTTGCACAACTCGAGGGGAGATTCTAGTTGCAGTTGGATGTAGGTTATGAGTTGGTGTTGTGAGTGCAACAAGTCGGAGGCCATGTGCAGGAATGAAGTATGGTATTAGAACTGCAAGTATCAGTTGGTTTACCTGTGTAATGAGGTTGGCTTGACAGTCAAGTGAATGGGGAGGGTATTACTCGGAAGCAGTAGTATGCAGCAGTAGCAGCAACCATATTTGGAGAAACTTTGTGTGTGTGTGTAGCAAGGTTAATTTAAGGGAGGTGACAGTTATGTATATTAGTAAAGGCTATCAGTTAGTGTATATTAGTTTCAGACAATAAGTTATTTGTTGTGGTTTAGATAGTTTAGGTAGTATATATTATTTTGTATGTTATATCAGTTAGTTGTTAATGTTAGTTAGTAAATATTAGCTAAGGTATTAATTACACCTATAGGTATTGACTTATATAGCTGATAACTTATGGTAATAACCTTAGTATGACCTAGTATAGCTATAATAAGCTACTACTAGCTAGTTAGTAACCAATATAGACCAATTAACGTAGTATGGACCTAGTTTGGCCTTGTATAGTTAGTGTGACTTATAAATTAACCTACAAGCATGCATTAATATATTTTAACCATTTCCCATTTATACACCATTTAACTCAATATTCCCTAAATAGGAGTGTGTGACACCAGCTTGGATATCGAGAGACACATCTGGCTCAGGACCAGAGGCGAGTACATCTCTCTATTAGTTTTTATTTCATGATAGTATATATATCACATGTTCTAGAACTGTATACTTGATTCCGACACAGTAGTTACATGGACTAGTACTATATGGATCCTATAAGGAGATGTTATCCCATACCGTGTTCAGTGGATACTCCTTCACATATATTTCATCGTGTGTATAGGGTATTTATAATCGTGTACTTCATGTTCACACTATGCTCGTGTTCAGTGTGCCCATATTCGTGTTCGTAAAGTGTCATGATTGGATCCATTAGTATTAGTTGGGATGGGGGAGTAGGAGTTGGTTATGTGATCAAGCCCAAGTGTATTCGTGTACATGTCGATTATATATCACACGTGTAATCGAGTTACCATATTGTATTTGTGTTCAACCGAAACCGATCACATATTGAACTTGTGATATTAGTTAATTTTATCTATTTTTATTCAAATTTATTCATATTGCCTATTTTTTATTCCAGTACATTACCTGTTCACTCTAGCTCATTCCATTTCTTATGGCTAGATATCATGTATCATTTTTTATTATCTTTTATATATGCTTGATTATGTATTTGGAACTACTTTCAGAGGTATATACTTCGCTCTAATCCTGACTGGATATATTTTTCAGATAATTGGCTTGTGGACTAGTGTTCCACCTACTAAGGGTCTCAGAATGATGTACCATTAGAGGATACTCCTTTAGAGCAGGAGGACCTAGTACCAGATGCTGAGGAGCCTTAGACTTATTGTTTAGACTTGTATTAGACTTTTATTGAGGTTTTTGCCATGCATATATATTAATTCAGACTTGTGGATGTATTGTGACTCTTTTTCCTCTTCTATTATAAATCATGCTTTCATCATCCTTTAGTTTTATTTTGTGATGGAGTATTATTTACCATTATCATATACCATATTGTTCCTCCGTTGGGAGTTGAGATGTCATTGGCAGGTATTATATATATATTATATATGATGTTTAGATAGTATGGTTGACCCAGACATCGTTCTACCACCGATGTGGCGATATAGGCTGGGTATTGATCACTACTCGTGCCCTTATTCTGGGTGCGGGTCATGACAGATGCGGCCAAGCTCAGCTCAACGCAAAAGATGCTAGTAGTTCGCTTCGACCATCAAGCGTTCGAGAAAATACTCTCGGAAGGAAGTGCTAGTCCTTTGCCAAGGCTAGCTAAGCCCAAGAAGACCTACAAGACGTGGATAGTAAAGGCCACTGTGCCTCACCCAACTGCGAAGCAGACGCTTCCTGCCTCTCGCTCTGTTGCTGATGATGGTCGTCAAGAGAACACCCAGGACGTCCACGTCCATGCGGTAACCCCGTCTGACGAAGAAACTGCTCGGCACCCAGACTCTGGTAGAGAAAAATACTACGATGCCAAATGTTCTGGGGCTGCGACAGCTTCTATGCGACCAAGAAGGAGGCCGCATAAGACTGACCATGCGGCACCATCTCACAACTACAGATAGACGGCCGTATGCGACCCCGACAGCAACAGAACATCTATTTTCGATCATATCTTCTGCGTCACAGATCCTATGCGGCTCTCTGACAATGGCAAAAATCCAAACCTGGATACTTTGTACTATGCGCCTGCAGGTGCTAAGTCAAAGAAGCCCAGGGCAGTGCGAGCTCATTAGGCTCAAGCAACTGTCCAGTTAGCTGACCGTCAGCAGGCACCGTTAACCATTATACGGGCCCATGATGGAAATCTATATAAGATCACCTCGTGCGTCCAGCCCGCAGCGATAAATGGACAACGTCGGTCTCAAAAGTCTTTTGTTGCCGATCCAAGGAAAGTTCTTATACGAACCCCAGATCCGGAAGAAAATACAATACCTACGCACTTGTGCACTCAGTCCTTCCGGGCTATAAAAAGATTACAAAGGTGAAACAACCTTTGTTTGACTTGCGTAATTTGATCAATCACAAGCGCGAGGCAAGAAAAACAACTTTGGCCGATGAAATATCCTCTCCAGGGTATCACTCTGCCAAGATCATTCTCAATTGCTGCTGTAACAAAGTGGCAACACCCACAAGCACGTAGTCAGCCTTCCAGTGACTATACCAGACAACACCCATCCAAAAATAATCCGGAGATCAGGTGCAAGTACCAGAGGAGGAGGATCTGCCCTCCTCCTCATACTACTCGACTCAGAAGCTTCCCGCCACCAAGAGAGGAAAGAAGTCAAGTACCTCCAGTTCGTTGGTCTCTGCCAGTGCGTTGCGAAGACGACTACCAGGAGGGTTAACAATGGAACATGCGAAAGATGTTTTCCAGGGTACCTGCTCAAGAAAAAATGGTCACCTACTAGGGGTAGTTCTTTCGCATAACCCCTAGGGGAGGCCTAAGCTGAGGGTAGTATTCCCCTCAACTTACGCTATAACCCGGCTTTCCGAGAAAATGATTCCCAAGGAACGGACTCCGAGATCCCAGGGGATAGTTCCTATCGCCAGGTTGATGTAGCCTCCTACGTTAGGGGTAGTATTCCTTTCGAGTCCGAGGAGGAGATAGTGCTGCCAACTTTTCCTGATGGCTACTCTCGCCACGGATTTGAGACAGAAAGTGCGGCATCCACTGCCCCGTCTATCTCTCCCCATGTAAGGACGATATACATGGCCAGGGATGACCATAAAGGCCCAGTGACCGCCAGCGCCTCGAGATTCTCGAGGCCATAATGCAGGCGATGGGTGCATCAATACAAGTCTTAACCCAGACAATGCTAGAAATCAAAGCAAATATGGCTTCTCAACTAGTAAGAACCCCTGGACAAGCAATCTTGGACCCAGGGACCAACGGGGATTCAAACACAAATGCCCCACCTGCGGGTAATAATCCTCACCTGCCTGGCTCGTCTGCACATTCCTTAGGAGATGAGGACAAGGAAACAATGAAGGAGGTCCGGGAACTCCGGGCTCTTCTAAACTCCATGGGCAATCGGGACTCACTCTGCGATCTCGGGGTAAGACAACCATACCCAATAGAGTAGAGGGATGTACCGTATCCGTACAAATATAAGCCCTTTAACATGAACACATTTGACGGCATGTCCTCCCCTTGCCGGTTCATGAGTTACTTCGAGATTACAATGGGATACCTACTTGGAAGCGATGTTATCCTTACCAGACTCTTCGTCGAGGCATTAGCAGGGGTAGCTTTCGACTGGTTCTGTAGTCTCAAAGATAATTGTATCTCATCATTCAATGAACTCAAGCGTCTGATCCTCAACAGATTCTATGTGATAAAAAAATTTATGACCATGTCCTCTCTGATAGATGTCACCCAGGGAGAAAGGGAACTGACACAAAATTATATCGAGCAGTTTTGATAAACAGCGCTAAACTTGCCCCCTGGAAATCCTGAGGCCACACTAATGGAGATGTGCAAAAAAATATGCTTCCGGCGATCAGCCTCTAGATGCGGGAAAGCCAGTTCAATGACTGGACGACGTTCATTATAAGCGCTGTCAATGCTGAAAAGAAGCTCAAATACGCCCAGCACTTGGGAATCCATATCCCTACTACTGAGGAAAAGGGCAAGCGCCACAGCAATAGCGGTAAAAACAACCACGATACGAAGAGGAAAGCAAGCCATGGTCGCTAATGTGACCAAGAAACCTGAGCAAAAATAAGCAGAGGCTCCAAAATCAAAGGAGAACTATTCTTTCAAAGACGATGATGTCAAGCCCATCTTCGACATGGAGATAAAGGGAGGTAAAGTTTGCCTCATCGATGTCAAATGTCAGCCTAAAGTGGAGGAGATGAACAACCCAAAGTACTGTTACTTCCACCGGTACGTTCACCACCTGGCACAGGAATGCTACACCTTGAAGCGGTACATCCAACAGCTGATCGATACCAAGGCTCTCTTCTTGAATTTTAACAATCTAACAGTTGTCGCTAACATAGTATCCCTCCAGTTCGACAACTTTCCACCAACAGAAGCCCAGGACGGAGTCACGCCGATCCCTAGGGCAATAATGGAGGTAGTCAATCTTGCTCCAGCTCGCGACCAAACATCCGAGCTGACACCTCTTACTACCCCTCGGGGCGAGATCATGTGGGTCCACCAGGATCTAGTCCCAGACTTGACGCAGCAAGCAGCGATTTCTACCGTCAAGCCTAAAATACGAAAAACCAAGTCCTGCCGCATGGTTTCTCCAACCGCTGAGGAGGCCTAGGCATGGGGAACCAGGTCGGGCCTTGCTTACCAACAAGATTATGAAGCTCCCGATGTAAATACACCTCCAACTACTACACCTATCGCGTCTGATCCGGGTCTATCTCAACCCCCACTAGCGGACAAGTCCAAACAAAAGAGGGATGCTTCAAAAAGCTGTTGCATAAGAAAATGGCTCAGGGATTGGAAAAGCCCTACAACTTTGACGTCTTGGCTCAACTCACCAATATCCTGGCAAAGTTATCATTATTTGAGCTTCTGTGGCTTTTCAGAGACACTCGAGCTGCCCTGAGCGAGGCATTACAAAATGCCGACACCTATCTGGCGTAGGTCAAGCCGCCAGCTGAAGATCCGACGATATACTACCACTGCAACAACGTTACTAATGCAGTACCTAATATTATTTTCTCGCAACAAGACATATTGCTAAAGAATAACAAGCATTATCATCCCCTATATTACACAGGGTATATTGGTGTTATAAAGGTGGACCAGATGCACATTTACCCCGGTTCATCAATCAGCATCATCCTAAGGAGTCTGCTGTAAACCTTAGGCATCCCGATGCACCGCCTGGCAGCTACCAATACTGCCATTAGTGGCTTCAACGCAGGAAGAAGTTACCCTTTAGGCAAGATTAGCCTAAAGTGCCATATCGGCAACCTGAAAACGAAGTTCACTTGCTACGTCATTGACATAGAAGTATCCTACAATGTCTTGCTCGAACGCCCCTGGATACACCAATATATGTGTAGAAATATAAAATATGCTGGGGAATTATAAAACTGAGCTTCAGAGCTATCCGCGTAAAACAGAGATTCAGAGCTGTCCGCGTAAAACAGAGCTTCAGAGTTGTCTGGCATAAAATAGAGCTTTAGAGTTGTCCGCGTAAAATAGAGATTCAGACCTCCCCGCGTAAAACAGAAGCTTCAAGGTTGTTTGGCGTAAAATAGGGCCTCAGACCTCCTCGCATAAAACAAAAGCTTCAAGGTTATTTGGCATAAAATAGGGCCTCAAACCTCTCTGCGTAAAACAGAGCTTCAAGGCTATTTAGCGTAAAATAGGGCCTCAGACCTCTCTGCGTAAAATAGAGCTTCAAGGCTGTTTGGCGTAAAATAGAGCTTCAGAGCTGTCCGCGTAAAGCAGAGTTTCAATGTTGTTTGCGTAAAAGGTTGCTATACCTTCCTACATAAAGTTTAAAATATATTATTTTTAATGCAGCGTAAAGTTGTACGAGAAACTCTTCGTATTCCTCGGATGAATTTGTCAGTCAAATCAGTGAATCTAACATTCGACAAAAGTACTGCACGATGACCAGAGAGAACAGCTGTGATGATGATTTTTGTACAAAGACCCAGATTGTCGTTTTATGACATATTCATGATACAAGTCATTTTTACGCATGCAAAGGAAGAAAGATGGGGTCTTCTGAATACGCTGCCTATTCTACATTAATAGAAATAAGTTTTTACGCTCAAGATAAGACAAAATCAGATACCACATCAAAAGCTGTTTCTTGTACAGAGCTCGAAGCATATCTCTGCATTTAATGCACGAGATTGAGGCATATCTCTGCATTTAATGTACGAGATTTTGTTCTATGCTCAAAATTTGTCATGACTGGGAAAGCTAAGACTGAGACTAATATGCTCGCATCACCATCCTTGCATTTTATGCCAACCAGGCTATTTTTAACTATAGGAGTACGCCGTATGCTATCTCCTCGAAATACGCCAACTCGGCTATATTTGCAAAGGTACGTTGATAAGGCCATTTAGCCCAGAATACGCACAAGACCTCAGTCGTGAAGGATAATTGGCTATTTTATGCTGGTTATTTATTATTCATGAATCATCAAGCTTTACGCGAGGAGCAGTTACCTACGTGGCTTGTATGCCATGATCTTCAAGAAGCAGTTATACGCGTTACCTTATAAAGGGACACGTGTCATACATAGATTCAGAAGATTATTTGAACGTGGATAGCAGTTGTTATAACCGCAGCGTAAAGGAAGCAATCTTCTTCACAGCTTGGCCTTTTACTCCAACAAGATAGTTATTTGGCTTTTACGCCAAACCAGGCAGTTACCTACGTGGCTTGCATGCCATGAACTTTGAGAAGCATTTATAAACGTTACCTTATAATGGGATACGTGTCATACGCAAATTCAGAAGATTATTTGAATGTGGGTAGCAGTTATTATAACTGCAGCGTAAAGGAGGCAATCTTCTTCACAGTTTGGTCTTTTACGCCAACAAGACAGTTATTTGGCTTTTACGCCAACCAGGCAGTTATTGGATTGATCTCTATATATAGAGACTCCTAGTCGGACCAAAGACAACAATGGAGAGAGCACACAACACACAGAGCACAGAGAGCAGACGCACAGAGGAGACAAAGGTATTTTGGCTGATAACTTTGGCAACAGGAATTTGACCCTTCTTGCAACTTTTCTTTGACCGGCTTTTGCCTCCAGTCAGAGAAAGTTTGAAGCTTCTTCTACAATACTTCTTCATCATCGTGTAGTCCACGGAAAGTGATCAACCACAGATCAGACTTACATAGCAATACTTCCCAGAATCATTTTTATTGTACTTAACATCCTCGTATATGATTAATTATACTTTTCTAGTTTGTAAGCAAAGGTTTTGTATAAACCTCCTTGTTTATCTCCGTAAACAATATGGCGACTCTGTTGGGGACAACTTTCTCCTCTGATGAGGAAGAAATTGCTCAACACGATGCTGTATCCATCGGATCGACGAAAAAACTTTGGTCGGCCAGTTCGACCAATCTTCCTATGAAGATATGCTTCATGCAGGGGGTAGTTCTCATTCCTTCTCTGTCCATAACAACAGGAAGCTGCATAAAGTATGGATGCCCAAGACATCCTCTACCCTTCTGGTAAGCTCTCATGCAATGATCAACAAAGTTGTGACAAAACAGCCAATACGTACTGTGCATAAAACTTTGTCTCCCGTCTATGATGTGGTAGACAAGACTTCTGGCAATGCCTCAGTGCCAATCCAGAAGTCTCAAACACGCCCTGCGCGTAAAACTTTGTCTTCCGTCTGTTACGTGGTAGACAAAACTTCTGGAGATGCCACAGTGCCAGTCCAGAAGTCTCAAACACGCCATGCGCGTAAACTTTCATCTCCCGTCTGTGACATGGTAGACAAAATTCCTGGCAAGGCCTCAGTGCCAATACGGAAATTTCAAATACGCCCCGCGCGTAAAATTACATCTCCTGTCTATGATGAGACAGATGTACCTTTTAAACATATCAAAGGAAAACGAGTGATGAATCCTTCAACCTCTAGGCTTTTATGCCCACAAGAGAAGAAAATTCCCACTTTACAGATTACGCGTGAGGCTGAAAGCCATTTGAGGATCGTCTCTGTTTTACGCGAGCCTATGCTACGTCAGGATAGGTCGGTCCGCGTAAAGAAGACTCGTTTTACGGGAAGATACGCTCCTCAGACAGATGATGGATCATATGCTACTCATATGGGTGAACTGTTGTATTCCTATGGCAGAGAAAGGGTTATAGTTCCTAATCTACACATTCCTACTGATGTAAAAAGGTAGAATAAGCCTTTTTCTTCTGGTAATCTCCCTGATTTGCATGATTTCTTGATCCAAAAATGCAAAGGCAGAGGATCTCCTAATATGTCTATTACACCCCTCGAGAACATTATTGTAATAGTCATAAGATTGTAATTAACTGTTGCTGTTCTAAAGCAAAATGGTCAGTGCTCGACCGATTGAACTATTCTGTGTCATTACAGGAAGAAGAACCAACATTTGCTTCAGTAAACATGGCTTCACATATTTCTAGAGGAAGGTCGAGTTCAAGACGTCATTCCTTCAAAATTCCAAGCCAAAGGAGATTTGACAGACTCATCGAGACTTTTGAAGAAGGTGTTTTTCGAAACACTCGCTCGAGGTCACGACAATCAGCGTCATATTCTTCATATTCTGACACTGGGAATCGCCAGTTTTCTGAAACAGATGCTAAAAGTATAGATCAATCTCTACAGAGATCTATACTAATCCCTCAGTGGCATCTAGAGAAATGGGAGTTTATGCTGTTGGAGACGAACATGAAGAAGCTTCCCCATCAGGAAGTACTGAACAACGCATCACTGCATTGGAAACATCACTTAAAGAAATGCATACCGTGATGGAGAGTATGCACCAAATGATGGTGAATCAACATGCAACTGCAATAGCTCAAACACCTGTTCCTCCGACTCAACTACGTGTGGGGGTAGACATACCACCAGCCAATGCAAGCCAAGAGCCTATTCAAAATCAAGAATCAGTTGCTCCTCAACCTTTTAACCCAGGAAATGTATTACCTCATGTTGGAGTTACAATACATCCAATCTCTCACCTTTCTGCTGTCCCTCTCCCATCTGAAGATCCAATACAAGCAGTTCAGGAATTGAAAGCCTAATTTGATGCTTTGAAACATAAAAATCAGCTCAAAAAGTTGGAAATTAACCAACCATATCCAGCTGTCTGGGATGAGATCCCTTTCCCACATAAAAATATAAACCACAGGCTATAGTTTTGTTTGAGGGAAAGACGTCGCCAAGCCAGTATATGAACTACTTCAGCATGATGACGGTATTATTGCAAAGAAATGATGCCCTTCTCACTCGAGTGTTTAAAGGCTGTCTGTCTGGAGAAGCTTACCAATGGTATCGTAGTTTACCTGACAACTGTATTACTTCTTTTGAAGATTTCAAAACTCTATTCTTCACTCGATTCTACGAGGGAGGAATGGAAATGCCTATGTCATCACTCATTGAAGTAAAGCAGAAGAAAAAAGAAAACCTTCGTACTTTTATTGAACGCTTTTGTCAGGCTACTTTATAGATGCCTCCTGGAGTTCCAGATTCAGCCTTGGTGGACATTTACAGAAAGAACCTACTTCCATTAATCTCAGTATTCACGGGACCATATCAGTTCCATAATTGGCCCTCATTTATCATATCGGCAGTAGCCGCTGAAGATAATAGTCGGAAGGCTCTTGACAATGGAATCATGATCTCTACCTCTGATAAAGGAAAGAGTTCATTCTCCAATAATAACATTACTCGTAGTTCAAAAGGAAAGGAAGTCCTGGCAATCAATACGTCTAGACAAAAAATACTCTGGTAACTACGCAGACAAATTCTGGAACTTCCATATCACCCCTAACTACCAAGCGTAGGGAGATCATGTGGGTTCACCCTGATCTAGTATCAAAAATTAAGGAAGAAACTAAAATTGCTAAAGCTAAGTCTAAGACGAATTCAAGATGTAAACCATGTCATATGGTTGAAATATCCCCAACAGACCACTCCTCAGTGACTTTTTCGGACATTGGTTCACGTTTATATTACCTCTGAAATATTATCCTAATATTTTCTCCGACCGTGTTTGCCATGTCCATATTACCTCTGAGCAAACCTTTCGGGTTTGTCTATCGATCATCACGTCCATATTATCTTTGGTATCGGTTGTCATCTTAACTTAGCACGTACTTAACCCTAAGTATGCCAACAGTGTTATGTCTATAAAAATAGTCATGTCCATATTACCTCTGGCTTATTTTCTTTTCCTTCCACCAAAAATACCAAGATCATACATAAACTCTCGGTACTACTATCAATTAGTTTATGTCCATACTACCTCTGAACTATGTCTCTCCACTATTCCCAACAGAGTGAATTTATCACCACAAGAAAATGGTCACGTCCATTATTTGATAATAAACGGAAGAAATAAAACTAGTTTTATACAAAACCCTTTCTTAGGTTTACAAACAAGAAGTACTATTAATCCTATACGAGGATGTTAAGTACAAATTTTAATCTGGGTAAATATTGCTATAGGAGTCTGATATACAGTCGATCACTTTGTCCCTTGGACCACACGATGATGAAGAAGTGCTGTAGAAGAAGGAGATGCTTCAAAGATTGCAAGAGGGAGTGGATGCTCGATGCCAAAATTGTCGATCGCTACTCTCTGTCTGAGCTCTTCTCTCTCTATTCTTCAACTCTAGAATTTGCGACCTTCGTTCGACCCTGGACCTCTGTCAATAGAGGTCTCTATTTATAGGGTTTTAGTGACAGTAACCGTCCAGTCGACGTAGAAGTCGGACAGTGGAGAGTATGGCACTTTTTACGCGGCGGTTATAATAACTGCCACCCACGTATAGATGATCTTCTGAATAAGCGTGTGACGCGTGTCCCATTAAGAGATAATGCGTATAACTGCTGTGAAGATCACGGCATGCAAGCCACGTAGGTAACTGCCCCTTGCATAGAAAAGGATGGCGTAGAAGCCAATAACTGTCACCATGACGTAAAAGCCAAATAGTTGTCAAGTCGGCATAGAAGCCAAATAGGTGTAGAAGCCTTATAGGCGTAGAAGCCTGAAACTGCGTGGATAGGTAGCTTGCGTAAAAGATAGCTGATCCTTCTTCTTTGACTGAGGCCTTGAGCGTATTCTGGACAAAATAGCCTTATCACGCACAAATGCAAATATAGCCTGAGTTGGCGTATTTCAAGGAGATAGCGTACAGCGTGCTCCTTATAGCTGAAAATAGCCCGAAGGCGTATTTCAAGGAGATAGCATACAACGTGCTCCTATAGCTGAAAATAGCCTAATGGCATAATATGCAAAGGTGATAATGTGGATGCATTAGCCGTAATTATGGCTCGCCTAGTCTTTGAAAATATAACCAAATCTCGTGCATTTAATGCAGAGATCTGCCACAAATCTGAGCATTAAATGCAGAGACGTGTCTCGAGCTCTGTACAAAGATCTGCCCCCATTCTGAGCATTAAATGCAGAGACGTGCCTCAAGCTCTGTACGAAGAGCAGCTTTTGACGTGGTAGTTTGTTTTGTCTTCTGCTGAGTGTTAAAGCTCACATCTGCCTGTGTAAAACTAGGCAGCGTATTCCCTTGTGTGTATAAAACACTTTTGTATCAAGGAAACGTCACTAAACGACGGTTTGGGTCTCTGTACCGCACCATTATTACAGCCGTCGTCTGGATAGCTATGCAGTATTCATTGTCAGGAGTCAGGTTCACTGTATGATCTGACAGATTCATCCGAGGAATATAAAGCGTTCCCCGTACAACTTCCCACCGCATTAAAAGCGGATGAGTTTTACGCCAAAGTGGTGATGTAACAACCCTTTTACGCTGAAGCAGCCTAGAAATACTGCATTACGCGGATTGTCTTGGAGCTTATATTTTATGCTGTACTAGCGATAAAGCTCTGTTTGTACACCGATGGCTCTGAGGTCATATCTTTACGCCATCCAGTATTGAAATACTGCGTATAACTCTACAGCGTATTTTTTATGCTTCTACAAGACCCCCTTCAAAGTTTTCAAATTCCTCGTAATTTGAAATACTTTGAATAAAGCATGAAACGGTCAAAGTCTGACTCGTTACTCGAGGCTGATTTCTTGGCAGATTTTTGAGGATCTGTTAGGATTCGGTGTGTTCTCTTTTACCTATATAAAGGCTGAGGAGTTAACTTGTTCTTCCCATATTTCCTTTACCATACAGAGATGATTGTCGGAGTTCGTCGGGTCAACTTGAGGAAGAAGAAGATCATGTTCTTCGAGCATGTAAGGAGCCGAAAAAGAAGGCATCTTCGAGCAAATATCCTGTGTAACGATGGATCATGGAAGGATATCATAGCTTCCTTTGCTCGGGATAATCAGCAACTTCATATGGCGATTCATCCAGGAGAGAGGAAGGGTCACATTCGACCACACAACTTGCAAGATGTATTTTCTTTCGTTGTTCGTGGACGAGGGCAGACAAACTAGCCCTGTGTTCCAGTACTAAGTTGGGTCTAACGCCTCAACTCAATCTGTCATGGCGTATGGAGGATGTTTTGAGGCCAAGAAGGAGTATCTTCTACGTGAACCCTTGTAATTGACCGTCTTGAGATTTGTTCAGATATACGCATACTCTGGCCCGCGTATTTTTTAAGGTATTCGGAAAGTCATAGATCCGTAGTGTAGATGAGCATAAAATCGTAAGTTTGTAGCCTCTCGAGTGTAAATGCTGCTTAGCATAAAAGCATCCGGGCGTAAAATTATAGATTTGAAGCCTCTGTAAAGAAAACTTTCGAGCGTGAAGTCGTAGATTTGTCGCCTATGAGCGTAAAAAGCTTATGAGCGTGAAATCATAGATTTGTAGCCTCTGAGCGTGAAGTCATAGGTATGTAGCCTCTCGAGCATAAAAGCTACCGAGCGTAAAAGCATCTGGGCGTAAAACCATATACTTATAGCCTTTGAACGTAAAACCGAAGATTTGTAGTTCCCGAGCGTAAAAAGCTCCTTGGCGTAAAATCACGAATTTGCTCTGCAAGAAAACTTTTTGAATTCGCTGACTGTCCGCCTTCCCTGAGTAATAGGCTGACGTAGTCCCCAATCATAACCGAATATTAAATATCGGATTTGGTTAGGGATTCGAGGAGTCCATCTGAACTCTATATATATCCCAAGATTTTCAGAGAGAAGACTCTTCACTTGTCTTTTTAAAAGAAAACCTTCGTCTCTTTAAGTACTCTCCTTCGCTTCTTCTCTGAGCATTCTGAGTTTTTAGCAATGGCACCAAAACCAATCTCATCCTCTAAGGGAAAGAAGGCTGCCTCCTCTTTTCGCTTCTCTGCCCAAGCAAGAACTACTCCCGTCGGGCAGGGCGAGCCCCGCTCTGAACGAAGTATTCCACCGACGAGCTGTGCGCCGGCGTTATAGGTAAAGCTTTTGGGATAACAAGAACGAAAAAAACCCTTCGCACACGTTGTACGTGAACGCGCTAGGTCATCTTCTGTGCTGATAGCCTCTTCAAGGAAGATGATTGACAGAGATGTTTCATCTTTTACTCCCATATTTCTAATGTGTCAGCGTAAAAACTCTATATTTTCGCAGTCTAACACAAAAGCTTTAACTGTCGAAATTTGGCGTATACTATAAACTTTGAGTGTTACGCTCTGGATGAGAATTCCAGCGTAATAACTCAAATTTTGGCAATCTGGCGTAAAACATAAACTGTCTGATTGTTGTGTGTACTGCCAATCTTGAATTTTATGCCTTGGAATGAGATTCCAGCGTAAAAATTCAAGTTTTTACAGTCTTGGCGTAAAAGCACGGACTGTTGCTCTTTTGGCATAAGCTGCAAGATTATGAGGTCTAGTATAGAAACTGACGTGTTTCTCTTGCACTTTGTAGTTCACTTGCATGCATTTCCGTTGGCTGAGGTGATGGGTTCTGCTGCTGGGATGCTGCACTCCAATTACCTGGAGGATTTGTCCCATGTGACATTTCCTATTTCTGGACCCCAATATCCTGAAGGAAGGAGAATCCTGATATCGTCTCAAGGAGAGCGAATGATGTTGAGCATGATCAACGGAGAGCCACTGGCGTATATAGACGGGGCACAATATATAAAATTGGCTTTCCTCTTTGGAGATATGATTGACAAACAATCCCAGACGAAACCCAAGAAAGAAAACTAGGTTTTTCCTGTCGGGGGCCTGGTCTTGTATCTGCCCAAGATGCTGAGAGATTATCCCATCTCGGCATTCTTCCATGCCACCCATCCCAGGAGGATGTCGTGGACCCTGACTCCCAATCTTTCCGGCCAGCCGGGGAAGATATTTTACCAGAAAGGATCCGACAAAGGGTCATTTATGAGCCGCCCTTCCGGCCCGGTCATGCCGTTCAGGGAATTGTATCCGGGCAGTGTCCCGAGTGAAGACACTTCACTGCTCCAACCAGACCAATTACCGACTTTCTGTAATGACTTCATGGGGCACGGAGAAGTATACCCCAAGGTTAATCCTCGGACCAATGGGTGGGTTACCCCTATAAATCTTCGATGGGCTCGTTTAGCTGACTGGGCCCTGAAGCATTTTCAGACTGAGTTGGAGAGCATTGGTCTGTACGCGGCTGTGAGTGCTACCAGTGTTGGGTTACCTCTCAACCCCAACCTGTTTCTGGCTCTGATGGAGCGATATATTTCGCTCACTGGGACTTTCGCCACTCCACTGGGGGAGTTGGGATTGGCCCTTCACGAAATGGCAGAGATTTCAAGACTGCCAACGGGGGATACTCCTTATGAAGAGTATCTTCCCAAAAACCGGGAGCTGGGAGATACAGACCCTCGGGTAGTGGCAGTGTACCAAGAGCTGATGTGTCACTATTTAGCGTGCACCGCCTTCTATAATAAGCCCTCTGATTTTGCTTATACCAACAAATGGGCGTCCTACCTCTTCTTCCATCAGGCCAGGAGTGCTAAGTCAGACAAAGTTGTGGATAGCAGGGATAGGCCTTTGAGCCTTCTGAGCGTGCTTAATGCTCAAGTAGTCAATGACCTTATTGAAGACGCTGGGGCTTTAGATCAAATTCTCGATGAAGGGATAGGGAAATATCCTGCAGGCACTAAAGCCTACAGTTATTTGAGGCATTGCCGCAGGCCTTTGTCACGAGAAGCTCAACTTGCTGGCTTCCTCTCTGTATGGCTGCGCCGATTGGTAGTACCAGGCATTGCATCGGCGGATCGCATTCACCGCAACACCTTATGGCATGTAGTGCATCTGGTGTTTGGGGCAATACTGGACTTGCTCCCTGCCATGGTATGCCGCATACAAGCTGGCTTGAGGGCCATTACTGATGGGCTGCCATACAGTAAACACGGCGTGACAGCTTTCCCAGAGTAGAATTACCGTTCATATATTTGATGGGATGGTTAATTCTTCATAACCCCAGGGTGATGTCTCCCGGCCCTGGCAGTAGTTCGGGAAGTAATTTCTTGTTGAATTACAAGAATTTCACCTGGAACGTGACCACAGTTTTAGACTGTCGGTGGGCACTAAATTTTGCTCACAGCTGGAAGCTCTTCTACACCGTCCCCTCAGTACATCTCAATCAACAGGGGAGCAGGCTTCTGGACTCAGGTGAAGGGCAGACCATTCTTTATCCTGAAACTTTTAATTGGTTGGTCTGCATTAGACCTTCCCATTTATTGTACAGAAGTAAAGACCAATGCTTCTTGGAGCCCTACCTGCCTAGTCGGTTCGCCAGGCAGCTTGGGTATGACCAATTGCACATGGGCAATGCTGTCACCAGCTTTAAGTCCAGGGGTGGACTTATTGATGGAGCGAGAGGATGGCGATACTTCATAATGGGTTACACTGAAGTAGCTTTTACTGTGCCCGCGACTTCACTCTCCATAGAGTTGCACATCCTTCATTCGTATGCCCAATTTTATGTGGCAACCAATACCTTCCATCGTGATTTTGATATGCGTGGAAGTTTTAGGATGCCCTCTTCTAAGTCAGCGGGAAGAGACGAAGTCCCATCAGTTTCCTCTAACGAGGGTGAAGATTATGTCAATCCAGATGAGCCTTTGTTGGCAGTGCCGAGAGGCAAAATATCTCTGCCTGCAGGGCCTCTGGTTATCTCTGGTAAGCGAAGGGCTTCTGTTCTGAAGGAGACTTCCCCTCGCAAGAAAAAGTAGACTGTTAGTGGTCCTAAAAGGACTTCCTGTCATGAGGTTCCTAGAAGTGAGCCTGTTGTTTCCCCTGTTGGGGACGATCCTTTGATTAGAGGTTCCTCACCTTTTAGAGAGGGAACCTCCACAGTTTCGGCTGGCAGTGTCGGAGAATCTTTGCTCGAAGCTGCTGTCGCTGCTACCGCTTCAGGTAGTGGTACGAGATCTTCTTCGAAGCCAGCAAAATAAGGATATATTTATCCAGATCAGCAACGGTAGAAACCCCTGCCGCATATGTAAGTATACCCAGCAAGATTCCACCCAATGAGCCTCGAGTGGATCTCGATGAAGACCTGAAAGAATACCTGCCAATCTCAGTTGGCACACCCCCTTCTCCAAGTATGACAGCTCATTTAGCATCATTAAGAAATGATTTAGCTGTACTGGCTGCAGATGCGATATATACACCATCGGCCATGGGTAAATATCGTCTTTATGCCTCTTTTTAGAAAAATTAACATCATATTGATATTAATTTTCTCTTGCCTTCTTTTAAGGGGAAGACATCTATGGGGAGGACAGCGTCGACGCAACTTTCGGCTTTGTTTTCGCTCATGTCTATGGCACGGAGGTGCCTGACTTTGAAGAGGAAAAGTTTTTGGGTGCCGGCTCGCCCGAAATAGTTCTGATATCTCGAGAGGAGGATGAGCCTGTCATTACGACAATGCCTTCTTTGAGTACGCCGACCACTTCGTCCGTTGTTGGCGCTTCTTCTTTTGTCGTGCCATCTGTTGAGGCGACGACTATGGCAACATCGTCTGCAGCCATTCATGGAGGAGGATTCACCGATATTGTAGCCACTCCTAGCATCCATTCGGATCTCGCCATGCTAATTGAGCAATATACTAGTATTTTCTACACCACCTTGAAAATGCTGATATCAATGGTGCTGGAGAAGAATCTAGGATTCGAGGCTCTGAGGAGGTCCTCCCAGTTTGCTATAGTGCTGATCAGAGACTTCAACGACGCTGGAAGAGCTGATACACTAGAGCAGATAGTTAATGGTTTGGAACAACACATTAACGACTATTTACAGCTATCTCGAGGCAGCATTGACGGTCTCGTTCAAGCTAGGTATGACTCCTTGACTGCAGAGCTTACTGGGCAGATAGAATCTTTGAACAAATCTGTCCAGGAACAGCAGCAGGAGATGGATCATGAGCGTGCCGAATTAGAGTATGTCATTCCCTAGCTGACTCAGTGTGAAGCCGAATATGAGGAGGAGACAGTGAGGATCCGTAAATTGAAAGATGAGCTCGCTCAAGCAGAGGAGAAGGCTCTCTCTTTGTCGGTATCTCGAGATGTTCTGAAGGATCGAATGGAGATTGCTCAGCAGAACCTGACACATGTGGGTGTCATCCACGCAGGTTTTGTACATGCTCGGTCCGAGCTATCTGCTTTGAACAATGAGGCGGCAAGGTTGGAGCGGGCTCGCACCGACGTTTTGAGCTCCAGGGATGAGAGAATGGTTACTCTGGCGTAGCAGATCCATGATTTGACTGCTCCTCCCCAATGATGTACTTTCTTGTTTCTCCTATAATTTCTCGGAGATAATAAAGACACATTTTCTAACTTTGTGGGCCCATCATTTTAGACTATGATAGGCTAGGGTGAAAGTGATATCAGAGGTATCATTAACATGACATACTTTCGTTAAGGTTTTGCTGAATGTAAATCTCTTCAGAGTTAACATGAACCTGAAAGAAAATAATCCAACTAAATTTGTATACTAAACACTATCAGAGGTATCATTAACATGACAGGCTTACAAATTAGTTAAGGATATCTATTCGGAGGTTTCATGAACCTGATAGAATATGATCCAGCTATCCTTTGTGCATGATATCGTCAGAAATAAGATCTTCGTCATACTCCGTTAAACGAAGAAGATCAAGTATAGTTACTTCTTCGGGATTTTGCAGTTGATAGTAGCCATTGCCAAATTTCTATTAGGCTTGGCTAATCTGTAAGTGTCGTTTGCAATCATATAAAGGCCCTCCCATTTCTTTATAATTGTTTGTACGAATTTTGGATATTTTACTAGAGGTAATATGGACGTAGTACGATACCGTATTTGTTGAGGACATCCCATTGGGGGATTTTTAGTGGACCTATTACTTTTTGCGCACATTAGTACAAGTAATAGGTTTGAGACAAATCCTGACAGAGGTAATATAGATGTAATAAAATATGACTCTGTAGGGATGAATATAGACTGACTCTTTCTTCGCTGAAAAAATAAGGATAGTTCAGAGGTAATATGGAGATGAACATTTCATTTTTCTATTGCGGGCATTCAACAGGGGAATTTTTGTGGACCTATTACTTTTTGCGCACTAGAGTGCAAGTAATAAATTTTAGGACAAGCCCTGTCAGAGGTAATATGGACATGGCAGTTTTTGTGGACTCAACACCACTGGTGTACTTAGAGTTAAGTACGGGCGTTAAGGAGAGACGACAACCGATATCAGAGCTAATATGGACATGATAATCGATAGCCGAAAACTCGAAAAGTTTGTTCAGAGGTAATATGAACATGACAAACTTTTGGATTATGACTCCATTGGGGATGGAGGTATATATATCTGCTCAGAGGTAATATGAACATGGAAGTTTTTTGTGGACCTAACACCACTGGCGTACTTAGAGTTAAGTACGGGTGTTAAGTTGAGATGACAACCGATATCAAAGATAATATGGACGTGATAATCGATGGCCAGACCAGGAAGGTTTGTTCAGAGGAAATATGAACATGACAAACCCAGCTGGGGAAATAACGAAATATTTGGACAATAGTTCAGAAGAATATGGACGTGAACTCCTGTTCGAAAAATTTACTGTAGAGTAATTTTCTTGAGTGAGGATAGACCTGAAGAATCTACTGGGGAAACTTTAGGGATTCATCATCCGGTATTTTCTTGAGGGAGCAAATTATCATGTTAAGGTGAAATCAATTTGCAGTGATCGTCCCCTCGTTTATAGATGCAAAGTGATGACCTTGGCATCGATCAACTCCTAAATTTTTCTTTTTAGTACATAGCATGCCCTTGTAGGGTGATGAATATACCGATGGAAGAGGCAATAATCAAGGTCATCAACTTTGCCAGCCCTCTCAGGGTATCTGATGTTGGGTAGCCGAAGTTTGTGTTCCTTCATCAACATATTGAAGATTTCAATGATGTCATCTTTATTGAAGGAGAAAGTCCCTTTCGGCCTTCGGGCTCCCGATGCCTGAGTTTTATGGTCTTTCGGGAAAATCGTCATCGTTGCATCTTCTTCGGACTCAGAGGGAATTCTACCCCCAGCTTTGGATGGTGCCCTATTTTGTCGAAGTAGGCTACCCCCAGACATGTCGTGGCATTTGTCCACTGAAGTTGATTTAGAAGGACCTGCCTCTGGTTGTGCAGGGTCAGCCTCTGGAGGTTTAGAGTTTGCAAGAGATACAGCGTACCCCAACCCAAAACGAGTTTGTTGACAGCAAGGATTACTATGCAACGGTGTTCGTCTGCCTTTTCCATAGTTGAGGCCTTGTTTCAACTTCAAATCATAACCCATGCTTTGTATAATATTCAAAGCTTGTGGGCTATACCTGTGGATTTGTATTTTGCCACCATCAGATTCGCGAAATTCTTCTTGTACAATCGGACTGTTCCGCATGCGACCGAAGACTATTGGATGCTGGTCGTCGCGAGTTGGAAGAACGAAAAAGACAGATTCTTCATGTGGCCTACATGTCATGATGATATTAGATGTTGATGCATCTTCCCACATGATCTCCCTACGTCTGACAGTTAGGGGAACTGAATCCTGTTTGTGACTTCTGTTTTTTGCTTTTCTGGATCAGAAATTTACGCAAGTCAGAAGAATTAATGGAAGAAGAAGAAGATGAAGAAGATTTGTTCCTCCCTTTTACACCAGTTAGAATGCGAATATTAGGCACCATAACTTTTCCTCTGCCACCTATGTACAGCAATTCAGCCATCTGAGTAGCAGATAATCCCCGAGGAGTGTGTCTCTCCGCAAATTGGGCTTTCTTTGTGCTGAGAGGTTTAACCTGGCATAATTTGGAGCTCTGCTCAGGCTGGCGTAAAACTGAGGAAGCCCTCAATCGGCCATTAGCTTCTCGCGTAATCTGGAGAGTGGGCAGATCCTTCTGTTACTGGCGCAAAGGCCGAGAATTTGAGAAGTCTGCCACTTATTTTCCCTTACGGAGATTACCGGGACTCTCTGCCTCCTTTTGAGTGAGAGTGATATTTTTACGCGTGGAGCGTATTTGAATTTTCTGACTTGGCGCTGAGGCCTCGTCAGAAACTACGTCTGTCCCATCAACGACGGAAGACGAGTTTTTACGCGCAATGCGCAATGTATGCTTCTGGATCGATGTTAAGGCATTGCCAGAAGTTTTGTCTGCCCCGTTAGTGACAGGAGACTGAGTTTTACGCGCAAGGCACGAAGTAGACTTATGGATTGGCGCTAAGGCATTGCCAGAAGTTTTGCCTGCCCCGTCAGTGACAGGAGACTGAGTTTTACGCGCAAGGCGCGGAGGGGGCGATGCTACAACCTCGTTGGTCGGAGAGATCAAAGAGTCGACAGAAATGGTAGGGGATGTCCGGGGCATCCATACCTTACTCAGTTTCCTGTTATCTTGGACAGAGAGAGAGTGAGAGCTACCCCCTGCTCGAAGTATATCTTCGTAGGCGGATTGGTCAAACTGGACGACCAAGGTCTTCTTCATTGATCCTACTACATCGTGTTGAGCAATTGCTTTCTCGTCAGATGAGAAAGAATTCTTCCCCAGCAGAGTCGCCATCTTGTGTTTGATAATAAACAGAAGAAATAAAACTAGGTTTATACAAAACCCTTTCTTAGGTTTACAAATAAGAAGTACTATTAATCCTATACGAGGATGTTAAGTACAAATTTTAATCTGGGTAAATATTGCTATAGGAGTCTGATCTGCAGTCGATCACTTTGTCCCTTGGACCACACGATGATGAAGAAGTGCTGTAGAAGAAGGAGATGCTTCAAGATTGCAAGAGGGAGTGGATGCTCGATGCCAAAATCGTCGATCGCTACTCTCTGTCTGAGCTCTTCTCTCTTTGTTCTTCAACTCTGGAATTTGTGACCTTCATTCGACCCTGGACCTCTGTCAATAGAGGTCTCTATTTATAGGGTTCTAGTGACAGTAACCGTCCAGTCGGCGTAGAAGCCGGACAGTGGAGAGTATGGCACTTTTTACGCGGCGGTTATAATAACTGCCACCCACGTATAGATGATCTTCTGAATAAGCGTGTGACACATGTCCCATTAAGAGATAATGCGTATAACTATTGCGAAGATCACGGCATGCAAGCCACGTAGGTAACTGCCCCTTGCGTAGAAAAGGTTGGCGTAGAAGCCAATAACTGTCACCATGGTGTAGAAGCCAAATAGTTGTCAAGTCGGCATAGAAGCCAAATAGGTGTAGAAGCCTTATAGGCGTAGAAGCCTGATGTTGCGTGGATAGGTAGCTAGCGTAAAAGATAGTTGATCCTCCTTCTTTGACTGAGGCCTTGAGCATATTCTGGACAAAATAGCCTTATCACGCACAAATGCAAATATAGCCTGAGTTGCCGTAATTCAAGGAGATAGCGTACAGCGTGCTCCTTATAGCTGAAAATAACCCGAAGGCGTATTTCAAGGAGATAGCATACAGCGTGTTCCTATAGCTAAAAATAGCCTGATGGCGTAATATGCAAAGGTGATGATGTGGACGCATTAGCCGTAATTATGCCTCGCCTAGTCTTTGAAAATATAACCAAATCTCGTGCATTTAATGCAGAGATCTACCACCATTCTGAGCATTAAATGCAGAGACGTGTCTCGAGATCTGTACAAAGATCTGCCCCCATTCTGAGCATTAAATGCAGAGACGTGCCTCGAGCTCTGTACGAAGAGCAGCTTTTGACGTGGCAGTTTGTTTTGTCTTCTGCTGAGCGTAAAAGCTCACATCTGCCTGTGTAAAACTTGGCAGCGTATTCCCTTGTGTGC